>CM057167.1:21272479-21442266 GCA_029962745.1 Echinometra lucunter
GCCCTAAATATTTTGAACAGTTATTCATTTTTGACAAACAGAATAAATTAGAACATTCTTCGCAATTGGAATGAATGAAAACATTCTCATACAATCTAACATGAATCTGATACGTTATGTCTTCCCTAAGCTTGTGTAGTCTAGTGAAGATCTCCACAGTTCTTTTTTATATTTTAATAGGATACAGCATACGAAAAATGGAAACTTCTCTCTTTCAAACTTACCCAAGACTTGCGGTCTGTGTAGGCCTATAGCTGGTTGTTGCCGCTGCTGTGCATGAGGCATGTAGGTTGTGTCTGGTCTAGCAGCTTGGACAGTCTGCTGTGGTACTGCAGCTACAAAGATCTCCTCTGATGCTGGGACCGGGAATGGGAGGTTGTAGGCTGCTTTCAAAAGGCTGCCATCATTTCCATAGCTGCCTTGAGGAAGTCGCTCAGGAATACAGTTTCCTGCAGGCATTACACCCATGGGCGGCCTCTCTGGTCCTGAGGAGCTATAGCCACTTGCTAATGGGCGTTTTGTATCACTATTGCAATGGGGAGGAGGCTGTGCAGGCATATCTTGATGATCTTGTGGAGCTTTTGCAGCTGCACGTGTCTTCTCTGGCTCTGGGAAGGTGAAGTAAGTTCCTGATAATTGTTTGCTATCTCCATTGCTGCTCTGAAGAGGCCTTTCAGGAATTTCTGGAAATCTTGGAGAGTTTGAATCTCCAAACAGTGATGCTTCTGGCTCAAGTGTCCTGGTGCCTGCTGTACATCCATGACCACAAGGATATGTTGCTGTGCCTGGATTACTCGCACAAACTTTGAAGGCCTCATTTGGTTGACCGATACTTGTGATGGGAGTTAGAGTCTCGTGTAATGGTAATGGTAATGGCACTTCTTGTTGGCCTATATCCATTGAAAGTCTTGGGTAAAGATGGTTTGAGACGGGTTTGATGGTTTGATTTACTATCATACGTTGATCACCAGTGTGGTCTGTAAAGCAAAGAAGAATAAAAGAAGTAAATTATAAAATCACTCAACTGATTTGTTTCAAGTTTAAGTTTCATTTCCATTCATAAGAACTTAGAAGGTAACAATTATAACAATAGAAAACAAATAGAAAACAAATTTTTCTAATACAATAAAAGTGGAAGCCTGACTGCTGACACAACAGCACTCTTCCAGAACATTTGGTTAAATAAAAATACAATCACTTAAGAACATGTAAGCAAAGAGACATAAATACACTTGAATGAAACTTAAATACAACTTAATACATCAAAATATTATATTTTCAGTGGAGAAGTCGGCAAAAGCTGAATGCTTGTTGAGGCTAGCTCCTACAGTGAATACAAATGATCATGTAAAAGACATTACAAAATGAAAAAAGGGGGGTAAATAGTAAACAAAGAAATAAGATGATGACAAAATATTTCAGAAATTAGCATAGAGAGATTTTATTACAGGAGTTCATTGAAAGATATATGCATTTTTTCTTCAACGTGGCAAGTGAGGATGAATTTCTAATATAAAGTGGTACTGAATGCAAAGGTTGGTGACCATATAGATTGAGGGACTGACTAGAAATTTCATATTTCAATTAAAAAGAGGAACATTATGGACATATAGTTCCTTGTGTTGTAGTTATGATATCTTGAATTTAGAGCAAACAGATTATGAAAAACTGTGAGTAATTTGTATGAGAAAAAAGTACATAGATTAGAGGATGCAATTTGTTGTTTAGATAATATCATCAGTGGATAAAATACTTTATTTCATAAAAGTTGTCTTACTAGGCGTTCTGGGAAGAGAATTTGTGATAATTATGGATAGCTCTTTTCTGGAGTACAAATAATTTAATTATCAAATTCTCAAACAATTGCCCAGACAAAATAAGAAATAAGAGGCAAAAAATCTATGTACTACACAAATTTATCAAAATATTAATAATATGGTGACAATTGCTCTGAGGTCAATTCTATATGCTATCCCAATTGCCAACTTGAAGCCTGGACCTGATGCTTATGCTAGGAGTCCACTGGGCCGGCGCCAGTTCGCGCCAGTTCGCGCCAAAGACTATGTGATTGGCGCGTAGTGGCTCGCTGTGGCGCCGAATTAATGTCCGCTCGGCATGTTGTGTGTCGCCAAGTGGAATAAACTAGGTGTCACATGGCGTGCGCCATTACACTCCAGTGGATTCCAATAGGCGGATTGTTTGCGCCATTTGGTGCCACTTGGTGGACACTTCGCGCTGATTGCTCGATGCAAGTGGCGCGACGAAAATTTTAAACATTTTGAAATTTCCTTGCCGCCAAATTCAAATTTGGCGCCGTTACGAGCCACCACGAGCCAGTTGGGAGGCAGTTTGAGCCACTGCACGCCACTAGGCACCTTATTGGCGACACTAGGCGCCACAGCAAATTGCATTGGCGCGAACTGGCGCGAACTGGCGCGAACTGGCACCGGCCCAGTGGACTCCTAGCATTAAACAACACTAATCCTAAACCTAATATAAAACCAAAATGCAACCACAACCTAAAATCTTTTGTGAAATAATTACATTGTATAATTACATCACTAGAGCATGTGTTATAGAAAATATACACCTATCTGGGATAAAATATCAATTCATTCATTCTTGATGCACTGGTTGATTAGTAAATCTTATCTCCCCTCATTTTCCTTCTGAACATTAAATCATCAATTTCACAAAATTATTTTAGTTGTTGAGTACAAAGATAAAAATTATTCAGGATGTGTTAGACTGAAAAGGAATGTTTAAACTAAAATCAAATCATACTCATCAATGGCCACAATAAGAACCCAATTATAGAATTGTAAAGTAAACCTTGAATAATGAGTTCCTTTCATTTCTCTTACCACAATTTTTTTTTTTCATTTATAGTACCGTACGAGAGGTTCAGGTCACAGTGGCGTATCTACATGTAGGGAGGGGCGGGGAAGGGCACGTGCCTCAGACGGCACTTCGAGGGGGAGCAAAAAAAACGCAAAAGAAGAAAAGAATAATATTTTAAAGAATTTTGCGCCCCCCCCCCTTCATTCACAGTGCATCAGAAATAGAGTTTTGGAGGTTTCAAAGTGCAAAATTTTCTTAAGCTCAGTCGCTTTGCTCCCTCTTATGATCATTTTCTCTCAGAATCTCATAATTTTGCGCCCCTATGACCTGCTTATAATAATCTTAAACAAGCTATTTGAAAGGGAGAAAGTGAAGGAAAATAATAATCTTTAAGGGATATGCAACCCCTCCTCATTCGCAGAGTAAATGCTTCAGAAATAGAGTTATTGAGGGTTCAAAGTGCAAATTTTTCTTAAGCCCGGTCGCTTTGCTCCCTCGCATGATCATTTTCTCTTAGAATCTCATAATTTTTGCTCTATCATCTAAACAAGCTTTTTGAATGGAAGAAAGTGAAGGAAAAATCATAATCATTGAGGGATCTGCGCCCCCTCCCCATCCGCAGAGTAAATGCATGAAATGGAGTTTTTGAGGGTTAAACATGCCACCATTTTCTAGACCTCAGTCGCTTTTTCCTCTTGCATGAATACATCCCTTTCGTGATCGCATACGCTTGTTTAAATAGCTCTTTTTAAGGGCTTCAAATTAGAAAAATAATGATACAGTTGTTGCTTTGCTCGCTATCACGTGCATTTTAGTGGGTAATTGTAAAATTTGTTAAATTTTCAAATTGTCAAATTTCCTAGGTAAAATGAGCAAGAAATTGCGATTTTGATGGATTAAAATTTCAAAAATTCTCTGCTTGGTGGCTTGTACCCAAGGGCGTCAACCGGTTCTGAGAAGTGGGGGGGGGGGGAACATTAGCGAGGGAACAAAGTGACCGAGCCCGAGCTCGTGAAGCGAGCGAGGGGGATTACTATTTTTTGTTATTTTTAGTACAGTGAGGTATGTGGTTAAATTCCATGAAAAGCGCTAGTTTACCGCCTAAATCGGTAGAGTTGGCAAGTATGCCTCTTAATGAGAGAAGTGAAGTCTATAATGCTCTTCTAATTTATTGCACCAAACTCCTACAAGAAAGCATAACCTTACTATGTGCTAATCATTAATATGTTGATCTGATTTGTAGAGGCATACATGTTGGCATCTTGATTGTAATATATTTTTGGTTGTTGTTTTGCCGTGTATGTTGGTTGGTTTTTATCCAATAATTTTTTTCTCTAGAGTCTATAAAACTTGGCATAGAAATCAAACTTACTGTTTTGTGACGAAGCACCCATTTCTTGCTGTAGCATCGTTGCAGCATCACACCTGTCAATGTCTTTTAGGTGTTGGAGAAGTAATGACGGATTATCATGAGTATATAGACCCCTGTCCATCATTGCTTGGAATAACTTGAGAGCATTCCCTGATTCTTCAAACTCTTCAGAGAGTTGCCTATTGTTAATGTCTTTCCTGGTAATGAAAGCAAGTTCTTCCACATTTTTTCTCGAGAGAAGTTTGCTGGTGCAAATCAGCAAAGCACGAAATTTTGACTCTGCTTCCATCATTTTCTAAAATGGTCTAACGTTACATGTCTAAACGTAAAACTGGCAAACAAAGAAAATTAAAAAGGCAACACACTTTCAAGAAGAAGGTGAAAAAACCTTGACGTCTAGTGGTCGTGAACCGAAAGGGTGTGGTCACTGGTGGTGGTAGTCACACACCAAGATCCAGTTCACTCAGCTAGCCTAGGTCTAGTATTGTAGCGTATAAAAGCCTCTCTCCAGTGTAAATTCTGGCTTTCCCTTTGATCATGGATCTTATGTCCTCATAAGATCCATGCTTTGATCTTGCATCATCAGCTGGTCTTGCTGAGGTTACTTTGGCGAATTCATGGACGACACAAAGTGAACAGCCATGAACAATAGATCTACCCGCTCATTGCACCATTAATAATAATCAGTCTTGTTTTCTAGCGACGCGACATGTACGTACATCTACAACGTAATACATCGAAGTCAAAGACGTACGTACGTATACGTATTACGATTGTGCATATTGCCGTTGCGTGCGCGCTGGGCTATCATTTCGGTGCGGGTCGTCGGGGTGAAATCGGGGAATTCCCCACTTTACTCGGTGCCAATTTGTGATTTGGACAAATTTAAAATGATTAGATATTCCACTTCATTTTCAAATGTGCAATAAGGGAGCTTGATAAACAAAAAAATATCTTAAATCAAAAAATGAACTGTTGCTAATGATGATACAATTAAAATACATCATATGTAAGTTAGAAACAAACTAATAGCAATCTCAACCTTTGCTCTGGCAATTAAGAAAAAGGGAAAGTCCAAAGTCCACATCACATCATCAGCTAGCTACCACACTAGGCACTGCGCGCGCTGTATGTATAACTGATAAGCCAAAGCTAGGCGAGCAGCGCAGCGCAGGCCGGAGTAGCGATTGAGCGTACGGTTTACTTTTTATCCGCCCTGTGTGTTATTAAAAAAAATTAGATCATTTTGTTTGTGGATGCGGTATTCTCCTAATTCCTTTGCTGTCTTTTTTCTTGATTAAGTAAAGACAGTGCACAGTCGACCGTCTGGTGTTTAACTTTTACAACTACTGTCTGTCGCTATAAAATTTGTGGATCGTGTACACGGTGGTGTCGAAAGATTGGACTTGGAAGTTGGAAGTTGGAGAAAAGACATGAAAGAGTCCTAACTTGATGGTACGATTTGCGACTGCAGCTGCACTGATTGATGACTGAAAAAAAGATACTACCAAAGGAAGGAAGAACAATTCAACAGGACTGGAAGCAGATATAGATATACGTACCCAAGATGGCAGACTTGAATCCTAGTTCAAGCTTCCCAAGCACTAGTTCATCTCCAAGTCCGAGTCCGATGTCACCTAATCCGCGTAGAGTTAAATCATATCCAGAGATAATGCTTCATATTGTGAACCATGTAGAAGAAAAGGATGTAGCCAAATGGTTATTTCTCAGACAAGATGCTGTACCACCCAGATACCAAGAAAAGTTTAGAGCTACGAATGATATGATTGGGTTTTTTCGATTTATGAACGATAAAGACGTCTATACAGAGGAAAAGTATATCAATCTCCTTGAAGATCTTGAAAAACTGTCTCTCAGAAAGCTGAAAAAAGATGTTGAGGAAATGTTTTGTAAGTATACTAACAGACCGTAAGTAGGTCTGTGCAGTAATAGAGAAGTGCAGTAATAGAGGGCAAGCAGTTATGTTTTTTTCACCATACTGTAGACCTAGTTGTAAAAGTGGAAATTTTCGCATGATTAATTTTTCGCACTCAGCCAAATTCAAACGCAATCATATAGTGAAAAATAAAAGTGTAGAATTTGATAGTAGTTTGTAGAATTCATTTTGGCAGAATTCTATAAATGCATTATGATTCAGCGATGTTACAAAGGAATAGTCAGTAGAGTATGTGCTCCTGTGGGCGGCCGTCCCCTGTGAGCGGCCGGTGGTGAATAAAAACTAAAAATTAAAAAAATATATTTGATATCCCTTCAAAAATTACCTTGGACAGTCTCAGGTAGGTTCTAGTGCACAAAAAAACATACTCAGCGAAAGCAGTAAGCATAATGAGTCGCACTGAATATCATTAGAAGTCGACACCACCAGTCACTGACTGAAAAATGGCAGTTTCTTAACTTTTAAGTTAAGAAACTTTGACATACTTAAGCCAATACTTAAGCTTTATTTGTTCAATTTTATAACTGATTTGATTTTTATTTAAGAGAATGAAGTTCATGGTCAATATTTTGCTGCAGAAATTCTTATTTATACCACCAGAGAAAAAGTTGCATGGGGGTGGCCGCTCACCAGAGCCATTTCTCAAGATGGGTCCTGTGAGCGGCCATCCTATGTAAAACGTGTACAAAATGCAGGTTTTTGTAGGAGATTGTACTCTGCCTTCATTTTTTTGTCACAGCATTTGGTAGATCATCACTTTTGACAGATTTTATGGGTTTCTAGTACACAGTATTATTACTTTTCATAAAGTATTGGTGTGTAAAGCATGAAATTCAATATTAATTTTGTTTACTTCGTCACAAATATGGCACTAAATGCTCGCCAAATGATAGGCGGCCGCCCACAGGGGTAGGGGCGGCCGCACACAGGACCCCTAACATTGTTTTGAAAAATGGACACTACTGACCACGTCATTGGTCAATAATTTTAAGTTTGCCCTCTGTTCAATTAGCAGGTATTGGGACTCTGCTTTGATGGTATTATTGAACTATGTGTGAGTCTTTGATTAATAAATACAATCCGCAAATTCCCTTTAAGCGGCCGCACACCAGAGCCGGTACTCTACTGCATGTATTCAGAATATTCCTAGGTATCCCCTCTCAAAGCTACACATTTATGAATAACCATTACTGGTAAGGTGAAACTAAGTTCAGAGCTGAAACCCTGTTTTAGTGTCATTTGAATATACCACTAGTTATACAAATGACATATCACTTATTTTGAAATTTGAAATTATAAATCATCAAGTAAACTCCCACCCATGGTTCTCACCAGGGCTTTTACAGGGCAACCATGTGTAAATTTTAAAAGCACTTTTGCCACCATGGGTAAATTTAGAAGGGGAGATGTCACCATGTGTGAATTTAAGCATGAAAGTGTATAATGGCACTTTTATATGCCCAAAAATAACTTACCAAAACAAAGCCACACGTTCTGTCATCTGTACCATGTGTAAATTTTTCCTCCATGCCGAATGTTACGTATCCACCACGAGTAAAGAAAATCTTGTGAGAGGCCTGCTCCCACCAAACATTCAAAAAAGGACAAACCTCACGACTTTTCACAGGTTTGGCTCCCGATCACTATTGGGAACTTGTACATTTAGCTGTATGAGTGCACGTGCATTGCATTTTTAGCAGGGCAGAGACTCCAACCCCAAGCACCTCTTAAAGGGGGTACCCAATGCTGAAACAATGTTAGCTCATTTAAAAGAGCATGATTTTATTAGTAGAAAATCATCCGCCTAAAGTTTTTTAAAAAGTCGTGTTGCCAAGGAAACCCCCAAATGTGGTAAGATTTCAGGATATTTTTGACCCCCAGCTGTGACCCAGTTTCAACTGGGTACCCACTTTGACGTCAAAATGACGTCAAAGTACCTTGTGGCGCACTTCTAGCAAAATGCGCGCAAGGTATAATACATGTTGTACAGTCTAGCGCGTAGCACAACTGCAATGCGCGAAGCTGGGTACCCACTTTTACGTCATACCTCATACTCAATTTTTTTTGGTCAGCTCATAACTTTTCATGAGAAAATTAGCCAAAATGCATTGATTTCGATTGAAAATCATCATATTTTTAATGTCATTCTTCTTAGAATTCTATTCTCGATCATATATCAAAATTTTGTTTACCATTGTGTAATCACTTTAAGCAGGAGATTCTCCCGCCGAGACGGGTTCGTTCTCACAATAACTCAACAACTATTTGATGGATCAACTTCAAACTTGGCTGATGTGTGCATATGGGAGAGATAATGATCTGATTAGAGTTTTGGGTCTCAAGGTCAAGGGTGAAAGGTCATAGAGGTTATTATGTACATAGAAATGGTTCGTTCTCGTGATAACTCAACAATCATTTGACGGATCTACATGTACTTCAAACTTGGTTCATGTATGCATATGGAAGGTTTAATGATCTGATGATATTTTTGGGTCTCAAGTCATAAAGGTCATTATGTACATAGAAATGGTTCGTTCTCGCGATAACTCAACAACCATTTTATGGATCAACTTCAAACTTGGTTCATGTATGCATATTGGAGGGACAATGATCTGATTAGATTTTTGGGTCTCAAGGTCAAAGGTCAAAGGTCATAGAGGTCATTATATACATGAAAATTGCTTGTTCTTGCGATGACTTAATTCTGTGACGGTTCACCTTCAAACTTATGCATATGGAAGGTCTCATGATGGTGTCATTAGATTTGCTGGTCACAAGGTCAAAGGTCAAGGTCAAAGATGTCATTGTATACATGAAAATTTTTTTAAAAATCACCATGAATGTGCTACATATTTCTGACCTGGCAATGACCTGGATTCATCTGGTTTATTAGCAATTTAGCATGCACACACATCTGACAATTTTGACACCAATAAATTTGCATTAGCATTACCAATGCGATCAAAATGATCGCACTTAGGATTTTTAGAAATCGAGCCCATTACACTGTAATTGAGTCATCAAATATTGATTCCACCATCATTGCGCCATATACACATAATACGTAATGGCCATAGTTGCCTCACATGTCTTATTAGAGCGTGAGCACAAGAGGGCAGCAAAATAAGTGATTATATAGCCAAAACAAGACGGATTTGTCTAGGAGCTTATCATGGCAGACAAAAATTTCATGCTCCATGTATCACTTGGAGCATATTCATGCCAAAATTACACAGGACATCAAAGTGCCGATTATAAACAACATGCTGGTTAAGTGAATTTTTTTTTTTTTTTTCAACCTTTTTCTCTGTATTATCAGTGTCTGAATAGAGTGTACTGTAATTTAGTTGTGGGCTACGTAGGCTCGCGTGAGGGTGAATGGTTTTTTACCAAGGGTGGGTATCCCTAGGACCAGGTATATGAAGGGACCATAATGCATATTGTTCTCAGCAAATAAAGAGTCATTCAGATCATCCGAAAATTTAACATAAATGAACTGTTATGAACAACATATGATTTTATCAAAAATACATAAGGAACCTTGAAGGAGATGTGCTAATTAATAACTAGCCGAGTCCAGTGCATGGGAGCATTGGTACATGGTGAGCTGTGCAAATTTACTGTATGTAGCTGACAACCTCTATAGTTGAAGATAGAAATCACTACAGTAATCAACAAATTCTTTGAAAATATTTCTTTTTACATCCTAGGATGATAAAATATCTCATTTTTTTCTCATTTTTTCTCTGTGATATCAATGTCTGAATAGAGTGTACTGTAACTTAGTTGTGGGCTACTGAGCCAACACATAAAATGAATAAATAGATTTTGATAATAGTAAATGATAGAAAAAATGTGAATTTACCACACTTGAATAGCACCATCAAGAATATGTCTCTGTAGATGTACTGTAATGGAGAGAAAAGAAGAAGTATGATGTTAGGAATTACATGTGCGTAACACTTGGTAATGTATGGGGCATAACATGAACTTGAAACTTGCTCACTTTAAGTTAAAGTCCCCACTATAAAAATATCACAGAATTCAGAAAGAAAAAGGAATTCACAGAATTGCACAGACAATGCGATTTTTTAGGCCAAAATATTTGAATTGTGAAAAAATACCGGTACAGAGAAAAACATGAAAAACAAAGAAAATCCAATAAGACAAAACCAAAAAACCTGTTTGCAGTGTTTAGCATGTGTTTTCAAAGCTTCAGTTGTGTCTGCATGTATACTGCAGTGAGTATAATTAGGATAACTTATGTAACTTACGTTTTTTCTTTTACTATTTACGATTGCTTTGTCATATGTTTTGTACATGCCACTGAAGAACATGGAATTTGATGTTTAGAACACCAAAGAACATGGAATTTGCATTTTGGAAAATGGGAGAACTGGGGACTTTAAGTACTAAATACATACATGTACACTGTATGATGTAATAGGTTATCTAAGATAACTTTGCACCAAAATCAGACAATTAAATTTTACAACAGGTATTGCATGGATTATTCTGTTGCTGTTGATACTGAAATTTTGTGTATCACTATTTTTTATTTCCTTTTTCCACTCTCTCCCTCTTACAGCCATATTAAGATTGAATAAACAATTCTCCGAGATGACAGTAAGCAGTGAGGTAACAACCACCCACAGTTTGACATCTGAGTTTTCTGCAGCAGGTTCCCTACGAAGCACAGAGACAGTTGTTGCTCAGGACTTTCAGCTCCAAGTATTGAATGTTTCTCCAGCCAGCCAGCAATCCAATCAGTCCAATCCATCAAAACCAAGGAAGAGGCCAATGGATAGCCAGGACAGAAATGCTCAGTCTGACCGTGAAGTCTCTGATTCAAAGCGGAATATGCCACCCTCTGAGGTCAGGCCTTCTTTTGGAGCTACTTTAAGATCCCCTCCTCCTACCAGTGGCCACGTTGGAAGTGGCCCTGCTGGAGCTGGTGGTCAGGCTCGTAATTATGTCAAGCCACTGCAAAGGCCAGGTTTGGAACATCCATCAGATGATCCATCCATTGAGCCAAGAGCTCCTTACACCAGTGTCCAAGAAAATGATGGGATAAGATCACTTAAGTCCATGAGGTCTCATTCTCAGCCCCTTGCAGTGCAACCAGAGTCGACAGTTGGATCTACTCACCAACCAGGTCCTCAAGATGATGATGATGATGATGATGATGATAGTGGGGGACTTTGGCTTAAGCCTCCTACAGCTCAGCTTATCAATGCCCACCCAGAGTCTACACAGCAGTTGGGTCAGTTATCAACACCAGCCACCAATGTGCAGCGGGAGGCTATACAATTAATGACTCCACCTGTTAAGGCAAAGAAGGCGTGGTCTCCAGAATCGGCTGCATCAACCTATTCTGATTCCAAAACCCCTCTCCAGCAGCCATCTACAGCCTTCCAAAGTGAATTAAGATATGCCTCAGAAGATGGAGCAAGTATACATACACTATCTAGTATTCAGACCAGCAGTTCCCCATCTAAATCTATGAATGAGCATATGAGCATACATGTAGAACAATTCGAAAGAGAATCCCAAGTAAGTAAAGAAACAGGAGACATGTCCTTTGACGAGATTGAGAAGCTTCTCTCATCTAAAGATACTCTGAAAGATGGCGTATATAGACCATCATCTCCTGATAAAGAAAATATCTCAGCTGATATTTCTGACATGGAATTAGACATTCCAGTCAGCAAAGAGAAAAGAGAAGAAGAGAAAGAAAAGGATGATGAAGATGAGAAGGAAAAGTGTGAGATAGATGTAGAGTCTGAGGAAGAATTTGAAGTAGTTCAAAACTTGCTGAAAGCTGATGCAAGCAACATCAAGCACACTTTACATGATGAGGAAAACATCTATCGTGAAGAGAGAAAAGAAGAACAGAGAAAGGAAGAAGATAGAAGGGAAGAAGAGAGAAAGGAAGAAGTGCCAGACTCTGGCGTTGGCACATTTGAAGCCAGTGAAGGCTCCTGGCCTGCTCTTGCTGTCGCACAACGACTGAGTGATGAGAAGGCAAAAAAGGAAGAGGAAGAGGCGAAAATCGAGTACGACCCAGCCACAGGCATAGAGAAGACACTGTACCGGAAGATGGTGGATTGTCCCGAGACTCTCTCACCAAAGGATCATGATCTCATTCGTCAGCAGATGACGAAACATCTGCAAAAGAAAGCAAATCCAACAAAGAAGAATGAGCCACAAGTTCCCTTCGACCCTGATGGTAGGCTCTCTGAATATCAGAAAGAGCTGGGGGTCCCTGGACTGATGGGCTTCAACTACATCATGTGCGCACCCAGTAGGACTGGGAAAGTCTTGACTGCTGCCTCAGTCTGCAATCATCAGAGGAAAATCCTCATCATGAAGAGGGACCCGAAACCCTTCAAGGTTCTCTTTGTAACCCCCAGGGATTGCATCAGAGAACGTCACCGCATAGCCTTTGAAGAAGTCTTTCCCCAAGGTTCGGTCATAGCTCTGGACAGCACGTCCAAGTTCCGTGAGGTCTTTGACCAACCTTCAGTCAATGTTGTGATGCTGACAGGGACAAGGCTTAGCACGGCCCTGGATGATGGAGACCTGAAATTCGATGAGGTTCATACGATGATTGTCGATGACTGCCACCTAGTTGCAAGTGATGATCCAGGATTTGGGGATATCATCAAGCACTATCTGCTGGAGAAGAAGCTCATCCTGGCTACAAAAGCACCTAAGGGTGCCTGGACACTTGGGAAACCTTACGGTGGAATATGCTCCATCATCGGTAAGTTTGCTGAAGTCTTTGAAGTATACTGAAGGGACTCGTCACCAAAGATATCACTCTCTCCACAAAGTACAGCTAGAATGTATAAACCCAACCCCATGAAACTTTACTTTTAATACATGTACATTCTGTAGATAAGCAGTTTGGAATGTGAAGAAAATAGAGAATTGAAATCAAAACCTCCCTTGCATTGAACCGAATGCAGCCTTGGGTTCCAGACATGTATGTATACAGATGTGTCAAAGAGTCTACTCACAAGTCACTTAAAATTATCTTCATATAGATGTTAATCAGACTTCCAAATACTCTTCACAGAAGTGATTCTTAAAGTTGATACTTTCAGTTTTAGGGTAAAACTTCAAATAGGTAGAGCAAAAGGTTTTCTAACTACACATGAAGGTAAACAGTAGTTTTCTCTCAGAAGAGAAGTGCATTATATTTGTAGCATTTGTTAACCCGTTCGTGACAGGAATTATTTAAAGCCTAATTTGATCAGCTTTTATTCTTCAAATTGGCAACACCAACATTTTTATTTTAGTGCTACATTTTTGTTATAAAACGTCATGTATCTGAAATGAATATAAATTGACAGATATCATGATGAGAAGTCAAAAAGTTGCCAATCCGCAGGGGAAAACGGAGATTTTAAACTTTCTATCACATTGCCAATTTAAGGATTTTAATGCTTACTTTCCTTTATAAAATTTTCAGCATCAAACAACGAATATTGACGCAACCAAAATGGGCACAGTTTGTGTAGAATTTTTTGCTCTTTCTGCTCATGTATTTGGTATAATTTTTAGGGCTCTGCATCAAAAGTTATAAGGTCAAACCACAAAATGTGGACCTCTGTCACGAATGGGTTAAAATACGTTTACTGATCTCCTAGCTCATATCCATGACTGAAACCTACTGATTCTTTTTTCTCTCTATTGTGTCAATACGCTCTGAAGAGATGTCCACCGCCATTGAAGGGTTTTATTTTCAACTTTGCACAGGTCATCTTTTGAATATCTTACCCAGTAATATCATTTTACACAAACACACACAAGCACATTCTCTCTCTCTCTCTCTCTTAGGATATGAATTAGGATTTTTTTGCACGCCCACAGAAAGTCAGAGGGGTGTTAAATCTATCTGAAAGAATGTGAGTCAACACCCTTGAAAAAACAATATGTGTTCTCTCTTTGAACAGTTGTTCTTGTTGTTTCTGTCACATATGTAACAGGTTTGACCCCTCATCTTGGGGCGGGGACAAGGGAGTTCTCTCGGGATAGCATCGTCCAGCAATGTGGTCTCCTCGACAGCAAAGGAATCCGTCGGGTTGAGAATTTCAAGAACCTCAGCGATCTCCTAAACTCCAACAAACCGCCACAGATGGACACGATGCTCCTAACAATGCCTTCAGGTTCCTCTGTCAAAGGCACCTTCAGGTAGATACATAATCCTACATGTTATTTTTTCCCTTGTAAAAGAAAAGTAGCACAGTAACTATGGTACTATCATGGACCATCCACTCACGGTGATACCATCAACTCACAGTAGTATATCATGGTATACCATCAACTCACAATGATATGTCATGATATACCATCAAGTCACACTGGTATATGGTATACCATCAACTCACAGTGATATCTCATGATATACCATCAACTCAGTGGTATATCATGGTATACCATCAGCTCACAGCGGTATTTCATGGTAAAAGTGAGGTTGTACCGTGGTTACAGTAGTACTTTTTACAAGGGTAATTCATATAGGGAAGTCCGAAGGTATGGTAAGTCATTGGTGTCCTTTAAGTTACAAAGTGTTGTGGATTTACAAACATACATGTAAATTGACGTAAAATTTATCTTTTTTATTCATAGTCGGTTCAAGCCCTATAAAGCTCTTGACCTTTCTAATGCTACGTTCACACTTTGGCATATTTGGCTTCGACATAGGCAGTCATACCCAATAAGGTGCAATGAAACGTGCTCACTACGCAGACTTACGCTTAAGCCTGCGCTAGTCGCTCGCTTGTTTTAAAATTTTTTTAGATTATCGCAAGCAAGCGCAAGGTCAAATCGTCTCTTTATTTGAGCGCTTGTCACTGCCTATAGCTGCGTTTCTTAAACCATTTACCTTGCTTTAGCTTGTTGTTGTTCACATGATTGATTTTGCGATGTTGCTCGCACACCACTCGCAGCAGCAAGAACTGCTGCATTAGCAACTCGATACACTGCAAGTTTAGTTTGTACGCCATTTGCTTTGTACGAGCAGCATAATACAAGCTAGTTACACAATCATGTGAGTGCTTGCGTCAGATTTGCCGCGTATTGCTGGGTACGGCTGCAAAATGATAGCAAGCAATACACAGCAATATACGCAAAGGTGTGAACGAGGCATATATCTTGATTGATTGATTTATTTATATATTTTGTTTTGTTTACCCAGGGTGACCCCGTCAGTGATAACACTGTTATACTTGGAGGCCCTGTATATAAAATAAACATTAACATTAATAAAAAACAAAAAACATAAACAGACATCAGACTTGCATGTGATTTTATGCCCAGAAATCAAAGCTCCCATAATTCATTAATTCCCCTTTCCTTTTCTTTTTGTAGGGGCATAGAGATGCTGCGACAGTGATCTGCACTATGGAAACACTGTGGTATCACCGCATTTTATGCATCATTAATTCCAACATGATTTTCTTTTCTCAATCTATCTAATTACATGCAGATCTGTGGTGGAAAAAATCATGTCTGCCATTGAAGAGAAATTCTCCATGGTACCGGAGACGTCAGAAGAAGGCGAAGAGAAGAAGCGGTCGCACCCGCCTTACGGAACCGAGATGTATGCTGGATGGATCATTCCACAGTACAGCGAGTCCTGGCTCTGCAAGGACGAGGAGAAGTATGCTCCAGCGATGTACCTGGTAAAGTTGAACGAGGTTCTGATGGTGAATGAGGACCTGCGCCCCAAGGAAGCCATGGCTTATCTCAAAGATGTCCAGAAACTGAAGATGAATCAAGACTTTGATGGACCATCAGGTTAATTGAGATGTTGTGGTGTAGCGGTTCATTGAACTTCATTCACATGACTCTCAATCGAAGGGTAGGAGGTTCAAATCCCAGTCTAGTACTAACTTATTCTGGCGAGACATTTATTCTACATTGGCCACTATCCAACCAGGTGTAAAAGGGTTCCCAATATGCCAGAGTGCTACATGTTTGGCTGCTTGGCTATGACTGGAGTAATAATGTTGGAGAGACAATACCATCTCGTCGGGATGGGCATGAGTGCTGGACAAGAAGCCTTCATTAGTATTATTCTACTTCATGGAGACCACAGATGTGTAAATTGGTGCTTAGGTATTATAATGGCCATTTGTATATCACCCATATCCATCGTGCCGCAATGGTCATGAGATTTCTAAATACACTATTACCCCGGTCATCACCAGGATGCCAAAGTAGCTAGCGCTCCAGCATTTCAAGTACCTACTTACACCTGGGTGGAGAGTGGCAAATGTAGACTAATGTCTTGCCGAAGGACATTAGTGCTGAGCTGGGATTCGAACCCTGTACCTTGTGATACAGAGTCTGGAGACATATCCACTACTCCATGACATCTCTATATTCTCTGTATGTTGCTGGGGTTTGTTTCATCAAAGATGTAAGATTAGGATGGGGTTGCAGTGTGGTTTTAGGTAAGGGTTAGATATTGTGTTAGTTCCAAGATTAAAGTTAAGAATTTCATTAGTGTAGGAAATCGTCACATAATTGTCAATTGGCAAATTGTCAAGAGAAATTATTAGGCATAGAAATGGTCTGGAACTTTTGCCCCATGTCTATAGCCCATAAGATTTGACCCCTTTAAGACTACTTTATCTAGCTTATGCATAAAAAAGAATTGTCACAGGTGGACAGACAAGAGGCTAACACTTGCTGATAGCTTGAATACAAGTTATCACTATTACAAAGGCAGTAGGTTTTTATACAGAAACATACCTGTAGCTGTATGAAACAAATTATGGCTTTCGAGAAATGAAAGAGAAGATGTAAATGATATTTTCATTCACATATATTTATCCTGCTTGACTGACTGTTGCCATCGTTAACTCTTTGTGTGCTGGACCATGAATCCCTGTGTGCTGAATTGTTTTCAAGGAGTGCTCTAATATTTGGCCATGAAAATTTACATACTGGATTCAACTAGCTGTAACTTTTTGATTAAGGAATGCAAGCAATTAAAAGCAAATGCTGCCACCTCTGGGGAAATCAGTATATCTTGTTTAGATTATCATAGGCTCCCTGATTAAGCGTGAAATGCAAACTTCGCACTTCGATGGTGCAGGGGTGCGAACTTTGTGTCCAAAGAGTTAATGAACGGCTATTTTGATCTGTGTTGCAGGAAATAAATGCTACAGGATGATCGACGAGCAGATGCCGGAACTGGATAGGTTAACGCTGACGGACCAAGCTGGACTAACACCCAAGCTCATGTGTCTGGCCCAGAAGCTGGAAAAAATCTATGGAGATGACTCACATGCCCTAGGTACTGAAAAATGAAGTTTGTCCCCCACCCCTGAAAGTGATGAATTTGTAGCAGTCAAGCTAATACCCCAGTTGTGGGGTTTCCCTATCTGTGAACTCGTTCAGATGAATCTTCATTGTTGAATCACATTGGCAGAGTTTCTATGTGTTTCTAAAAATGGATTTCATCTCAAAGATATAAGATATAATGCTTCTTTCTTTGAAAATGAGCATCAACTTCACATTCATTTAATCAGGATATTCTTTCTCTCTCCCTCACTTCTTTTTTTCTCTCTTCCCTTTTGATCTGATCACTTCTTTTGTCACATTTTTTTCTATCTATCTGTCTCTTTTTCAATTTTCTCTCTGTCTTTATCTGTATCACTCTTCCCTCTTTTTGTTTCTTTTTCCGTGTCTCTCATTTTTCTTAAATTTTACTTCCTTTCATCTTATTCTCCCTTAACTACTTTATTCTTGTCTATCTCTTTTTCTCTCTCTTCTTTTACTTCTCTGTATCCCCCTTCCAATCTTTCTCTTCTCTTTTTCCTCTCTCATCTCACTACCCTTCCCTCTCTCTATATCATGTTGATGACCCTACCTAGGCCTGGTTATCTGTCGATGCCCACCCGTTGCCAAGTACCTGACCACGGTCATCGCTGAGAGCAACATCACCTTGTCTAAGGGTATCGTGCCAAGGCATCTGGAGGAGATAGGAGAGTGTGAGGATGATGAAGAGATGAGTCGGAGACTTGGTCAGCAAAGAACTATCATAGATGACTTTGAGAGGGACGGTAAGGGCTCTATCCTCACTTAGAAATAAAGGCTTGTTCAAATGTTAAGCAGCAAATGCCCGCAGGTTTATTTGCATGGAAATGAACAGTAAATGAGGCGGCAAAAAAAAAAAAAAAAAAAAAAACCCAGGCAAGATGCTTTTTTTTCTGTTTTTTTTTCTCCTTGTGGCAAAAAATTGTGGACCAGTCAAATTCTTATAAAGTTGGTGCAAAATATGACATCCCAAGTTGGTCTGCACAAACTTTTGGCAAAACTCTTTTTTATCCGAGTGGGAACTATTATTGGCATATTAATGCACATCTCGTTATCACAGATGGCATGATAAAAAAATGCAGGGGTTTCCTGTGGGGGTTTGCTGCTGGATACCTGAAATAACCTCCTAGAGGGGTTCGGGCAGGGTGAGGCTTCGAACTTCGAACTTCCACTGAAAAAATACACCAGACCAGAGAGATAAATGATTTACATGTAGTTCAGCAAAAGCTGAGTTTTCAAAGGCTAAAGAAGAGATGAGCGATGAGCGATAAGTTCAGCAAAATCTGAGTTTTCAAAGACTGTAGAAAAGCCCTTGTAAAAAGCTGTGAAATACATTTTTGAAAAGGCAGTGCGATGAAATATCATGTGTACTAAAGAAAAATATAAGAAGAGTTCCCTTGAATGAAAGATAAGTACTTTTTACATTTCAACTGTCATATTTGATACTGCCCAATCCGCTCCAAAGACATGTTTGAACATTAACGCTGACTATCGTCGTTAATATGCTTGTTTCCAATTTATTTGACTTGGATACTGTGTGGACAAAACTGTTAAGTTCTTTGTCTGATTGAACTCATTCATTCTGTTGTTGTGAATAGGCCCAAAAATTGCTTCATGCAAAAAGTGCAAAAATGCCTGATGAAGTGGCTTATCCTCCAATCTGAAGTTACCTCAATGAATCTGCAGAACAGATGAGAAATATGAAAGCTGTTAATATTCCAGTGTTATTGTAAAGTAAAAGGCTAACATTGTGAGAATTTTTTAAAATTCTCATTTTGATACTTGACAATGGTATAAACACAAGAGTTATAGTTTAAACACACCAGTCTGAAAGTTTCAAAGTATGTTATCAACGGAAAGTATTTTTGAATATTAAAAATGTAAACCAATGTTTGAAGAAAATATAATGGTCAATTGCACAGACTGGACATAAGGAGCGTGCATGTGCACAGAGTTCACCTGAACAGTACTGTGTATGTGTGTGTATGCATATCATGTATAGTGCGGTAGGGTGTGTGTGTGTGGGTGTGTATGCATATCATGAACAGGGAGAGAGGTGCAGAGCAACGTTTTTTTTTAACTTGTGGAAAGTGCTCCTCTTATTTATTGTTTCTGAGAGAAAAATGATAAAATCGTCTTACTAACAGTTTTTCATTTCAAATTATGGTTGGTTTCAGGGTTTTTGAGTACAAATACAAATTTTCATACACATGTTTCATCTTAGTTTGAGAATTTTTTAAATCAGCTGCTCACAAAGTTAGCCAATGCCTTTAACCATAAAAAGAACAGGGCTATTTTTTGGTCATGTTAGAACCGGAGGGGTGCATTATGACCTAATGGCCCCCCTAAAATATCTCGGCTGTGGATCGTCTGATTGCCACGAATTTGGTCTCAAAACGTGCAGGAAGGATCAGAGAAAAAACTCATAGAATCTCAGATTGAAATATTGAGTCGTTGCCAAGTATCTTAAAAAAAATTGACAGGGCCATAATGGCCCCCACCCAGTTCTTTTAGGGTTAATAACTTCTCGTTCATTCTTGTTTCAGGGAGTGTCAATTTGGTGGTCAGCACTGACTTTGAGCAGATGGACCTGGAGTTACTTGACTGCCATTTTGTGATCCGTTATAACGTGGTGTGTGACGAGGTTGGCACAGTCCATTGGTGTGGTAGAAATAAGGCTAAGAAAGATCACTGCTTCCTGATTACAGAAAGGTACTGTGAAAAAAAAAGTAGTAGAAATAGTAAAGAAATGACAGTGATTGTGATTTATGTTATTATTGTTGTTATTTTATTAATAGTAGTAGAAGTATCATTAGTGTTGTTGTTATTGTTATTATCATTATTATTGTTTCTATTACTATTATGATTATCATTATTATGTCTTTGGTTATATTAAACCCAGAACAATTTTGGCTGGAGTAAATGTCATACAACCAAAAATAACTCTTTAACCTTTTAACTTTCAAACCTATTAATTTTTTAACATTTCAACCCTTTAACCTTTTAACTTTTTAACTTTTTAAACTTTTAATCTTTTAACCTTTTGACCCTTGAACCTTTTAACTTCAGGGGGTCGTTGATGATGAGACGGGAGGAGGATAAGAGAGAAGCACTGCAGAAACTTGAGGAGTACCTCAAGTTTCTCAATGAAATGGATCCCAAGAACTGGTATGACATTGTGGAGAACAAACAGGTGAGATGGAGAAATTACTCTTTAACCCATTCGTGACAGGAATTATTTAAAGCCTAATATGATCAGCTTTTATTCTTCAAATTGGCAACACCAAAATTTTTATTTTATTGCTACATTTTTCTTACAAAACGTCATGTATCTGAAATGAATATAAATTGATAGAAATTATGATGAGAAGTCAAAAAGTTGCCAATTTGCAGGGGAAAACGGTGATTTTAAACTTTCTATCACATTGCCAATTTAAGGATTTTAATGCTTATTTTCCTTTAAAAAATTTTCAGCATCAAACAACGAATATTGACGCAACCAAAATGGGCACAGTTTGTGTAGAATTTTTTGCTCTTTCTGCTCATGTATTTGGTATGATTTTTAGGGCCTTGCATCAAAAGATATTAGGCCAAGCCACAAAATGTGGACCTCTGTCATGAATGGGTTAAATAGTAGAGGTGTCAGCAAGGGGGTTGGCCTATTGACCCATTCCTGACAGAACTCCACATTGTGGGCTTTGGCCCAATGGCTTTTGATGGCAGAGCCTTATAAAACCTACCAAACTATGAACATAAAGAGCAAAAAAATGCTAAACATACTGTACCCATTTGGGTTGCATCAGTGTTTGCTGTTTGATGCTGATTTTTTTTTTAAAGAAAAATATGCACTAAAATCCTTAAAATAGCAATGCGATAGTTCGAAATCACTGCTTTTTATGTAAGCGGGCAACTTTATTAACTTCAGGGCTCCGTAACACAAAGGTTTGCAATCACTCGCAAAATGACAATGGCCAAGCAAGATCATTGTTGCATGCGCATATTGTCCAACACACCCACTATCATAGCAAGGCTACCGTTTTCGGTGCCCACAGCATGCAGGGAGTTCCTTCCTACCAGAACCTATTTCACACCTGGATGGAGAGAGGCAGATGTAGATTAATGTCTTGCCAAAGGATATTATTGCCATCCTAGGATTTGAATCCATGACCTTCACATATTCAGTCAAGTGCTTAAAGGAGAAGTCTAGGCGATTTCTTTAAGCATGGATCATAAAGAGAAAAAATTCAGCAGCTAGAAAATGTCTTCCTTTAAAAAACATACCTTAGGATTACACAGTAGTCAACTTTTAACTTCTATAAACAGTAGTTCTAGTACGAGCCCATTTTCATTCGCAATGCAGTTCGCACCCCGGCCAAGTGACGTAGTAGATGCACCGCATCATGCATGTGCAGGCGCAGCATGATGATGCGGGTGCAGTGATATAGTGCGTGCATAGCGCTAGAGTGAATCACTGCAGTAGAGTTACACATTGTTTGTTTCGTCATCTCATATCGCGCCAAAGTTCCTTTTTTTTTCTGAATTTTAGTAGATCTAGAGTCATATCATTTCTGATTTTATTTATGCTTCTTGTGCCTACTTGTTAGCCTCAGAATTTGTAAAGACCTTTAAATCTGACTATTTCAATCGACGGGAAGACCTTACAATTTCTCGTGGGCTCGTAGCCCATCACTTTCGAACGCCCACACCCTATCCACCGCCACCTGCCAACATCCCGGCTTGAAGTGGTCTTCGCACACTTTCATTTACTACAAAAATTAATAAGTTTTGATGTCGAATTTGTCCGTTCTAATATCATTATTCCATCAGGCACACAGTCAGGGGATGCAGGATTGCAAAAAACTTCTCTTAGGAACAGAACTGGTGTGATTTGTACACCCAAAAGCTAGACATCTCAGCATTTTGCATAGAGAATGTGCAGAGAATAATTGCGCATGCGCAGTGCAAATGCATCGCCTGCATCGCCTGCGTCACGCAACCAATGACCATATTTGGGTTTCGATGGGAAATTCAATTATTCGGATTTAAAAAAAACGAACACTTAATCGGTATTTAAAAATCACAGAAATCACTTTGATAGATGAAAGTAGCATTATCTGTTAGCTTGGATTTTAAGCTTTATAGTGTAATTTTGACGAAATCGTCTGGACTTCTCCTTTAAGCCACTCAACTACGACACCTCTTCAGAGGTCCTTCTTCTCTGTTGCCATCTGTATATGATTACTCAATGACATTTTTGTGCACTGATTTCCCCCATTATCCTGTGTGATTCTGTTGGTATAGTGTAGAAACTCAAGCTCAGGCACATACATAGGATTGTTGCGGTCTAGTGGATATGTCATCAAACTGTGGATCGCGTGGTTCATGGTTCAATCCATGACGCCAATGTCTTTTGGCAAGACATTTATCTCTGTTTGACACTCTCTACCGAAGCATAGTAACTAGGTACCCGGTAGGAAGAAATTCCTTGAAATGCTAAAGCACTGTAATGACAGCAATGCTAAAGCTGGGGTAATAACAGTGGAGTGCCAGGAATATCAGGTGTTACAGACGTCAGCACTCTACAAGAAGCCACTATTATGATTATTATTACATATGGAAGTATTAAGTCCTTTTACTGAAAGTACGTCACATCAACTCACATCAAATTTGTTTTTCTTGTGTTAATACAGCTTGCATGCCTTCGGAAAAATGCCCAACGTGAATTCATGGTGAACGTGCACCGCTTCTATCGAAGAGCAGCAGACTACACCCTCCTTTGTCGAAACTGCCGTAAATTCATCTGCAACGCTCACTTCCTGATGAAGCGCGGCACCCACGTGTCCTGCCAAGATTCGTCCATCAAGGAACGTTTCAATGTGGTCAGTCTGACCACGCCGATCAGAAGGCCTGAAGATGATACTACAGGTATGTTTGATCCTTAGGGTTTGTTCACATATGAAGCGAAATACCCCAGCAATAAACCCCCACATTTTTTTAATGTGTATAAAGTGAATGGTATATGGGACTGAAAAAAAAACCAAAGAAAAACGCTAAAGCAAAAAAAAAGAATTGTTGTATTAGAGTAACAGGTCACTGAAAAATAGGGTACCGGTACGTAGGGCGGGTTTTTTTTTTTCCCCCTTCCGGTCTGCATATATGATACCACTATTTATACACACACACATAGGGCCTACACCCAATACGCACACCCACACGTGTACTAGCATACATACAAACATACAACCCACTAAAGATGGGTTCATTTTGCTATATTAACTGGTTTCCCATAGACCCCAGCCTGAGATATCTCATGCACTATCTCCAACAGGTTACACAATAGATCAAGATGCCAGTTAAATATAGCTTTCAGGGGCTGTTCACAAATAATACCAACATTTTCACAAGTGAATAGTGATGTACACTTTTTTATTTCTAGAAAAATATTTCAAGGTGAATGTATGTTCACCATTGTCGGCTATTTCTTGCAGTATTTCACCTATTACAGCATTTATGTCAAACTTTTGGAGAACACTAAACAGAGTTTTAGGCCCAAGTTTACCCATGACCTTCACAGCGTACGACGCCATGTTGAGGTACACAGCTTGTGAACTAGCGCTATGTTGAGTGAGATACACAGCAATACGGGCGAGGATATCGCCCAAACAAGAGGCAATGGGCGTGCTCACGAAGAAAAAGAGGTTTACTATCGCCGAAGCTGCTCGAAACGCATATTTCACGGCGGAAAAATAGCTGTTCTGTCCACAACACTTCCGGGTTTTCTACACAGCAAATTCAATCGCGAAGGCAGCACAATCATGCGCGATATCGATAGCAATAAGTGAAAAAAAAACCTAGGACCGGAGATATTTTTAGGGTCAGGTGGGTTACGCCAATACAACAATTTGGGGGGGCCTAAGGTAAGAGGCAAAAAGGGGTAGGCCAGTCAAATTCTTATAGATTTAGCCCAAAATATGACATCACAAGTCTGTCTTCATAACTTTTGGCAAATCTCTCTTTCATTTGGAGTTGATGCATTAATGCGCATCTCATTATCACGAGTGGTGCGGTTTACCATGCCATACGTGAACATGACGACAAAATGAGGGGATTTGCTGCTGGATATCTGAGTAAGCCTTCATTGTGCGACCAGGTTTTCAAACTTTCATTAGAAATCTTTTTCATTAGGTGGTTCTATCACAATCAGTATATTTTGTGTAGATATTATACCTAGGCTCTGGGATTGAGCGTGAAGTGCAAACTTACCACAGACAGTGTAGTGCAGGGCCGGTATTCTGAAAATCGTGTTATCTTTGCAATCAGAAATAGCGTACGCCATTGGCTCACATCGCGCACTTTTGTCTTGTGTGCTGGTCATTTGCGCAGTTTATACCAACCATAAGTATGCGTTTTGAGTTTGTTATGACAATTAACACAGTGAAGATAAGACAAAAGATAACACGATTTTCAGAATACCGGCCCAGGGCTGCAGAGGTTGCGTCCAAAGAGTTAATGTGACCTGCTGCCTCAAAACCACCAATAAGTCACCGAAATCAATTTTTCTGTTTTATAGCTTATCTGAAAGAAGAGATTCTCAGCTTTCCAGTGGTATATGATTCATTCAAATTGCTCTACAATAACCCCCTCAAAAACACGTGAGATAATTGGGAATCAATAACCTCCATTCAGAGAAAAGAGCCTTTGAACATGTTAAGTTCAGAACAAAAGATCACTCAGCTTAAGCTCTCTTCATGTGACCAAAGTGCAGCAGGGTATTCAGTAGTCCATGGCAACAGGTATGAAGGGATTATCAGATTAGGCTAAAATTTGGCACATTTTAGGATTAGGACATATTCTTTATTTTCCTCCAAGATCAGTTCAATACCTTGATGAATTTTTTAACTTACATGTAGATGGGAATGAATGAATACAAAAGTGCTCTATGAACATTCTATGATGCTGTCAATTTGTATCGAGTGAAAATGAGGAGTCATTTTAAAATTGCTAAAAAAACGTATTTCTGGGGCGAATTACGATCCCAAAGTTTGAGACATGATAGAATGGTAATGAAACTACCCATTTCTATCAAAAACATAAAATTGACCAATCCGACCAAAATGACATTTTTGGCTGTTTTCTCAGTTGCGGTCAATGCGACTTATTGGTGGTTTTGAGCGGGGGGGCACTCAGTATATAATGCGTGGTGGGTATGTGCCGCGGAGAAGACCCCCATTTTTACACTCAAATTTCCGTTCCAAAGCACAGCATTTTTATCTTATTGAGAAAAAGAACAAAGAAAGCTGTTCCAAAGCATAGCATTTTCTTCTTATCGAGAAAAAAAGAAGAAAGAAATCCGTTCCAAAGCTTCGCATATTTTTCGTTACGCCGTTCCGGCCGCATTGATCCGCTACAATGAGCTGCATTTTTGGTGAAAAGCAGCACGCAGAGCGCTGTCCGACCATCGCCTCTGCGCGAGCGCACCCGGCGCCCGTGCCGCCGGGCTAGCTGCATGCACGTACTGTATGCCCGTTCCATAGGGATGCATACGCACTCACACGCAGGCGAACCGTTCCAAAGACCCCCGTTTTCACAAACATTTGTAGTTCCGAAGCCCGTTCCGAAGACCCTCCTTTTCATAATAAGCCCGTTCCAAAGCCCCCATTTTTTGTCTCGCCCGTGGCACATACCTACCACTTTTGGGGTCAAGTGCCCCCCCCCCCGGGGTTTTGAGGCGGCTGGTCACTAATGCAATGTATCAGAATTGTGGCATATTTGACATCTGCCTTGTCAAAGCATTCTGCACCAGACTTGTATGTAATTTGTGCTAGGTTGCTACTGTGATGGCATTTCTTGTTATCATGATATAGGCATCCTCAAGTGCACTGGTCAGAGAGATGGACAGCCTTGCCAGAACAAGTTAGGCATGGCCATTGACTTCAAGAGGCTGGAGATCGAGGAGGGGTACGGCCTGGATGTCAAATCTTTCTTCTTCAGCTTCCTCGAGGGGCAGCGTGCCGATTACGTCGGCAAGGAATTCAATTCCTGGGACGATGTCGACTTCATCATGGCCGAAGAGGAGAGGGGCGAGAGACGGAGGAGAAGTGGAGGAAGAGGAGATGACGACGATGATGATGATGGGATGGATGACAACAGAGGTGGAGGATCGGCGGATGGAGGTGATAGTAAGAAGAAGGAGAGCGGAGCATCCAATGTAGCATCTGGAGGAGCACAAGGAGGGAGGACACGATCAACAGAAGGAGCTGGGGGAGAGGAGACCCCTATGGAGACAGAGACTACGACAGTCAGGAGGCATAGACGACTAAATCAAGATGGGAATGTGGATCGCTAGGTATTCCATCTTCTGACCAAGTCATAGTCAAGTCAGAATAACAAAGGAGTAAAAGTTTTCAATTTATAGCCAATTGGTCTGCTACCAGTTGGCCTAATTGCCAGATCATCTAACACCACCATGGCTAAACCAATTTGGTCTACTATCATGTTGGTCTAATTGCTGTTTGGTCCAGTCATCACTTGGGCTAATTTTCATTTTGTCTAATGATCAAATGGTCTACTTGCCACTTCGTCTACTTGTTTTCCTCATTTCGTCTAATGACTATTTGGTCTATTACTTTATTTTTTTATTTATTTATTTATTTCTAATCTTTTGTCAGGGTAGCCCATTCACCAATAATTAGTGGTCTTCCATGGGGCCCTGAATGAACATATTTCCACCAAAATGCATAACGTATATACAGAATAGTTAAGATTAAAATTCCATAACAATGTCAGATAGATATACAAAGAAGTAATAGATGGGGCACAAACGAACACTTTGTTTGTAGAATAAACATACTCAGTAACTTAGTTCAGTTGCAGAACCAAAGAGGGAAATATTGATTAGCCCCATTGTGCATAAATCATGTTAATATTTCAGAGTAAGCATGTACCTCGTAGTGTATGATCGCCTGAGCTATTCACAAGTTACAACTTTGCTTAAACAATCTCTTAAATGAATTAATGGAGGGAGCTTTCCTTATCGAATTGTCCAGCTTATTCCATTCAAATATAGAAGATACAATTGGGCTACACTTATAACAGTCAGTGTGAAATCTTGGTACACTTAAGCATCCACTATCTATTTGATTTGTATGATGCTCATGTACAACATTAGGCTTGATTAAGCCTACCTGAAGGTAAGAAGGTGCTAAGTTATGAAAGCATTTATATATCATCATAACGCGACTTAACTCAAACCGTTTGTCTTTACTCATCCATTTCAGACTTATGAACAAATCAGCCGACGGCGTGTCATACGTTTTGTTCAATATTATTCATGCGGCCCTCTTTTAAATTTTTTGCAGCTTAGTTGTATGGGATTGAAATCTATTCGACCATACAACAGAGCAGTAATCAAATCTTGGTAGCACTAGACTGTTATAAAGTTAGATTCAAGGAATGTTTGGGCAAAAAACTCTTAGCTCTCTTTATTACCCAATGTTTTTCTGAGTAAGTTACTTACGTTTTCGATTTGTTTAGACCATTTCAATTCTTCATCTATTAGAACTCCTAGGCATTTGGTGAATTGAGCTCTCTTTATCAAACTACCATTTAATGAAATGGTGAAAGATTCAATTCTCCTGAGATTAGCACGAGAGCCTATTATCATGATACAAGTTTTTTCAGTATTTAGGACGAGACGATTTTTCTTTATCCACGTCATGACTCTGTTTAATGCAACAGTTAATTTTTCTTCCAAAACAGTCGCATTATTTGCACTGACGGTAAGTGTCGTATCGTCTGCATACATATCTATGATACCTTCAGGAGTACATTCAGGTAGACTGTTAACATAAATTGAAAATAAAAGTGGACCAAGAATTGAACCTTGTGGCACGCCTAATTTGATGGTTGATGGGTGCGACTTGACTCCTTTGAATTGGATGACTTGTTGTCGATCACCTAAATATGATTTGAACCAATTAACAGTGTTATCACTACAACCTATACAAGCTAATTTATGTAAAAGTAGCTCATGATCCACAGTATCAAAAGCCTTCCGAAGATCTATAAAGGCAACTCCAGAAATTTCATTGTTATCAATGTTCAATGACCACTGATTTACAAGTTTTGCAAGGGCGGTAGCTGTTGAATGAATAGGTCTGAAACCAGACTGATTAGGGTGTAATAAATTATTCTCGTCTAAGAATTCACTGAGCTGTTGATGAACGGCCCTTTCTATAATTTTACTCACGATGGGTAATATTGAAATCGGGCAGTAATTATTCAACGAAGAAATATCTCCAGATTTGAATATTGGTACTACCCGAGCCTTTTTCCATTCACGTGGAACAATTCCCGAAGACAGTGATTTGTTAATAATATCACCAGTTCGTCCAATCAGATGACTAAGTGGTGGTAGACCAAATGGGTATTGGACGAAAATGGGCATAGCCTAACTGTAAATTAGACGAAATGGTAAATGGACTAAGTGGCAATTAGACCAAATAGTTATTTAGACAGACTGGTTGTAGATGAAATGGGATTAGACAATGTGGGATGAGACCAAACAGGCATCAGACAAAGTGGGAGCAGACCAAGTGACAATTCACCAAGTTTTCATACTAAAACTCAAATGATTCCATGCATGTGTAAATCAGTTATATGTGTTTGATGAAGAATGAAAAGCAATAGCTTTTTTGTAAAATAGAGAAATAATTTTATTGTTTTAATCTGTCTGACCTGTCTACATGAAGTACTTTTTGCATTTCATTGTTATGTTTTTAAAAAAAATATACTTGTACGTTTTGAAATGTTTGTTGGAATATCTTTGAGACAATTCTGATTGTGTGTGTTGCTTTTACATGAATAGAATAAAAACGATATGATGCCCCGATTAGTTTCTTGTGCTAAATTTATATTTTGCATGTCACAGCTTATCTTTCTGTGGATATAAAGTTTATGCTCTTCACGGCACTCTCTAGAATTCAGTCACTTGTCCTTTCTTCCATTTTGCTGACAAATAATTGCTTTATTCAATTATTACTGGAAAAGTAGTAATTTAATGCATATCAGGACAACTCCCCCGGGAGGACAACTCCCCCGTGGACTGGGGGAATTGTCATCCAGGAAAGGTGTCCTCCGGGGAGAGTTGCCCTCGGGGGAGCTATCCTCCAGGGGAGCTATGCTCCAGGGGGAGTTGTCAGGTGGGAATCGTATGGGGGGAGTTGTCCTAGAACCAATTTAATGTGTTGTGTTGGTTCATTAGCAAGATTGCATGATGTGTTTACATGTATCTAAATAAATTTGAATGTATTTATGGAATTAAGAAATAGTATTTGTATAGCAGTTAACTCCCTTGACACATGTAGGAAAATATAACCCATATCGATCAAATTATAGATTTTCAAATTTCTACTTTTGCTTACCTTTTCAAATATGAACTATGAGAAGAAACTAAGGAAAGGATAAAGCAAGTGTGTCTTCTTCTTCAGTTGTCATTGATTTAGTCTGTACATTGTACATGTATCAAGTTCATGTAGTTTATACAATCCTTTACATTCATACATGTGTTTGAAAATTATAATGGCTTCCATTTTTACTGAAATTACAAGATATGATCTTTATTATTTCAAATTTCAAGAAACTGTTGATGATGCACAACTCTAGGTTTTGAACCTAACTTTGTAGAGGATTTTCTTGTAAATCATCTTTTTTAAGACATGAATTTCTATCGGGTAATCAGGCGTAGTGAAGGGAGATGGTGTACATAATACATCAAGGCTAAAAACTGCCTCTTGTTAGGAATGATACAAAACCAAGTAGTGTTAACCCATTCGTGACAGAAATTATTTAAAGCCTTTTTTGATCAGCTTTTATTTTTCAAATTGGCAACACCAACATTCTTATTTTATTGCTACATTTTTCTTATAAAACGTCATGAAATGGAAATGAATATAAATTGACAGAAATTATGATGAGAAGTCAAAAAGTTGCCAATTTGCAGGGGAAAATGGTGATTTTAAACTTTCTATCACATTGCCAATTTAAGGATTTTAATGCTTATTTTCCTTTGAAAAATTTTCAGCATCAAACAACAAATATTGACGCAACCAAAATGGGCACAGTTTGTGTAGAATTTTTTGCTCTTTCTGCTCATGTATTTGGTATGATTTTTAGGGCTTTGCATCAAAAGATATTAGGCCAAACCACAAAATGTGGACCTCTGTCATGAATGGGTTAATGTGTAACTTTTTACCATACATTTATAGCAATATGCATATGATTTTTGCATTTATTTCTTCGTATTAACAAACTGATGGATAAATCATGAAATCTTAGCCATTAGAGATAATGTACCTTTTCATTAGGTGCACTGTCAGTCTTTTCATGTTTGTGTAGCAGGGGTCAGTCTGCCGTCTATATACCAATATGTTGCCTATATGGGTTTTATATTTCACGGAGCAGCTGTATAGGTTATTGTGTGACTTATTCATGCTCAATATGTAATGTGCATTTGGTAATTGGGAAGTTTGCAGTTTATCTGTGAAATCAGTTTTGCAGCTGCGGTGAATACTATCTTTTCAGATGTCATATAACAAGGGATAATGAATTACGTTTTGACTTATTTTACTCTGGACTGGAGCCAAGCATACGGAATGCTCTATGTTTCTTCATTTCTGCTTCAAGGTTGTTTGTATATAGTAGAAATCACTTCTTACTGTGTAACAATTAGAGTAAGTTTTTAAGTCTAATGCGATATTGTAATTTCAAAAGATTTATATTTGATCATATGGGAATGCAATAATTTGCATTCTTTTTGTGTCATTGTAGTGAAATGTTGAAGCTCTTATATGTAGCACATACAGTGGGGAAGACATGTTTGAGGTGTAATCATATTTGTTTACATATATGCACCAGCTAGTCATCCATGAATGATCATATACTGTAAGAATTATATTTTAGTCATCCATGAATGATCATATACTGTAAGAATTATATTTTAGTCATCCATGAATGATCATATAATGTAAGAATTATATTTTAGTCATCCATGAATGATCATATACTGTAAGAATTATATTTTGTAGTTATTTAGGAAAAGATTTGAAGATGCCATCAGCTATTGCCTATTGAATTAGCGAAATTTCTCTCTTAGCTGAATTTCCAAGATTTGTAACGTACAGAGAACTTCCATTGTTCTATCAGTGATTTAGCAGACATTATCAGGGAGCATCATAAAACGGAGTGGAACGAAAGACATGTCTGGAATTCAAACAGTGAAACCATTTGCGATAGCAGTCAAGTACATGTAACAGTTTTGATTAGGCATGTGTATTGACATTTTTTAGTGATATTAAACCTACCGTAATCAAAGTACATTGTAAAAGAGATGCATGTGTTTTACCCACTCTTTGGCTTAATGATATGTTTCTTATTGTATACAATGAAATCATTATTTTCGACATGCATTTTGCATTCAAGATATGCTACTATAAGTACTACACTCTGTTAATTTACCTGTTTATAGCCACAAGGGCGTTATCTCTCTTTTAAAGAATATGAGTTAAAGCCTTCTGCCTCTCAACACGATGTCATATGATATGTGCTTCTGTAGTGTGTGGTCATAACAAACATTACTTCATATATACCTTGAGTACTCTTCCTTCTGGGATAGCAGTCTTGGGGTTGAAGTACATCATTATACTACAAGGATAATTTAATGACTTCACATTTTTTACTCATATAATTATGCAAATTTTGAAAAAGTTGCAATATTTTATCCATTATTCCTTGTTGTCGTTATTTTTTATTTCGTTTTTACCTTTTCTTATAGTGGAAGAAAAATAAACAAGCTTTATTGCCAAATTTTGTTGGAGCATAACATGTTATAATGACCTTTTGCTCTGTTCTTTCACACAGATATGTGACTATTGTGTGGGTAAGATTTAGATTGTGAGAAGGAATTTCTTGGGGATCTAATGTCTTATTTCGAATTACACTGCTGTGCTGCATAATAGCCATGCAGAATTTAAGACCACATTGCATTGACATGCCAATTAAAGTAACGTCTTTCAGATCACAATCATTTTTTAAGATTCTGATATTCTGTTAAGGGAAAAGAAAACATTTTCACCGTAAATCACATTGCTTTTCTTACTTTCTTTAATACTTTCTATATACTTTAAGTAGCCACCTGGTCAAAACAGTTATTTGTATGCAGAATCATGCCAAATTTAGTTGAAATTTGCTGAAATAACAAAATGATGCATTTTGTAATGATTATGGTTTGAATATGTTTTGCTTTTATTGGCAAATTATAGACTGCTTTCATGAGAATAGAGTCAACTTAGCCATAAATAGCAACTCCCTTTTTCCCAAAACCTTTCTAGAAAACATGCATTAGCCTGTCAGAATAACATTGATGTAAGCAAACTTTTTAAAATGCAATAATTTTAAGCAAAGTTTTTATGAATCATCACTTTAGTACTTAAGAGATTGCATATACAGTTGGAAAAAAAAAATTATTTTAGCGAAACAATAAGGATGACAGTGGCGGATCCAGGGGGTGAATCAGCCACCCCCCCCCCCCTCCCCCCTTTGAAGCCGAGGACCCCTTTTTTCTGCTTTCAGCAAATTTTAGAGGTAAAATAGACACCTAAAAGTGCTGAGGACCTTTTTAAATATTTTTTTGCTTGTCAGCGATTTTTTTCAGGCAAAACAGACACCTGAAAAAGCTAATGAGCCAACCTTCCCCTCCCCCTCCCCCCCCCCCCCCCCCCCGTTTGAAAAAATCTGGATCCGCCACTGTTCAGATGCTAATTATGATAATGTTTCTTTGCATTTATGATATCATGATGTATGTTTAATCATGGTGAAAGAGCTGAAAATAAATATTCAGTATGGGTCAGTCACAAAAAAAATGGTTTCAATTCGTCGTTCTTGCGGATTGTCTTGTCCTTTTTACAAATTAGGACTAAGAATCCAAGATAAAAATGTTCAAAAGAGTAATCTTCTTCATTTAGTGCCAGGTGTCAAGCTCTTCATTCTGTGTGCAAATTATTAATTATAATAACCAATTTGTATCCAGTTATGCAAATGGAAATTAACTGCTTTCATAATATAGTGATTCATTTGGATGTCGAATATGGGGAGCTGTAAAAAGGATAGAGAGGTTGACACTTGGCACTGCATACATCAGTGGATTCTCTCTCGTCCATTTCCTCCATATTTCCTACAAATTTAAGAAAAAAAAAAGAATATATATATATATATATATACATATATATTGAGAATAATTCCCACGTGTTGGATGGTTAATGATGTGTAATAACTTCAAAAAGAGTCGAAGGTACGCCATGTGTAAATCCAACATCAGCTTTTATTGTTCAGAATTTTCGGCCCGCCTCGGGCACTCAATTCAAAGACAGAGAAGCCAGGAAATTGGCAGAAATGAAATTCATCATCAACACCAGGTCTTTCGAGACTGGACTTAACAAGGGCCTAGGATAGCTGAGTAATTTCACTTTTTACAAGAGATGAAATCTTGTTCATCTTCATCAGTGCATCTTTGTATTTAGTGTAGAATTACCTTTATATTTATTCCTCTTTTCAGGGCACTGTAGTTCTTTCTTTTCACCTCTTCCTATATCACGTGAGGATTTTTTTTCAAGTAAATGGTCTCATTTTTATCTTGATACAGACTTATAACCAATAAAAGCTAATGTTGGATTTACGCATGGCGTACCTTCGACTCTTTTTGAAGTTATTACTGTCTACATTATATACATATATAAACGCAACAAAAAAAGTAACTCCCCCTAATTCAAAATAGCATAACTTTTTAACGAAAAATGTTTGAGCAAAATAATTTGGCAGGAGTGTTTTTACACTTATTGACTAACTTCTGTGTGAAAATAAGATTGATCCATCAACAGAGTGAGCAAACATTAAAGGCAAAAATGTCACTTTTCAAAAGTCACAAGAGTCATTTTGGGGCTCTGTGAAACAAACCCCTAGCGAATTTGAATTTTTCCCTTGTTTGACCCAGTAATGCCTATCCCTGACACTTTTCATGTTTATCACAGTTGGGTGAACACAGTTGTTTTGAGAAAAATGATGTTCAGCCCTCCTAAATCTGCAAAATCCATTCAGTTTGTGGAAAAAAAATTGGCATCAACCAACATGAGTCAGCACATTATGTGAAAATACCAGGTAGTCGTTTTTCCGGCATTAAACAGTAGATTTTCAGCATTTCTTGCTTCATCGTTAGCAATTTTGTCACTCAACCATGGCACAACCTCGAAAAACATCAATAGCACTTGAACAAACACCAGAAAGATCCTGTTTCACTAACCCCTCAAAATGACTCTTGTGACTTTTGAAAAGTGACATTTTTGCCTTTAATGTCTGCTCACTCATGCATGACTTGACAGATCAATCTCATTTTCAGAACTTAGTCAATAAGTGTAGGAACACTCCTGCCAAATTATTTTCCTAAAAACGTCTTCATTCAAAAGTTATGCTATTTTGAATTAGGGGGAGTTACTTTTTTGTTGTTGTGTTTATATGAAGATGGATGGGTACAGACAGGGAAAGAGAGAAAGAGTTGGGGGAGAAGAGGAAGAAATAAAAAGAGCAGCATTTCCAAACTGTCTCGTCACTGAGATATAAATACCACATGTAAAGTTCTTTATCCGTACAAATTAGCAATTACATCAGAATGCCCTCTGTAATTGTGTTGAATCTCTGGACCGTGACTTGCCTAATCTAGTCTTGCTTCTTCTTTCCCCATAATTATGTACGCATGCATCCCACAGGCGCATCGGACATTAATACCTGTGACGAACTTCTTTCTTATCATTCACCTTAATAATTTAATATCTCTGCACTACGGGGGGGGGGGGGGGGCAACCGGCCATATCCAATCTTATAGAAAAAGGGGGCCTTCCTGGAGGTAAAAACAAGGTTGCCCGCATTTTGACGACCTTGGAATAGTCGGTGGGATTCCCCGGGGAAATATTTTCTCGCCTGTTTTTATCAAGATGTTTTAAGCGTAATTCAGCATGGCGGATCCTATACAGAAACATTAATTACCCGCAGTGGTCATCATTTCATCGATACTGCTTTTGGTCATCAAAGCTTGTCTGATGCCCTTCCCGACATTGCAACTGTCGAAGCTATTAGAGATTGAAGCATTCCTTTCTAATCAAATGAGACCCATTATACAGTTTACACAATCTCACTTTACACAAAAGCAGTGACATTTCAATGTTTTCTAATGACAAATATACCTAGTGTATTTTTTATTTTTCTTTCGCGCATTTTCTTTGGGATGTTGTTTGAGCATTGTAGTTTTCTAGAAGCATTGTCGTTGTTCGACATCTTTGCTCAACTCCACATGTATTAAGCAAGAAGCACCTTCAACCTCTTTAAGTCAAAGTTCAAGAACCTGGGTCAAACTTCTGTGACAATGTGATGACAATGGTCGAAGCTTAAAGTTCACCCTCTGAAGTTCTGCCGAGCTGCTTCAAAGTTTGGATGACTATTATTGTTCAGAAAGTCTACTAGTATCGAATTTGATGAATTTGTTTCGATTCACGATTTCCCGATGTGAGTTTATCCAAACTAGCAATGAATTCTGATCAAAGAAAGGTATGATCTTTCCAGTATTGATGGAAGGATTTGCGTTGAGAACTTACCTTTAATATGACATGGAATACACAGTATCGCTTTGGTTAGCTTTGGAATCAATCTTCATTGTGGAGACTTTCAGCATGCCTAGTTTCAGTTCAGGCAGAGGGGTTTAATGATGTGTGTTTGACTATCTGTACATCTCCTCTCTCTTATATTGTATGATTTTGGTTCCACTTATTCATTGAGTTTGCCGAATATGTATACTTTTGCCTCAATTATGTATATGATTATGTATATCCTTTGTTTGTTTTGCATTGTTCATATTGATGATAATCCAAAATTGTGGATTGAATATCAATAAAATTTGATTTGATTTGATTTATAATATACATGTATCAACATATACCCCTCCTCTCCACTCCCCATCCTCTTCCCTGCCCCCCTCCCCACTGCCCCCTGCCCCTCCCCCCTCCCCCCTCCCTCCCCCCTACATCTCTCTCTATTTTAGACCTGTCACATAATCATTCACTCGCCACTCGGAGAGTTCCTCTGTTGGTACCAGTTAACATACGCGATAGTGAAGAATAACATTTTATGGATTAAATGATCGGAAAATAGAGTAGCATTTGAAAAAAAAGGCGGAGTAAGGAGCAATAATATCACAAATATGCACGATAATTACATCAGGACTCTTGCTTCAACTCATTTACACTCTAATTTGACTCAGAATGGCGTCAGCTGGGAGTCCACTCTATTCGAGTTAAAAGTGACTCAGATTCCGAATCAATTTGACTCGGAATGGACATACTTTGACTCGAATTTAGTCGATTTCCAGTTAACGCCACACCATTCCGAGTCAAATTGATTCGGAATCTGAGTCACTTTAACTCGGGATAAATCTGATTCCCAGCCGACGCCATTCCGAGTCAAATTTGACTCCGAAGAAATTAGAGTGTATGTTCATGATTACCGTGATATTTCAAGTTCTTTCCGTCTCTTTTTCTATCGTAGTGCAGTGCTTCCACTATCATCTGTAGGAATCCTTTCTCATTTTGTACTATTTAGATTCTCCATTTAACAAATATTTCTTTTATAGTTTCTGGATACCAGACTACCAGTTCATAGGGTGATGATAAACATTTACTTTCACTGACGTTGCACCCAGTTTCTTTGGTTTATACATTCGAGTTAACGCACTTGTTTGCTGAAGATACTATCGCTGTTATCCGGACATCCCCTTGCATATTGTACTTGAAAATTGCGGTAAGTACCTTGTCTTGTATAGGTTTTTTTCGCCTAATAAGTTATCATTATTTCAGAACAATTCAAATAAGTGTAGAAGTCATCCTCCTATACTGGCACGCACGTACATCTGCAAGAATCTTCAGCAGTGAAGGAGGCACATTATTCCGAAGAAGTAGTAGTAGAAGAAGAAGAAGAAGAAGAAGAAGAAGAAGAAGAAGAAGAAGAAGAAGAAGAAGAAGAAGAAGAAGAAGAAGAAGAAGAAGAAGAAGAAGAAGAAGAAGAAATTGAGTATTTATTGTCCATACGGAAATTTGTTTTTCACTGGTAACACATTTATAAATCAGTTGACAAGGTAAAACAGTCTTAAGCAAATATAATAACCATTAAATTAAACAAGTAACGAATTATAGATAATTGTGCATGGCAAATAGGAAGATTGTAGAATTTTGTAGTCAACATAATCATAGAACATCCGCCCATTACAAGCATTTAAGAAAAAAAAATCCAATATTCTGAGGTATGGGGATAGCCATGTAATTAGCAGGGGCAAGGGTCAGACGACAGGATGAGAGGAACAGGGGGAGGGGACGTACCGCTCTAATTTACCAGGTACGCAGGTTTGAAAGTGACCAAACTTAGTTAGTGAAGAAGAAGAAGGAGAAGAAGAAGAAGGAGAAGAAGAAGAAGAAGAAGAAGAAGAAGAAGAAGAAGAAGAAGAAGAAGAAGAAGAAGAAAAAGAAGAAGAAGGTATGTAGTGGTTAAGCCTCTGGACTCCTCTCCCCCTCGCACTTGTTTAAAAAGGTTTTGCCTTTTTTCTAATATTACAGACTTCATTAGCAATAAGATTTTGCCATTCATAAAGATGCGGTACTTGGCTATAGACCAATTTCACAATGCAAGAGGGCAGCAGACTGTTCGACACAGTTCGACATACTGCGGTGGGCGCTCCAACTTTTATAGTACACAAGTCAATAGCGCGTTATGTACATTCGTTCGATTTTTTGTCTATTTTGACCAGTATATGCAGATTTATTTTAATATTTGCAATGAGAAATTATCAGGGAAGTTCAGGTCGCAGCTGTGCGGTGCTCAAATGCCACAAGGATTAGAGAAAGTTTTAAAAATGGAAGCTAACTGAGTGCGAAATTCACTCGCTTTTGACTCATGAAGCCTGTTTGTGTGAGAAGCCGTACTCCCTACACAGATCTCCGGAAGCAATGTGAAGGAATTCGTTGCCAGTGGGTAAAAACATCAACAGAAAGGACTTTGAAGTCAAGAAACATTATCATTATGTACTTTGGCGTAAAATTTAATGAGTGAAAACATGACTTTGTAAACAGGGTAGATTTAGGGCTCCCGTTTACTACGGCTTCTATGCTGCAATCGAACTTTTACTGGCAAAACTAAGTTGAAAAACCATCGAAAGTACAAAAATACATCGTACCTTCATCCGTCAGATATGACCATTGTCTTACCTCATCTACCCATGTATCCATGCTTTATCTTATTGATCTAGAATAAAGTAAATGGAACAATATCGGGGCATATCTCATATCTTACATTCATTTTGTACACAGAGCCTATCGCGGTCAGCGCGCTTGCCCACCGCAGCAATGGCGTCGCCGATAGAGGGCCAAATACATAAACCGGAGGTGAAATTGGTCTATAAATGTTGTTATGTCCGTGTGTGAAAGTGGAAATTTGATGGACTTTAAATTTAGGTATATGCATGGCAATGCAATTTTATCAACTTCTCACATCTTTATACGCTGGAAAGGCAAACATGAAAGAGCTCACTACAAATCATTTTTTTTATTATTATTATTTATGTGTGAGCTCACTGCAAATCATTATCCGGGCTTCAATTTGTTGGAAGTTAGTAAATTTCCATCCGTGACCATCTGATCAGACTTGTTAATCAAATCAAATCAAATCTATTGATATATAATATCCACAATTCTGGATTACCATCAACATAATTATGGTTAATAACCATTGAAAAGGTCCAACAATTACAGCAACATCAACAAAACGAGCAGAAAAATACCGTTTTCGCGAAATCCCCGGTGTTATCACTCTATATTCAAAGCTGCAACCATGATCGTTCGACAACCCAGAATTTCACCCCTATTTCGCGGTGTTTCGAGTACATTTTCAGCCATTTTTACCCCTATTTGGCACAAAACGGGTACAAATTGACCTTTAAAAAACACCCCTATTTTTGCATTCCAAGTACGCTTTTTGCAAAAAAGGACCAGAAAAAAAAACAAAAAACACACACACCTTTTTCAATCTCGAGTAGAGGTCTACAAGCTCAAAAACACCTTTTTTTTCATTTTCGAGTACAAGCTCATGAAAACAACCCTTTTTTCGAAATCGCGACCATGCTAAAAAAAAAATTTTAAAAGACCCCTTTTTACTCGAAATTTCGAACGATCATGCTTACACGAAGTCAATACAGAGTGACAACACCGGGACGAAATCATTAACTATGTCGAACAAAAAAAAAACGACAAACAAAAAAGGAAAAGGTATACAGATACAATAAGGTCCAACCAACTTATTTACCATACCCTCTCCTCCTCTCACCCACTTCCATGGATTCCGTAACACATTCTTACCGCCCAGCCCCTAATTAATCAAAGTTCAAGTTCAAGATCACGCTAATAGCAAAAGTCCACTTGTCATCGCGTGTCAGTTTGAAAAGCAAGCTCAACTGTGACAGGTAAAGATGGATCATAGTGTAGTCCATGCAGTAGGACATGGGGCAGAGCCCCCCCCCCCCCCTTGCATGGTGGAAAAGGGAGAGTAAAAAGAAAATGAAAGGAAGAGGAAGGGAGGGGGCAACGGGAGCATCGGAGGAAATGATTTTGCCCTCCTTATCTACACTTTATCGGCACCTCCCCATTCCCTTCCCATCATGCCTCTGTCTCTCATTGCTTGGTCCTCTTATTGATGTCATGCTAAGAAAAAAAGGGGGAGAAGAAAGAATAGGGAAGGGAGAAAGGAGAAAAATGTGAAGACAGTAGACCCCCCCCCCTTCCGTAATCGATGGCCGTGTTGATGCGGATGGCATCCTCCCGATAAGACCCCACCCCCCCCCCCCCCCTTCCAATGATGCTCGTGCGTCCCTCTCAGTGACTAGACCCACGCTACGCCACTGGTCACTTGTCATTCTGAAAGCTCAGCCCATCCCAGCCCAGCTTGTGACAGATATAGATCGGTGCATGTCAGATGGGACAGTTGTCTTGTCAGGACCAGCTACGGAGCTCATCAGGCAAGAATTCCTTGGCGTCACGCAAAAGTTGTATGAATGATGATAATCCGCCTTTGTCAAAATTTATAAACCTTTAGTGCCATGTGGACCAAGCCAGATGGGAGGGGCACTTGGGACCACATTGCTCCGATTTTGCCCCTGCTTCGATGCAATTTTTTTTTTGGTGACTAGACATTTTAAGAATTTGTCATTACAATACATTATAAACGTTCTGATAGTGGGTTTTGTATAACTCTTATGTCAGATTTGACGCTCCTGACACTCCACTCTTATTACCCCGGCATGGCTGCTATTACGGCAACCTATCATTTCAAGAAATTTCTTCCTACCGGGTACCCATTTACCTTACCTGGGTCGAGAGTGGCAATGCATATTAATCTCTTGCCAAAAGATCTTTTTGTATAATAGTGCCACGACGGGACTCGAACCGCGTAACCATGTGATCTACAGCCCGGCGACGTATCTAGACCACGATACCTCTTCTTGAGGTTGACTCCTTCTTCTTCTTTTTTTTTTCGATGGGTGTACATCTCGATTTAGCATGCCCCATTCTCCTGAAGAAATCTGGTTGCGGGAAATCGTAAAGATTTATTTCAAATGCATTAGCCATGTATCCTACATGGGGTTCATAATCACGACTTTTCTTCGCAACCATATGCTTGAAAATTCTGGAAATTTTTAATCAATGTCTATATTGATTAAAAATTGATATAATTAAAGATTTTATTGAGATTTAAAAGCAAAACAAAAAAATGTTCTCTGTGGTACTTTTTTTTCGTAATTGCGCATTCAATTTTGTCATTTTTGTTGTCTTCCTTGAGTTTTCATCGAGTGAAGTTCATAAGTATACAATTCAACATTGAATGGAATCTTATTGTTATTCATGTTCTTAGACAGAATGCCAATCCTTTATTTACCTTGCTCAGTCATTCCATTGACTCGTGGTGGAAAAAAAAAATAAAGACAAAATTTATTCTGAGAACAAGTCCATCTGGATATTCATGCTCTTTTTCATCCCAATGCTTGAACTTAGGAACCTCAATGTTTGCTGTAATCTGGTATACTGTCAAGATTACGTGCAGACAAACTATTCCCTTCTCACCTCCACCCCCCCCCCTCTCTCTCTTTCTCTCTTTGTCTTTTTACCTCTCTATTTCTTCTCTGTCTCTTTCTTTTCCATTCTCTCCGCCTTTGTCTCTCTCTTTATTTCTTTATCTCTCTTTCTCTCTCTCTCTCTCTCTCTCTCTCTCTCTCTCTCTCTCTCTCTTTCATTCTCTTCGGGTGTGAATCGGGGTGGGGGAATACAGGGATGGGGGTACTCTGTTCTCAGGTTTTACTACAATTTTTAAGGTGTTTTTTTTTTTTCCTGATCTTTTACATTCTAAATGTGATTATTTGTAATTTTTCATTTCACTCTTTTTGATGTTTTTACTCACGTTTTTGATATGGACTATGTAATATCTTTGTAAAATCCCGGAATGAATTTCCATGTAAATTTGGACGAAATAAAATTGAATTGAATTGAATTGAATTGAATTGATACGGCGTCCATTCGCAGGAACAAAAATGCAGTGTGCTGCTTTACTTTGAGTCATGATTGGCCTGTTAAACATCCTGAACATGCAGAAAGAGAACTCTGAACAAAGTTTGCACAAAGTTACGATATGCAGCCATGTGTTTACACTGATTGTTATTATAGGTCAAATAGAATCGAATCATTTTTTTATGATAGGTCTATAAAATCCTGCGTGAGGGTAAAATTTCGCTATTTGCCGGGGCTATTTGTTCCTCATCTGATTTTTTTTTTTTTTTTTGCGGGAATTTCCCGACCATCATTAAAGTCAATACATGTTAGTGCATGACTAGACTCATGTAGGTCTCATTTTGATCCGAACGCTAATTGTATTCCAACACCAGATTATCAAATCGAAGCGTCTCTCATACGCTGTTTGCTACATCACTGATAAAAAGGGGGAAATACATATTACGAAAGAAAAAAGCTGAAGCATACGCCTCATCGATTAGTGCGTGGGTCATCCAATGTATAACAATAGATGAACAGTCAGTTACAGATTAGAGCTTCTGCCTAAATCCGACCTCAACAATACCAACAAAAGAACTGATACGTCACAAACCGAGTCGTCGTCTGCATGTTTTCGCCGTATGTATAGCACTAGTAAAAATTTACAGCAGCTACTAGTATTCAAACACTCACAAACGAAAAAAATTAGTAGGCCTAGCGTGTATTTGGTATCGATGCATAAAGGACATACAACTGCTGTTTGGACTTGGCGTTCCCTGCGTTCGATATTAAACGCAGGCTCTACTGATAATTTGGACGTCAAATCACAAAGTTTCCTTCTTGTGATTACCTCCGAACTGTTCCATTCAATTGTGGACGGCATACGGTACTTCCTCTTTTTTTTATCGGCAATCGGAACGCGATGAGTTGAATACTACTTATTACTTTGGTAGTATTCGGACAGCATCATAATGCTTGAAACAAATAACTCGGATCAAGGAAGCAGTAACTACAGTGTGTAGAATTCTTTTTAGTGTGAGTATAATTTTTATCTGAAGTGTGATTTCTTTTGTTTATTTACAGTTTTATTTAAGTAGGGTTGCCTCTCCAGTTTAATTCTGCTTTCAATGAGGACCTTGCATACTAAAAGAAAAGTCAGTGCTTGACAGTGACTTACAAAAAAAAGTAAACAGACTTCTAAATATAACATGAATTTATGCAGACTTATACAATATAATATTAAAGAGTACATACTAATCCAATGTTGCCACAAAAGATATGAAGATATAGGCCTACTGCTAGAAAAAGTACTTCGATGAGAGCCATGGCGAGTTTCAAATTTTCGATCTTTATATTAGATCATCTTCAGGAACTGAAGCATTGAGTGAGGTGAACTGTTTATATATAGTAGGAATCGTTTATATATAGTAGGAAAGTTTGAGAACAAATGAACTAAATCAATTACATTACCAACAAAAGGAATGAGATTACATGGGAGAGTAATTGAAAAGGTACCAAACAAATAGAAAGTTGAATAGGATAAACAAATGTTTACAGTAACTTTCCTACTTATATACATAAACAGTTCATCTCACTCAGTGCTTCAGTTCCTGGAGATGATCTAAAATAAAGATCGAAAATTTGAAACTCACCATGCTATTATCGGAGTACACTCTAAAAACAAATCTAGTCAAATTTGACAGACTAGTACTACTCTAGTCAAAAGTGACACATTTCTAGTCAAAATGACTAGATTCTAGTAAAATAATTTGACTAATCTACCGGGTCATACCTGCACCAACACTAACTTGACTTGATTCTATTGAAATTGACTACAATTTTGGTAAAAGTCTAGTTAATTTTTACTAGAATTCTGCTCATTTTCACTAGAATCTAGTCACATTTGACTAGAAAAGAGTAAGTGCCCGTGGGATCCCTTATTCTAGTCAAATAAATTACTGGAATTCTGGTCATTTTCACTAGAATTGTGTCAATTTTTACTAGAAAAGTGTTCGTTCTTCGTTAAACTGAATAGAATTCTGGTCATTTTGACTAGAATCTAGTCACATTTGACTAGAAAAGAGTAAGTGCCCGTGTGATCCGGTAATCTAGTCAAATCTGACTAGTTTGTTTTTAGAGTGTACTTTTTCTAGCAGTACATGATAATCAAAGCAATATAGATAGACAGTGCAATCAAAATCGATAGAAAGAATTAGCCTACTACAGAATGATGGGAATGGTTGAACTGTATACCAGCTAGTTTGCATGGTTGTCTATGAATAAACCATTAAACTGCTGAGAGTCAGACGTAATGGTTCTCAAACATTATCAGATATCAGATATCAAATGAAGGAGCATGAATTATCAGATATCAGATAACCTCGTGCATGAATTGGCAAGTGACTCTCAAAATACGAATTATGCTGGTGCATTATTTAATGATACAAGGCCATGGAGGCCCACGCCCAGTCTCCGAATAAATTCACCTTTTTTTAAAAGATATACATTCAAACCTGCTTTGGCGACCACCTGTAGACCACCTGTTTATAAAGACCACAATTTTTGTTTCCCTTTAATAGTTTTTCCCGTTGAAACGTGTACTAAGTATTAAAAGGAACCTGTCCATAAAGTCCACCTGCTCATTGAAAGACCGCGTTTCTTGTTTCTCTTAGGTGGTCTTTATACATAGGTTTTACTGTATTCCATGGCAGCCCTAAATCATAGACCTAATACACTCTTGAAATTAAAGAACTATAGAATTACAGATAAATTGACATTATACAGTCAAGGACGCACGTTCAAATACAAGGAAGCGATACTTCGAGTATTTTAGGTTGTCGGGGGGGGGGGGCTACGATTTTCATGAAGTGGCTTTTTTTTGGTTTTTTTTTGTTTTAATCTTTCATCGTACGAAACACAAATTTGTTTCTTGTTTTTCTTTTTTTCCAAATACAAGTTTTTCAAACAAAAGTGAGTACCGGATAGTGAACCTGGACTAGCTACCCTGGACATTGACCTCATAAGAAAACTACCCCTTGGTAGGACAACTACCCCACGGACATTAACCTCATCATGCTCATAGGACATTGTTACCATCGGGCAACATGAAATACATGTACCTCCTATAGTACCAGGACCTTCTTGCATAAAAATGAACGCATCTTGATTTTCAACCAATCAGGATTGAGTATTTGGGACTTGCGTTTAAGTTTTGTAAATTTTAAGATTTTGTAATGTAATAGGGCACTGGTTGGGGAAATCATACTATAGGCCAGTTTTCTTCTAAGGCGTTACTTGTCTAATAGCATAATTGAGTTGCCCGCGGGGAAAAATATCCAAGGGGATAGTGTCCGAGCATAATAGCTGTCACGATACGGGGAAATCTGATTTCACAAACTTAATTTTTCCCGTGATGTATATGATATAATGTCCGGTAAAAAAAAAAAAAAAAAAAAAACTTTCTTTTTTCTCTTCATGTGACACATATCAAAACTTTGTCAGATGGAGATCGTTATGTTCAGGAAAGGAAAGGATGTTAAAGGTCGGATTAATAAGGTATAATTGGATTGTGTAAACACAAAAATGGATTTCAACCTAGGGGGCGGCTCCCGGATTTTTTGTGAAGGGTACATGTATGTATAATATATATATATATATATATATATATATATATATATGGTGAATAATAGGAGAAAACATATACAATTGCATGATGGAAGAAAGTTTTAGTGCTGTGTACAGTATTAAAATTACAATACTATTTGTTAATAAGTTGTGTTTTTTTTTAAAGAATGCTCAACACCTTGATAATGATGTGTCCGTGACTTGGGGCATTTTTGTTTTTGTTTTTGTTTTAATTGGTTTTTATTTCACTCAGCCTAGGTAATATTATCGTCCCGAAATCCGAATAAATACTACGTACAAAACTGCCAAAATATTACTGCTGGTTAAGGAATTTTGCCCTATTTTAGTCGGAATTTTTACCTACACTCTAAAAAAAAGGATTGGTCAAAATGACCTATATTCGGTTGATATTGTGTCCGACCAAAAATATTGGTAAAGATAGACCAATATGCTAGTTCAGTATTACCAAATTAATTGTTAAAACTACCAAAATTTGGGTTGATTTTGACCAATTTTGGGGTCGGACACATAATTCACCAACACATCGGTAATTTTGACCAATCCTTTTTGAGAGTGTGGTACGAGGGGTCTTTTGCTGGTTGTGCCCCCACCACCTTCATTGGTACTTGTGATCACGACTCCCCGAATTAGCATTTCTACGTTATTTTTTGTAATAATTGATATCATCAGTTGACTATATAAAAAGAAGTTTTCTTTCAATACCTGCAACATCGGTAAATTAATTATTCTGCCCCAATTAATGATCCTGATTGATGAAAATTACTTTCTGTTCGTGACGTATATTATCACGACTAAGTCAGGAAGAAATGTCGTACACGACTGCATGTAAGCCCTTCGTCGTTATGATTTATATTGGAAACAACACATGAAGAGATGGGTTTTTATGAGACCTTGAAAGTTGTTCCATCATTATATTGTCCTTTCTATTACGCTTCCTCGCATATTGTTGTAGCGAATATTTTCGTACAGGACACTTCAGTCTTTAAATAAACATGACTGTAAACGCATGCATGATTAGTTGCAGGATTCGATGTGGCTGTGGCAGTGCGGTTGCAGAATGGTGTAAGCTCTGCAAAGAATTCCAGTTTTTGTTTAGCAATATACTTATTAATCTACCGCACCGATTTGGTAAAAAGGGATTAATGGATGAAAGTAAATTAAACAACCGTATCGATGTGTAACCGTGGGAACAGTCGTAATGGAACTAATCCATTAGTTATTCTGAAATCCCCTATGTTTTGCGCATTGTAACCAGCAAGCGCGGTTCTAGATCAAACGATTTAGGGGGCTTCTAGGGGCTTGGAGGATATGTGCCAGAGCTAGAGCAAAGCGACTGAGAGGTGGGAGAGGGATACCCCCCCCCCCCCCCACACACACACACACACGAGCGAGTTGGCTCCGTCGTTAAAGAGTCTGCCTGTCGAACCAAAGATCGTGGGTTCGAGTCCAACCCAGGCGGAGGACTGGAGCCTACGTTGTGTGTTATCGTGCCCCTCTCCTGTTTCATAGACGCAGGCCATGCTACAGTGTAAAACACTCCGTCCCTCGGATAGGACGTTAAATGGAGGTCCCGTGTAAAGGAGAGTCACCACCTTTGCACGTTAAAGATTGCACTGCACTATTCGTATAAGAGTAGGGGGAAACCCTGGTGTATGTGGTCCACCTGCACACCCCCAATCATGTGATATCGGAAGGAGAGCCCTGCGGGTTACAGTGATTCAATTCGCTTTTCGCCTCCCAGGCACAGGTGACGCCAAATCAAATAATAATAATAATAATAATAATAACCCCCGCCCCCCCCCCCCGCGCGATAGGGACTTTCTAAAATACACATCTACATGTACTACTTTGTTAGTTTGCGAGCGAGCGAAGCGATCGAGCCAAAAATAACCCACTTCTTGCTGTAATTGTCATCAAAATAATTACACCCTAGACTGACATATTTAAATGGTCTATTTGGGCAACCTCGCTAGATATACCTCGCTGGCAAATTTTTTGCTGTCCAAAACCACCCTGTTCCTAAAGAGCGAGCGAAGCGAGCAAGGAAACATAGACTCTACAAGCCTATCAAATTCAAAATACATTCGGTCACCTCCTTTGCATGCCCAATTCGTTTGCCTTCCCAAATAATTCTTTATCTAGCTTTTATTATGATTGAGCGCAGAGAGCGAAAAAAGAAATGTACAAAATATAATGCACACCAGCGTAAATCCGTTTCGAGGAGTGGGGGGGGGGGGGGGGGGGGGGAGTTGATCGAAATGTTTTGCTGAAATTTCTTGCTCACACTCCACCCTCTTGCCTCCCGGCCCGCCGCACATCATTCCCAATACATACTTTTTGTTTGTTTTACGATCGAGCGAAGCGAGCGAGCCAAAATAACCGCATCTTGCTGCAAAAGAGGTCTTAGTTTGTTATCATAATACACTCTAGGCCTATACAGCTATTTAACTGGTATATTTGGTCACCTCGCTAACAAATTATGATAAACCTCGCTGGTCCAGTAAATTGTTTCCTGCATGTCCAAAACCATACTTAGAAACGTTTCTAAATATTATGAGCGAGCGATTCAAGAAACGAAAAACACAATGATAAAGTATTATTTCGACCTCAAAAAACATATGCCTATATTCGGTCACCTCCCTTGCATACCCAATTCGTTTACCTTCCCAAATAATTCTTTATATGAGCGAGCGAAGAAAAAATATACAAAATTCACTAACTGATCTTATCATGTACACTCCCTGCAGAATTATTTCGAGGATAGTCGGACACGTTGCTGCAAAAATGTTATGATATCCAGGCATAGACTAGCTGTTGCTGGAATAAGAGTGATTGCTGATCGAAAACATCTTGTTTCGTTTCTGGAATTTATGAGAGAGCAAAAAAATTTTTTTTTAATACTGAGACCGGGTTATCATAGTTATACTCATACTACTCCCTTCTCGTGCTTTAGTAACGTATGATGATAATTATCGGCATCTTCCGTTCTCGCAGAGGGTATTGCGAATAGGTTTATGGTCACAGGCCTTTTTCTCCTGAAAGTTCATCTATTTTAAGTCAACTTTGCCGCTCCGGAATCATTGCAGTTACATAGGCCTAACAACAATTATTAATGAGTAGAAGAATAGCATAAACTTTGGATAGCGAGACAAGGCAAATCTATTTCCTTTCTTAAGAATAGTAATATAACAGGTATAGGTTAAGATCATTAAAATGTGAGCGAGCGCTCCCATTTTTTCCTTTATCTTTTTCCTCTCTTTTTTTTTTTTGGGGGGGGAATATGCGGGTTTAATACAAGGACATTATATTCGAATTCATATGAGATTAAAATTGCACTTTTGTAGTCAAATTTTTTTGGGGGGAGGGCTTGAACGATTTTTTTTGGGGGGGGGGCTTCAGCCCCCAAAGCCCCCCCCCCCACCCCACCCCTCCCCCCGTAGAAGCGCGCCTGGTAACCAGGCAAACGGAATTATAATTATTCTCAATGCGCTTGTTCAATTTTATGTTCGTTTGTATGATTTTTAAACATAAGAACTGTGCATGGTGATACATATTCATGTGTACACCCACCTTGGGAAAGCTTAAAAGAAAATGCAACCCAGACATTAGTGTGCTTTCAGTGAATGAAGAAGAACAAGAAAGAGTAGAAAGTGAAAGTTTTAGAAAAATCGGACAATCTATTCAAGAGTTGTGAATTTTGAAAGTTTAAGTAAATCATTATTATGGAGATCCTTTAAGTTGGCAACTCCACCAGCATCTATGATGTCATTATGGACAAGTCAGAATGTAACATTTTCATTTTCCAGAAAAAAATTGTTTGATTAACTGTTTGAGTATGACGTGGATACATCAATTCTGCAAGCATTATGCGAAAAATTATGTTTATTCCCGACTTCAAATTTCACATAAATCTTTTTTTTTTTAGATTATGCACAAAATGAATGGAGAGTTGTCAAAGATGGCATCACAGATGCTGGCAAAGTTGCCACCTTATATAAAGGACCCCCATAAGAGGGATTTACTTAAACTTTCAAAAGTCATAACTCTTGAACAGATTGTCCGATTTTGCTAAAACTTTCACTATTTATTCTTTCGTGTTCGTCTTTATTCACTAAAAGCACATTGCCTGGGTTCCATTCTCCTTTTGGAGAAAAGAGTTTTTAAATGTGATACCTTTACATACAAAATAATGTCCCATCGATATACAATCATAACATTTTTTTAAAGTTTAATTTGCATGTATGATGATATTTTGCTCACTGAATTTCAGCTTTAATATTCAAGTAGCATTTTTAAAATGCATAGTCTATAGGCCCTGTGGTTTTATCTATATTGTTCAATAAACACATCCATTTCAGCTTTTAGCACTCTTAATGTTACTTGAAAACGTAATGTCCCCTTCCAAGGAAAGAATTGCTATAACATTCACTATGAACATGACGGACAAAGAAAGCGGACAAAATAAACAACCCCTCATTCTACCCTTCACAATAGTTCTGGTAGTCAAAAGAACATCCCTTCACTGCTATTGTCTAAAATATGTGGAACAGGTGTCACATGCATATTCACCTGGAACTACATGATTAAAAATAATAGCTGTGAAGGGATGTTCTTTTGACTACCAGAACCATTGTGAAGGGTAGAATGAGAGGTTGTTTACTTTGTCCGCTTTCTTTGTCCGCCGTGTTCATAGTGATTGTATACTAACTATAGATGGATTTAACCACGGATTATTCATTAATTTGCTATATTCAGTTATTTGTTCGGTTATTGGTATTTATTTATTTATTTATTTATTTATTTATTTATTTATTTATTTATTTATTTATTTATTTATTTATTTATTTATTTTATTTATTTATTCATTCATTCATTTATCATTCGTTTATCTGTCTATAACACGATAAAAACCACTTTCGAAAAATCAACTCAAGCGCAATTTCAAAGGCCTATTGTATTGCCCGTACAAATCATTTTCGGATTACGACTACGTACAATGTATAAGCCATTGTATAGTCCGCACATTTCAAAAGGTGTACGGGCTATAAGTGAAGTTGCCTTAAATTATCTTTTTTTTCGAAATTAGTTTTTATCGTGTTGTAGCTAGATAAACGAATGATAAATGAAGGAATGAATAACCGAATAAATAAATGAACAAATTCAAGTAAGTTATATAGCAAATTAATGAATAATTAAATGAATAATCCATGGTTAAATCCATCCCAATTTTGATACACATAAATAATATACCTTGTGCGATGATACTCGGTACAACTTTATTATTGACATGCAGGTTGTATACCAGTACACTATACTTATGCAGTACAGTACAGCATGCATCCTGATGAATATTTAATATAAATCAATAAAATCTCTTCGCCTGATGACACCTTCAATTTCACCGTCCATCTGTCACGTAGAATAATGTTGTAGAGGTCTGCAGCCAGGAGTTGCCAATTTGACGCGCTTTGTTTACATTGTGTCACGCAAATAAAAACATATCTATGATATTTGAATAATATCAATAATATAGTATGATGATGATGATAACAGTTTAATTGGTTGGGGTGATTATAACGATTTCAGTGTGGTGATTCTTCGCTTAGACGTAGAAGGAAACATATATTTATATTGCTATATAAGTACGCTTAAGTGATTTACGAACATAATTGTTTCAGTTATGTTATGAAATGGATGTAATTTATATAAGGAGAGGGCCATTAGGCAGACATTTCCGTGTATGTACAGTTTTGAATGAGCGTATTAAAGAGGCAGCAATTAGCTGCAGTCCTACTTGTTGCAAAAAAAAAAAAACCAAAAACCACAAACAAACAAAAAAACCAAAGAGAGAAAGGGGGAAAGGGGGAAACATAAAAGGGGGCTCATTATATTTTACTATACATGTACCACCCATCCCCTCTTCCACTAAGCCTGTTTGGAAGGGACTTTGAAATTTACAGGAAATCAATCCCTGGACCCCCCCCCCCCCCTCCCCCGCCTCATTCCCCCCCCCCCTGAATAATCCCTGATTCGCTACCGCAATTGTCGAGATGATTAGTTGGAGGTTTTGATTAAGATATTTGTTTAATTTAGATTGAACTCTATCATAATGTTTATATGAGGCATTTAACGAGCTACAAGTCATGCCCATACTTTTATGAGGGATTTAACGAGCTACATGTCCCTCTCCATGTAAAAACGTGATTTTGGATTGCGCATTTTCTTGACAATAATATTACATTGTACAACTGCCTGACGTATGAGGTATAGTAGGTATTATGATGTTGTGTTCAGACCCATTTTTCATGCTTTCACCAAAACAGAATCATTGCTCAGTGACTAAAGGTATACACGAAGTGTGGAGTCTATTAATGAAGTAAATAATTTCATCTTTTTAATAAGTCATACACAATGTCATGATGCACATCTAGAAATTCACGACAAAAGAGAAAACCGTAGAACTGTCTGAGAAAGCTACTTTTCTCATGCAGCGCATGCCTTGTGGTTTGTTTGGGAAACCTGCATTAAAACAAAACCCTTTTCCCTATCACACAAGGTCTCGGAGGTCGCTTTGTCATGTTTGTATCTATTTCGCAGAAGATATTACTGATTCAGTAATGTCTCCTGCAAAATAGATTTCAGAAGTCTTCAAATGAGGAGGAATTGGTGTCACAACGAAATCATTTCTTAACCAGTGAGATATGAAAGCGAATCGCGGGAGTGTTAAACAAAGCTGTGCGCTAAGTTATAACTTTAAGAATGACTTGAATATGGAAAGCCAGATGGGATTCTCATATGTATTTAATCGCCCAAGATTAAGTTGAAATATCTATATAGATTAACATCACTATTATTAACAAATATTTTTAATGGGAATTAAAGGGGTTTTTTTGCCGAGAACTCAATTGCGATTATGTGAAGTACAGTACACTGTAAAAAAAAATATTGGGTAAAATTTTTACCAGCACGAGGGTAATTATTATGTCCAACCAACTTTGGGCAATGTTTTTACCCAATGCGGGCAGCATATTGTCCAGTTAGGGTGAAAATAAGCAGTAATTACTTTAGAATGGGCAAAATTATCATCAAATTGGATAAAAAGAAATGCCCAAAGTAATGCCCAAAAGTTGGTTGGACACATAATTACCCTAATGGCACATTTTTACCCAATATTTCTTAGAGTGTACAGTCACATTTTGTTAAAACAAAAGGAAAAACTTGGACATTCAAGCGAATCGCGGGAGTGTTAAGTGTGCGAAGTTATAACTTTAAGAACAACATTGAACACTTTCATTCAATTCAAGCACTTCAAGCATGTTTTTACTCATGGTTTTTTTTTTAAATATGAATAGCAAGACCTCCCAAAGAAAACTGGTTTCACTTTTCAAAAATTAACATGAAGGTTGTATGGAGTGGATGATGTGGATGAGTGGTATGAGCAAAACTAGATAAACGAGCAAAGTTATACAAGAAAAGATGAATAAGTACATTGATAATAAATGAATAAACGAGCGAATAAGAGGACAGAAAGAAACTAATAATGTAAAAAAGTAATAATGAAAATTTCACAAAGAGGAAGTGAAGGTGAAAATAGAATATTCATTTTCGTGATCGACATTTATGGCGAAAGCCCCCCATCCGCAGACAAATAATGTGAATAGAGCGAGGACTTCGTTCTATTTGCCAATCAATCAATCACTTGTTATGCTCTATTTAACGTTCATAATTATGATAGTGACGTGTGTGACTTTTATTGCTTCGGGGAAACCCATGATAGGAGATGGCTCTTCACTGGGAATCCATTTTATGATTTTAATGTTGCAAGAAGGTTAATACAATGTAGTTTTGTTGTAGAATTGTCACCTACGAAAGTGTAGGTAAGACAACAATAAATTTACATACCGAACTTTGTTCTTCATAATATTATCCCAAAACAATACGTAGAACCATGGAGCTACAATAGCTCCCTGATAGAACTAAGTGCGCAAATAAAGATTGCATTTGATTTAATATCATGCTCACTGGTCAGATCATCAATGTTTTTACTTTTTCAGAATTATGGTTTTTCTGTAGAGAAATATCTATGTATAGAAAAAAAAACTATATCCAATAGTTTGCACTTGTTAAATTATCTTCCTAACAATATTGAAGTCCTCGTGGACTCCTACAGATTGTCTAATTCATTTATTTTCTCTCTTTCTCTCTTATTCCCTTTTCCATCACAGATTAAACACCTGGATCCGAAACTGACCTTTGAAAACGATACGAAATCACATGTTAAAAGCTACACTGTCACGCCCTCTACCTGAAGAGATCATGTGAATTCAAATTCTTCACTGGGAATCGAAAGGAGTTGGGCAAACGTAGAAGGCGTAGGTCTTTGGTCTTTGCTCTGGTCTTTGCCATGGCTTCCGTGACTTCAGCGTCTCACGCCGTTACGGCCATGGTGCTTAATGCTACGCCGCCAGGAGAAGAGGAAAAATATATCTTCACCGACTATAACCAACGCATTGCAGTATCAGCCTTGACGATCCTCATCAGTGTCTTCGGGTTGATTGGAAATTTGCTGGTCTTATTCGCGGTATCGCTCTCTCGGAAACTCCAGACCAAAGTAAGTGTATTCGTGGTGAATTTGAGCGTAGCGGACAGCATCATCTGCTGCGTCTTGCCTTTTAACGTTGTGGCAATGCTGGCGAAAGAAGGATGGCCGCTGTCGCCTTACGTGTGTGCGTCTGCAGCTGGGTTCTTGTGGATCGCTCTTGGTGCCGGAACCGTCACTCTTGCATTGATTGCGTTCAACAGATATTACGTCATCAAGAAGTATAACTTTGACACAGTGTACACGTCGAAGAGGATAGCATGCATGATCGCATTTTCTTGGTTGTACCCTGCGGTTCTCACCCTGACTGCCACTAACGCTGGGTTAGGGAAGCTGGGTTACTCAAAAAAGTACAAACAGTGTCTACAGGACTCAACGCATCCGTTGTCGGAGTACTTGAGTCTCTTCGCCGGCGTCACTGTCTTCTTACCAAGTCTCATCCTCATCATCTTTTGCTACGTGATGATATTCGTTCACGTTCGAAAGCATCATCGTCACTTGATCCGTATCTTTATCGTAGGTGATGGCGCGCGGAATGAGAGCTTCCATGATTCCAGCGTGGAAAACCCGGTCACGCCGCGAACTCCGACAAAGGTACAGTTTCGCTTTCCTCCGGAATCGCCAGAGGCAGCTGATGAAGTCCCAGATGTCACAGCCAGCCTGTCACCCCACGTTTCCCCTTCCGTTCCGCCTAGCGACTTGCCAAACCCGACAACACCGACGAGTCTCACCGGCCCTGCGACACCGACTTCCATGACCGCGAACGGCACCAGGGAAGTACGTGATCGCTCAAAGTCTGTATCAGAAGAACTGTCGCATTCGGTGAGTCGACGCCAAGCGGACATCACTCGCAACGTCTTCTATGTCGTATGTGCCTTCCTGATCTGTCTGACACCCTACGGAATAGCCATTCTGCTACCGAACAGTGAGCCAAGTATTCCGTGGGTGATGCTTCTCCTGCAGTTCAATACATGTGTCAATCCAGTCATCTATGCTCTGAAGCATCCGACCTTTCGTGAGGTCATTCCTCGTATCCTCAGGTGCGACTTCACCAACATCCCGGCCAAGTCGGCCTGGCTGAAGAAACTTCTTGGTAACAACTGAAAAGTCAGTAAGTGTGGAATTAATGACAGCATTGCTACTCAGTATTTTTAGGCCGGGCTGAATAGACTTCTTGGTATAGGAACCAAAGAGCACCTGGACTTGAATGAAAGGACGGTGTTGCTTCTCTCCATTCTGTATTTTAGCTTAGAAAACATTATTATTCAGTTATCTTCTTAGGAATCACTGAACAGCACTTGCACGCAACGGTGATTAAGGACAGCCTTGTTTCCCGCCATTCTGGAGAAGTCGACATTATTAAAAAAAAAAAAACAATCAAAAAACAAACAAACAAACAAACCCTCAAATATCAATTTAACAGAAGAATACACTCTTTGCTGCATACTGAAGATGATTCTAATTTTAAAGAACAAATCTAACAAAACAGTAACGGATCAGATTTCATCAGTATTCTACTTTTGCTAAGATGATCATCACGTGACTAACATCGTATTGATATTCTTCTATTGCCAAGTAAACATGGACTATAAGCATATTGTATACAGTAACTCACCAGTCTTTATACGAATAAATAATTTTTTTTAAAAACCTCACCAGTCTTATACACTGCACATTCTTGCCTACTCGGAATATCTATAAATAGTATGTACATGTGTATGATTTGCGGGGACTGTAAATTGTATTCAATCACAATTACCGGTTGAGAGTGTATATTGTTTTAATTATTTATGATGTTGTAAAGCATGTTTACATTATATTGGGCATTATTTATTGAAAAAATATTACGCTTATGAAATATATTCACTGTTCTATCCCATCACGATGAACACGAAAATGTGTCAATTCATAGCTCTTTCTATTCAGTCACTGTCTAGTGTTCTTCCCTTTTTCTTTATTTTTACACTACCCCACGAAATTTCTGCTTTGCTTTTATATATTTCGCCACCTTCATGTTATTTTTCGCATGGGCAAAACGTAGACTTCTTCATATTTCGCTTTAACAATGTTTTCAATCCAGTAAAGAGACATGACTATAATACATTTGGTAGGCCTTTCCCCCTTTTCTTTTTTGCAAAAGTTTTACATGCGTTGCTCGAGAGGAGAAAGTGGGGTTTGTCAACAAATAGCGAATTGCTATTTGCGAACCTCTAAGTTCCTTTGTCTAAAATTTTACAAGAAGTTTTCTTTTCTGCTAGCTAATAGGCATAATTCGTTTCGACAACTTCATTCTCACGCCCTCCTTATCAAATGATGTTATTGCCCCTCTATTACGCTTACAACTTAAATATTACCATTCTGTAAATTTTCAGTAATTTGGTTTACATGTGCATCACGGTTGAAAAAAAAAAAGAATAAATCGATTAGACTAATAAATGAATAAAAATATTATTTTTTTTTACACTAAATCTCTGTTGCAGTGATGATAATGAATTTTCATTTAAAGAAAATCAGGAAATTGAAGTATTTCAAAGCTTTAAAGTATATTCTGCACAGGATTATAGTAAGAATTGCAATTCTGTATAGTGGTATATGATATGGTCGCAAAAATATCTATATATTACCAACATGAGTATAATTATTGTCGAAAGCATGTAAACGGTGGGTAATTTCTTCAGGTAATTAAAGGACATATTTTAAAAACATTTAACTGAAATCGATTCTTTGTGTGATTTTTTTTTTCTCTTCCTCATTTCTATTCGCTGGACTCGGCGTGATACAGTTCTGCCATTGCTGACTTCTTCCCTTTAATGTCTCACTCTTCTCATTGTTTTCTTCCGTATGTCCTGCTTTTGTTGAAAAGTACCACGGTACCATGCAGGGTACAACCAGGGAGATCCCTGGTGCAACCATTGTAATTTGATGGTGTATGTTCAAATTAACGTGTAGTTTCATGGTATTATGTTCACACTACGGTGTTTGTACCAATATGCACCAAGGGTACCACGGGGCTAAAGGTCGGTCCGAGACGTAAATAATCATATCTGATTGATACACGTCTGTAAAAACCCATTACACACACAAGGAAACCATGGTAAACCGATAAAAACAACTTTCCAAAAATCAACTTGAGGCAACTTCATTAGTCCTGTGTATCACCTTTAGAAATGTGAGGACTTTACGATGGCTTATTACGTAATCCGAACATGATTTGTATGGGCAGTACAATAGGCATTTGAAATTGCACTTGAGTTGATTTTTCGAAAGTAGTAGTTTTTACCACGTTGGTACTTATTTACAAGGGTGTTCTATCAGCCAACAGGCCGGTTCTCATTTAGCCTTGAATACAAAATGACGCTCAATACCGAGATCGTTGACACACGGAGAGGACCCATCTCGCACCAGTTGCAAACAATAATCTTTCCCTAGGTGCACGAACAAAAACAACTTTTGTTTCACATTCAGTTATTGCTGGATAATTAATATCCCAGTGACATTTCTTTCGCGGTCACCTCCTAACTCTAACCAACTTCTCCACATCGAAGCTGGGCCCAGAACTGTCTACTGGTGAAGATTAAGGTTTCACTTTGCATTTTGGTCAGGTTTGGAGGGTTAGAGTTAATGGTAGCGCAGGGATGAAACCTTTAGTAATGCTTTCAGTAGAGGAATTTACCGAGAATGTCTCTGGATCAAACTGTAGAATCACAATAATATGGTTTTAGTTACCCAAGGTAGCCATATTAATATTACTACTGCTCTCCCTGCGGGTCCTGCAATTATAATTACCCCTACCCGGGGGGGGGGGGGTTCATAAAGCTGCTCGTAAGTTACGCACGACTTTACGCACGACTGGAACATGTTCTTGGGTGCTAATCAGATTCTCAATCATTTACATGTAGCACAATAACATATCAGTGGTGCGTAAAGTCGCGCGTAACTTACGAACAGCTTTATGAAACACCCCCAGGAATGCCAGGTACCCATTTGATTTGATTTGATTTGATTTGATTTATTTTCTTCTGCATACAATGACATTTTGGTAACATAATATACAAAAAAGCTACTTTTGACAATAAATCACAAATATACAAGTATTTATATACAATCATTTTTCTTTAAAAACATATAAATGAAAACTTTTCCAAATTATTGTAAGTTCTTAAACATAATTCATTAAACATAAAATCATTTGCCGAAGAACGATTGCCATTATAAGCAATATGCTTGAAAATATGGCAACCCCAAATAAATATTAAATAGATAAACATATCGAATCAGCAGAATGGATAAAAAATAACTGAAATCCAAACTTGAAAGGATAGTGAAAATGATGATGATGATGTGGATGATGATGAAGATGATGTTGATGATGATGATAATGATGATGATGATGATGATGAAATGATGACGATGATAAAAGATGATGATGATGATGATGATAAGGATGACATTGGTAATGATTTGAGAATGGTATAAAGGATGGCGTCGTAAAAGCCTGAAGAGTTGACACAGAAATTTTACCTTGCATATTCTGAAGTAACATGGCCTTAATACCCTTGGGCCGAGAGGGATACATGCCATGTTCAGTTAAGATCAGTGCTGTTCGTTTATTTTCCACAAATTGAATAAAAACAAGCAAGATAAACAATCGGGAGCAAAACATCTTGTCCAATGATGTAAGCACCTGGTGAGGATCGAACCGAGGACCTCTCGCACGACAGGCCTTGACCACTTTCCCTCAGTGCTCCCGCTATATAGCCTTGTTCTCCTGTCAAGGAAAATACAGTCCATGCCACCATGGTTAATAAATTACCGCTCAGGGGCTGCGCCAGGGTATTTTGATAGGGGGGGGGGGGCAAGATGACACATAGGTGAATTTATTGACGTTTTAAATGAACAAATAGGGGTATTATCTAGTTTCAAGCCCCATGCCTCTATTTTCCCACCCTCTTCTTTCTTCTTCTTCCTCCTGTTCTTCTTTTCTCCTCTTTTTTATCGCTTGAAAAATGCCCCCCCCCCCCGTAGCGCCGCCCCATGACCACTGCCTTTTATTTTGTGTCCAATGCAAATACTAAAAATGATGTTGTCAAAACATACATTCCGAATTTCATATAAAGTCGTCTGCTTAGAAGGAGGAGGGCGTTAACTCGATTTGCTCTTGAAGTGGATATTAATCAAATCATTTCAGGCAGATAATTCAATTGTCGATTAATTAAAATGTGCAGTACGTCAAGTAACCAGTTGAAAATCTTATTGCAATGACTATCTTCACACACGTACACAGTTATGTTCGAACGAGGTTTGCCACAAAACGAAAAAATAAATAAATAAAAAAGATCAAGAAAACGCCCACCGAGCTCCAGACAGACAAACTCATATTTTGGAAATTAATACAACTCATCCCATTTTGAGTGGGTTGGGCAAACGGATCATTTTCATTCAAATTATTTTTTCGCTCCGGTGAATAAATGATTGTTACAACCTGTTTAAGAAAACATTCCTCATGAACAATAACCAATTATTTGACTATTCTGTAGTAAACCTCGGTACCATGGATCAGTATACTATAGAACGTCTGCGCCATCAGGAAGTGAATTTGGAATATTGCGGGCCATTGGGCGTAGTTCGTGTACCGGTAAGTTTAATGCTGTCTAAAGTTTAATAATGCTGTCTGAAGTATAATATTTGTATTTACGGAGAGGATAATATGAACAGTCTGGAATGTCTCAAGGATATCCGGCTATGAAATAATCAGAACAAGCTCCATGTCTGCAGCAAGAAACTATAAACATATATATGTGATACATGCATTTACGTTGAGGACCATGGCAAGATACATTATGATATATATTGTCTCGATTAGATAATGGTATGATTAATCTATATTATAAATTTAGGCCTATCAGTGTTGGAAATTTTCTAAATGTATTGTTGCTTTGTTACTGCTTTGCAGTATCTTCAGGCACTCCATTCTGGTATACAAATTTATCACACATTAAGTACTCAGGTCTCGCTGATGTGCTTGCTACGAAATTGCATCAATTTTGCACAGTAAGCACTACTTTCCAGATCTTTTTTTAATTATAGAATATATTCTCTTCTGCTGTTAGTTCTATTCTATCCATGTTTTCCAAAATTTTCTGTCAGTTTTCCATTTATTATTCGTCAATTATCATTCAAAGGTGAAATTAAACGTGTAATGCATTTGTGATCACATCGAATATTATTGTGAAAAGCCATAACTACGCAGTGGAAAATCTTGATCTTCTGTTAGTTGTCCCACAAGAAAGGGGTCGTGGCACTAAAATACCAGCGCAATTTTCATGACTTCATGCGCTCTCCCTCTTTTCTAATCGTCCTCGTCTACTGACCTTTCTCTTGAACATGTTGTATGCTGGAAAGTCCATCTTGCCATAAAGCAGATCTTACTTTAAACAGACAATCCAGAGTCAATCATTATTCTAGATTCTAGTTTGTTATGGGTTTTTTTGTTTCACGTTGATTTTCGTTCATTTTTATTGTCAGGTTTCATGCTCCTAAAATGACATTTGAAAAGTAGGCACGATCTATCTCGTTTTCAGGTTCGACGGGGGACGAGTTGATCAAGTGACTACTAAATGGAAAATACATGATTCACCTCTCTTCATTGCGATCTCTAATGAAAAGATGAACCTCACAGACTTCGGAGATGGTGATTATTACGTCATTGTGTGCAACAGAACCATTGTTGTTGAACGAGGCGAGTATGTTCTCCACGACTACACCCTTCGCGTTGCCTTGGCAACCATCGTCTGCATCATCTTCATGGTGGGAATCTTCGGCAACTCTCTGGTCGTCATCGCCGTCGGGGCTTCCCGTCGACTCCACGACACGACCAATGTCTTCGTGGTCAATCTCGCCGTCGCCAACCTCATCTTATGCCTCCTTCTGCCGTTCCACGCCGGGACGCTCCTCCACAGGGGCAGCTGCCACATCCCCGACCTCATCTGCCAGTTCGTTGCGGCCCTGACACTGATGACGGTCGGCTGCAGCATCGTCTCCATGGCGCTAATCGCTTTCTACCGCTACCATCTATTCCGGAGCAACTTGAACCCGAATACGGCCCTCCTGAACATCTTCAAGAAACGCAACCTGGTCGTCATGGTCGCGTTCTCATGGCTCTACCCAGTCTTCCTCATGTGTATCTTCATACCAGCTGGTGTCGGCTCGCTGGGATACTCGCAACAATACAAGGTATGTTCGCAGGACTCGGACAACGACAACTCGGATTATCTGAGCCTGACAGCAGGATTGTCTGTTCAGCTTCCAGCCTTTGTGATCATCGTCGTCTGCTATGCGCTCATACTACGATTTGTGCGAAACCATGACAGGAATTTGGCGCAGAGTATTTCTCCATCCGTACATTCCACATCCACGCTGCAGTCGAATATCGAAGTAGAGGTTTCTGACGTGGACAATGTTGACAATGCCTCGGGGTGCCCAAACCAGTCTTCTGGTCAGAAAGACGCCTGCCCTTCAGTACAACCTTCATCCAATTCTGTACATTCAGCAGCTCCTACATCAGATTCTGCTCCCTCTTCCGAACTTCCGTCTTTCGGTTCTCCCGTCTCTAAAGACTCTTCCAAAGGTGTCAAAATGGGTTCATCTCCGCTTCCTGAAGACATTACCTCTCATGAACCAAACCCTGCACACTTTCTTAGAAACAAAGTCCAAGAAGATCAAAGCTCACATCTTCCTAATTCTTCTAATCTTAACCAACCAAGGACCACCGAATCAACTTCTGCTGTAGACATCTCTCATATCCGAGTCATCCCACGATCAGTGTCAGGGAATTTAAAGTCCAAATCAGCTAGCAACCCCTCCCCAAACCAGGTTATGACTTTGGACCGACTTTCAGCCATCAAACTGAAGAAGCTTTACAAGAAGCAACTCCGTATCACCATCAACCTCTTTATTGTTGTCTGTGCATACACCCTATGCGTCCTACCACTTGGCATTGCCGTTTTAATACCTCCCAGTGATCCAGTGATCCCATGGTTTACAGTGGTCTTTTTGAGCAGTTGTTGCGTGAATCCTATGATCTATGCTCTGAAACATCCGACCTTCAAAGAAGTTTTCCCTTGCATTGTAAAATGCCGTTTCGATGATATCCCTGAACCGACGCGGTTGGTGAGGTCGATTCGAGGATGCCGAGATCCGTCCTAAATTCAGTAACATTGTTTTTGTCGAGAAATGAAGACAATGAGTTGATGACACCTTGGTTTACGGTGATTTTCTTGAGCAGTGTTGCTTGAATCCGATCATCCCTGCTGTAAAGTATCCAACATACAGTGAGATTTTCGCAACGTTGCCGTTTAGAGGAAATCCTGCATCGCGCAGGGTGAAATCGAAAATGATTCAGGGATATAGGAGTTCTTTTTAAACTTGTAACATTTTGTCCAGAAAATAACAACTGGTGAAATCTTGGCTTTACAGTGATTTCTTAAGCAGCTGCTGCTGCTACTTGAATCCGATCATCTTTGCCCTGAAGCAGACAACTTTCAGTGATGTCTTTGCTTTCATTTCACGTCGGTTTAAGAAAATGTCTGAATCGTCATAATGATAATTATGAAGTCCATTCGAAGAGGCGACGATCATCTTAAAGTCATTACACAGGTACATTGCGATCAGATTACGACTTGAATTTGAAAGAAATTTGCATAGGATGAAAAATATGGAATATTTTGATAAAATAAAATCATCCAGAATTCGGATTGAGGGTCCCTGTGCGAGACCTAGGCCTTTGGCGACATTTATTTATTTATTTTTTGTTTGCATTGATGTCAGAACAGAGAAAATAATGTATATCAATTTTTTAATTACTGTGAAAAAATATATATTTTATGTTTCGTATCATTTTGGAAATAAAACTTAAATTTAAACTTCAACTTGACATCATGTTAATGTTGTGAATATGAAAACACGTATTAGTGATTTTTTTTTCTATCGTCTTGTCATTATGAATATCTTTTATCGGTTCTCACTTGTCTGTTGTACTTGTATTTCGATTATTTATGAAAAGTAATGTGCATAACCTTCATCTCCAAAAAGTCTAATCCATAGACTCTCTATCACAAGCTTGGTGTTTTTTAATGTTTCGTAATAATTATAGAAAACCTGTGACATAACGAAAATTGAGGGAAATAGTGAAGGTAAAAAAGGGGGGAAAGAGAAAGAGAGGAAGAGAGAGGAAAGAGAAAGAGGGTTGCCAAAGGAAAGAGAAAGGGATCGAGTGAGTTAAAGGGAAAGTCCACCCCAGAAGTTTCTCTGTTTCAATAAAAGGAGTTAAATTTGAACAGCATGTTAAAAAATAAATGAGCAAAATAATTCGTCAAAGAATAAGAAAATTATACTCATTTACATATTCTAGTAAATTACTCTCGGCTCTGCAAATTGGCAACACTGATGACATCATATGCGAGCAGCTCTCCATTCACTTTGTACATAAAATTTCACATTTTCTCAATTTTCTTGGAAGTTACACATTTTCTACCCCCATAGTCCATGTATGTTCAGAAGAATTGCTTTTTACATAACTTACTTTGACTATGGGGTGAGAAAATGTGTAACTTTCAAGAAAATTTAGAAAATGTGAAATTTCATGTACAAAGTGAATGGAAAGCTGCTCGCATATGATGTCATCAGTGTTGCCAATTTGCAGAGCCGAGAGTAATTTATTAGAAAATGTAAATGAGTGTAATTTTCTTATTCTTTGACCGATTTTGCTCATTTCTTTTTTTAAATGCTGTTCAAATTTAACTCCTTTTATTGAAACAGTGAAACTTCTGGGGTGGACTTTCCCTTTAAAGAGAGAGAGAGAGGGGGGGGGGGGGGGGGGCAAAGAGAGAAGAGGGTTATACATGCAGGGAATACAAATGATTATGCTCTTTCCAAACCTTTATTGTAATATTGCCTTTCCTGTATCGTGTGTTTCTCTCTCTCTCTCTCTCTCTCTCTTTCTCTCTCTTATTCTGTTTCTCTTTTAAGAAAATTCCTTGTCGGATCAATTATCTGTACTCAGTCCCTGGGATGTTTTTTTTTCTTCATCATCCCATCTACGTATTATGAGGACGTAGTCTGAGTACAATTATGGCCAGGTTATTAAATAGTATCGTATTTTAAGTTTCATGCAATGATGACATTGTATTTTGAGCATTACAAAAATAAATGAACATACTGCATGTTAATGTGTATTTGTACTATTAGTCTTCCTGGTGAATTTCAAATGTCTTATACCAGTGTTAGTATATATCACCGAGACGATAATATTTTTACGACGTAAGTCTCTATGATCTTGATTTGATTGTGTCGTTTCTGGACCAGATGGCGCTCTTCTAAAATGCATAGAGAATCTATATAGTAACCGTGTGTCCCCCCCCCCCCCAAAAAAAAAAAAAAAAATTACACTTTTGAAATGGCTGCCAAATAAAAAATATATGTGATTCTGGCGGAAAAGGTTTGTATTTATGGATAGCTCATGGACTCAACTTTCACATGAGACCAAAAAGGCTGAAAATAATTCATGCTTGGGTGAGCACTGCTCACTTTTGAAGGGTATGAAAATTAGGTTGCGCAGGAATTGCGCCTTCCAATTTGTGAGAGGTAAGTCCTTTGGAGGTTACAAAATTGAGGGTGATATGATAAATTCGTGATCAGTTGCAATCAGTTTAGGTTTGCTGAGTGAATTTTATGGTTTATGAAATCAAAATTTTATGCATGAGCGAACGGGATTTGCATTCATTATTGTAGCATTGTACCTTTCCCCGGTAGACTCAGTGGTGTGTTCATGGGAGTCAGGATTGGGTGATGGTACATAACATGGTGCAGGGGAGGTGAGATGTAAGGTAGGACTTTGTTGGGTAGATTGGATAAGGGTTAAGAGGACATGCATGCCCCCCCCCCCCCCCCCCTCTCTCTCTCTCTTCATGGGTGTGTTTGTGCATATCTTGACAATTCACATCCATTGGTCTCCTCTCCAAAATATCCCGACCACACTCCCTTATCCCGAATTCTACGTGCATTTCCAAAATTGGACTGGGACTGGTATCACCCATTGACACCTGAAGTCAAAATTTTGATTTAATAAACCATAAAATTCGCTTAGCAAACCTGAACTGATTGCAACTGATCATGAATTCATCACATCACCCTCAATTCTGTTACCTCCAAAGGACTCATCTCTCAAAAATTGAAAGGTGCAATTCCTGCGCAACCTAATTTTCATACCCTTTACAAAAGTGAGCACTGCTCACCCAAGCATGAATTATTTTCGGCCTTTTTGGACTCATATGAAAGTTGAGTCCATCAGCCATCCATACATATAAACCTTTTCTTCCAGAATCATGTATTTTTCATTTGGCAGCCATTTCAAAAGTGTAAATTTTTTTGGGGGGACGCACGGCATACTGGAGACCTGAGAAAGTGTCTCTGTCTATGTCTCTCTTTCTTTCTCTCCCTCCTTCCCATCCTCCCTCCCTCCCTTTCTGAATGTTCCCCCTATCTTCCCTCCATCCTCTCCTCTCTTCCCGCCCCTTTTCTCTCAAACCAGTCCAACCGCAGTGTACCGCACTGCGCCTTTATAGTTACTGATTCCCAAGAGACTGACCGAAAACTTGCCATCGACAGCAAAAAACAAACAAACATACCAAGAAACAAATAGGTAAGAAAACAGGAGTCCATAGTCATCTGAGAAATTCAAAACTAAATTTCGAGCAACAGTCATCGATCTGGGCTGCAACTTTGCCCCTAGTCCCACGTTGTGTAATACCATTCAATAATGAAATACATTACAGAGAGACAAGTCGATTCATAATTATCTAAGATTGGCACCAGTGAGAAATGTTGAAAGTTTGTTCTCTCTCACCTTCTCTCTCTCTATCTAAAAAGCAATTCTGGGAGAGAAATCCCCTTCTTCCGGTGATTTTTTTTTTTTTACTCACAGTCAATTTTCCATCAAAGAGTGCCGTGACTATAATGCTTTTACCGCAGGCTGGCGCTATACTGAATCAGACCAAACGAGTCGAGAGTCAACTAAAGAGCTTGGAAGTACAGACTAAATCAAATTATACAACATAAGGGGTTTCGGGTGAGGGCAGGGGGCGGGGATGTGATGTTTACAGTCTGGTATACCTTAGTAATTCACAAAAAATATGAGCCCTTATCATTAGCGCCCCCTCCTCTGACTGCAAATTGATACCCCCCAAGGCAACCGAAATATATTTGTGCCCCCCTTTTCCCCTTCATGCTTGTCACATTTTTATTTATTTTTTTTTGGATCTGGAGGGCGTTTCATAAAGCTGTTCGTAAAGTTATATGAATGACATTACGAACGACTTGAGTATGGCAAGCCAAAGAGAATTCTCAATCATTATAAACTGCATCAGCTAAAGCTGAAATATGCAGATGTAGACTAACGTTACTTTTATTTAAAATATTTTCATTGCGAAGTATTCTTTGCCACAATTTAATTCAGATTATAGGAAATGTAGTCACACTTTGTTAAAAGATCGGGAAAAACTTTGAGTATCGCATCTGACACTTCATATTCGAGTTGTTCAGCTGTACGAACAGCTTTATGAAATACCACCCTGAGCTCCCCGCCCCCTTGGTTAAAGAATCAAATATCTGCCACCGATGTTTAAGGCTTAGTTTCCTATTTGGTTTCTGAAAATAAGCTGTTCATAATACAGGATGGATATGAAAATAGTATATCATTATTTAGCCCAAAGTTGATTTATATGCCAACATATTGATATGAGGATTGACTCACAGTTACAAAATGGCCGTACCATATAACATGAAAAGGGAGGGTAGCGGGAGAAATTCAGAAATATGCTATAAATAGAAAGTCAATATAGGGCTAGGATGATTTCACTCTCTAATTCTCTGTGAAGGAAAGGCTTTCTTTTTATAGATTGAAGCCATATAACTTATCCTATATGATATTATACGGAATGTATAGAGAGTGTGAACTTACCTTTATCTTTTTTTTTTTAATTCGTTATTACTGGCACTTTTAAATTCTTATGATTTCATCAAGCTACTAAATGATATTTCGAAAATTTCAATGAAGCCGGCATGCAAAGTGCTTAGATGTTTTGTCAGGTCCGCTAGCCTACAGGCTAATATCTATCTCTCTTTAAAAGAAGGGAACAATGACTTTTGTCCTCACTTTACTGCAAAATCGAAAAGAAAGTTAAAAGAACAAGTTTTGTGACAAGTGTCAGATATAAACTGATAGGTAACAAAATTTACGACAAATCACAATATTTACAAATGATTCGGGTGATCAGTGGAAAAAAGAAAAAAATTGTACTATGTTTTGATTCCTTAATAAAACACAAAAATGAAAAAAAAAAAGTTTTGTGACAAGTGTCCATTTAATAATAATCTTAAGGCTTTAATCTTGATCAGCATTCTTGCGGTTCTTTCTTTCCGACGATGCCGATGAGTCATTCCGTCTGAGCTGAACGGATTCCCTCTGCGTCACGTGACTTTAGTTTACATTGGCTCTTCGGCCATTTTGAATAGGTGCGGAAGTAGAGCGATCGAGATCACACACAACAAGTAATCTTCATCTTCGTATCAAATTCGCTTTTGCTTCATGTTCATCTCTGTCTTGTTGCGATATTATATGGATTTCGTGGATTACAATCACATGAATGTTATGTCAGGATATGATAATGGTTTGGAATCTTGTTTGAGCGTGGAAACGTATTTTTGAGGACCTTGCATCTTGGATTTTACCCTGCAGCGCCCTTGGAATAGGTCGCTGCAGCAGTCGTGCGTTCGCCAGTGGACTCCCTCTGCTAGCAGCAGAGGGCTCGCTCGCTCACTGCGGTCAGCTCATCTCTAACTCGCATCGCAACCAGTTGATATCGTTTACATTGTCAGAAGTGTTGTACTTTCTTCAACTTTACTGCCGTTTTAAGCATTCCATTATCTTTCTTCAAAAAGGTATAAACTATCTAAGTATCTTGAGTTTGAGTTTGATCTTAAAATAAATGGAATCCTGTTCCATCCTTCTGAATCTGAATGAGTGATCAAAATAAAATGTTATTTTTAAAATTTGATGTTGAATTTAAAAGTTGCTGTTGTGGTTGTGCCAGTGCAATGGATCTTCATTGTCAATATCTTTGAAATTTATCATCAATGAAATGTCTTGTTTTTTAGGTTTATTGATAAATTATTTCAATATTTATGGATGATAGCTAGTGAGTGCCTCTCACACTACCCTAATTTGAGATGTATTCTTAATTATAAATCTCAAAATCAAATGAGATATCAAACAAATTTGTGTGATGGGGTGACTATGGTACATGTAGATCTATGCTCTAAAATGTTTAGAAATTTTAATGGTAGTTGATTTAGGTCGCTCTTTCCATTGATCCTATCATTTTCATATAGAATTTTGAAATAATTACTACTGAACTTCAAAGATGCATGTAACTAGGCCATCGGCACTTTGGTCATGCCTGAAATATGCCTGCAATATTGTTACAACCATTACAGTATGTCTGCCATATTTCCCATAGCTGAGGGAGGTACACTATGACAACAGAGACTAAAGCTAATAGAATGTACACAAAATTTTGATTGTGAAGACAATTCAACAGATTTGTACAGCTGGACAGTGAGTGACACCAAAATAAAAGAGAGGAAATGGTTAACTTGTCTCTTGCCTTTGAACATATCTAGTTCAAGTTTTATCATGGTCTGTAAAAGTCTATGCAAAGAGAGTGACAGTCCATCCCAGCAAAGCAGAACTGTCCTGTACAGGGCCGTACGCAGAAATTTTTTCCGGGGGGGGGGGGGGGGGGGGGGGGGCAAGACGCGTAAAAATTTTCAAAGAAACTCGAAAGCGAGGGAGCAAAGCAACCGAGTTGGTCACGAGGACGCTTTTGCATTTTTAAAAGTGAAATTCAAGGATTTGGTGCTGTTTTTGGTGGATTTTATGAAAAATTTCAATTAAAAAAATTTGAGTTTTCAAAATTTCTGGGGGGGGGGGGGGGGCAATTGATACATGTGGAGAAAATTCCTATCTGTGAACTTGTACATGAGCCCCATTCCCTGCAGAGTAGAATGGTACAGTATCAATTTCAAGGGCAAGTCCACAATGAGATGAAGTTAATTTCAATTAAAAAAAACTAAAAGTATCCATTTTAAAGCAGTGAAAATGGGATGAAAATTGTATTAAAAATAAGGTACATGTAGTTATGAATTTTCAAAGTTTCGCAATTTTTTCGCAATTTTTTCGCAAAACAGTTTTTGAACAGTCATATAAATATTCACCGAATGAGTTGATGATCAGTTCATACCCTCATTATTCGCCATGTACAAAAATGTCAGAAAATTTTTTAGTTTTTCTCACCAAAACTGAAAACTTGTCCATCATGTCTCCGTACATACATGTACATGTATGCTTGTATTAGACTAAAATACCATTAAATTGTAAGTAGTGCATGTATGAAAGGAGTATTTGGGACAACTTTTACATTTTTGTAGCTAAAATATGAAATTTTTGCCATTTCTGTGTACATGTTATATGACATCATCAACTCATGAATATTCATATTGACTGTTCAAGAACTGTTTTGCGAAATAAATTCATAACTTCCTTATTTTTCATCCGACTGTCATCAAATTTTCACTGTTTTGTTTGAAATTTTTTACTCTTTTTAATGGAATAAACTTCATCCCATTGTGGACTTGCCCTTTAATGCTTCATAAGACTGGGAAGGAAGGTGAAGGGGAATTCTCCACATGTCCATTCCTTGTAAAGTTCAAGTTAAGCTGTCTGCCTGTACATGTAGGTGCATTTGCAGAGAATTCACACTCGATTGCTGCCTTAGTTGCAAAGCCTTACATTATATTATGAATTTCCTGGGCTAATGCTTCTTGTCAGTGGTAAGGAAAGGAGGAAATTCTCTACATGTCTCTTGCTTTGGAAAGTTCAAGTTGATGCTCCTGTTTTTGCCGGCCAGGGAACAGAGAGACCCATTGAGAGTGGTTAGGGTAGGGTCCTTCAGGGGGGAAGGAGGTGAACTCAGGAATAGCACTGACCTTTTAGAAGAGAAAATTCAATCACCAAGTAGCCAGGCCAAGTCTTGTAGGCTTAATGTTAATGATGAAGAAAGGAGAACAGAGAGAGAGAGACAGAGAGAGAAAGAGAGTGGAGTTCTGTTCTATGTTTTTTTTTGTTTCTTGTTTTACTTACATTGTTATGTTATGTTATGTTATGAATGAACATTGTGCAGTGTTATTGCACTTGACTGAAGTATATGCTGGGAGTTGAGGAGAGAAGATGATTCAAAGATGTGCATGTTGAAATTGTCGCTGTTTATTAATTTAGCTTAGAATAGTAAAAAGAAATGGAAAAGATGATGTTGTTGTAGGCCTTGATAGAAATAAGGAAATTGAGCATTCTAGTCAATCATAGCTTTCATTTCACCCTTTGTACATTTGATGTTTTAATACTTGATGAACGAAATGACATCAAATCAAAATGCAAGGAGAACAAATAATAAAGGGAATTCTACCCTTACCATAGTGTATGACTGATCTGAAACTTGCAAATTAATTGGAAGTACATGTACTATATGTTTCCTGAGGCACAGAAACATGTTGAACATGCATGCCACAAATCTTCTTGAACTGATCTAAAAATAAATTACCATGTTCAGAATTAGCTGATTACTGAAAAGAGATGCACTTGACGATTGCTAAGATGAAGACGGCGTACAATTCGAATTATGCCCTATCCTAAGATGCAGATGTACACATGTAGAAATCAATGAAGGGAGGTAGAAAATCAATTTGGGATGGAGGAGAAAGAGGAAAGAGTTCCTATATAACCTCCAGGAGATATTTGCCAGCCCCCTAGCCTAGGCTATGGCATTCTTGAGCGGCTCAAGGTGAATGGATTTTATAAGGTCAGAGACTCTAGGAGCAGATGTGAGATGCGGTCATGCTTTGAACATGGGGGCAAGTTCACATGCACGCTGACTAAACTCTGGATCTCCATTTTCCTTCAGAGTTCGTATAGTTGTAATGATATTAATGAAATTGTATAAATTCATGTCTCTTGGAACTGTAGCCCACATGAATAAATGGAAGTACAGTATGTGTACATTCCCACACCATGTAAATTTCATTGGGAAATCCTATTTCATTTCTTTTTTTCATATTCATAATCCAGCATTATCCAACTGCTCCTTGTACATGGTAAGCCTACCTTGTGAACAAATGTACTTGTAGCTACAGAGCGTGCAGATATATTTGCAATTTGCATCGAGACTTGCTTGCACGGTTATCGTTTACTAATATTAGTCATACGTACCTTGTCATACTCAATACACATGTTGGTATAATTTGTTGTTGTACTAGATGACTCAAAGCCATGTTAATGCATAACATATATTTGCAGCAACAAGACGGGTACATGTGTTTTCAATTTATCTGAAAGCTACAGGCTGCAGCTACTGTACATATATATGTACACTGTGATTTACCCTCATGCATGTACATGTATCTCTATGAGGGACATTCACACATGTATGGGCAAAGCTATACCTTGAATTTCAGTGGAAACAGGGCTCTCTGATGCCAGAAGGTACAAGTTGGATTCTGTTAAAAGATTTCTATCCACGACACAGGACCACCTTGTGTCGGGGACTGTGCCGATATGAAGCATGAGGCTTTGCTAATGGAGTGTGTAGAAACAAAAAAAAGACGAGGGGGAAAAGGAGAGAAATACGAGAGGGGTCGTGCTCTTTCGTATCTCTCTTTTCTTTTTCTGGTATATCAGGAGAGGAGGGGGTTGGGATACACTGCTTTTATTTTATTTTATCCTTATTTGTTTCCCAAAGTCTGTTCAGTTGCATTTCTGCTGTGATGTTAAGGTTACAGGGGTCATCGCCAATAAGTTGACTGAAAACATGACCCCCCCCCCCCCTCCCCGTAAAATTGCACTCTGAAGTTTGAGCCCTATGGCTATGCTACATTGTAGGTGAACTTTGCTTTAGATTTCCTGGAAGGTACAGTGTAAGTCATTGTGGAGGTGGAACTTTGGTTGTAAGAATTGAAAAATAATGTACCTTGACAGAAACATCATTGCAGGTTTTATTTCAACAAATACTAGTTAATCGTTGATTAGTGTATAGTATACATGTACACATTCGTGTGTATTTACATTTTTGTACAATACATATGACCAACAGCCTTCAAAACCAATGTCCCATGAAACCAACATGTACATGTACTTGTATGTGAAGGTAGTCTGGACTGCTGGGCCAGTTTTTAGTGCTAGACTTACTGCACAGAACTTTTTATTAAACGTGCAAGACCAAAATGAAAAAGGAAGCCTTACAAAAGTTTTGAGAGAGAGAGCGCTGCTAATTCTCTTCAAAGTTGCATTGATTCATATTTTGTCATGAAATAAACTGTATTTGCAAAATATCTGGAACATTGAAAGTAAGTGACAAAGTTTTGCCCATTCAAAACAATAAAGGGTAAAATGAAATGATATTGTGAAATGTGTACTATTTCCATTTCATGTCTGTGGGAAATCTTCATCAGGTATTTATCAAATTGTGGTTAATCATTCTTTAACCTGGGAGTATCAAGCCAGGGAAAAATACTCTTTTCATCTTTCTCTCCCTCTCTCACTCCCCCGCCTCTCTTTCAATGACTTTTGATTACATGTACTTTCATTAGTTTCAATAGTTTCCTAGTTTCAATAGCACATTATACTTCTAAACTAAATTTTTTTCATTATTATTGATTAAAAGTAATATATTACACTTGCATTTAGGCTTTAACAGCATTATGAAAGTATGTACTTGTACACGTAGATGTACATGTAGCTGAGTTAGTGGTAAAAAATTATTTTAGAAAAATCAAAGAAATAATCCTCTGTGAAGAAAATGATCACTGGAAGAGTGAATATTGGTTTTCATGAAGATTAGTGAGAGAGTTATTCCTGGTACGAGTTATTTTGAAGTCTTACTTGAGGATATCATCATATCTAGTGGATTAGGTTTAATTGTCAAAAGAAATCCATACCATTGTCGCTACAGTGTATGTATACCTTCCTGTAACAGTTTGGATTGATTGATTGTTTTTTCTTCAAAAGTTTAAAATGCTAGGCCTGAGGAAACGTTTTGTCATTGCTGCATCCTTCCTTGTCTTGTCGTGACAGTTAGTATCGATTAAAATATCCTTTTGAAATAAGGATTTGGTTCTGTCTACATGTAAGGAGTCTAAGGACTAACATACATGTACACGCTGGAGCTGAAACCGAGGGATTTCCCCTGGAATATCCTGGTTGACATGAAGTTTTTATATCCTTGTTTTTCTTCTTGCATTTTTCCTCATGAGAGCTCTTTTTTTTAAAATGTGTGTTAAAAGTTTTGAAAAAGTCAAATTTTGGAGAAGTAATTGTAATCTTAACTCCCCCCCCCCAACAGAGCTCTGTACACGAAGCCATACATGTATACGTAGGTCTTTTTGATTTGTTTAACCCATTCATGACAGAGGTCCACATTTTGTGGTTTGGCCTAATATCTTTTGATGCAAAGCCCTAAAAATCATACCAAATACATGAGCAGAAAGAGCAAAAAATTCTACACAAACTGTGCCCATTTTGGTTGCGTCAATATTCGTTGTTTGATGCTGAAAATTTTTTAAAGGAAAATAAGCATAAAAATCCTTAAATTGGCAATGTGATAAAAAGTTTAAAATCACCGTTTTCCCCTGCAAATTGGCAACTTTTTGACTTCTCATCATAATTTCTGTCAATTTATATTCATTTCAGATACATGATGTTTCATAAGAAAAATGTAGCAATAAAATAAAAATGTTGGTGTTGCCAATTTGAAGAATAAAAGCTGATCAAATTAGGCTTTAAATAATTCCTGTCACGAATGGGTTAACCCATAGAGGTACAGTGTCACCTTTAGGAGACACTTTTGTAGTATATGTTGGTCCAGAATATTTGGCAGTACATATCATACATGAGCAGAAAAAGAAAAATGCACTGAAAAATTTGAGTCAAATTATAGCAGTTTAATGGTAACTAATCATTAAACTCTTTAAATTGGTAATGTATAATCACTATTTCCATGTTCAAATTGGCAATTTCTGATGAGATTTTACAATTATACTTCATTTTGCTTCATGTTATATCCATATTTTTTTTCTCCAAACTATGTAAGCATGGAAATAAAATAACTGTTGTTGCCAATTTGAGGATTTAAGATTATTAATTTAGACCCCAAGAAAGCTCTGTACCTCTATGGGTTAAAACTAGATTTCTTTCTGCACTGTCATACTTTTCTCTCTGTCTTTCTCTCTGTCTTTCTCTCTTTCTGTCTCTCTTTCTGTCTCTCCCTCCCTCCCCCTCCCCATTTCTTAGTAATAGTATTTAATCATACCATACCTTATACTGGGACTGCTGGGAGTATCATGATCATCCTTGGAAAACCCTGTTCCACCTGCATGTACATTACCTTTCCCCCTCCCCACCCTAGCCTCCCTCTCTCTCTCTCTCTCTCTCTCCCTTTCTCCTGCTACCTCCTCCCTCCCCCTCAGGCCCGTAAAGCTCCGCCATTTTGTCCAGATCCATTAGAAGGCCGACCTAAGCACCATCAATATTCATGATGAAAAATGAATAATTCATTTTGTTAGATGATTCCAAGGAGTAGCGTGGGTTTGTGCATGTTTTAAAACATCACGCCCATCAGCTAAAAACATGCGCAATAAATGCACTATAAATACGCAACAAATGCGCATTAAATGAAAGTGTCACAATAAAATTGATACGTGCAATAGATATGAATACTGCAACAGTGTTATCGATATCATGGCGATAATGGGTGCTTATCGGCACCTTCAAATGATCCGAAAGAGGCGGAGCCTAATGCCATTCGTCGTGTAAATTTATTATACATGTATGTCTATGCCCCCCCTCCTCTCTCTCTTTCTCCCCTCGTAGTTATACATGTAGTATTTAATCATTCTTTATTCCTGGGAGTATCATCCTTGGAAACAATTCTGTTCCACTTCTCTCTCCCTCTCCCTGTCTCTCCCCCTCTCCGTCCCTTCATGCCTCCTTCCTCTCCTCTCTCTTTCTCTCTCTCTCTCTTTCCTCCCTCTCAGTAATAGAATTTAATCATACCTTGGCCTGGGAGTGTCATCCCTGGAGAGAGAGTGCTCTAGAAGAAAAAGGGAATCTTGTGAATCAAGTAGTTTAGGTTTCTCTGCTTCCTTATGACATCAGCTACAAGGGTAGTCATTCTTAAGAGTTCTTATTCAAGGTCCTTGCAAAAGTCTTGATGTTCACCTACATGTACATGTATGTAGAACTACAGTTGCTTGTATGCAGGTGGCTTATCCTTAGGCCTACATTTTCTGCAATGAAATGGAAATGAACTCAATGAAACTTCATTTGCATGGATTAAATACTTGGCACAGGCAACCCAAAGTCTACTCTACAAATCAGAGGGGGGTGGGGATGGGGGTAGGGTGGAGGGCACACGGTGAAAAAAATGTGCACAGATGCAAGAAAAGTAAAGAAGATATTGTATATCCTCAAAATGCGTCAAATTATACTCTGAGAATGAGATGCTGTATTTTGTTTTGTTAAGGTGCATTCTGATATGATGCAACTTCGTGCCGCCACATTTTTCGTGTACAGGTCTATGTGGTATGGGGCGACAAAAAAATGTCGCCGAGGCAGGATACATTTCGGTTTGCTGCCTGGCTGCAAAATAATGCACACCAATCAAATTCCTAAAAAGTTAGCACAAAAATTGTTGTCATGAGATTGTTAGCGCAAGTTTTGACAAAATTCTCTCTTATTTGAGAGTTGATGCATTAATGCGTTCTCATTAGCATAAGTGGTGGCACAAAGTCGCAATACATCTGAACAAAAAAAAATGTAGGGACACAAAGTCGCATCATATCTGAACGCACCTTTTAAGGCTATGTGATAAGTTCTGTTTTGATTTCGATAAAAGACAGGGCGTTGTGTTCAATGACAGGTAAGTGTCTCAAGATTATATTTCACTACATATAATTACAGGAATGAGTGCACTTGTGCACAAGCATACCTTTATACTCACAGTGTTTAGTGTACATGTTCACTGCTGTTCTATAATAATGTACTTCAGTGTGCCTCTGCAAGGAGTTGTTAGTAATTCCTTGGTCTCTGTATGCATGCTAGTCTTATCTCGCTTTTAATGATAAACTGATGCCCAAGTTCATATAAACATCCTGAAATAGTTTACACTTGGTCAGGAAGTGATGCGGTTTATTGCTCATAAAAGGCTCTTGAACCCCCCTCAAGGGTATCCAGTGTCAATTTCAGGCACGACACCCCTGCCAAGTGGACTCTGAATAAGAGGGCGCTTTATCGGTCTGAGACCCTTTTTTGCAATGCTCGTTCAAATCTCAAGTTGTGACTTCCTTCTTTGTCTCACTGTGCACGTAGATGCTGCTGCATTTTTTTTTTATCTGTCTCATATTAAAGTATCATTACAAATTTATGGAAGCATGAACTCATTTTTAAAAAATACCCCCCTCCTTTACTGGTGTAAAAAAAGACCCCTTCCTTCAATTTACAAACTCTATTTTTTTCACAGACATGAAAAATGAAAATGTTTTGAAATATTCAGATGACAAAAGATTTTTTCCAACTTCAAACTTTTTTTTTTTCTGGGACACACTGTATATGTAATGGAAGCTTCCTCTGAACTTTGTGGCAATACCTTCCACATGAAGTGCAAACTTACAGCTGGGAATGCATCTCCAATTCCCATCGAGTACTGTAAAATCATATTGGAGGAATTAGAAATTCAATTTGACAAAACATGAGAATGGTGAGCATATCTACATGTATGCATGGAAGAATACTACAGAAGAAAAGGACACAGGACACCACTTCACCTAGAACTAGATAGCACAAAATCCTCCAGGAGTGATGCAATTCGAGAGATGTACATGTATCTGGGATTTGAGGGAAAATAATAAAATCGAAAAGGGCTCGAGTTCGTGACTTGGCGGTAAATATCCATCCGTCTTGACATGGCTGAAAATGGTCGAGTGAAGATGAGATGGGGAGGAGGAAGAAGAAGAGACGGAGGACACTGGGAGATGTTTGAAGTCTCGTGTGCCTGCTTACGCTGTCGATCTGGGGGCCTCTCACGACTGAAAGCCCTCTGTGTGTACCGAAGGATCTTCGTGCCGACAGTTGTACAAATAGAAATAAATTGTCTGCGTCGGTCGCTTGTCACACCTAACCTCTTTTTGAGACAGGCCAGGAAGGGGGGAGAGGGGTTTCAGGTATGGAGCTGTGACTTGCTTCAGCTGTATCCAGAAAGAAATGAAAATTAATGAGATGGAACCTGGGATTGTAAAAAACAGAAGGCGTCTGTAATGACAAGAGCTGGGATGATGTAATGATATGCAGGATGTAGGTCTATGTCTACAACTCTCTTGATTTGATATTATGTCCTTTTCTCTCACTTCCCTGCCCCCCCCCCCCCCCCCACCTTCATGTCATATCCCTCGTCCCATCTCCACGTTCTGAGAGTAAGACACACTTCGGTGGTTTTTGTAAAACTGTAGTTTTAATGCCCGAATCAAAGGTACTATTATACAATACTTATCTCTTACATGTACCTACATGTGGCTCAATTATGGTGGCCCTGAAGTACACTCGACAACAGGTCATGTGCGACGTGAATTTCGCATCCAAGGTCCTGATTTTCGCAGCGCGGGTCGTGAACTTCGCATCTCAGGTCATGAATTTCGCGCCACCGGCTGTGAATTTCACGACCCGCGATGCGAAATTCAGGACCTGGGATGCGAAATTCATGTCGCACATGACCTGTTGTCAAGCGTACTTCAGGGCCACCATACTCAATGTAGTCTGCTTATACATGTTTATACCAGTTTACACAAAGTAATTGACATACAAGATGTACATGTATGTACAAATAACTCTCTTGACTTGCTTGATACATGTGTCATGCCTTCCTTAGCCACCCTCATCATCCATCTCTGTATCATTCATATATGTAAGTTTCAAGTTTATTCAAACCAATCAATCATGCAATATTTTACAATCATTTGACAAAAAAAAAGAAATATAACATGAAAGGTTTGGGACCCCGAGGAAGCAGAGCTTGTGAAAGGGGGCCCCTTAATGAAAGGAACAGAAAAATAAAACAAAAGTAACAATATATAATAAAATATTATAACAATAATAATTGATGAGAAACATATGTACAATGATATAACTAAAGAGTAAATGTAAAGAGTAAGTCTAATGGATAAGCATTTTAAAAATATTTTACTTCAATTGAAATTCCCAGGCCTTGTCTGGTGTCAAGAGGAGAATTTGATCCCAAGTGATCGTAAAGTCTCCAATCATTCCAACCTAGTCTCCTTCTTATAATAATTATTATACGTAAAGTACACAAACGCCTAAGAATACGCCATAGTGTTATACTAACGGGCTCTGAACGGGCACACAATGTGAAGCTTGAGCTCATCTGAGAAGTAAGACTAGCAATGTATAAATGTCGTAAAGAACGCATGCTCGGTAAAAGCTTCTCGTGGCTCGATCAGATGGATGGCCGTTCTATGAATGAAAGGTCTCGAGTTCGATTCCCACTCTCGTCAATATCATATTTTTGGCATTTATTCCATCAGAAATAGTTAAAGTATCACAGCTATCACGACTGCTTAATTGTGGTTTAACACTATGGCGTATTCTTAATTTCTTAGGCGTCTGTGTACTTTACGTATAATGGTTATTATAAGACGGTGGCTGGGTTGAATCATTCACAATTCACAAACTTAGAAACCCCCATCTCTCTAGTGCAGAGTTATGATCAGGTTGGAATCAAATTCATGCATTCTGCACTCTTCCGAAGACTTGGGTTTGGAAACATGCAAATGGTGGAGGCAGTCATAGCATGATAGCACCATCGCTTCTTGCCTTTTTAAAATGAAACGATGTTTACAGGTCAGCGGGAGTTTATCATCTGTAACCGATCTGGTCTAGTCTCACTTTCTTTAACCATGTTCAAAACTTCACACTAGAGATCTGTCTGCTAGATTAACTTCACTCTTCAGTCAAGAAACAGTTGTTTGAAAATGTTTGTACTTGAAATGTAAATCTTATCAATTAATGTGAACTGAAAAGTACAAAGTCTGTACATATTGAAATCTATTCAGGTGTGATTGTTGACTATTAAACCATAGACCCAGGGTCTATGGAAAATACCTGTTATTCTGAAATCAAACCGTGCTCAACGTTTTAAAAGATTTTACGGGGGGGGGGGGGGGGGGGGGAAGGGGTACATGCATGCTGGAGTCTTCAAAGGGCTATCTTCCTCTTGCAAACTTTCCATCTCTAGTGTAAACACGTCTCATCTTTCCGTGAGGATGAGTGACACAGCGCACAGGAGTCTTGGTACAGATGACAGAAGAGAACATCTGTGAAGATAATCACTGGCACATCAGAGGACACTCCCTACCAATATCGGGATATCCTGCTGCAATTCCGTCTGTACCATTCTGTTCCCTAAGACTATTAATTTCCCAGAGATACATGTTCTCTTTATACATATGTAGGTCGATCTTGCGATGTACTATCTCGTTCCTTTGTTTCTGGAGTCAGTTATAGTTGAAATATGTAGAGATTGTTGCATTGTTGTTCGTGGAAACTGTTTTTGAATGTGCTCTGCGTGGAACTGATAGATTTCCATGTGATGATCATATTCTTAAAGAGCCTTTGTGGAACTTCTGGCACATGGACCTTGTGCTAAACATTACATTTATCCAGTAAAGTTGTCTACTGGCTTTAAACTGCTGTTGCTACTCTTACTACTGCTGCTGCTACTACTACTACTACTACTACTGCTACTACTACTACTAATACTGCTACTACTACTGCTACTACTACTGCTACTACTACTGCTACTACTACTGCTACTACTACTGCTACTACTGCTACTACTACTACTACTGCTACTACTGCTACTGCTACTGCTACTGCTACTGCTACTGCTACTACTGCTACTGCTACTGCTACTGCTACTGCTTCTGCTACTGCTACTGCTACTGCTTCTGCTACTGCTACTGCTACTGCTACTGCTACTGCTACTACTACTACTACTACTACTATTACTGCTACCGCTACTGCTACTACTACTACTACTTCTGCTACTACTACTGCTACTACTGCTACCGCTACTACTACTACTACTACTACTGCTACTACTGCTACTACTGCTACTGCTACTACTGCTACTACTACTACTGCTACTACTACTACTGCTACTACTACTACTGCTACTGCTACTACTGCTACTACTGCTACTACTGCTGCTGCTACTACTACTACTGCTACTACTACTACTGCTACTACTGCTACTACTACTACTGCTGCTGCTACTACTGCTGCTGCTGCTGCTACTACAACTACTACTACTACTTCTACCACTACCATTAATACTACCATTATTAATTCTATGAGCTTTTTATATACTTCATATACATATTTTTTTAAATACTGGTGTAAATGGTTGAGATGGACAACGAAACAGTGGAGCTTGAATCGGTTCTGGGCTTAATCCACGATGAGACAGGGTGGTCAGGCTTCTTCTGTCATGGTAATTCAAATAGAGTTGGACCTTTCACGCTGAAAGTCAAATTATCTGTGTTTCTTTTGTTAGAAAGGGCCCAACACATACAACATGTACACAAGTACATACTACGACGACATTCACACAAAGTGAGATTCCATATAAAATCTTACTACCTTGCAGTGTGTTTCAAATGAAATTATTTGTCTGGCACTCTACACTGCACATGTATGTTACGTGAAGATCATTTTTAGAGCTCTGTACAATGTGTGAATGAACGAGAAACTGGAATCACAATCTACTTTTCACTCTTTTCTTGTGTGTGAATGGATCAAGTGTATCTCATTTTTAAATTGAGATATGTTCATTTCACTGTTCATGATTTTCAAATAACAGGCACTTTTTTTTTACTTTGCATGTATTTAAAAGCTAAAACTGTTCTGTGTATAAACACAGTCAGTGGTTCTTTTTCGTTTTTGAAATCCCATGCATCTAGTACAAGTATGCAAAATTCTTATCTTTTTCTTTCCCTAAACTTCAGGTCCTGGCACAACCATCAAGATTTTACGGCCACAAATCATTACCGTGGAGGGGCGGCTGGGCAACAATGGCCGGGCCCCCGCCGGCGGGAGCAGCGGGCGGCACCACCACCACCACCACGCCAGGTCAAACAGCGGCTCCTACAATGTGAGGGCCAGCGAGATGGCCCGGGAAAAGCAGGAGCGGAGGATGCGTTGCCTCATCGTGTTCCTCGACAACTCAGAGGAGATCTTTGAAGTAGAGGTGAGAGAATCTACTGAAAACGTGCATAGTCAGGATTTCATGCAGAATGTTTTTTCCTATCTGTCAGTTGAGAGAAGTTGAACTAAGTTCATGATATATGTAAACTACTTTTCTTATCTTTGTATAGATGTACAAGCCAGAGAGAACGAAAGGCTTGTTCAGATATGGACGACAAATCCCTGCAACATTTTTACTATACAAGTCAATGGGGTATGAGGGGATGAAAAAAATGTTGCCAAGGCAGGAGACGTTTTTTGTTCGCCTGGTGGCAAAAAGCTGTGGACCAATCAAATTCTTAAAAAGTTAGCGCAAAATGGGTTGTCATGAGTTTGTCTGCGCGACTTTTGGCAAAACTCTGTTTTATTGGAGAGTTGACATGTTAATACGCGTTCATTAACATAAGTGGGGTGGTTTGTCGCGCCATATCTGAACACTGAAATTGTTGCGGGGATTTGTCGCCTCACATCTGAACAAGCTTTAAGAATGGGCAGTCTAACATGATCTGACAATAGAACACTGTGTGCAGTTGCGTGTAGAAGCTGGTTTTTTTTTTATTAACTACCAACAATATTGGTATATTTTTACTAGAGACTATTCAACCCGAGTATAACCTGAAGTTTTAAAGAAAAATGTATTGTCTCTAATCTAAATGAGTGTCGATGGAGTGTATTAAAATTTTCTATGGTCAGCAACTCAGCACTTTCACATCTGTTTTTGCATGATTATCATGTACAATGTACATTATATAGAACATGACAATAATGTTGAATCCTTGTATGTGCTCTGCATAATATGTCTAGTCAAGTGAACAGCACGAAAGGCCATTCTCGAAAAGCCAGACTCCATTATACACCATCCCAGGTGGAAAAATTCTCTTCCTCATGTAATATACGACCACTCTTGCAGCGGCGACGCTGCAACGCTGCCGTTTATGGAGACGATAATTGCTTGTTCGAGCTTCTCCTCAGGGCAAATGATGACATTTACATGACGATAATGATCGCTTTACCCATTTCTCCTTTCAACGCTCTCAATGTCTTCGGCATTGTCAATTCAGGGAGATCAATGTGTATGATTTGCTGGATTGCATCGAAGGATATTTTCTCCTTGGAGAGACCATTTGTAATGACAGTCATTGTAGTGTATAATGTGTTTGACATTTGATAGAGTGCCGTTCTGTTTAGCTACTTTGTGTACATGTAGGAGCATTCACTTTACAGAGAAAGGCACAGATATTAATTCCTGTCCTCCATGACAGGGCTTAAAATGATATTTGTTCATTTCAAATTAGGCCTTTTCAAATCTTGCAGAACGGTAATAAATAAAAAGATGTCCAATATTGTGAGAGGATACATTTATGTCTACATGTACATGTACATACGGTATGTTTAGAGCCAGAAGAACGTAATTCACGATTTTACATTTACCAGTATCATTGTGCTTAATATGGCTCTCAATAAATGATGTGTACATGATAAAACTGCATTTAGTTGATATGAAAATTAGTTTGCAGTTTGCAGAATGAAGTTTTCCTTAAAATTTTCAAGTCTCCCAAAGTAGATACTGAAAATTGCAGATGGAGGTCTCTACAGAGTATTTACAATGTATGTCTCCACATTAACATTGTCCTTCTAGTCAATCTAATGCATACTTTGTAGGTGCCCTTTTCCTTTGTAAATTGTCCACTTCCCCATATACATGTAGAGTACATATTAATAGCCCTATAGTGTACAAAATGTACATACAATGTATACATCAGGGTTTGGCACTAACATGCACCGGGGACACATTGTCCCCTTAAATTTAGGTCTAGCTGCCCCCAAATTAAACAATTATAACACAGGGCCAAATACATACATGTACAGGGCCTGGAATTTCAGTCCGGACATACTTTCCCAAAACTTTGAAGGAACCCTGGCCTACATACATTTATACAAATGAGGATTGGTAAGGTTTTCATGCACACAATGATGATGATGGTAATGATGATCTGCACATTTCTATATGTACATGTCATATGTCCTCGACCTTTCAAAGTTGTCTCTCAAGTATTAATAACCAGGAAGCTCTTACATCTACATGCAGATGATGGAACAACAAATCCTGTTTCCATGACGATATGACCGTACAAGTCCGTACTCTGTTGTCATCCATCTTCCGTGCAAGATGTCTTCATCCTTCTTCTGAATCATTTGCTCGATTCAATGTCATGATTTGTTCAAGAATGACAATGCTATAATTCATCAATGTAAACTGTACGTAGAGAAGAAGACAAAAAGGAAAGGCACTGCAATTCTTGGGGAAGGCAGCGATGCGCGACCTTGACCCCATTCATGCTCATTCAAAGGGATGATGATATCAATATCTTGTTCACCTATCAGTTTCCTCATGTTTCTTTTATTGCGATGCCGCAAGCTCCCTCCCACTCGTTACTAGCACGGCCTCCGTTTCGCATGACTGATGAGCCACAGTGCCTGACGGATTTCTTTTCTTTGTTCAATGCTCTGTTAGATCAGTAAACTAGCGGTTCATGTCTATGGCAGCACGGCATTGTGAAGGTCGATGATGAATGTTCGAGGTTTTATACATTTCCCATGCTGTTCATCAAAGCATTTGAAATAATTGAAACCTGTTTTAGTGTCCACCTGTATATGGAAGCTTTAGAAAGGCCGCCATTCTGTAATAGACCAAATGTTGTACATGTACCTATTGAAAAATGTTTCTCATGTGCATTCACAATGTACAATGTACAATGTACATAAAGAGTTTTGATGTCAAAAAACAATAAAGGCCTTTTTTAAAATACTTTAAAAAAAAAAGAAACACCAGCATTGAATGAAACCAAAAATACCCACCATTTGGTACTTCATTTTACACTATACATTATACATATCAAGAAAAAAAATGGAATTAGGATCTAAAGTATCATTATTTTCTTATTATTTTCTTATCATTTGCGTGTAGATACATGTACTTCAGTTGCAAAAACATGTATCTCAAATTTACCCCCCCAAGCAAAAAACCTCAACGAATCAAACACCCCCCCCCCAAAAAAAACCCCCACAACAACATGAAAAAAACAGGGAATGGAGCTGCGTTGGGTAGGCTAGAAATGAAAGTTGTGGAATAATAGATATTCATTAGCACCGAGAGAGAAGGAGAGATACGGTACATGTACAATGTATATGTACCTTCATTACCATCATGTACATAGTATATGTACCTTCATTACCGTCATGTACATAGTATATGTACTGTCATTACCGTCATTACTTGTCATTAACCCATTCATGACATAGGTCCACATTTTGTTGTTTGGCCTAATATCTTTTGATGCAAAGCCCTAAAAATCATACCAAATACATGAGCAGAAAGAGCAAAAAATTCTACACAAACTGTGCCCATTTTGGTTGCGTCAATATTCGTTGTTTGATGCTGAATTTTTTTTAAAGGAAAATAAGCATTAAAATCCTTAAATTAGCAATGTGATAGAAAGTTTAAAATCACCATTTTCCCCTGCAAATTGGCAACTTTTTTACTTCTCATAATTTCTGTCAATTTATATTCATTTTAGATACATGACATTTTATAAGAAAAATGTAACAATAAAATAAAAATGTTGGTGTTGCCAATTTGAAGAATAAAAGCTGATCAAATTAGGCTTTAAATAATTCCTGTCACGAATGGGTTAAACTGTATACACTGAGGAAGGCCCGAGGTGGGCCAAAAATTTTGAACAATAAAAGCTAATGTTGGATTTACACATGGCGTACCTTCGACTCTTTTTGAAGTTATTACTGTCTGCATTATTAATCATCCAACACGTGGGTATTATTCTCTATTTGTATATGTACTGTATACATGTAAAGACTATCTGCATGGAAAAATATGTGGGCAAGTCCAAGGTGCGGTGTTCTGAGATGAGGGGCATTTCCGATGATTTTATCTGTAAATAAAGCCCTGATAGACCTGAGTACTAATTTCATTCATACTTGTTGAACAAAAGTTTCCTTTGCCATCTTAGAAACTTGTTAGAGGGTTGTCTGACACAGCAACAGCTAATGTGTGCAAACTGGATTCCTTCTATTTAGAAGCATTATGCATAACAGATGAACTGAATAGTTGGTAACCAAGGATTCTGGAGTGAAACGTGCATAAGTTTGAATACATTAGGTCAATTGAGCTGGGATCAAATACGAAATAAAATGATACACATATATGATCGTACATAATGCCATAATACTTGGTACTGTAAGGACATCAAATGACCATTTACTTGTACCTTGAACATGCCTGTATTTGAGATTTAAAAACAAAATTTTGATGTATTGAATTTGGAATATACATGACTAGACATGCAGAACTGTACTCACGGTTTATTATTGATTTTATTGTGCTATTTCGTTAGCTTTTAGGGTGTCAAAGAAACCCACAAACTTGTCGTAAAAATCCGAATTGTCAATTTGTATTGCAAATTAAAAGGGTATATATCATTTGCCAATCAAACAGTAAAAGAAACCATGGTAAATAGATGTTATTACCACATACAAGTATCAGTAAAGTTGTAAACAAATAAAATTGGACATAAACCAAAGTGAACTACATGTAGGCATCTGAAAAGATGAAAATGACTCCCTAGCAAATGCATAAAGCAGTAGGGCCTTTAAAATTGGAAATTGTAAATATTGTGTTGTTGATATTAGCATCAACAAGTAGACAAACATGCATCAAAATTAGAAACTAGAAACTAACACAAAACTTAATGCTTATTTCTAGGCTCCTTTACCCCTCCCCCCCCCCCCCCCCATTCAGACAACCATACTTTATTGTATACAAGTGTAGCTACTGAATTTTTATTGTCTGATTTTGTATATTGTGTAATAAAACATAATGAAATATATCATGAAACATCATATACAGGAAAGAAAAGAATGTTCGATCATCATTTCAAATGAAAACTCAATTCACTATGCAGTGATCCTTTAGTCTACATGTATGTTTCTTAACACGAAATTTATATCATCGTATAACTTTTATCTATCATCTAGTATGAATAGGCTCTAAGAGAAAGAGAGAGATAGAGAGGGAGTCTTTCTGAGACGGTCTGACCCCATATGCTATGAAACTGGAAGTGACTCACAATTGAGTGAGGAGAGGGGGAGAAGAAGGTTTTTAGCTCGCCAACTCAGCAAGGCAAGAAGGGTTATGTGATGGACGCGATAAGGAAGTTCCTATAAAAAGATTCACCCCCTTTATTTAATGTTCTGCTCGAAAACCAGGAATGCCCTGCGTTCTTGAAACTTTTCCCCCAGAAAATTTTTCCCCAACTCCATAAGCAGTGGAGATCCTCAAAAATTTCATGCTGCTATTGCTGCATTACATGTCGATTTTATGGGGGTGTGGGGGGGGGGAGGAGTTTCTGTGGAAAAAAAAAAAGTGCTTCTCAAGTGCCTCTGTTTTGGTTTCACAGACATAGTTCTGTCCAAAGAGTGCCATGAACCGGTACAGTAATGTACATGTACATGTAGGTTTCTTAAAGCCTTTTGTTGGAGTACTGATTTCACAAAATTTTTTAGTAGCTCGAAAGTGTCATGCTGCAAGATATCAAAGTTAGATTGAATTGAAATATTTTTTATTTTGTGAAAGTTGCTTTCTGCGAAAACAGCCTCTTGTGTGCCTCTTATATGATTCACGGGCATATCTGTCCCAAGGTATGTTCACGTACATTACTTGCAGATTTCTTGGCTGTTGTCAGTCTGTTGCCAGTTCTTGGATTATTTTGAGAGCAAAATGCCAACTGTTAGCATTTCTTCCAGACTGAAATACATGTTAAGTGCAAGTACACGTAAGTGAAGCAAGACAGCTATGGCCCCTAGGAAAATCAGGGACAGCTATCGATTGAAATAGTACATGTACATTAGGCTAACACTCTACAAACCATATTGTACCTGTAATATTATGTACACTGTACATGTATCAAATAAATACATGGCAATGATGGCATAGTATTTTTCAAAGAAAATAATAAGTTGTCTGAGCTTTGTGATTTTGATTGAAATGATAAACAATTTAATCTTTAGTCTTTGACTTTTCAATTAAATATGATAACAGTAGTGTGACCAGTGTCACAAATTGTTGAGAAGAGTAAAGGAAATTTCTTTTGAAATCATATGGCCTGTTCAAAAAGATGTGTTCTCTTGTCATTTTTTTTTTTTTTTTTTGGGGGGGAAGGGGGTTACATGCAAATGATGTTGAACTGATGATTGAATGAAAGTTATCGTATTTAATATTCTATGGCAAAATTTTTGTGCTTTACAGTATATTTTTTATGCCCTTTCTTGCTTTTATAGCAAATTGGATATCAGTTTAATTTTCCACAGACATTGGCCAAAAATAAATGTTGTGCATGGTATTTGAAAGGTTAATAGAATCTTTCCATTACTTCCTCTTATTTTCCATCCATTAACTATTCTCTCAGCCACCTGCCATCAAACAGTAATTAGATCTATTTACTAAACATCCTTTCATTGGTTAAATAATAATTATTTAACTAGATTATGTAGCAGTATAATAGACTTTCATGGATTGTCGGTTCACTTTAAAATAGTTTTTAGGTTATGATAATGGTTCCTCTGTTAGTCATTGATTGCTGCAATTCAAATCATTTAACTCTGCAATTGGCTAATTATTACCAGTATCAACAGTCCATTGCAAATGGATATCAAAATTTTGAATCTAGGATTACCCCCATTTCAAATGTCAAACGCCAGACCCCGAAATTTCAAAATCATTAATAGGTGAGATTGCATTCAGATTTCAATATGAAAATTATGTGCAAAAAGTAATTGTAGAGCCCTAGTTATCTAAAAACACAGTTTTTATTTTGTTATTTATTTATGTTTTTATTAATTTATTTTATTATTTATTTATTTTATTTTATGTTTTTATTTTTTATTTATTTATTTTTATTTATTTTTTTTTTTTTTGGGGGGGGGAGGTTAGAGGGGACAAAGAAAAGGCTGAAGGAAAGGATAGTTGGACAGAGGAATAGAGATAGATCATAAAAGATGCAGAAATTCATAAAAGTTTGAAAGAAAAGGAATGGAGAGAAGATATCCAAGACAACGTTCTCATATACTTGCCAACGCATAGACAGAAGATTTAGGAAAGAAACAGAAATTTCACAAAAGGCTGTAAAGATGAAAAGGTGCAAAGATTTCCAAACGAACATTCTCATACTCACTAAACTTTCCTTGACTCAGTCAAGGTTAATCGTGTCTCATAGTAACATTAATGTATCATGGGCACATGACACGTTTAATGTCCAAATACAGCTTATCCCTGCTTTCAGAACGAAGATCTTCTTCAAGGCTAATGGCTTACTAACCTCAGATAAGTTGATGCGGCGATTGAAAGCTATTAAGCCTCTTTCAGACATGAGGTGATAGACCACCTCAAAAACTGTGCAAAATATAAACCATTTAATGTTATTAATATGAAGGTGAATACCCAGGGGGAGGGGTGGGGGTGGGGGCCTGCTCATTGCAGCAAAGGCCCAACACCTACATGTACTTATGTACTCTGTAACAGGGTTCTCACTAGAAAAAAATCCACACACGGTTCCCCCTCTGTGCAAAGTGCGGAAGTATCATAAATGTTACGGAATAACACCTAAAGTTAGGTGTGGCGGCAGTATATGCTATAGCAAAAGGATGAAAAATACTTCTTGGTGAGCAGGAGTTCTCTACTAATGACATAATAGCAAAAATATATTGCCAAAAAGCAAAACAATCTGTGGAATTTATCATTATTATTAGGAATATATACTCCAATGTTTCTTTTACCCTTGTTGCCACGCATGGTGCAGCAATTTTACACATGGTTCTTCCTTGTCTGAAATCCTGTACGCATGGTATCAGAATCATGGGTGTTATGTACTGCAGAGAACCATGCTCTGTAATATACAGATATCACTAATTCATATCGTCTGTTTTGGAGCCAGAAGGATGTTAAGTCTGTATACAATGATATGAGTTATTGCCCTTCTGGCTCTGAACAGACGATATGCTTATAAAATATTTATTTTGCCATGGTGTGTTGAATAATGACTTAATAAATAAATGAAACAGTATAAGAAGGAGAAATGTGGGATGGGAGGGGGGGGGGGACAAGAGTGCCATATTGATAATTAGAACAGAAGTACAAATACTGTATACGCCAATATTTTCGCGTACAGATATTTTCACGAATCACAGGCTCATAGACATTTTCGTGAGTTGTTAATTTCGCGAGCGCAAGAGCAGGACTTGCAGTAAACTTATCTGTACATGAAAGAGCCATATCGGCAGATCCGGAGGATTTGTTTTTTTATTATTTTTTACCAATACCATCACACTTGTAGCTTGGGATAAATAAAAAAAGCCGTCATAAAACCCCTGATATCTTAATTTATAGCGCGTTTTCGGTGACTCTCTTTCTTACCACCCCACTTAAGCCCGCACGCTTTGGAAAAATGGCGCCGATTCCGCATTTTTGGTAGCAGAATTGGGCTTCTTACAGGGGTTTTGGAGGTGACCATGTACGGAGCTGACTTGTGTGAGTGACAATTTCTCTGTGTGTTATTATATGCTACACCACACGGAGAGGACTGCTGCACTTTCCACATGCACTACATGTAGCTTGCATGGCAATGGCAACAATGTGCCGATGATGCCGAGAGGTAAAGCAAATTTACGTGCGGATATTTTTGCGTGTTGTTAAATTTGCGATAGGTGAGTGATTCGCGAAAATAAAACCATCGCGAAAATTTCAGCTAGTACAGTAGAATATAGCAAGAACAAGAACCCCCAAAATATTTTTCTAAGTCTGCTTTTTAAGAATCATGGCTTTGTTCCTGCTCATCTCAAGAGAAATCAATGCAGATACATGTGTGATGATATAAACAAAGTCTTTTCTCACTGCCATTCGCTAGTGGACAAGACCTTTAGGGTAAGGCAATTTTTCAGATGAGTGAGCATGGATGGGTTATAGGTGACTTCCTACATTGTTCAATTAAAAATCAGGAAGCATCGTCTGGCCCCAAGGGTCTATGGAGGAGACATCTTTAATGTTTGTTTAGTCTAGATTGCTAAGACTTTCAGATTCAAACAGTATGTGATTGAACCTGAAACTGAATAGAATCATATTATGAATTCGCCATGGGATATAGAGAATAAAAGGCACATTCACAGTACATATCAGTGCAGGGTTCTCACTAGAAAAAAAATCCACACACGGTTCCCCCTCTGCTCAAAGCGCGGAAGTTTCGGAAATGTTACGTAACAACACCGAAAGTTAGGTGTGGCAGCAGTATATGCTATAGCAAAAGGATGAAAAATATGTCTTGGTGAGCAGGAGATGTCTACTGATGGCATAACAGCACAAATACATTGCCAAAAAGCAAAACAATCTGTGGCATTTATCATTATTGTAAGGAATATACAATCCAATATTTTTTTTACCCTTATCGCCATGCATGGCGCAGCAATTTCACACATGGTTCTTCCTTGTCTGAAATCCTGCAGGCAGGGTATTGGAACCACGGGTGTTATGTACTACAGAGAACCATGTATCAGTGTGCAGTGGAGTGCGCTTTAAATATCAGTTGTTTTTTTCTTACGACCATTCATACACAGATTTTTTTTTTTTAAAGCGATTTTATTTGCGCACTGATACCCAAAACCCCGGTATTGAGTGCGCAGTGGAGTGCACCTAAGAAAATCACTTATTAGTGCGCAGTTTACGTTCGCACACACACACAAGAATAAGTTTTTGCAGTGCGCTTAGAAAATCATTTTTCTAGGCGCACTATTTCAGTCTAAGTGTGAAGCCCCTGTAAGTATCGATGATGATATCAGGAAATTGGTGTCAGATCACTTTCTGATCATTGTATTGTGCTTGTTTTAATGCATGATTGTAACTTAACTGACACCAAAGCTTCAGTGATTTTTAGGAATTCTTCATTGATATTTTTTTTAAAATAAGAATCCTTTGTAAGAAGGACCCCATTGAATACCATATCTATGAAAACTTGAAATTTTCACGAGATTAAGGGGAAAAAAAGTGACTTTTTGCTGGGAAAGACTTATCCACCAGAATGATGATCAACGTTGCACCAAATCAACTTATTTATATATCGAGTCCCAAATTATAGCGCCACCAGAGTTTTGATTTAGAGATCTGTATGCAATAGGGAGTATTGTCTGCTAACAACAAAAAAAAAGCCAGAAGGGTGCTAATGCTAACACTGATTAAGATTCTATAAGTTAACATCCTTTTGGCTTCTAGCAGAAGAAATCATAAATTATTTGCTAAATCTGGTATAGTGAGCCACTTGTTGCAGTATATTCAGGTTTCCGATTTTTCCAGATTTTGTTTTTATTGTCCATAATGCAATATAACACAGTGGAAATTCATTTTGTTCGTACAAATAACAGAAGTTTGATAAATTTCACAAAAATTACAACAGGCCTACAATGAATATGAGAAACTGACATACATAAATACATAGAAAGCAATAAGGAGAAAAGAAGAAAATTGTGTACCTTCACAAAAAAAAAGGCCTCCCCCCCCCCCCGAAAACGAAGATTTTGAAAAAAAAAAAATTGTTCATTGAATGAAAATAAAATACTTCTTTAAAACAACAACAACAAAAAAGAATCAAATGTTTCACGTTTGTCAATCTGTATGATTTTTTTTTTTTTATTTATTATCTTATTATTCTTTCAACTTCTTATCATGTTTAAGCAAGGATACTAGCTGAGGAAAAATCATGTTACTGGTAAATGCAGAAACATTTTCAGATTCAGATTTTCAGATTTCAGATTTTGTTTTTATTGTCCATAATGCAATATAACACAATGGAAATTAATTTTGTTCGCACAAATAACAGAAGTTTGATAAATTTCACAAAAATTACAACAGGCCTACAATGAATATGAGAAACTGACATACATAAATACATAGAAAGCAATAAGGAGAAAAGAAGAAAATTGTGTACCTTCACGAAAAAAGGGACTCCCCCCCCCCCCACCACCCCCGAAAACAAGAAGATTTTGAAAAAAAAATTCACATTAATTTGGTTGAAACGTGCCTGGGTCACTCGACAGAAGAAACGGATGCCGCTTTTAATTGGATCGATGTTTTATTCAATCTGCAAAGGGAAAATGCAGAAAATCCAGTGTAAACAATCAGGTATTCAGAAGAATACATCAGTTATGCACATGTTATCTCAATAAATGATTCACTGTTCAATCAAGAATGAGTAACTGTTATTATTTCAAGTTTTGAGACTACATGTATATCTAAGAGTTATGTCCTAGCAAATATATTGACTTGTATGTAGTTAAATCTACGATGTATGACGACACATCCATATCAGGAATTCAAGTTTTCTCACAGATCCTTCCCCCAAAAAAGTAAGAACCTAGTTTCAGAGTAATTGCATAGCACAAGAACACTTATTACATCACCTCAAACCAACAGAAAAATCAGTGTTATTGGTTCAAATAGGACCTCTTTTCATTTCAATGTCACAAACAAAATTATCGAAAATCATTCTCCAGATATTCATATCAACTTATAACTTAGCATTTTCTTTCAAACACTTTTCATATGTGCTTTGATCATCCAAACTACAAATTGTCTTATAACTCTTTTTATTTTAACACTTGACAAAATCTATGAATGTTCTTCTGACATTCTTTTGTATCTTTTATGAACTGATATGAATAGGATAGCAATCTCTATTTCACCACAAATATACTTTGGTCTAGATATCAAATCTGCATGAATTACACAATTACTTTCTTAAAACAAAACACTTTCTTTATCCATATGATTAACCAAATATCTAATGCATACATATATTTGCCTAAAGTCAAATCCTAAATTCTCAAATCAGTTTAATTTATGCATGACTCTAAGAGCAGTGGCCTAGTTTTGTAAGCCAAATTTTCTTTGGTGTGAAATCATTTCCTACTTATCAATTCAAACACAGTTTCCCAATTTTTGAGGTAAAAGACCAACATATCTACATGACAATGGAAATTTAGCTTGATATAGGTCTACAATCATTTCATTTTACATCTATGCAATACTTTGTGTCTTTGTGCTTGTATTACAAATTCAGCTGGAAATTCAGCTTTTCCTTCAAAATGCTACCAAAATTGCAACATTTTAAGCAAAAATAAACTCTTCCAAACACTGACCTTTATATCAGCATATACAATACCCTAAATTATGCTGCATGCAAAAACCAAATCACCTTGCCACACTTTCACACAAAGTTTTGCACTCATATTTCAGCAATGACTTAAGTACACATATTTATACTTCAGAAAATGAAAAATGAATACTTCATGATTTAAACTCACTCTTTGGGTGGCGTAATAACTTGACAGAAAGTACTAACTTTTGGGACATTCTGTCCCACCGGAAGACAGTAACTCTGACTTTCTTCAGAGCAATATGGCTGCTGGAACTCATGGTATGGTGTCTTCTATATTTTAAATTAGCTTGGAAAGAAAAATCTAAAATCAAATTACAGAAACTTCTGTTTCATTGAAACAATGCCCTTTTAAAGGTAGAGCTTCATGTATCTATTGAATAAGAAGAGAGTGTGTATGTCCATGTATAAAAAAAAAATGGAGAATTGGAGATGTATGTATCTCAAAAGTTGTCCAACTAGCAAAATGTAAAATGATAAATATTACTTGCTCAAAAAACAATAGCAGTGACTCAAGCTGCGGAAACATTGCTCATGATATCACGTGGTGTGCATTCACACTATGTTCCATATACATTACATGGGCCTTATGGTGTGAACTGGGGCAGAAGTGTGAAATGGGTCTCATTGAATAATTATGGCCCTTGTCTACTCTATAATCATGAGATGAAGGAAAGCCAGATCAGTGAGGGATGTGTGAACACTGCTGTTGAAACATGGCTATGGCTATTGCAGTGATATAGTCTGGAGTTCATATCACGATCATATACAGTGTTTGCTGCCCGATGTGAAAGGGGTCTTATGGAATATACATGTAAGTGGTCCTTGCCTAACCATAGATGAAGGAAAGCAGGGAACAAAGGATCTAACTCATGAAATATTCAATCTGTGGCACGAGGCCCGGTGTGATGTGAATGTTAAATGTTTCAAATTGGCAACGACATGTATCCCTAACATAACTGTCTGCTTGAGAACGTTTGTCAAAGCAGCGACACATGTTCTGCAGGGATGGCACTGTTCAGGGTATTGCATGATTTCAGTTTCTGTCGTCTCATCGTTTCAGACTTTTTTCATGCTTCATGTTGCACAGAGTCAATGTTAGTGGGGCTCGATGACATGTCCATGTATGTGTGGGCCCCTTTTTCAAACTAAATAGTAAAACCAGCTGGTATTTCTGGAAATTACATTATGAGAATGTTCATGAGCACATTTGGGTCTATATTTATGTGAACAAGATGTTTTTACCATTACAGGTCAAAACTGATTTTTTTTTTCTTTTCTGAATTTGCCTTTGATCATACATGTACATCAGTTAAGGATAGATACAGGGCAGGATTCTATCTTAAAAGGAAGGGATAGCTCAATTCAGAAAATGTCATCTTTGTCTTGATAAGTTAAACCAGAATCTGGTGCCTTTTTAAGTTTAAATTTAGAACAAGGGCGCAATTGGGAGGGGGCTCCTTAACCTGTACCAATTTAAGTCTTCAAAACGTGGGCACAAGCATGTCGTGCACCCCCTTACATTGTATCCAAGACTGCATGCATGTACATAGGTGTGTATGAGCGATTGAGCATTTTTTTTTTTTTTTAGAAAAAGATAAAGAATATGAAATTGCTAAGCTTAATAACATGTCATTCAGGGGTTACTTGCTCTAAGATACCCGTCACAGTGTTCCTTTGGCTCAAACATGCCTCTCTTTTATTTGCAAGGTGCCAACTGGTGACTATTCTTTTAAAGTGCATTCATTTCAAGATGTAAATGAAGTAAAAACTTTCCTGTTGAGTTTGTTAAAGATTAATCCAAGGACATGATGTGATGTAACACACTTATTGCGAGGATGTGCATATGTATTTTTAAGTGCTTTTAGAGTTTGGGACTTGATTTACGAAGTGTAATTTGAATTGAAAGAATTACATGTAGGCCTTGTTAACGATGAATATGAGCATAAGCTGTTACAAATTTTAGAACAAGTATTCATTTTGTGTTGTTTCTTTTCTGTGACTAAGTTACATGTATACAACATGTATGATTCAGGCCAAAGTGTACAGGTTAACCAGTACAGGCATGGTATACATGTAGGTTGTTGTCTTCTCTCTGTAAAAACATGTTGTTCATTAGTACAAAGGTAGCACATGTCGCCTCAGACTAATTCACTCATGCATTGGCCACCGATTTCATTCATTAGTTCATGCTGATCTTTGCCAAATGGCTATGTAAATAGGCATGAAACTCCCATCCTTGCGATTAAAAATAGCCCTAGCGAAGACAGCATAACTAATTTGTCCCAGCTTTCTGCCTCTATACGCAAGAGTGCTGTTAAGTAACGCAAGGTCGCCCAAGCGCGGTGACTAATGTCTCCGGCGACACCTCATCCTCGTCCTGCATTCCTGGGCATGTCATCAAGAAGACAGGCCGTGGAGGAGAACAATGGGGGAGAGGATGATCAAAGATGACATCATTACCTCTGATACTGGGGGTTCCCCACCCGAAGACTCGCGTTACTCATTGTTTCATTTACATTTGCGGAATGATTTGCCAAAAATTTTCTGAAGTTTAAGGGGTTCCTTCTATTTCCTGGAGCACGGTGACTCAAGTTTTAATCATATACTCACAGGCCAGAGAAGTCCTAGAATCCAAACTATATTTTTCTGGTTCCCTTTGGTTTTCTAAGTTCCACTTGTACCTTTCTGTAGGTTTTCTGGTTGCTTTCCTGTGTGATACATACATACAGTGAGAAAAGGGGGGGGGGGGGGGGGAGAAATAAATCTAGTGACGATATAAGAAATCTTATTTAAAGGGAGGAAATAGGTGAAACACAATGAACAAAAATATAAGTGATAGAAGAAAGAAAGAAAGAAAGATAAAGAAAGTAAATTCATTTGAAAGCTGTTATTAGCATGCACTTTATGCATCTGTTAATTGGACAAGAAAGCAGAGAAAGATTTTCTGTATAATGCATCAAACTATTAATGATTTTAAGAGTCATTTCTGACCAATATTAGCCCAGTTTATAGTACCACGCTGATAATTGATTCTGTGTGAGTAAGTACACAATTGGATTAATAAAGAGCTAATCAGCGAAAGTGTAAATTATAGTTACTTTATATACATGTACAATGGGAGGGGGGGGGCTAAAAGCTACACACATTGTTTTTAGCAGCTAAAAGTCATGAAATTCATTGGTTCATATGAATTTCTTTGATCTACATGTATCTTGCTTCTACATGACTTTAGGTTAATAGTGATATGTTGTGAAAATGATGATGGACAAATATCAATAACACATATTTTCAAGTCGTTATCAATGCCAGTGCCAATTTTTCAGCAAAATGAAGGGGGTTCTAGTAAGTTCTAAAGCTACACAAATGTAAATGCATGCAAATCTTGATTTTGAAACTGACTGGTGTGAATTTCACCTCGATTTCTGACTAGTGATCATATTACAAGAAATAAAGGAAGACTACTGATTCTTTTAGGCCAATATTGTTGATATTCTCATTGCTCAGTCTCATTAGAAGTTTGGTCAATTAAAGCGTCGCATTGCGCAAATTTGCAGCATGCGTTGCTTTTGGACCCACGTAGCTTCAGGACCCCCCGACCATACATAAATGTGCCATGTCCATGTATGAACATCTACAGTGTGTCACTCAGAGCCGCTGCATGGTTAATGCCTGAATAATTATGACATTATGTACCTGACAGGATTCTACAGGTAAAAATCCCCCATGCTGCGAGTAAAACGATGCCTCAAGCTCACCTGTAGCCGGTAAAGTGAGAATTTCTCCCAGCATGCTGCAAGCGACCCCTGACCTTTCCGCCAAGTCCGCCTAGTGTTTTGATTAGAAGCGACTGGTAGACCGGTTTTCATTTCTTAAATTGCCAGTTTCCATGACGATGGAACGATCAAGAGAGGCTCTGTGATGGTGTCCAATTTACAGGAGTCCTGTTCTTAGATTCTCCCCTTTCAATCGTGTTTACCTTTTCTTTTGAATCATGCCTGGGACTGAGCTAGTTTTTATGCTTTTTATCATGTTTTCTATTAGTAAATAGTGTAGATGTTGAATTGTTTGAGTTTTTATGATGTTTTCTATTAGTAAATAGTGTAGATATTGAATTGTTTGAGTTTTTATGATGTTTTCTATTAGTAAATAGTGTAGATGTTGAATTGTTTGAGTTTTTATGATGTTTTCTATTACTAAATATTGTAGATATTGAATTGTTTGGGTTTTTATGATGTTTTCTATTAGTAAATAGTGTAGATATTGAATTGTTTGGGTTTTTATTGCACTTTTTCTAAATTACATGTAGTTCATTTATAATAAAAGGACATACCATATCGTCTGTTTGGAACTAGAAGGGCGTTAAGTCTGTATAAAATGAGTTAGTGCCCTTCTGGCTCTGAATAGATGATATAGACAATAGAGACTCTTCAAATCTTAATATTTTTTTCCATCAGTAACATTAACAACCATCATACATGTAAATTGATTTCTGGATTTCTTGATAAAAAAATTTAAGGCTTTTGATTGAATATTTCATACATTAGTTAATTTGATATGGTATTTGAGTCAGGGAAATATTGCATCTTCACTAAAATTCGCAACTCCCTTCTCTAATCTAGATTTACACTAAACCATGTTTTCAAGTTCTGGGAGTATCTGTATATTCTTGCCAACAGCATAGGAAAAAAAAGGAATAATTAAAATCATTGGCCGGTATTCTCGAAAGCTTACTAACTTTAGTAGCCCTACTAAGTCGATATTTAGTAAGGGTTGCTATTCTCGAAGGGTAACTAACTTCAAAATGACGTCATCAGCTCACTAACTTTAGTCACAGCTCACTAACTTTAGTCACCCCTCACTAAGTTAATCACCCCTCACTAAGTTAATCCCCTTCTCCATAGAACTGTGTACTAAAGTAATTTTAGTTTGCTATTCACGAAGGGTGACTAAAGTTAGTGAGCTGTCACTAACTACGTCATCAAGGGCAGATTAGGCCCAAAAGTTAGTCAGCTCAGGGGGCATGTTTAACTCTTCGCTAGACGGCGACCAACCAAAATTTCGTGCTGAAACGGAGTGGAATTGGGTCTACTTATGCTGCATTTTCACCTTTTCTGTAAGTATCATGTATCTGTTGGTTTGCTCATTTGTATTTTCATGATCAAGTCGTATTTACCACGCTATAATGACATAAGTTTATTTGCAATAAAATGAATTATAATCAGTCAAAGTCAATTTGACCGCGTTTGAAACCTGAATTATTGCAGCGCTCTGTCACCTCACAGTCCCATACGACCAGATTTACGTATGGCGCTGTGAACGACCTGGTGCATGTATGCAACTGTATGGAACGACCAAGTCCAAGTTAGGCCTACAATCTACTGACTTTTCTACGGAGATCCGAAACAAACAAATGCATAGGCCTTATGTCTTTTCGTGATCTCGTAAATAATTGCAAATTGCAGAAGGAAACTTTCCACAAGACTTAATATTGTGGCACTGTTTGTGTTGGCACAACCTGGCTCTGTATGGTCGATCTTGAATCCGATTCCGAGCACTCAGTCTCAGGAGGGCCAAACTAACTGTTTTAGACCAAAAATTTTGTCTCAAAATTTCGCCGTTACTACCTCTTAAGTGGTAGGGTCGGCACTTCTCCTTTTAGTTTTAACAGGAGTGCCGACCCTACCAGTATAAGAGACTAACGAAATTTTGAGACCGAACTTTTGGTCTATCATGTCTACCGTCTAGGTCAGGACAAACGTAGGTCTACCTCGGACTGTGGGGTGAATGCCGAACATTCACTTGGAGTTGCAGCACCAGCAGTCCAAACAGACAACAAAATTGCCTTTTTAAAAGCAAGATTTATTTTTTTCAATTTACTAGAGATCTCAAATTTTGATTCAGGAACTTTTCAAGTTTAACTCTTGATATTCCACAAATTTGTGGATTCAGAGTTGAAAATGGAAGTTCAACTGCCTTTCATGTGTGGCCAAGCCCCAAAGCCTGGGAATAAATACACACAAAAGGCTTTTCCACTGCAAAGACTAAAGTAGCTTGTACATGCTATTAAGTGGAATCCTAGCAGGCTAGCATCTTGCAGTTAATTCACTATGTTAGGCTTTATGAATGCGCCGTTCCGAAAGACCAAAGTCAAGACAAAGCCATGTTATGACATTGTGGGTCTAACAACTGTTACGATCTAACTTAGATCTAGACCTACTCACCTAGTCTGTCTCACAACCCAACTTTGTCTTACCAAAGTTGTTTCAATACAAAATGTTTTTTTTTTTTTGGGGGGGGGAGAAATTCCCAAATGTAATAATTTTGGCATTATCGCTGGGACACCCGCATAGCCACGGGGGATGGTGGGGGCGGTCACTCTCCCCCCCCCCCCCAAATGCCAACAAAAAAGAAAGAAAGAAAAAAAACGAAACATGTGAGCGAGAAAAGTAAAAGGTATAGGAAAACATAAGAAAAGCAGGAGCAGACAAGGAACAATTCAAAGAAACGGAACTGCCTCTATGCACCCCCCCCCCCCCCCGGAGCGGACTTCGCTTACTCTGTAAGTGGCTCACACGCTTTGCATGCTCATTACTGCCCCATCCAAATGAAATCCTAGCTACGCCACTGTGCTGGGACCCTGGGCTGGGTTTGGCCCAGGTTACAAAAAAGAGGTAAAACAAAGAATGTTGAAGAAATCTCAAAACCAATATCAATACAAGCCAATAAGATGTCAGTTTTCATACAAAATTTTTTATGAACATCACATAGACCAAATAAGCTTCATTTCTAAAGTGTTTTGGAACAAAAAGTTTCGAGCTGAGAATATATTCTATTTTTGTAATCAATTGATGCATTTGGGAGAAAATAAAACCTGCCGATACAGTAAATACTAAATATGAATTGAAATTATTATTCCAATCATGGCAATACACAGCAGTGTGGGGGAGGGGGCAGTCCCCCCCCCCCCCCCAAAAAAAAAAAAAAAAAATGAAAAGTTCTAGTTTTTACTGAAAAATTTTAGGAAATTCAACAAAAGTGTTCACCAAAGCCTTCTGTTTCACTTTAACAAAAGCAAAAGCACCCCATGACAAGTTTGTTCCCTCGCTTTTAAGTTTTAAAAAAAATTGCCCCCCCCCCCCCACTTGAAAAAATTTATGCTTTTGGCCCTGATTCTGATGTGCAGTATGTTGGACAAGTTGTACTTACATGTGAGGTAGAAAATTATTGCCCTTACCAAATGCTTTATTTCTTGTATTTTCTCTTTTCCTAGGTTCAGAAGATTTCAAAAAGAAAATGCAATTTCGCTGAGATGTGAAATGGTGAGGCTAACTCTATGATCAAGGACACTAACTGCCCCCACACATAGGCCTACGACTTCTTACTGCACGAAGGTAAAGGAGACAAAAGAAGAAAAAGACTGGACTAAGATTTAATGCTTTTGGTAAGTTTGTGTTTTTATACGGAATGATGACAAAAAGACAGCCGCTGGTCTACCAGCAGCTGGTCTAATTATCTGATTGTCTAATACCACATAGGCTAAACCCATTTGGTCTACTATAAATTTGGTCTAATTGCCATTTGGTCTAATACATACTTGGTCTATAGAACTCTCATTTGGTCTAATGACCACTTGGCCTAATTGCCAGTTCGTCTAATAACCAACTTGTCTAATTGCCTTTTCGTCTAATTCTCACATGCATGTTTGATTTATTACTGGTTCATTACAGGTAATAGACTAAGTGGTGTTAGACCAAGTGGAAATTAGAAGAAATGGTCATAAGACAAAATGAGAATTATACACAAAGGTAAATAGGCGAAATGGCTACTAGACCAAAAGGTCATAAGACGAACTGGTAACTTGTAGACAAAGTGGAATTAGACCATGTGGGGCGAGACCAAACAGGCAGTAGACAAAGTGGGAATAGACTAAGTGGGAATTTACCAATTAAACAGCATATCACTGTGTGAAATAGCACGACAACTGCCAGTAATGTAAAAATTCATAACTGTGACAAATTTGTGGCATGTTAGGGGAAATGAGAGAGGGATGGTTGATTATTTTACCATTTGCACTAGTAGTGCAGGGCAAACCATTTATTTAGAATACAAGTGTGTAGCATCTCACTTCTTGGCACTATGACTAAACAATAGTAAGATTCATTGAAAGGTTGGACTATACAAGTATAGTTTTAAGAAAAAAATAACTGGTAACCATGTCATAGTGTAATTACTGAAACATATTTTGTTCAAATATCCAGAATGTATTAGATTTTTTGGTTTTATCCTGAGTGCTTATTATTATGAAAGCCCTTAGGCTGAATTACATTTTACAATAAAAAGTTGAAAATGGAACATAGTCTAAAACGAAATCTGATATATAGGTTATTTTGATAACTGTGAGCTGGTAAAACATACCATAAAGTAACTGTTGATTAAGACGAATTGTTTAGTAACATTGGGACATGTTACTCATATAAGTTATCCTACTCTTTTCTCATATTTTTTTTTTTCGTTTATGCAGGAAGCTTTCAAATAATGCACAGGGTGAGGCTAACCTTTCCCAGTCAACCCTATCCAGAATGGTATCCCACTGCCTCGCTGCAAGAAGGAACCAATACATCAATTCCCTACTAGAAAGGAAGTTGATTGGGGAATCTGGCACCAGTTTTCAAATATGGCAAGTCCCATGTGCAGCCCAAGAGGACCCAGTGCTCTATAGAGAAAATAGATACCTGCCTGATATTCAGGTATATTTTATTCAATCTTACAACTACATGAAGGTGGAAAACAACAGAGTTTTTGACTAATGAAACCATCCAGATAATCCAAGTTGAAACAGATTGTGTACAAAACTGGTTACTTATGAGAAGATCAGGATTTAGAAAATGGTTAAAATCTTCTGCCAATTTGGGCCGCAATAATACATACTGTTTAAGCGTATTGATTTTGCTATTTCAATAGCACATGTATTACCTTGAATATGGAGCTTCTTTCTTGAATAATATGACACGGTTGTTTCTTTGATTAAAGTGAAATAACATGTGAGTACAAGAGTAAATGAAAACTGCATGTAAGGCAATTAGGTGGCCTTAAATATTTTTTTCAAAAGTAACAAACTTAGACTCCACTTAACTAATTTCTAAATTGCTTCTTCTTTTTCAGTTCATCTCATTGAATACCTGATGATTTCTCCCAAGTTTTCCGGATTTGCCATGTTTCCCTGGGTTCAGGAGGCTGCAGGTGGTATATATCTAGCTGGGAGTGGAGTCAATGAACTGGCTCTTCTTGTTCCTTCTTGGAGCAATCCGAGGTCTCTCACTGACATTTTTTATTATTGGAGAAGAAATTGTCAAGATCACCTCAGTTTTGAACCATGACCCGATCTGTATCCTAAGCCATTCTTTCCCGAAAATTTAGTAAGTTGTTGAACTAGGCCTTTTAATGCAGTATTTCATTTTATTAGTTTATCCTCTACTCGTGTATTTTATGTCTGAAATATTCTTTGGAATATAATTGGCCTGTATGCCATTAAATTGATAAGAAGGATAACTTGTATATACCTCAAAGGGTATTTATATGATTCATGTCATTATCTAAATTAAATACCATCCATAATTGTAGTGTGGCATTGATTGATTGATCTAATCTATTGGAAGATCTTGTTGCTGTGATGTAATTATTGGAAGAAATCATTCATATGGACCATTAAGTCACTAGGATGTTGGAAGGGCATTGTAGCATTGCTATCTTAACCCCAAACAAACTTACAGTGTAGGTTTTTTATTTGATTGCAAATGATTGAATAACAAGCAATAACAAATGATGCTTCATGTAAGGGGTTAGGTTACCAGTTATGCTCTTAAGTAATTGATGATACTTAGTTGAATTATTTTTTATTCAAATCATCTCTTTCATTATTGCTTGAACCATTTCACAAGGCAGACGTGAGAATGAATAATATGTCAAATTTGTATTAGAAAATACAGATATCTCGCCATGACTTCTATACACACCTGGCCTGAGGGTAGTTGAGACTTCCCCATCAGTGTTGCACTACAGTGTTGTAAGATGTCTGCATGATTTTTCATGGAATATTAGAGTTCAAAGAAGAAATGCATGCACTCTTCGTATATTTAATGCCCCCTTACAGAGGGCAATTCCATAATGATGTCTGGTACCCTATATGTACAACTTTGCTGAAATGATTCGTATCAGCTTTGTACTTCATAATGTGAAAAAAATGTAACATTCTCAAATTATCATGGCTTGAGTAGTTCACAAAGTTAAATGAAAATGGGGAATAGTAGGGGTGGGATGTACAGAAAGATCATTTTGTGGCACTGCCCCAGATTGATAATGACATTTTGAAACATTTTTTATTTTTCTCCAGGGGGGGGGGGGGGATAAGGGGAGGTTTATTAATACAGATTAATAAAATCATCTGAAACGAAAGGTACCCTGCTGCATATAATATTATGTCTGTGCTGATGGAATTCTTTATTTTGTATTACTGCATATTATACATATATTTGTTATTATACATGCAGTATAATGATTCTTATTTCCTTTAATTGTTAAAGATTTTTGTTAAATGTCTCACAGAAAATTTATGCTGGTGCTCATTGAATTGCTTAGTTTTGTATTACTTGAATATTTAGGATGATACAATCATGATTGGCTTTATTTTTGATCGTCATTCATCATCACACAGTTTAACACTCTTCCCGACTCTTTCTCCAATTTAAATGTTTTCATATTTCTTGGTAGGTTTCTGAGTTTTATAGAGCTTGTTGATGGGAAGTGAAACAGAGTACACAACAATATTGTCATGATTTCTTTTTATGGATTTTATACCCAGAGATGTGGTATTTTGCTTATTAGTAAGTGCAGCCTTTTCTCTCCCTGGTGTTCATTTATTGCATTTTGTATAATGCTGTAGTCCTTTTTACAAGCCTAAAAATTGTGAGTTTTTCCAAAAATAAAGGAAGAAAATTACATTGCTATATTGTATAAAAGTGGATCTAAGAATGTATTTTTTTCCCGTTGTTAGCAGAGCATCAGTGTCATAGCTAGGATTTTATGGGGGGGGGGGGGGGAATGGGGGACAGTAGTGACCACTCGAACATATGAATCACATGAGCTAACCTAGGCGAAGCTTGAAAGCTGTGACGTTTCTTCCTTGTCTATTTCCGCTCCTCATACGTTCTCTTACATTTTTTCCCCTCTTTTCTCACTTTTTTTCTAAATTTCTTTTTTCCCCTCTTTTAGCCTTTCTCTTTTTTTCGGAGGGGGGGGGGCAAACACCCCACTGACCTCTGGCTAATCATGTGATATTTATTTGAATTTATACATGACTTTAAAAGGAATCAGGGATCTAATTCACCAAAATCTCAAATAAGAACAAATTCTTCAAGCATATTAGAGTTAGGTAAGCAATTGACCCCCCCCCCAAAAAAAAAAAAATAAAATAAAATAAAATAAAATAAGAATGATATGATCAGTGACTCTCCCCTTCCCCTCCCCTATGATGGCAGATATATGGGGTAAAAAAAACAGGACCAAAAAGCAATTTGGGGGTAAAAAAATAGAGCGGGGGGAGGGGGGGGGGAACTGTCAATTCACAAAATGTGATGGTCCGACTACCTACTGGTGTTGGGCCTACCCATTCATATAAAATATAAATAAAAAAATCACAAACTCTCATACGTTCCCTCACATGGTGGGAGGGAGGGGGGATACTCCAGTTATGGAATTTACAAAGGGGCACCCCCTCCCATCGCCCCGCCTCATCTGAGGCTGCGGACAACATTTTTTGTTAGCCTTACATCCCATCCACCCCATCCAGCCCCCTTAAAATGAATATTTTGTCGATTTCTCATACAAAAAGTGTACAGAAAGGGTCTGCCTACGAGGCTTGCAAACAAGGACTTGTATGGTGGTACGGGGATGTGCAGCTGCTCTAATGGGTCGCCGATTCCGAGCACCCCTCCCAGAGAGAGAGAGAGAGAGAGAGGGGGGGGGGGGGAAGAGGGAATCCAAACTTTGATTGATTGTGGAGGTCCCATGAATGAACGGTCAGACAGGGTGTAGAATGAGGGAATTATTTCGTCAAATTAGTCATTAACAGAACACACACTTTGAATTATTCCTTAGCCATTAATGCTTATGAATTCTTTTTTTAAAAAAAAGGGGGGGGGGCGTAGATAAGAATGTCCCTTCTTTAAATAGTCTAGACAAATCCCCTATCAATTCGCGCAAAGATTCACAATCCGCCCTCATTTTGATTCAATTGTGACGTCACTGGCCTCCAGCTGGGTGCTAGCAAGCGCACGCTGACAGTGATGCGTAATATGAACTGAGCATGCTCAGTGCGCGCTCCTAATCCCAGGATAAACTTAGTGAGCTCACTAACTTTAGTGAGGGGTCACTAACTAGTATGCTTTCGTGAATAGCTCACTAACTTAGTGAGCTCACTAAGTTAGTGAGCTCACTAATTAGTGAGGGTACTAAGTTAGTGAGGGTACTAAGTTAGTGACCTTTCGAGAATACCGGCCATTAGCTATAAATAGAACTAATGTTCTACAAAATATTTACATTCAAGTTTGGGACTTATTTGCATGACATAGCAAGAATGTTTGGAATGTACATGTATTCTCTTGAAAGTTGATATTCACTATGTAGGGGAAGCTTGACTCGGCTCGGGGGTTCGATACGCGACCCGTGCTCAACACGGTAATTTTATGTCATGTAAACGGGATCCGTGTGACCCACGAGCCGTGTTGAACACCGCTTTTTAGATCCGCTGGAATCGCAGGTTTCAATCCGCGAGCCGAGTCAGACTCGTCTATTTTTTCATGTGTAAACAAAAAGCTGTGTTGAACCCACTGACCTAGGTCACTGGCGAACTCGGCAAGTCATCACAATTCTACTTCCGTTCGTGATCCTTGGACCGTGTTGAATTCGCCTTTTATGTTTCCGTATAAACATGATCACAGTTGCCCTCTTTGCAGCGTTCAACCCTGGTTAAGGATTCAACACTCGAGCCAAGTCACTGTGTAAACATGGTATTTCTGTCTTGGACTGAGAGGCTTAAAATGTGAAATATATATCCCAGTGATATTTCAGACTTTATACGTGTGTGTTGATGGGTTAGTTTTTTAGAGCAGACTCTAATTTCCAGAGAAGAAGAGAGATTTTGAATATGATATGGGAGGGGAGGAAGATATATTTGGTGCACTTGGAAACAGCAGTATTAAAGTGATTACACAATGGTTCAAAATTTTTGATATATGATCGAGAATAGAATTCTAAGAACAATAACATTGAAAATTTGATGATTTTCAATCAAAATCAATGCATTTTGGCAAATTATTTGTGATTAGTCAAGGGTTGACCTAAAAATTTGAGTATGAGGTATGACGTAGATGTGGTTACCCAGCTTCGCGCATTGCAGTTGTGGCGCGCATTTTGCTAGAATTGCGCGGCAAGGTAACCACAATGACCTCATTGTTGGTACCCAGTTGAAATTGGGACGCAGATGAGGGGCCAAAAATAGGCTGGAGTCTTGCCATATTTTGGGTTTTTTCTTGGCAACTGACTTTTTTTTAAAAAGGCAGATGATTTTCTGCTAATAAAATCATGCTCTTTTAAATGAAGGGACAGTGTTTCAGCATTGGGTACCCCCTTTAAGCACCTAATAAATGTTATGTTTTACATGTATTATTATTGTTATTATTTACATGTGTAGTCCAAAGTATATGTGTCCCAAAATGTTTACGCATGGCAGTACAGAGTTTTCTCAAGTGCTAATCAGTTTTTCCTTCTCAAATTGGCGATAAATTTCTTCTCCATCCTACACAGTTTGAACAAAAAGGAATGAGTTAGTAAAATGAACAAGTGTGAGTGAAAATTATTGTACAGTTTCATAGAGGAAAATGCCAGCTTGCACAAGAAAATAGTAATTACATATTTTGCCTGCATTGTCAATGTGGGAAATGAGAAGTGGCTCTTTTACAGGTCCATAGTTCAAATTACAAGGAAAACCAATTACTGTACAAGCAGACAGCCCATAAGAATCTTTGATCATTGTTCCTTTTAATTAGACATAGGTGTTCGGTTATCTTTTAATAACTAGTTGTTGATTGCTCACTTCATGTATTAGTGCTTGATGAATCATCTTTAAATATGAAGTTGTATGAAATATTGGAATTTGGTCAAGTGTTTATTCACAGGTATAAATTACAAGTACATGTAATACCATTCTGTGTAACACATAAAAGAGTTAGGAACAAAAAGTGATATTAGGTTGAGTGTTAAAATGCTCCAAATGTAGGCCATTTACTTGCTTTCAAAAATAAATTAAAGAAATTACTACATCACCCCTCCCTTCCCTTGTCTTGTCTGTTTGTTTTTTTGTTGTTATCAGCCAAGCGAAAGAAAATTTTATCAACAAAACTTGTGATCTTTTAATATTTGCTTTGTTGAAATTTGAAATAGTGATTTTTTTCCATTTAAAACTTTCATCTTAGATTTCTTAGAATCATGTGACCCTGACATACCTGTATATGCATGGGACTACATTAACACTGTATGTTCACTTGCTGGAACAATCTGACGACAAATTGCCCATTAGCCAACGAGGCACAAAATCTTCCGTGTACATCATTCACTGCTACAGTGTATACTGCTAAATCAATACCATGTCGTAGCCTAACAACTGGGCACTCGAACCGGGCGCTAATTAGCGAGGCTCGCGGAGCACCATATCCCACCGTCCCGTTTCCTGAGTGAGATAATAAACCTTCCCAGAAGCCAGGGTAGCTAGTGCACCAGGGTCGGCATGACAGCCAGTGTTTGTCAAACCGTAAAGTAGATGGTTACTCTCCTTGACGGCAGGAGCGGTGTTCGCCGAACTTGCGTGACATCGTTCCCAGCTCTTAGCAGCAAGGGGCTTAAATATTACTTGTTAGCCGAGCACCTGACTTTGATGGGATTATTTTTGTGTCACCTCTCTTACTCGCTATTTTTATCTGCCAGCATAGCAGTAAACCATTACGAAACTGTCTGCTGAGAGCCATAAAGGCATTGTGTCTTTTAAAACATATGAATTAATGCCCTTCTGGCTTTGAATTATGCACATCTTATAATTACATGTATGTCCTTGATACTTCAAGGAGGCTGCTAAAGCAGTGTATGAACATAAATAATTGAAAAAAAAAGTAGTGAAACAATATCTTTGGGAAACTAACAAATGGTTTGTATCTTGTTTTCCTTTTGGTTCTCTGTTTTTGTGTATGTGTGTAAATGCTCATGTTACTTGCTGAGAGCCATATGGGGGTTAATTCATTACACAGCATTTGTACAATGTTTCGGGATTGAGCTATATCCTTTTTATTACTTTTTTTTTTTTGCATCATATTTTTCTCTTTGTTTTCTGTTATCTAGAAGTATGGAAATATGAGTTGTCACTTAGGCAAAAGGCAACTTCAAGGTAAATGTATGTATATTTTTTGCAATAACAATATTTTGTCTTTGTAGAACACAGATAACAAATAAAAAATGCCCCACAGACTTTAAAAAAGCATATGGAAGCATGATACCAAGGCTGTTGCTCTAGCAATCCTTTATAAACACCCTGTCCATTTCGTGGAAAAATCCTACCAGGTGCCTCTTACTACTCATGGGTTGAGTTCAATTGCAAATTAGATTAATGTCTTGCCGGAGGACACTAGGGAACTAGCAGGGACTTGAACCTCCGACCTTATTAACCCATTCGTGACAGAGGTCCTCATTTTGTGGTTTGACCTAATAACTTTTGATGCAGAGCCCTAAAAATTCTACACAAACTGTGCCCATTTTGGTTGCGTCAATATTCGTTGTTTGATGCTGAAAATTTTTAAAAGGAAAATAAGCATTAAAATCCTTAAATTGGCAATGTGATAGAAGGTTTAAAATCACTGTTTTCCCCTGCGAATTGGCAGCTTTTTGACTTCTCATCATAATTTCTGTCAATTTATATTCATTTCAGATACATTACGTTTTATAAGAAAAATGTAACACTAAAATAAAAATGTTGGTGTTGCCAATTTGAAGAATAAAAGCTGATCAAATTAGGCTTTAAATAATTCCTGTCATGAATGGGTTAATTCATCCTTTACACTGTTGCACCTCTCTTTACCTGTCAAGAGTGCTAACCATCATTTTAAAATGAGGGGCTGTCATATGCTGTGACTTCCGCCAGGCTATTCATGAGCTGTCACACCGAAACCTTATAAAGTCATAAAATTCAACGGCATAAAAGAAATCCAAAATCCAAAATAGATCATATCAAGTGATTCATATTTGGTAACAAAGTTTAATACATGGAGGCCTTCAGCAATTTGTAAATGTACATATGGCAGGACTTTTGTCTGTTAATCTGTTATACTATCTTGCACTAGTTTAATCTAGTTCTGTTATTAGTTTTACATTTATGATTTACTTGTGAGAGGTGTGTGTTTTTAATTGGCAACATTTTACGGCCATTTCATTTTCCTCATTCTAGCTATCAATATCAATGTACCCAAACACGCATTCAGATAATCCTCTCCAGTAGTATTGTGATCTTTTTTTAAAAGTTCAAATCAGCAAAGTCTGATTGCCATTATATTTCCTTATTCTGGATTCAAAAGATTTATGAACGCACCCTTCACAATGCATGCAGCACCATGAAAATGGGTTTCAGATCAGCAAAGTTTGATTGCTGTTTCATTTCCTCCTGGCTTCCAAAAAGTTTTTTTATCAATGTACCCTAACGTGCATTCAATTTGCCCTCTCCTGCGTAACGAGTTGCAAACTACGGCAGAATGAATGCATTCCCCAGACGTTTGAACTTGGAAAGGGAAAAATGACTTCCCCAGACCTTCCGTGGGGAGAGAGAATGTCAGCAATGTGTCATAACTGCGAACTTCATGACGTTGATTACTCTGAGAACGCTAGATTGGCTTCGAGCTAGCGCAAAATGAGCTCGGGGAAAATGAGTGCTTGTGCACTGTTAGATGTGATTGAGTTTGGGTATGATGCAGAGCATTTTTCCAGGAAGTTTCTCTTACATCCACTTTGGCAAACTCAAGTGTACTGCAGAAATATTTTTGGTAAAATCAAGTGTGGAAAGGTACATAGATCAAGAGCTTTGGTTGGCTTTAAAGGGAGTGGGAAGTCACAAATCATGTAGGCCCGAAATCACTCGCTTTCTCCGCATTGCAAGCCAAACTGCACGATGACCTGGGACCAGCGAATAAAATTTCTGTGAAGGTGGGGTACCTTGCTCTTAGATTACTCACTTCAGCTTTTGTTTGGCAGAATGACTGTTGTAATTGGAATACAAAGTTACAAACACAAATAACTGCAAATGATTCAGCATGTAAAGTAAGACAATCAAGAAAGCTGGTGATTGTGATTCTTCAATATTTTGCCTGTCCCAGTTCATCCTTATGTTGCATTAATATTACGTGTTTTTGAAGATAATAAAGATGTCCGACTATGTTCCAAGTTGGGCCACCCGCCGTACGTAACCCCATGATTTGCGACTTTCCAGCCCCTTTAAACTACATGTACATGTATACATGTATGTTCAGCTCTTGTAAGCAGCAGTCCTGGTTCAAACATGCCTGCACCAAACCATACACCCAACTATGAACTCAGTTGTAACCCTAATCCCAGTCATACCCTGTTTGATGAAATAAAGCCCAGTTGAGGCATAGATGTTGTTCATTTTTGGGGGGTATGATTTGTGTATGCCAAATATCCAAGCTACACATGTGCAGGTTTCTGTATTCTTAGGTATTTTGGTTATTTTGGGTTTTACATTTTACGAGGAGTCCACAGGTCCAGCGTCAGTTATATTTAAGGCATATTTTCTTGGACAACATTTTGGAGGTGACTCCCTCCCCCATTCCCCTACACACCATTTAGCCTTTCACTGTTTGCAGATGTAATGTAAAATGGAGTTTGGTGTTCCCAAAAACTCATATCCCACCACTGCCACCATGTAATGTAATAAATAATGTCATCATTCCATTAAATGAAGATAAGAACACATGACCGTGTAAAGTGTTATTTCAAAGTTTATTATGGAACATCATCAGGCAGACCGTTACATCCCAAATGTCATCCAAGTAGTGCGCATGCGTGATCTACAATGTAATATCATGACAGATAGAGTCTTTGGTGACCCTTAGTTGTCAGAACATGACTTCTTTAGCATTTTTTCAAGGTGAATAGGAGCTTTTGGATGGGAGTCTTTCAGCATCCTGAGCTGTTAGAATGTGACTACTTTGGTCTTACTTACATGTATATCAAAAGGGGAAATGCATTAATTATTTGATTGTTGAATTCTACTTTCCTATCCTTGCAGAGACAAGCAAAAGGACAGGTGCTTTTGGACAGAGTCTTTGAGCATCTTCCTTACCAAAAGGGGAAATGAACTGATAATTTAATCGTTAAATTCTACTTTTCTTCTACATGTATCTTTGCAGAGACGAGCAAAAGGACAGGAGCTTTTGGACAGAGTCTTTGAGCATCTTGAGCTGTTAGAAAGTGACTATTTTGGTCTGCGGTACTCAGAAACAGAGAACACAGTGGACAGTAACAACAGAAGATGGTTAGACCCCAGGAAATCAATCCGAAAACAAGTCAAAGGTAAGTTATATGGGATATTTTCAGTGGTGGAAATCAAAATTTAATCTTACCTTAATCCTACTCCTACAGTAGCATTAACTGTAATCCTTATCCTATCCCTAATCCTTGTCCTATCCCTAATCCTTATCCTAACCCTAACCTAACCCTTAACCCAGTCCTCACCCTCACCCTCACCCTAACCCCAGCCCTCACCCTAACACTAACCCTAAGCCCAACCCTAACCCTAACCTTAATCCTAATCCTGACCCCTTAATCTGGCCCTCATCCTTACCCTTGTCCTCACCCTATCACTTATCTTAACTTAATCCCTAATTCTTTCCCTTTCTCTAACCCTTACTCTAACCCTAACCCTAAAACCCAACTTAAAATGGCAACTCTCACCATCCCCCTTCATCTTTGGGTGTGTTTATTGAGGGTAACAGAGGGCTAATAAGCGACCCAAGTACTGAACTAGCTTACCCGTTACCTTCCATAAATACGACAGCGACTTGATTACCAAACTAGCTTACCGGACTTGAGTTCCGCAAAAAAGGGGGATTTGATAACCCGTTGAACAAAATTGGCGACTCAAGTTGTGGCAATAAACACAACGTGACTTCGGTTGCGTTTTGTTTGGGAACTTCGAACTCCTGTTTCCGGATGAGATAAAAAGTAATAAGCTCGCCAGATTTGACCTTCACTGCCGGGTCATCTTGCAGCCGGGCGTAGGCTTGAGGGTTTCCGGAACTCAGATCATGACACGACATCCAGAGAGACCACCCGTTGTGAGGCGCGATTTGTGTTCGCGACTCAAGTACCCATTTCTAATTCCTAGAAATCGAGTTCCCTCATTAAACACACCCTTTGTTGAAATCAAGCCTACAGCAAATGTTGGGTCACCTCAAGAAACTTTACAAATTCCTGTTTAGTACAGTTGAGGGTTGTCCTTTGAATTACACCATTTAAACATTTGTCTCTAAATTCTCCTGCTCTAGAGACATTTTGTCTGATGATAATTCATTTTATAACCTCATTAGCAATGCCATCCTAACCTAATGTTGGAACCGTGCCATGATCTACAAATACTCGCGGGGTGCTCTTCTGCCTCTGTTTGAAGACTGATTCCTTATGCGGCTCACAGCGATCGCCATGAGTACGTTAATGGGGACCTATTAGTCGATATGCACCTTATTTAATTGTAGAGAGCAAAAGAGGCTAAAAAAGGGTGATTTCTTGAGGCAGGCTGTCTCGTTTATAAGGAAAGCAAAAGGGTGATTTTAAAAGGGATTTTAAAACCTTGTTCATACATAACCTCTGAAACCACCTTGAAAATAACTGCTTTTAATGAAGTTAAATGTCAGTGCAATTCAATCCTCAAGTCATATCTTAGTAGCTTACCGACCTTGGTATGTCCAGGGGCCTTTGATGCTTGCAGCCACTCCTTTATTCTCTGAGGAGTCTTGATGGCTCAGTGGTACATCACTGGTCTCATAACCCCAAGGTCCTGGAGCGTTTCATCAAGAGTTTTGTCGGTGAAAATCACCGACAAATGTTATAAGCTACTGAAAATACTCGTATCTGATTGGCTGAAAGCAAATTAGTTGGTGAAAACCACCGACTAATTGTTTCATGAAACGCCCCCCTGGTGTGATACCAAATCGATACACTATAGTGCCCTTCTGTTTGGATAGAACTTAAAGCTCTAGGCCTCTGGTTGCTTACCTGCAAGCTTAACCTTTGCTATCTTGGTAGTCAGGTTGAATCAATCATTATCATGATCATCATTATCATCATGCTTATCATCATCATCATCATCATCATCATCATCATCATTATCATCATCATCATCATCATTATCATCATTCATTCATTATCATAATTGTCATTGTCACCGTCACCACCACCACCCCTCCTCGAGATCCATTTACAATATAAAAAGATTTTTTTAATTTGGTCTATTTCTGTTTTTTGTGGATGGAGGGTCAATTCCAGGAAACCAGGGCCCCATTTCACAAAACTAGTCATCAGTAACAACCACCACATTTTTATGACAAATTTGCCCTCAGCCAATCAGATGCAAGGATTTCAGTAGCTTATAACAGTTATTGCCACTTGTTCTTGATAATAAGTTTTATGAAATGGGGCCCATGTATGAACAAAGCTTTAGAGGGAATCTTTCCAAGGGACCTGTCCTATATCCAGAACAATTGAGGCTAACCTCACTATCACTTTGAGTTCATATCAGCTGAATATACCTCTCCCAAAGAAAAAGCCATAGCTTGTACTCTACCATCAGGTGCACTTGGTTTAATGAGGAGAAATCTACACCCCAAATTTGATTATTTTTGTTGAAATTGGTAACAGCATAGCTTCCCTCTCTGTTTCTCTTACACCCTACAATATACATGTACAGTGTATCATGGTCTTTCTCTCTCTTAACCGCATTTATACTGGGTTTCAAATTTACTACGAGATCGATACGGAGTGACCATCTAATCGTAAACTGGTATTAAAAGCATTCACAGTAAGGAAGTTACTCTGTTGTTGCAACGCATCAAATTTTTATCTTTTATTGAGGTCACTCTGCAGTAAACCACGTGACTGGTTCATGACCCTGCCAGTGACCCCAAGTTCCGAAAATAATGAGCACTACCTTTGGTATAATAAACAGAAACGTGTGGTTTAACCCGAAGCTATAATGGGACATATTATATATATATATATATATATATATATTCACAGTGGCGATGCTTATTATCAGCGCTGGAGCAGCTCCGGAGCTGAAGCTAGGCGATCTGTGTTTTAGTTTGATACGGTGTTGAGATGAGAAGGTGTTACTCCGGAGCTGAAGCTAGGCGATCTGTGTTTTAGTTTGATACGGTGTTGAGATGAGAAGGTGTTACTCCGTTGTAGTTTTATGCGGAACGAAGCATTCAAACTGACAACCGTCCTGTAGCAGTTCCGGAGCTGCTCTAATGCTGATACGGGACGAGAGCTCAGTATAAATGCAGAATCTGTTTCTTCTACAACTCTACTCTGAAGGCTTCCCCTTAGTTTGCGCCTGCACAAAGCCTGGTCTGTCGAAACACGTTATAGAGGTCTGAGTAGGGGACTAAAGGAGGTCAGTGAATATCATGTACTATAGCTGCTCCAGATATTCTCACGGCCAATAGGCAGTCTTGCTGGGCTTCTCTCAAGATGCAATTTGCATTCAAATGAAGTGTCAATTAGGGTTGATGCCTGCAGACTAGTCTTCCCTAACTCTTCTTGGTTTCTTCTGCTTTGTATAAGGCCCCCCCCCCCAAAAAAAATTTGTTATGTTGCCCTCAATCGACCGACCGTAAAATGCGAAAAGACAGCGTCTTTTTTTTTTTTTTTTTTAGCAGACCCAAATATACAAACGCACCGTTTTTGTGAGAAAATCTCAGATTTGGGCGAAGAATTTGCTAAACTTTGTATTCAGTGGCTTAAAAAAACACTTTTATATGCGTTTTGACTGCGTTCTGCCTGCGTTTTCCCCATTAGAAACTCATAAAAAATATCGGAAAACTCAACTCTCTCACGTCACACAACTGTACACATTACACATGAGTGTCAGCTCGCGCTCGCTCACGTGCATAACGTTACATACAGTGGGGTAGTAAAAAAAAAAATTGACCAACCAACCCAATTTTCAAATTTTGTGCATGCGAGGGCAACATAACATTTTTTTTTTTTGCCTAATGTAGACCTACCACACCAAAGCTCAGGTGCACATTTCATCGAGTTCAGTGCATCCGGAAGGCTGTTGATTAACCCGTGAAGCACAATTTGATTCAGTATAACACACATTTTCCATAGACCATAGCCCATGTTGTCTTGGGCTTGGTGTTCAACTGGTTAAAAGCATTTTGACTCCTACACGTTGCTCCTTGTTTTGAAAGATAGTGCCTTTGATTCAAACAGGTTTTCTGATTGCTGCTCAACTCAAAGAGCCTCAGTGGCCCAAATTCATGAAGGCGGCTGCAACCTTATGCTAAATGATCGTTTAACCCACTGATTTACTGAGAATTGTGTAAACCCAAAACACAAAAACAAAACCAAACAGGAAGAAGTTCTTTATTTCAGACAGAGAAGGGTAAAAGAAAATTCACATGGGGGAGTGAAAAAGGCTAATTGTGAATTTTGGTGGAGTTGGAGGGTTGTCTGTATTTTTTTTTTGTTTCTGTAAAAGCTTAAGTTTGCATTAAAAGAAAAAAAATGTTACCCTCTTTTGGCCAACCATGGTAGATTGATGTTGCAGCTCTTGTGATCTTGTGCATTCTCACCAAAGAGTGTGAGTCCAAAATCAAAATGTAAGGACATGATAATGTAATGAGATTCATGAAAATACAGGTAAAAAGTAAAAATGCATTGTCCAACAAAAGTTAATACATCCTTATGGAAAACCTGAAATATTACAATGAAGTTCCTTTTTGTGTGCTACAATGTTTTCGTGTACTAAATAATTTTCTACCTGTAAATGTATTAAAAGATTCAACTCTGTCACTGCTTAACGCATAATTATATCTTTAATACAAGTTTGTTGGAATATATACTGTTTGTTAGGGGTTTACTCAGTTTTGTTGAATACTGCATGTTCTAATCCTATTTTCTGTGGGCGTGACTGAGAGTCCAAGTCATGTACATGTACATGTATACATGGATCTGTCCTATTTTCCATCTCCCTATATAAGTATCACATGTATACCCGGGGGGGGGGGGGGGGGTCACTTCCATTGAAGAGTGGACAGCATCCGCGAGAATCGTCCTAAAAAAAAGCACCCTAAACGAGGATTCAAGGGCAGGCCGCTAGGACACCCTAAACATGGATTTTGTGCAGATGTCCCCATGTCCCAGATTTGCACATCCTAAACAGGGATTTCTTCATACCCTAAATGAGGATATTCCCATTTTCATACCTTGAGAGTGATAGTGGGGTCCACTGAATGTTTGGAGCCGTTTTTATCTCGAGATAATTCACTGTCTCATTATGTTTTACACAGGTGTTATAGGATTTTCCGTTCACGGGTCTTGTTACAGTCGGTGCAAATTACATACCCTTTTCGTGTTTTAGATTATCGTGATTTAGGGGGCTTTTTTTTCATTTGGGGGCGTTTTTGACACTCTATTCGCGTTCCGCGCCTACCCCTGAAAAATACCCTTTTTCCACGTTTTTTTTTCTCGTGGATGCTGTCCACTCTTCAATGGAAGTGACCCCCCCCCCCCCCCCCCCCCGGGCATGTATATTGAAACACTTTGGCATTTTTTTCCCCAACAAGCCAATGTGCCTAAAAGGAATACAAAATGAAAGCACTTGTGTGACCGATTGATTGATTGTTTCATTTACAATGTTTGTAACCAAAGCAACCGTAACCAGTTAGCCTAGTTTTGATCAAGTGGAAATCCTTTGCTTTCCCATACTTCTGCTTGTGATCTCAGGCATTTTTGCTAACTAATGGCAAGGAAAGAAATTTTCATGTTAGGTTTGTTGCAACTGTAAAAATTAAGTTTGATAGCAGGATTTTTAATTGTTTTATTTGAATGGAATTTCAATTAAAATATAGTGAAAATAGTAGTGTGTAATCTACCATACATGTTCTCTTGGTCAACTCAAATTTCCATTGTCTGCCTAAACATATTAGTGATGATTATGAACTGTAATAAATCACAGTAAGTCATTTTAATCTTTCAGGGCATTTAAAAAAAAATTTATGAATGGTTAGTGATGGATTTAATATTTTGACGGTTTTGAATGGCTGTACAAGGCCTACTGGCACACTTGTAAGTTTTGTTTTGTTTTGTTGTTTGTTTCATTTCATTTGATTACATCTCCCCCCCCCCCCCATGAATGCTATGTATTGAAAAAATTCTGTTTACACATTATTACAAAGAAATAGTATGTAAGTAAAATTAATAGTACATATTTGTCACTAAAATTACAACAAAGTGTATTCCTAAGAATCCCCATGCTACACCTTTTATTTTCCCCTTTTTATCTCCTCTTTGCCTGCTACAAGGTCAATTTAGTCATCAAAAATATTTAGGGCAGTTTCATCATAATCCCATCAGACACCTCTTTAAGAGTTAATTGCCGTTTGAACCCAAAACGCACAGTCAGGAAAGATTAATGATAATGGGATATAGTACAGGATCACAGTACTTCCTGGGGTTGTTTAATATTGAAGGGGAATATAAGGAGGGTAGCAGGTCATTTACACTAGAGGATATTTATGTGGAAGCTTTATGAAAACACATCCTGTTGTAATTAATGTGCAGCAAAAAGGGTGTAAGTGGGAAAATATTTTATGAAGAAACATTGTTTGAAAGAAGTTGTCTTCAGGAGGTCAATCAGGAGGTCATTTTCATTCACTGACGGAAATCATGAGCATTGTTAGCTGGTCATTACATCAGCACTCACTTGAAATTTAGCACTGACAATTGAATGTCAAGACAAACGCACAAGGGTTTTTATACAAGAACCAAATTCCTATTTTTGTTGTCAGTCTTTTAAAAAAGTTTGTTGATCTTTGTGCTGATGTATCACTCAATACCAAGAGATTTGTAGTATTGAAGTAGAAATAGAAGTAAGGGGGTCAGCTAACATCTCAAAGCCCTATTGTGACTAGAATATCCCTTTAAGATGTTTAGGTAGGAGAAATTTTTTTTCACCATTTAGCTAGGTAGTTTTCATACAGCTATAGAATGAATTTTCCTATTGTGAATGGGGGTGGATGTTAAAGAGCGTGGAAAATCGGGTGTCATCGTTTAAAATACGGGTTCCCTGGCATGATTCCAGTCAGGTCCATATATATGCAGGCTGCTCTCAAATATGACAAGGCTTGTGACAGTTTGATAAAGAGGGAAAGACAAGAAATGGGGCTTTGTTACCCCTTAAAATTTCAAAATAATTTCAGCCCCATTGCTCATCAAGCTAGGAGCACCATAAATGTCTGATAATTCCCATGGCATTACAGTCTAAAAATGCACAAAGACTTTTGAAATGGGGGCCTTGGTTGAGATTTGTAGGGTCTGTGTCCTCAGTTGAAATTCCAGGGCCAGCAACCCATTGGTATGGGAGCAGTGTCACTTACTAAGAGGCCCTGATGTAATGTACAGTTGGAGTCTTTTTGCGATTTTTTTTTACACTGTTTCTGAGTGTCCCTAAATCTATTTGCAGTTTTGCAGTAAGTAGCAACTTTGAAGAGAAGCGCGGAAGCGTTGACGTTTCTTTTTATCATCTTTCCTTGTCTGCTCCTTCTCTTCTTTTGTTCTCTCCCCTTTTTCTCTTTTTTTTTTTCGCCGTTTTGCGGGGGGGCAGCAACCACCCCACATTGCCCCCTCCCCCAGGCTATGTGAGTGAGCAGTGTAGCCATATTTGGGCATGAGGAAGGTGGGGGCACATACCCCCTCATTTCAAGAGTGAAACAAAAAGAAGTATGATAGAGAGGAAGAAAGGGAGAGCGGAAAAAATGCATTAAGGAAATGGGTATATAAGCAAGGCTTTATTTTGATACTACTTTGATACTCTTGACCGACGCTGAGTCTTATCACCATGCACTAACATTTTTCTTGCATGAATGCTGATTCATGTTACCTGTTTACATGTATGGAAGTACCGGTACTGAAAGTTTATTCTTATTTTCCGATGCATAAAATGGCCAATTAAAACAAATGCTCATGACCAGGGTTCTCACTAGAAAAAAATCCACATACGGTTCCCACTCTGCGCAAAGCGTGGAGGTTTCGGAAGTTTTACGGAATAACACCTAAAGTTAGGTGTGGCGGCAGTATATGCTATAGTAAAAGGATGAAAAATACTTCTTGGTAAGCAGGAGTTGTCTACTAATGGCATAAAAGTAAAAATACATTTCCAAAAAGCAAAACAATCTGTGACATTTATCATTATTGTTAGGAATATATACTCCAATATTTTTTTTATTCTTGTTGTCACGCATGGTGCAGCAATTTCACACATGGTTCTTCCTTGTTTGAAACCCTTTACGCATGGTATTGGAACCATGGGTGTTATGTACTGGCGAGAACCATGCTCATGACATGAATGTGTCATATTTTTTGTCATCCCCCCCAGGTACTCTGTATTTCCACTTCCAAGTCAAGTTCTTTGTAACGGACCCTAGCAAATTACTAGAGGAATACACACGCTACCAGTACGTGCTCCAGCTCAAGAAGGACTTACTAGAAGGAAGGTGAGTCAGACGTTCTCTCCCTAAAAAACAGAATTACGAAGCAGTTTAAAGGGCCTGATCCAAATAGTGAGATGGAGGTGTTGTGATCTAGTGGATACGTCGCCGGACTGTAGATCATGAGGTTGGCGGTTCAAGTCCCACTGTGGCACCAGTGTCTTTGGCAAGACACTATTCTACAAGTGACATTAAGTCACTTATTAGTACTGTGCAATTTTTGTTTTAAACATAATACTTTATTGAATCAGACTGAACTTGCACAAGAAAGGAGAAAAAGGTACAATAGCCCAGCTCATATCCAAATTACATTTTTAAAAAAGACATAATAGTCGAAAATGATTTTTCAAAATCTATGTATTCTCCTTGGATGTACTGTGCAAGTGGGTTTTTAATATTTTGATTGAACTACAAATGAGAAACTATGGTAAGTAAAGATGCCAGTGGCATGATCGACTGTGGTGGATGTAAAAATAAGTGCTGTCAAGCTGGGATCCACACAAAAGTTTTTTCACTTTTAAAGGTCCATGTTGCATTGGAGCCTCTGTTGAAATTCCCCAAAGGAGGGGGGGGGGAGGGGCAGAGGTGAAATTTTGGGGCTAATGGGGATCGATCATGCCTATTAGGGTAGAACTCTGTGAGAAGTATTTCTTTAATAAAAATTGATTTATTTGATCTGCAGTCATGCCCTCAGCTGGCAGGTTTTGTTTATGTTGGTCTTTTTTTTTTTTTTTTAAACAACACATGCACACGTTGGTATCAATATGCATATTGCACATCATTTTATATGATAGACGATAAAACACCAATGTAGATAAAATGCCTTGCTCAAGGGCATAAGTGCCGTGCCGGGGATCGAACCCCAGACCTTCGTGTCTCCAGTCAAGCTCCTTAAACCACTCGACTGCACCACCTCTACTGGATCATGGATCATAGACAATATCAGTCACCATGATATTCTTCCAAACTAACTTAAAAAATGAGAAAGCTCACAAGTTATCTGTCACCTCCTCCCAGAACCTGAGTTTCTCTTTAAGGGAAGCCATTACATTACATATATTTCATGGACACTTCTGCTATCAATTAAATGTTTATGTAGTTAGCAATGTTTTATTACTTGATCCTGATCCAATGAGGAGAATGCTGTGGAGCTTGCTGGCAAATGCTATGAGTATGTTAGTATGTCAGTGTTTGCCTGGAAAGTGATTATCCGTGCATATCTATTATGGTCCTTGCCTAATATATGCCTTATTCTGAGGACTGGTGATGCCCTCCCCTTCCGCCCACCATGGCCACACCAGTGGATATTTGGACAAGAAGCTAGAGGCAGGAGGGGATAAACTTTTTTTAGCTGATCCAGAAACCCTAAGAGTATGTTAGTATTTGCCTGGAAAGCAATTATCCACTCACATCTATTACAGTCTTTGCCTAATATGCCTTATTCTGAGGAATGATGATGTCCCCCCCCCCCCCCTTCCCCCCACCATGGCCATGCCAGTGGATATTTGTACAAGAAGTGATACTGGATAAACTCTTCTTAGCTGGTCCACAAACCCTAGAATATGCTTCTATTTGCCTGGAAAGCGATTATTACATGCCTTAATCTAAGCATTGATGATGTTCCCTAACCCCGCCCCCTCCCCCGAAGCTACACCTCATGATATTAGTGTGAGAAGAATAACTTTCTGGAGCTTATCCACAAGTATGCTAGTACTGTATTACTGTATTTGCCTGAATCTGTTACAGCCTTTGCCCGATGTATGCCATAATCTATGGAGCGATGATGCATCAGTGACGGAAGTGTGAGATTGAGTGAGGAAATAATCAAGTTCAGAATGCAGTCATATTATCAATGATATTGGATTGATTAGGTCATCAATGGGAACAACATCATGCTTTAGGCCCACTGAAAATAAATTCTGGTTTCTCATCCACTTCTTCCTTTTTTCGGCCTGCCTCAAAATTGTTATTTGTTATTAGATTGATTTGGTCATTACTGGGACTACACCATGATTTATGGGCCAAATTCAAATCAATTTTAGTTTCTCGTCCACTCCTTCCTTTTGAAGTTTTTTTTTTTTTTTCATTTTTTGATTTTGTTCTATAATGAAATAGAAATATCTGCAGAATGAGGTGACCAAAAACAAAACAAAACAAAAAAAAAAAAGCCATTAATGCTAAGCATGTTTATTTTGTTTTTAGCCTCTTCAATGCTTCAATAAAAGAAGTAGTGTCCAAGCAGCATTATCCCTTGAATTGTACTTAAGAATTGAAGAGAGTTGAACGTGTGAAGCTGGAGCAAGATGGAAGTCCATTTTAATTAGTAGATGTTTAGGGAAAGACAGGTGCACAGAGCATCCAAAGCAGGAAGGATCTGGACAAGATAAAGCAACTTCCATTAGCCATATCATTCCTAATCTAACTCCAGGGCCCTGTTTCATAAAACTTGTTATCAGTTACAACTGCCACATTTCTATGACAATTTTGCTCTCAGCCAGTCAGATGCAAGGATTTCAGTAGCTTATAACAGTTATTACAACTTGTTATTGATAATGGCCTGTATTCACAAAGGTGTACTAAGTTAAACCATTGTTTAAATCTTTGGCTAACTACTTTATGAGCAGCCAAATGTGATGACTCTGTCTACACTATAATGTTCCTTATGTTTTCTGGTCTGTTGCTTTAATGGTCAAGAAAACTAATGTACATGTACTTGTCATTCCCAGGCAGGTTTTAATAGTTTGAGCCTTTTTACACTTGTTTGTTTTAACCCCAGACTATTTTGTTTGCTGTTTACATTTGCAATTTTAGTCCTGTACTATCCCCACCTTTTACTTAGCCCCACCAAAAGTGGGCTAACCCTGCTTTTTTCCGGGGATAAAATAGTCCCATACTATCGGTGATTTAGCCCACTTTGGTAAAGTGTAATGTGAGCAGAAAGCCGGCTAAGCTTAGTCCCGTACTATCGGTGGGGCTAAATGTTGTTTTAGCCCCACCGATATTACATTGGTGATCATTTCTCTTGAGAGCCAAAAGGTTGTTATCTCCTATATTTGCATACAGGGCTAAAAGTCTTTTTTGGGTCTGGGCATATGATATGACATTTAAAGGGTGTATCACTAATTTTTGAGACCACTGTAAATCTTTCATCATAGGTTTGGATGAAAAATCAATCAAGTTTTTTACTTGGTGTGGGAATCCATTTTCTATTCCTGGGTGGAGAATGGCAAATGTTGCTTAATATCTTTGCCCAGGACATGTGTAGCAGAAAACAAGGAGTTTAATTGAAATGGTTTCAAATTCAAAGTGACCATGAAATTTGAATAGTTATGCCATTAATTAAAACCTCCACTGCTTTCCTGTTTTTGATGCAACAATATTGCTAATATAGACTTAATATGCAACTATAGTCTGGAACAAAAATTTGAACCTTTAAAAACAAATGAAAATAATTGAAAATTTAAAATGATGTAACATTTATATTTTTACTTAATGTTTTTTTTACACATGGCATAATCCCACTAGATCACATGGGGATTTTTTAAAAAAGCAGTTTCTAAGAGTTTACATCTATTTTATGAATATAACTGTAGCAAATATTGAACACTGCCTTTAATTTCCGGCTTCAGTACGGACATTAATTCAGGAATGCGGCATAGGGATCAGTCAAGCAATATCCTGTGGTAATTGGCTACGTTAATTGGTCCGGTGCCTGCCCCTCAGACGGTGTGGTGCTATCTCATTGCGCATGATGTTCCTTATCTCGATCATCCACCATGATGATCCTGTTAGGATTAAGATTCTTAATCTCAGACAGTTGACCACCAAGTGCAGTGGTCAACTCGGACAGTTGACCGTTGAGTGTGTGCCAGGCTGACCAGTTCAATCGAGGCCTGAGTGACCGGTCAGCGACATGCACGCATATACATATAGGCCATTGAAGACAGTTACACATGGTCCCCTTTTTATATGCAGTTTTCTTTTCCTTCTTTCCCTTTTATTTTAGAAGGGAGGGGGGGGGGGGGATCTTTAGTTTAAAAAAAAAGTGTATTGCATTGGCTTTGAATATAGATAACTGTTTTTGTGATCAACCAGTTTAGCTGAAGCTTTGAAAATTTCAAATTAATTTTTAAAGATAATGTCATTGTATCTCATGCTTATTCTTGTTGCATCACTGCATGTAAAAGTCGCAGTCTTCTTAATATTTCACTCCCCCCCCCCCTTTTCCCCATCTACCTCAGCAGCAATGGCTATTCTCATGTCTTCATCGAAGCACTTCATGGCTTGTAAGATTGTGCCTATAAATTTCTTATAAATTTGCAAATTACAGCTCTCTCTTTGAATACATGCCCAGCTTATAAAAGTGGTCAGTCTGATGATCGATAATCCTGTAATCGGCTTTCTGGTCTGCAAGCGTTGGTTTGTGGTGGGCGATGCATTTTATCTTGTATTTCTGAAAAGGGAAAACCAATTTAAAGATTACACTATAGAACGGCTTTTTCGAATCATATAAACTGCCAAATGATGACCACTTCATTATACTTGTATAAGATTGAGAAAATTGAATGATTTAGTTTCACGTTTATACCTTTTATTCCAAAAGATAATTGCACATGAAAAGGGTACTCTGTGTTATGTAATACATGATACATGTAGATTTGATATTAATTTATTCATCATACCCTTTTGTTCTCATACAACAGATACAGGCATTAGTGAAATATTTTGTGGAAGTGACATAGGTACATGTAGTTTAACAATAAATGAATATGTTCTGTAATATGCAAAAGGGAACATTTGACAACATCTGCGTAAGAGTGGCTCAAAAGGACTTTAAGTCTTCGTAAATTCACATGAGAGAACGTGCATCAGGGGGGTGTTTCATAAAGCTGTTCGTAAGTTACGAACGGCTTTATGCACGACTGGTGATACCTTCTTGTGCTACATGTAAATGAATGAGAATCTGATTAGCACCCAAGAACATGTTCCAGTCGTGCGTAGAGTCATTCGTAACTTACGAGCAGCTTTATGAAACACCCCCCTGGCTTTTAGAAGATGATATATAGAAATGAAGAATGATGTTTCATGTTCTGTTAGGTGTCAGTTGTAATTCAAGAAGATGCATGGTCCTATTGTGCATTTGTAGTATATATGGCATTTGTAAATGTAAAGAGGACAAAACAGGAAACACAGAATTCTTGAGAATATCAACCAGTTTCTCACTCTCACACCAACCAGGATAGAATTCATTCACGATTGTATGCACTCTCCTTGTCATATTTCCACATTCGATACAACGGAATCAATATCTTGCTATGCTTCTTAAGAATTCAAGGAGCTCGTAATTGGGTCATCTTCTATTGTGGGGAATATATTCATATATTCACTACTCCTCCACAGGGGGATACAATCCCACTGGCCGTGGTAATGTAGAAGTTGTACAGGGTAAGCCATAAAAAAGGCAACGAGGGAAATAGTACAGTTTCCCTTTTGTTAACCTCCGACAGAGCCAATGATTTCAATGATGATGATAAAAATGACCAAAATGATGATTAACATCCCCCTAGTGTCTAATGGTTTTTTCGTAGAGTTTTACATCAATTCACTTTGAATAAAAATGTGAAAAAAGGCAACAATGAATGATCAAAATGAAATTCCCCATTTCTGCAAATGGAAAAACTTTTACATACATGTATGTGTGAAAGCCAAATGGTGGTTAACCTGTCAAAAATTATAAAGCCCCAGATGAATTGGGTTAAGGTCCATGGAAAGTATGTGTTATAAATGCTAATGTCAAATCATGTTCAACGGGTTAATGGCTTCATGCTAAATACCACATTTTTTTCCTTTGCAGGTTTTGTTTTTGAATAATTACTATTTTAAGGATGGATTGCAGCATAATATGTGAATGACACTTCGTCTGGCAAGATTAATGTTGAATTAATGTTTAATCATGTTCTTGTAGAGGCATCATGTATGATTCATCGTAAATCAATTAATCTCTAATTGCCTCACCAATTAAGATCCCGATATGAACATTCCACGATGGCTTAGTGAGACACGGCTTGAATTAGAAAGGAGTGTCTTTCCTTTCACCCCTAGTATTCCTCAGGCATCGAATCATGATGTCAGAATTATTTTCAAAATGTCTACAGTGCCGGTATGATGGGTATCGTAAGATGAAAAGAAGTTTGTGCAAGTTTAAAGGTATTCTTCTTTTGTGTTGCATTTGTCAGAATTTTTGTGATAACTGAGGACCTGCATTTACAGGCACAGTGTGCGTTTCATTATCTTTTTTTTTTGTATTTATATGTTTTATTAGGTCAACAAAAACAAAATATAAACAGGAAAATAACAAATCAAAAACAATTACAATATTTACAAGTAATCATACAACCATTAGTAAAAAACCAGAATAAACAAACGAACAAACCCCCCCCAAAAAGGCGAAAAATTTATCTCAATGACTCTCAAATAATCTTACACAGGTAGATGCCTGAATCTTTTCATTTCTAACTGTTTTGATGGATATTTGTAATTTTTTAAAAAGTACTCTGTTCTTACTCTTATTTTCATTTCTTGATATTTTGAGTAAGAAGTATGTACCATAACTGAATATCACCAATCTTTAAAGTGATTACACAATGGTAAATTTTTTTTGGATATATGATCGAGAATAGAATTCTAAGAAGAATAACATGAAGAATTTGATGATTTTCAATCGAAATCAATGCATTTTGGCTAATTTTCTCATAAAAAGTCAAGAGTTGACCAAAAAAAATTGAGTATGAGGTATGACGTAAAAGTGGGTACCCAGCTTCGCGCATTGCACTTGTGCTGTGCGCTAGACTGTACAATATGTATTATACCTTGCACGCATTTTGCTAGAATTGCGCGACAAGGTACCCACTTTGACGTCATTTTGACGTCAAAGTGGGTACCCAGTTGAAACTGGGTCACAGCTGAGGGGTCAAAAATATCCTGAAATCTTACCACATTTGGGGGTTCCTTGGCAAAACGACTTTTTAAAAAACTTTAGGCAGATGATTTTCTGCTAATAAAATCATGCTCTTTTTAAATGAATTAACATTGTTTCAGCATTGGGTACCCCCTTTAAAGCAGAATTCCATTCTTAATAGAAATAATTATACTTTTACATGAGGGAAAGGGATGAAAAATGTCTTTTGTTGACTGCCCCCCTCCTTCCGAGAAATCTTTGTCGCTATTTCATTCCAGTACATCGAAAATAGTGTATGAACGCAGTTTAATGGAAGCATGAAATACATCTCTTCAGGTGGAATCATCTTTCCCTTTTCAATTTTTGCAGACAGGATAACATTCTTGAAGAAGATGCTATCAGGACGTTCTTCCAAGAATCATAAAGTGCATCTTGTCTCGTTAATTCCCTTGATAATGGCAGACACTCATGTTTCTTTGAAAGGAGCCTGTGACTCTTGTTTCCCCCCTTTTAACTCTACGCCGAGTTTCAGAGTAAATTGTTCGGTTGCAAAGCTAACAGGACACTTTTGATTTCAATTGTCCTCGGAGCTTGCTGTTCAATTGCCCTTGAGCCGCAGTGGGCTTTGGATGCCTGCGACACGAAGTCCTGTAGGTGGGACTAGTTACCCCGGTATGCGGCGCACGACATCAAGAGAAACGCAAAGTGGGAACGTGGGAGTTCTTACGGCAAATACTCGCCCTCCTCTAATGAATTTTTCAGTGTTCCCTCAAGGGAGTGAGAGATATATGGATGATGCACTGAGGTAGAGAATGATGAGTGAGGAGACAGAGAGAGAGAGAGAGAGAGAGAGAGGGAGAAGGTGCTTTCACACCTATCCGATCAGCAAAAATACCTGGTATTTTCTGATCCAGTATTCTACCCCGATCAGAAAATACCAGGTATTTTGCCAGTATGAAACGAAAGTTCTAGCAATATCCCCAAAGAAAACTACCTGTAGTTTAGTAGGTAATTTCTCCAGTTCCAGGTATTTTCTCCAAGGTCGCAGGGATATTTGCAAGTGTGAAAGCAAATTACGAGAACTTCCATGGACCTTTAATGCACATGCTTATAAGTACTAGAACTTTCCTGTGAAGGTCTGGTTCAGGGAGGTGTGAAAGCACAAAATAATTATTGGGTATTTTGGGGCCGGAAAAAGTTCCTGTAGTTTATATTTTCTTGATCGGGTAGGTGTGAAATCGCCTAGAGAGTAGGAGAGAGAGAGGGAGGGAAGGGAAGGGAAGGGAAGGGAAGGGAAGGGAAGGGAAGGGAAGGGAAGGGAAGGGAAGGGAAGGGAAGGGAAGGGAAGGGAAGGGAAGGGAAGGGAAGGGAAGGGAAGGGAAGGGAAGGGAAGGGAAGGGAAGGGAAGGGAAGGGAAGGGAAGGGAAGGGAAGGGAAGGGAAGGGAAGGGAAGGGAAGGGAAGGGAAGGGAAGGGAAGGGAAGGGAAGGGAAGGGAAGGGAAGGGAAGGGAAGGGAAGGGAAGGGAAGGGAAGGGAAGGGAAGGGAAGGGAAGGGAAGGGAAGGGAAGGGAAGGGAAGGGGAAAGACGAGAAAACATTATGTGTCCTTTAGTAATTCTACGAACACAACATTGTGATAACCCATTCAAGACAGAATTCCACGCTGTGTGGTTTGGTCCAATAACTTTAAAGGAGAATGCAACTCAGACATCAGTGTGCTTCCAGTGAATGAAGAAGAACAAGAAGAGTAAACAGTGAAAGTTTGAACAAAATCGGACAGTCTGTTCAAGAGTTATGAACTTTGAAAGTTTAAATAAATCCTTATTATGGGAATCCTTGAGTTGGCAACTCCACCAGCATCTGTGATGTCATTGTGGACAACTCTCCATTCATTTTGTACACAGAATTTCATATTTTCTTCATTTTCAAGAAAAATAGAAATTTGTTTGATTTATTGTTTGAGTATGACATGGCTACATCAATTCTGCAAGCATTTTTGGAAGAATTATGTTGATTACTGAGTTGAAATTTCATAAAAATCAATTTTTTTGAAGATTCATGCATAAAATAAATAGAGAGTTGTCCACGATGACATCACAGATGCTGGCAAAGTTGCCAACTCAACGATCCCAGTAATAGGGATTTACTGAAACTTTCAAAATTCATAACTTTTGAACAGATTGTCCGATTTTGCTCAAACTTTCACCGTTTACTCTTCTTGGTCATCCCCATTCACTAAGAGCACACTGATGCCTGGGTTGCTTTCTCCTTTAAATGCAGAGCTCTAAAAAAACATACCAAATACATTAGGAGAAAGAGCAAAAAATTCTACACATACTGTTCTTATTTTGGTTGTGTCAGTATTTGTTGTTTGATTCTGAAAATATTTTAAAAGAAAACGAGCACAAAAAATCTTTAAATTGGCAATAAGATGAAAAGTTCAAGATCACCACATTTCCATACAAAGTGGCAACCTTTTAAACTTCTCAGCATAGTTTCTGTCAGTTTGTTGTCATTTCAGATACATGTCTTTTATAAGAAAAATGTAGAAGTAGAACAAAATACTGGTGGTTGCAAATGTGAGTAAGAAAAGTTGATCAAATAAGGCTTCAGATAATTCCTGTCATGAATGAAGTGAAAGGCTACCATGCAGGATGTCCAACTTCCTATCATAGGAAATCATTTGGTGTAATGTGGTAGATAGCAGATTGTTCATTGCCTATATCCTTCTTCATTGCCAATTGCTATTTAAATCCCCCTATCTAGCCAGAGACTCTCTTTCCTAATTGAAGGAAATGATTGTTGTAGTTTTGGAAGGGTCTGGATTATACAGACTACCTTTCACAACTCTGAAGAGCCTGCTCTATTGAATGTTAGTCTAAAATAATATTTTTCTCTCTTTTTCAACGTAATCATATTTTCGTTTTATCTTTCATTAATATCTTGTACATATCGCCCTTTTAACACAGTCAATAGAACTGTCATCATGGAATTTTGCCAACGAAACCTTTAGTTATAGTTGGAGTAAGTCGGTGCAATTTTAAGATGTGCTGTCTGTGAAACAGACTGTTTGATGGAATTTTATATGTAGTTCATAATACACTTAGTGTGAATTTCATGCCCAATACAGAGAGGGATGTTGGAGACAATACCTACATGCTTGCCCAAAGCTTAACCTGATATAGCGATACGGATGGGTTAGTTTGCAAGTTGCAGCAATAAGACCATGTATTTCCAAAGAGTTGACCTGTGAAACGTCTTGTAAGCTGACTCCTCTTTTTCAGAGAGTAGTTTGGCATTTCAAGATGGATGCGAGGGGTTCCCATGACGACCGAGATATGATCACTAATGATGCCATCCACGCTCAATAAAGGGCCTAGGGGCTTTTCTCCATTTGTATTGGGTATTTCCATCTACCTTTGTGCCTAGACAATCATATTTATGTATTTCTGTGAAGTATTGAAGGATATGGCCTTTCTTAACATCCTGAAGAAATTCCCATGTTAACCATGCTCATGATCAAATGGCTCCTGTGTCATTTATATTTTGAATGTCTTACAGAGGTCTAAACTGATCTTTGATGGTTTGAGGGAAAACTCACTGAAGGATAACAATGTTACAATCGTTCCCTTTTTGTTTTGTTTTTTGTTAGTGTTTTTCATTGTAATCTGTCAAATTCAGAAAGGTAGAAACACACATAAGCAAATATGGGAATATTTGTGTCTCTACCCTCTTCAAATTTGCTATAAAATATGCCAACAAATTGAAGGTTGCATCAGGGTTCTCACTAGAAAAAAATCCACACACGGTTCCCACTCTGCGCAAAGCGTGGACATTTCGGAAGTTTTACAGAATAACACCTAAAGTTAGGTGTGGCGGCAGTATATGCTATAGTAAAAGGATGAAAAATACTTCTTGGTAAGCAGGAGTTGTCTACTAATGGCATAAAAGTAAAAATACATTGCCAAAAAGCAAAACAATCTGTGACATTTATCATTATTGTTAGGAATATATACTCCAATATTTTTTTACCCGTGTTGTCACACATGGTGCAGCAATTTCACACATGGTTCTTCCTTGTCTGAAACCCTTTACGCATGGTATTGGAACCATGGGTGTTATGTACTGGCGAGAACCATGGCATCAGTGGAAATATTTTTTCATACTTGCCTTGTGTTTGCATATGAAAAATTTTTTTGCATGGTATCGGATTTCTTTTTCCTGCGATGGTGAACATCCAGGATGAATTCCTGGTAAATCTTTTCCATCCTGATCGTTTTTCCCTTTCCTTTTTGTGGTGGATCCTTATTCTTCCCCATTAGAATCCTTTTATCTGCGAATAAATGTAACTGCAGAACTATTCCAAACAGCATTCCCCCTTTCTACCACAAGTATTTCTGTGGCTTGGCATACCAGTGTCATAGACACTCACTATGAACATGGCGGACAAAGAAAGCGGACAAAATAAACAACCTCTCATTCTACCCTTCACAATGGTTCTGGTTGTCAAAAGAACATCCCTTCACAGCTATTATGTTTAATCCTGTAGTTCCAGGTGAATATGCATGTGACACCTGTTCCACATATTTTAGACAATAGCAGTGAAGGGATGTTCTTTTGACTACCAGAACCATTGTGAAGGGTAGAATGAGGGGTTGTTTATTTTGTCCGCTTTCTTTGTCCGTCATGTTCATAGTGACTTGTCATCACTTTTCAACAATAACTAGTCTACATTCACATGCATTACAGTCAGTTCTTCATAATCAGTACCTTTTTTTATACATGTGTCTTCAAACTCAAAGTCATACATGGAGCATGATTTTGAACCAGTACCCCATGCAATCTGATTAAACCAATTCCAAGTAGACCAACATTTTTATCTTCTTTCATAGATTTTATTGGACATTTAGTCACAATTGACTATTTTTGCCCATTGCCACACAGTTACTTTGTCTGTTCGAAGCCAGAAGGGCGTTAACTAATATCATTTTATACAGACTTCATGCTTTTCTGGCTCCAAACAGATGTAATATCATATGCATGTGAAATTGATCATTTGAATACAGAAATATGATCTTAATTAATGTGTTAACATTCTATTCTATTTTTAGACAGTGTATCATGTTTAGTCTTTTGAAGGGGAAATACATACATTCACATTATTTTCAATGTTTACATGGGTCTGCACCTGAAGACTAGTCAAAGATGAAATTGAAAGAGATAATGGGATTAGTGTATATTACAAATCTTGTGGCTTGTATTTCTTTGTGATATCTATTGCGCAAGATTGACATACATCAGTCTATGGTTGCCTTCAAGGGGCAAGTCAAACTATTGGACACTACCTTTGTCATTTCTTTAAGATCATGCCTTGTTGTAGCTGTCAAATGGTGCCTTCATTCATGGATGATTTCATAACTGAATACTTGTACCGTGTTTTGGAGAATCTTCATATCGTCGCCTTCCCCGAAAAAGGCCACTAATGCGCACATGCACGAAATGTACGTTTTCGAGAAAAACGCGATTGAAGTTTTGACCTCATTTTGAGCTTTTAGCAGCTAGTGTATTATTTTTCCGTCCTAACTCTCAAACTTTCTGACAGAGCAAGTTTTTTTCTTCATTGATATTTTGTGCTTTTATTCAAAACACTCTAAAGGTTTTCTAATCATTAGCATTTAATCCTTAACGGCTTTCTTCCCGGAACAAATATGCGCGAGTATGTAAATCCAGTTCCCGGAAAAAGGCCGCTAATGCGAATCGGTTTATGCGCGTAAGCACGTTGAGTGAAGAATAGTGTCTTTCTTCCGGGAACAAAAAAATGCGCAATAGTTCCCAGAAAAGGGATGCTATTGCAAGTCAGTCTGTGTGCGTAAGCACGTTGAGTGAGGAGTAATTCACGTGCTCGCTTAATTTTGTTTTTTGGCTTATTACGCCATAATGATGTCAAATTGAGGTTTGAGAATGGTACGAGAAGAAAGCTTATGACATACTTTTTCCATTTCTGCAATGAAAAAAAATGGTGGGAAAATTGAGAAAAGGTCGATAACGGCCTTTTTCCGGGAAGGCGACGATATTTTCCCATACCAGATCACCAGGCTAAGTGAAATTAATTCCCATCCATTTGGGACGACTGTTTTCTAATGAGCAGAAGGTTCCTTGTTATTTGATACTTTGGTTTTTAATTCACACACAAGTCTAATTAAGTGTCAATTTCAGCAGGAACTTTTGTGATGAAAATTTCATTTACCCATGCTTTATATATAATGGATGAAAAAACTTCTAAGCAGTTCAGAATTAATGTACATGCATGTTGTTATTTAAACAATACCAAGATATTTGGTCACATTTATGTCCCATATGTAGCAAAGTGGTTTGCATTAGGACATCAATTGTAACTTTTTAACCCATTCGTGACAGGAATTATTTAAAGCCTAATTTGATCAGCTTTTATTCTTCAAATTGGCAACACCAGCATTTTTCTTTTATTGCTACATTTTTCTTATAAAACATCATGTATCTGAAATGAATATAAATTGACAGAATGTATGATGAGAAGTCATAACGTTGCCAATTTGCAGGGAAAAACGGTAAATTTAACATTTTCATCTCATTGCGAATTTAAGGATTTTAATGCTTATTTTCCTTTAAAAAAATTTCAGCATCAAACAACAAATATTGATGCAACGAAAACGGGCACAGTATGTGTAGAATTTGTTGCTCTTTTTGCTCATGTATTTGGTATTATTTTTATGGTTCTGCATCAAAAATTATTAGACCAAACCACAAAATGTGGACCCTCTGTCACGAATGGGTTAACCTCATATTTCATGGAGTTCCCAGCTCTATAAGTGGGGCTATTTCTTATCACCAGAAATACTCATTATCTTAGATTTGATCTGTAACATGTGAGACAAAAACATTTGGACTTGCCTATTTATGAAATCTAAGAAATGTGGGGTCTTAGATTTGGCCATTTGTACAGCACTCATACCCGTTATAGTCTGATGCTCATGGCATTTAGACATCATAGCCCTGGTCATAGCCGAGCCGCCAAAGTAACTAGCACTGAAGCATATCAGTAATCCATCTACTTCTGTGTGGAGAGTGACAAATGTGGACTAAAATCTTGCCAAAGGATGTAAGTGCCGGGCTTGGATTTGAACCCCATACCTTGTGACCTGCAGTCCAGAGACATGTCCACTAGACCATGATACCTCTACAATAGTACTAAAATTGTTATCAAACTTGTGTTAATATTGTAGCGTAATCAGTTATACTTTGAAATGCATTGCTCAGTTAGACCTTTAGAGGGCGATATATTTTTTACTGTATCTTGTACTTGTGCTTTGCATTGGTGAGAAGTACGTCAGTTCGCTTGGGGCTGCGAGGGCGTGCGGTTGTATACAGAGCTCCAAATAAAGTCCGAAGTCATTTTACTTTACGAAAGATCTCCCAAGTTTGTATTTCTAGAGGTGAGTGAGTGATTCACTATAATTTCAGGTTAATGAGAGGGAGAGAAAGCGTATCACGTTGCACAATATATTTTTGTGAGAGAATCCATGAATGAGGTGTATGATTGAGAGAAGCGTGGACCGGGTTCGAGAGACTGCAAGGCAGAACGCTACCCCGTCAGAGCCCGGTTACGCCACACTGGTGGCCGCGGTGGGATCAAAACAACGTGGTACTAGGAGCTCAACACAACTCTCAACCTGCGCCTGTATAGCTTCGCCTGTGTGTAGGCGAATGTGGAGAGAGCGAGTAAGAGAGCGCCTACATGAACCTGGAGAGAGCGCCTGTGAGGAGCGCCTGGAGAGAGCGGACGATAGAGCGCCTGTGAGGAGTGCATGGAGAGAGCGGACGATAGAGCGCCTGTGAGTAGCGCCTACAAGGAGGGCTTGAAGAGAGCCCGTGAGAGCACCTGTGCATTGGATGCATAGTGCCTATAGAGTTCTCCTGCAGGGTGTAGGCGAAGGAAATGATTGCGCCTATACGTTGAGAGTATAGAGCCTTGAGTTTCGCCTGTGTGTAGGCGACAGGAGTGGCAGCGCCTATACGTGGAGGTATATGCGCCTGTGTGTGGGCGACAACAGAGATAGCGCCTACACGTGGAGGTATATGCGCCTGAACTTCGCCTGTGCGAAGGCGGGAAAGCAGAGATAGCGCCTATACGTGAAAGTATAGCGCCTAGAGTTGATTTCTCCTGTGTGTAGGCGACGGCGGAGATAGCGCCTATACGTTGAGGTATAGGGCCTTGAATTCGCCTACGTTGAGAAGGCGATTACAAAGATAGCGGCCGTGTGATTGGGATAGCGCCTTTGCGCTGGAATATAGCACCTTGCCCGAGTTTTGTCTGAGTAAAGTAGAGATAGTGCTGTAATGGCTAACCAACGAGTGGTTATGGAGGATGAAATTGGAATTCTTGCAGCTGAGCTTCAGCGTGGAGATGAGGATCTCCGAAGGTCTAAGACGGAGAATGAACAACTCCTAGAGCAGAATAGGCTTCTGAGGATGGAAGTTGAGAGATTGCGCAGTAGTCAATCTCCAATAAGTTTCCCCAATCATCTACAGGGTGAAAGAGCATCTGCGGCAGTTCGGCAGGGACGTGAGTCGATGGAGACTCATCCAGGAACTGTGAGAATGTCGGTTTCACCAGGCAATAACGGGGCACTTCGTTTAGAAAAAGGGGCAACAACGATGCTCGGGCGTGAGCAGACGCCAGGAGAAAGAGTAGAACATTTCCGTGCTGCAATGAATCCTCCAACCAGCACACCAGCAACTGCTCTTGTAGGAGATTACGGGACACCAGTGGCAAGCCTCCTACATAGACGTGACTTGGACATGCCAGATAGTGCCTTACCCAGGATGAGACCAGCAGACTATGAGATGCGCAGACAAGACCTTCCAAAAAGAGAGATGGCATTTCAGCCACAGTCTGTGGTCACACTGAACAAGCCCAACATAACCCCTGACCGATTTGATGGGAAGACCCCATGGAGGGATTATGTTAGTCATTTTGATGCTTGCAGGATGGCAAATAATTGGAGCGACGGTCAGGCGAAGGTATTCCTTGCAGCCAGTCTCAGGGGGCCAGCACTAAAGATCTTAGGTAACAAGACAGTAGACACGGCACAGATCACATATCATGAACTGGTGAATCTCTTGGGGAAGAGATTTGGCCCTGGCCAGTTAGCGGAGAATTACCTCCTTGAGCTGCGGCATAGACGGCAGGGGCCTAGAGAAACCATACAAGAGTTAGGCCAGGCCATCAGGGAGTTGTCCACATTGGCATATCCAGAGCTAAGTGAAGATGCTCAGGATCGGTTGGCCCGGACACATTTCTCAGAAGCGATAGAAGATCAGTCTATCAGAGAGGGAGTGTTCCGATCCAAGCCAGAAACAATGGATGAAGCCATTCAGGCGGCCCTAGCCACAGACAACTTCTTCAAACTAGAAGAACAAAGGTCTGGTAGGAGACATAGACAGTCCAGGGCGGTGGATGTCGATTCAGAGGTGACAGTCAATGAGATCTGGAAGGAACTAAAACGGATAGAGGAGAAAATCTCTAAGCAGGAACCATCTAGTAATAGGAATGAGTCAAGACAGTCAAGACCAAATGCCTACAGACGAAGAAAGGCCATTGAAACTGATGAGTGTTACAAGTGCCATGAGCAAGGCCACTTTCAGCGGGACTGCCCTCAAGGACAGGAAAGACAGAAGCCTTCGGGAAACGAGAGTCAGCCGACTCAGTTGCCCGAGAGAAGGCTGGAAGGAAGCAAGGGCTCAAAGGAGGCACGGAACCTCTAATTGAAGAACCTTCTTTAAGACAATTGACTGCAAACTACAGACCAGACCGGGCACGTTGTGGACTTTTTGTTGAAGTAGGAATCAGAGGTGTGAAGGCAAGACTTTTAGCAGATTCTGGAGCGACAGACACCATCTTGTCTTCATCCTTGTATCATCAGATCTCTTCAGCAAACAGACCAAATCTCTCTAATGTCAGCGTCAAGAATGCGGATGGTAGCAGCATGGAGACACTAGGTAGTGCTTGGCTGGAGCTTGGGCTCGGAAAATGCATTTTTCCACTTCAGGTTGTTTTTGGTAATACCGATCAAATAGATGGTCTCTTAGGGTTAGACTTTCTAATCCCCAATGAGGCAATTCTGGATTTCAAGGCCAAGGAACTTCGGATCAAAGGGGCAAGGATCAAATGCACAGATGGAAGAGGAGATTCATTTTGCTCCAGGGTTGTTGTTGGGTCCAGTATCAGTATACCCCCTGGTCAGGAAGTGGTCCTTCCGGGTCATGCTACAGGGTCACAAATTGGGTCAGGTCTTGCTCTCATAGAACCAGCGGAGAATGGTGAGCTTCTCCACAAGGGAATTGCTGTAGCACGGGTGGTTGTTGAAACCACAAAGGCAACCCTACCCATTCGAGTCTTCAATCCAGGAACCAAGGCATGCATGATTCGCAAGGGCACCTTAGCGGGTCATCTTTCTGTCATTAGTGAGGCAGATATTGAAGAGTGCAGAGGTAACGCACTAACATCGGATGGTGGCTATGAAGTTCCTGAACATCTCAGAGATCTTTTTGAGAGGACCAAGGAAGGGACTGACAAGGTGTACCATGAGAAAATTGCCAAGCTGCTGTGCGAAAATCAGGACATTTTCGCAAAGTCTGACACAGACATAGGAAAGACAGGCCTTGTGAAACATCAGATCAACACCGGAGATAGTCCTCCAATTCGGGAGAGGCCCCGTAGATTCCCACCGAAGGAACAAGAGGAAATTGATCGACAGATCAAGGACATGCTGGCGAATGGCAGGATAGAGCCTTCGGACAGTCCATGGTCATCTAACGTTGTACTTGTCAAGAAGAAGGATGGATCAAAGAGGTTTTGTGTGGACTATCGCAAGTTGAACAACTTGACGATAAAGGATGGGTACCCAATTCCTCGCATAGATGATTCGCTAGATGCACTTGGTGGTGCAAGATGGTTTTCGACTCTGGACCTGGCCTCCGGATACTGGCAGGTAGAGTTGGATGAAGAAGCCAAGAAGAAATCAGCCTTTGTTGTGAGGGGAGGACTTTATAGTTGGAAGGTGATGCCTTTCGGCTTATGCAATGCCCCCTCCACATTCGAAAGACTGATGGAACGGGTCCTTGGTGGTCTTCATTGGGAAGTACTCTTGGTGTATCTAGATGATGTGATCGTGTTTGCTAAGACAATTGAAGATGAACTGACTAGACTTGACATGGTCTTCCAGCGCTTACGGCAGGCAGGTCTGAAATTGAAGCCTAAGAAGTGCCACTTGTTTTGTGAGAGTGTCCTGTATTTGGGACATGTAGTGTCCGGAGAAGGCATTTCAACAGACCCAGAGAAGATCAGAGCGGTGCGGGATTGGCCAGTCCCTACGAGTGTCAAGGAAGTCCAGAGTTTCCTAGGACTTGCCTCATACTATCGGAGGTTTATCGCAGGATTCGCCAATATTGCCCGCCCACTACATCATCTAACCAAGAAAGGCCAGATATTCTGCTGGACAGCAGAGTGTGAAGATGCCTTCCAAGAACTCAAGGATCGACTGCAGGAGTCACCAATCTTGGCTTACCCCGACCCAAAAGAGGAGTACATATTGGATACAGATGCTAGCAATGAGGGGATTGGAGCTGTCCTGTCTCAAGTGGTTGATGGGAAGGAGAGAGTAATATCCTATGCTAGCAGAGCACTGCATAAGGCAGAAAAGAATTACTGCGTAACTCGGAAGGAGTTATTGGCCGTAGTAGTATTTCTGAAGCAGTTCCGACAGTACTTGTATGGACAGAGGTTCACAGTCAGGACGGATCATGGGGCACTTCGCTGGCTCTTGAATTTCCGGGATCCGCAGGGTCAGATGGCTCGTTGGCTGCAAGTGATAGCCGAGTACGACTTCAAAATCGTGCATCGTGCAGGGAGATCACATGCCAACGCAGATGGCCTTTCAAGACGACCTTGTCCCCAGTGCAAACGTGACTTTGAGGAAGAACCGGAACCAGAAGTGGAGGTACCCCAAGACAACTGTGTGGAAGCAAAAGCGGTTACAGTGGAACCTGACATCAGCAATGAACAGATGAGCAAATATCAAGAGCAGGATCCTTCTGTCAAGTGGATCATGGAGGCTAAGCAACAATCGGCGGACCGGCCTGATTGGTCAACAGTGGCTTCGAAGTCTAGTGTGGAGAAGTCCTATTGGAGGATGTGGGCACAGCTAGAAGTGAAGCAAGGAATACTCTACAGGAAGTGGGAGTGTGACCAAGGTCGGAAGGTAAGCTGGCACGTTGTGCTTCCGGCTGTTCTGCGGGCAGATATTGTGAAGGAATTGCATGGTGGGAAATCGAGTGGACACCTTGGCCAAAACAAGACTAGAGAGAAGGTCCGCATGAGGTTTTATTGGGTTGGGATGGATGCAGATATTCGTTCAATGGTCCGGCAGTGTAATGTCTGTGCCTCAAAGAAGTCTCCAGGGAAGAAGAGGAGAGCTCCCTTGCAACAGGATTGTGTTGGGATGCCAATGGAAAGGGTAGCTCTGGACATTGTTGGTCCTCTTCCGGAGACAGAAAGAGGAAACAAATACATCCTGGTGGTAGGGGACTACTTTACGAAGTGGATGGAAGCCTACCCGATACCAGACCAAACGGCGGAAACAGTGGCAGACAAGTTCGTCAGCGAGTTTGTCTGTAGGTTTGGTGTGCCTACAGTTCTGCATTCGGATCAGGGCCGAAATTTCGAGTCATGTGTCTTCCAGGAAATGTGCCGCATACTTGGCATTCACAAGACACGTACCACCCCATACAACCCAAAGTCTGATGGACTCATTGAGAAGTTCAATGGTACTCTCCTGAACATGATCTCAATGATGATTGAACCACATAAACGGCAGCGGGACTGGGATGAGAAGCTGGCAATTGCATTGTTTGCCTACCGCAGTGCTCCCCAGGACTCCACCAGAGAGACGCCTAATATGCTCATGTTGGGACGAGAGCTACATCTGCCAATTGACCTGACCACGGAGGCACTAAGGGGTGAAGAGGAGGAGGAGAATGATGTGGAGACAGATTATGCGTTCACCTTGAGGCAACGGATGCGAGTAGCACACCAAAGAGCCCGGGACAACTTTGCTGAAAGTGCCCGACGTCAAAAGAAGACCTATGATGCAAAGGCAGAAGGAAGCCCTTTGGTAGTTGGAGAGTTTGTTTGGCTCCATAACAAGGCAAAGACCAAGGGCTTGTCTCCAAAGCTGCAGAGGAAATGGGAAGGCCCTTACCTGATCATCCAACAATTGTCCGATGTTACTTGTCGGATACAGGAGAAGAAAAATGGTAAGATGAAGGTAGTCCATGTGGACAGGTTGAAACCCTACGAAGGGGCACCTCTTCAGTCCTGGTTAGAGGCTAGTGTAGGCCAGAGCAGTGAGGTTCATGTTAATGTACAGGAGGCTCCTAGCCATGTTGGGGAACTTCCGGAAAAAGAAGAGGAGGGGATTTACCCCGACAGGGAAGCCTCAGGACCTGTTGAACCTCCTGTACCAGCTCCGCGAAAGGTTCCTGTCCCGGCTCCTAGAAGAAATCCCCCACGAACAAGGAATCCGCCGAATAGATATACGACATAAATGAGCTGTAGGAGTACTGTGATACATGTTTTTTTTTAGTCAATTCTGAAAATTTTGAGGCAGCGTTTAACTCATTTTTTATTGTTGTGTCTCTATCTTTACAGTGGGTCAAGATGAGGCACCGGGTGACATCCAACGAAGGGTCTTTTGAATGCTATGACTGTGGAGCGAGATTCGCTCATAGGAGAAGCCTGCACCGGCACATCGACGACAGGCATCGCCATCGTCGGCAGTTTCCTTGCGAGGAGTGTGGAAAGGTATACAACCGAAGGGACAACCTTATGGCCCACGTGCGAGAGTACCATGAGAGACATCACAGAGTGAGGTCAGAGGTTCACCGGTTGAACGACTGCAGAAAAGACCGTCCAAGGCAGCAGGCTCCGGAACCTGAGGGGAAGTCAGCGAGCGAGGGACCGGAACCCAGAACAGCAGAGGCAGAGATCCAGGTGAACGTCTCTCCTTCGACAAAGGAGGCGGTTGATGCTGACGTCTGGGGAGCAAGGTCAGGACTGGGTGGGAAGCCTCTGAGCATGCTCCGTCAGCAGGCACAGGAGGAGGACTCTTCCGACTCATCCAGCTCTTCAGAAGAGTCAGAACCGGATGGAGCCGCTGTGGGGGATGTTGTTGAGAACGTACCGAAAAAGGTAAAGGTCGGAAAGGAGCTGAAAGACCTTGAGTTTAGCAGGATTGTGCCGGGGCAATTCGTTCGGGTGGCCGAGCAGAGCGCGTCCTCTTTGTTCTCGGGAGGCACGAGATTGATGTGCGAAGAGAAAACAAGGTCGTACAACATGATCGTCGTGAGAACGTGTAGCCCGGCGCCACAGACAGCGACCGGGATTCGCCATGTGCATGGGGAGCATGCATTGGGGTCAGAGATGACCATGGGCGAACTGGAGCGAGGTCTGATCGGGAACGTGAAGACAATTGTTGAGAAGACAACTCGACGTATGTACAGAGAAGACGAGCTAGTTTCGGAAGAGGAGACCGTTCGAGAGTATGTAGTAGATGTAATGGTGGGAACAACAAAGGCTAACATTGTTTGATCACCCATGGATTTGCAGCTGAAACATAACTTCCCATAATTTATCTTTATGCCAAAAAACAGTAGCTATGTTTTAAAAACACATTCCGACACGTTGCCTTGTTTTGTATTCGAGATGTATATGCCTTGATTATGCCGTATTCTTACTTTCATGTCTTTCTTGCCTATGATCTTATCTTTCCTATATCGTTTCTTTCTTGACCTTTCTCTACTCTCACTACAACTCGTTTTGCTCTTTCTTTCTATCTTTGTATATAGATTATTTTGTTGTTTTTATCAGGATCTTTCTTTCAAGAGGTCGTAATGTTTGTTGTTCACAGATTATGCAGTTGAGAAGATTCCAGTACTGACTTTTTATACTTGCCTTGTTTATGTAACTTTAATACCTCATGTTCAGGACATGAAACTCAGGTTTTGACAGTTGTACAGATGTCTTTTAAGCAGTTTTTACATGAGAAAAGAACAGAGTTTTCTCTTATATTTCTATGTTATGCAAATGTATATACCTGTAGTTTTCTTAAGATTTTTTAAGTTTTCTATTTTTATGCTTTTTAAGAACATTATTCTGATATGACTTTTTCTTGTTTTGCCAAAGATTTTTTACTCATGGAGAGTTAGACAAGTGTTGTTGATCGATTTACTAAAAAAAAAAAAAGTTTTATGCTTTGTTGTTATACACATGGTCCGAGGACAGCCCATACTTGGGGAGGGGCTGTGTAGCGTAATCAGTTATACTTTGAAATGCATTGCTCAGTTAGACCTTTAGAGGGCGATATATTTTTTACTGTATCTTGTACTTGTGCTTTGCATTGGTGAGAAGTACGTCAGTTCGCTTGGGGCTGCGAGGGCGTGCGGTTGTATACAGAGCTCCAAATAAAGTCCGAAGTCATTTTACTTTACGAAAGATCTCCCAAGTTTGTATTTCTAGAGGTGAGTGAGTGATTCACTATAATTTCAGGTTAATGAGAGGGAGAGAAAGCGTATCACGTTGCACAATATATTTTTGTGAGAGAATCCATGAATGAGGTGTATGATTGAGAGAAGCGTGGACCGGGTTCGAGAGACTGCAAGGCAGAACGCTACCCCGTCAGAGCCCGGTTACGCCACAATATCTTATAAGTCAACAGTCTAACAATGTGTTGTAGCTTGCGTTTAGTTTGAAAGGTGTGGGCGTGAATGTACACAGTAACCTTGCCAGCATGTGCAACTCCAGCTGATAAGGAAAACTATATCTTCCTCTTAAAGGAAGCAATCTGAACAGAAAAAAACTAGGACAGGGAATTCATTACAGGAAATCAACTTCCAATATGTACATAATCCTACCAAGGAGTTCCCAGACCTTGATATTAATAGAACAATTTTAGTGGTAAGAGGCAGAAGGGAGTTTATGCATGTATGGAATTAATGCCCCTCTTGCTCTCAACAAATAATGTACAGCCTAAATGGCAGGGAAAAAAATACATGGGGGCTCAGGGTGAATTCGTCCCCAAAATGCAAAAAAGAGCCCTAGAAAACCCCTAAAGAGCCCCTGAAATTCTTATAGGGTCTAATGTTAACTGTAATACAATGTAGAAAATTCAGGCTGGTGGGCTCAAAAAGTAGCCCCGGGAAAAAAAAAAAAATTTTTTTGAGGCCATTGGTGAAACTTGGTAGAATGTGATGAATTCTAAAATGGTTGCTTGCATTAACAGCATTTTACGTACACCCATCTTGGGGGCATTGGTAAGGGGGGGGGGGGGGGGGGAGGGGGTTTTGATTTTTTTCCCAATAAATTTGAACTTTTCTAATCTTTCTTGCAATCCCCTTATTTTGGTAAGCTCTTGTAATTTATAGTATTTTATGTGTGTGTGATGTGTGTATTTTATTAGGTTTCTGTTTTAAAGGCATTCGCTAACTTTGTGAGTAGCTGATTTAAAAAATTCTCAAACTAAGATGAAACATGTGTATGAGTACTTGTATTTGTACTCAAAAACCCTGAAACCGACCATAATTTGGAATGAAAAAGTGTAAGTTAGACGCAAACGGTGATTTTATTATCCTTCGTTTCATGAGACAATCACTAAGAGGACCACTTTGCTTGAATTTGAAAATGCCGTTATGTGCCTCGCGCCGCGTGATTCGCCAATACACACGGTACGGTACGGTGAGTCATACGCGCATGCGCACTCCTTATGTCTATTCTGTGCAACAAACATTGGTTCACATTTTTTATATTTAAAAATACTTCCTGTGGATATTATACTTTGAAATTTTCAGACTGGTATTTTTACACTATAACCCTTATGTTTATCCCATTTTCAAGTAACAAAACAAGATTTTTAAAAATCATAACAATGTTAACCATTGTCTTTAATCCTTTGTATATGGGAAACTGAAGCTCAGATATAACAACATGGTGCAAAAAAAGATAACTAAAAGACACAGTATGAGGTTGTTGACCTGAATGATGCAATGTAGCAGTCTGTTCACATGGCCCAAAGTTTATTGATTATTGTATCACTATGGAGTTATTCAGGATATGTCATGATGTCCCTATGTGAACAGGTGAGATGTACGTGGGGAAACAAGTATCTCTGTCACACATATGGACTGAAGATACATTCTAGAATACATTGTGCACCAAAATATTGTGTAAAAAGACAAAAATGCTGCTCGCTTTGCAAAAACCAGTAGTGAAATCACCGTATTCCTCCAATCCTACCTACTACAGGTGTCCATTTGAAGAGTATTTCAGTGCAGGAAATGCATTCCCAAATCCAATAATCACACTTAAAAGCATTCAAGTGGCTTTTATATGGCCTTCATTGGAGATAGCCATCAGAGTCGAACCTTCTAAATTAAATACAATAAATGCCTTAAGAAACCATAGTAAGGTTGTTTGAATAAGCCATTTTGAATGATAAGCCTTTTGAGATCCAAAAGGGCTTTATGATAGCATTATATGATTGTATGACATATTTTCTTTGTAGACACTTGCTGCAAGGTCAATTTTTTTTTTACATGCCTGTCAAATTTTTAGATTCAACCATACCCAACACATCTCCCCCTAGTACCATTATACTTAATCTATGGCAGGACTCCATAATAACTTATTTGTTGGGGGTCCAGACCTAAACTTTAGGGTTCTGTGTGCATTGAGGCCTGTGTAAAACATTTTAGATTTGGGGGACCCAGACCAAGATTTGGGGGCCCAAGTGCCCCGGGCGCCTGTCATTGTCGAGCCCTGTCTATGGTTAGGGTTATTTTGCCAATTTATGCAGTATGGAATATGATGTACCTTTTTCCTTTTTTTCTTTCTCCGCTTTGCAGGTTGACATGTTCATTTGACATCGGCACATTACTAGCATCATACCTTGTTCAAGGTGAGTTACTGCTTGATTTTTCTAAAATGTATTCATTCATCAATTTAAATCAACTTGAATTATATCTGCTCTGATGATCTTTTGCAATTATCTCTTTTGTACCCTTTCAAGGTGATATATTGATACGGGAGTCTGGTCTTTTTATCCCAAAGAATTTGTGCTAGGTTGAATTTAAGAGATTTTAATCTCCTAGCAAGGATGTTCTTTTCAATATCAAATCCCCTTTGTAGTTTATTTCTGTGATATTCTGCACACTTAACCAATTCGTGACAGAATTCCATATTTTGTGATTTGCTATTTTTTGAAGTAAAATGAGCACTAAAATCCTTAAATTGGCAACACGATTAGTTCAAAATCACCACTTTCCCATGCAAATTGGCAACTTTTTAACTTCTCAGCATACTTTTTGTCAATTCATATTCATTTCAGATACATGACTCTTTATGAGAACACTGCAGCAGTAAAAGGAAAATATTGGTGTTGCCAATTTGAAGAAGAAAAGCTGATCAAATTAGGCTTTAAATAATTCCTTTCATGAAACCAGAGAGAAATTCAGATTTGGAAAGCCTGTAAAGAAAGTAAAAGATATAGACATCGCCCCCATACGAGCGAGAATATCTCTTCTTTTCGTACAGAAAATCTAAGGAGAGTTCCTGCTAACAAAAGCACACCACACATCCTTTGTTGATTATTTATAGCCCCAGCCTAAAGACGGAGAGCGAAATATGAGGCCTTTTCCATGCATATGATATTTCAAGCCTTTAAAGATAATAACAGATAGTGAATGTCATGGAAAGAGTGAAAGAGAGAAAGAAAGAGAGATGGGGGAGGGGTAGATAGCAAGACATTTTGTACATGTTGACTCTGAAATGGTGAGAGAGAGAAAAGTGAGACTTTTTTTTCCTTCAAAAATATGATTGTGGAGCCCTAATTTGATAAGCCAGCCCATGTGCCTCCAGGGCTTGTGGCATACAAACAGCTTATTTCATATGATTTTGTTGCCCATCATATCAACCGATGATATTCCGTTTGAATAGATGAGTCACGGACGGGAATATGAGGCGGCCTGCAAAGACAAAGCATAATCAAATTTCATTTGCCTGTTCTGCTACACCATACATAGCCAGAGTGCACCGGGGAAGGGGGGGGGGGGGGGGGCTATATAAACCATCATTAACCCCAGACCTTGCTTTAATGATTGCTCTGTTGCTTACCAGTTGATGTGTATGGAGAGCTTTGTGACACTGAGGATGAATATCCACTCTTTCAGGAGTCATTTCAGGGCCCTGTTTCATAAAACTTGCTTTCAGTAACAAGTTGCAATGATTGTCATGAGCTACTGAAATCCTTGCCTCTGATTGGCTGAGAGCAAATTGTTATAAAAATGTGGCAGTTGTTACTGATAACAAGTTTTATTAAATGGGCCCAGAGCTCATTTCATATAGGAGTGAAATCCAGTCCAAATTATAGTGGATTCCACACCACATTAGTGGTTATAGCAGTTTGAATCACTGTCTTGAGTGGAGTCCTTAAACATACATGTATTCATGACAAAGGGTCCACATTGTGTGTTTTGGCCATAGACATATAATTAATTTACTAGACTAAAAGCAGCATGCGCAGATATCATTACGCGAATGGCATTAGGCCCTGCCTCTTTTCGATCATTTGAAGGGGCCGATAGGCACCCGTTATCGCCACGATATTGATAACACTGTTGCATTATTCATGTCTATTGGGCGTATCAATTTTATTGTGACACTTTGATTTAATGCGCAATTGTTGCGCATTTATTGTGCGTTTATTGTGCATGTGGTTAGCTGATGAGCGTGATGTTTTAAAACATGTACAAACCCACACTGCTCGTGGGGAGCATCTTACAGAATGAATTATTCATTTTTGATCCTGAATATTGATGGGTGCTTAGGTCAGCTTTCTAATGGATCTGGACAAAATGGCAGAGCTTTAGGGGCCTGGTTTTGGCTCAATAACTTTTGGTGCAAAGCCCTAAAAACATACTACAAACATGAGCAGAAAGAGATGAAAATTCTTGACATACTGTGCCCATTTTGGTTGCATCAGTACTTGTCATTAAAAAAAAAAATCAACCCATTCTTCTTCAAAAGTATATGCACTGTACACAGAAATAGGTATATGGGACTTCACACAAACATATGGGATGAAACACTCATTTGAAGAGCACTCCTTTGCAGGGGACATTTTAGACCCAAAACTTCAGTCTCTGTACAGTTATTGACAGTTATTTCGCTGCTACTACGCCCGGCTACACTAACCAGGGAAGGTTGTAAAATGTCTGTTTTATTCTTAAAATTCCCCATAATAATTTCATTTCTGTTATGATATTCTTCCACCCTGACATGAAATAAGTAGAAATAAAAAAAGCTTACAAATTATATTTTCACCTGGCTGGCGGAGGAGCGTTAGCACATGTGCGTGCGCAATTTTATACATGCCCCCGGCCGGCAGAAGGGTGTTCTAAAGCTCGAGTGGGCACTATGCGAAAGGTACAGTGTGCATGCACATTAATGCCCTTCTGCCAGCCAGGGGATGTATAACATTGCACCGTTCACGCGCGTTAACACCCTTCTGCCAGCCAGGTGATGATATCTTCCCCCTCCCAGAATTCGAGCTTCTCTTTAAAAATCCTCTAGTTTGCCAGATAGCAGCACTAAATCAATTTAAAAATAAAAAGATTAAAAACATAAAAAGATAAAAAACAAAAAGAAGAAAAAAGGAAGGGTTTGTAAACACTAGTGCTACAGTACAGTAACTTTGAAAGCATTTTCATGGTATTAAGCAAGACATTTTTATTTCTAAAAATACCGGTATGTTATAAATTATCAAGGGAAAGTCTTACAAGATGACACTTTTTGTTGACATTTCCTTGGCATGGATAATGTTCATAGAGGCTTTGTCTTTTTTTAGAGTGTATCATTAAAGTAACTGAATACTATGATACTGGGCAAGGCATTCATGTATAAAAAATATCTTGTATGGAAAAAAGTTGTGCGTCATATTCATTTCATTGTGCTGTTGATAATGTACATGTGATTTCGAACTTAGAAAGTAGGAAATAGAAAATAAAGAAAAAATGAAAATGCTTTTTGTAAGATGAAGAGACTTTTTTTACCTACCCTGGCTTTTAATAATGAAATTAATATCTCGCAGTTGCAATGCTCGGAGGCATTTTGGTGGTGGAAAATTCATGAGCTCGAAGGCTCTGCGATCGGGGGAGTAAAGAAAACAAAAGATTTTTATTTGCAATAATGAACAGAATCTAATGATGGGATCCAAATGTTTAGTTTGTAGGTCTGTTTCGCCGTGCCGTTATTGAATTCGGTTGGAGCGTTATGCAGCAGTGGGGGTGATTTTAAAATGAAATAACATTTGAAGGGTTGGATACAAAGGGTGTATCTTCGGTCTGAAAAATTATTTCATTAAAGCCTGGAGAAAAGGTAGTTGGCAGTTAGTAACATGCTCACCAAGCTGCCCATTCTCCTTTCAGCCTGTTTTTATAGCTTGTTCAAAATCTTTAAGTATGGCCCATCAAATGACTTCTTATTAGTTTGGATAAATGAATTTCAGTAGAATGCTCAAATTGTTTTCATACGTGATGTGAGCTCTACTTTCATGCATTTTACTATTTTATTCATTTTAAGCTTCAAGTTTAAAGAAATTGAAGCAGGATCATCTTCATATATGTACCAAACATCATTTACATGTACCATATAAAAATTAAATATTTTATGTGATGCTTCCCTAAGTTATGCTTCATATAGGTACTAAAGAGTATTCATTTACATATTTGGTGGGAGTGGCTGGAAGAAGATTGTTAGTATTATTTTTATGAGCCATACAGTGGAGGTGTTGGGGGTGTAGTGGTTCATTTCACTGGACTCTCAGTCAAAAGGTTGAGGGTTCAAATCCCAGCTAAGCACTAACGTCTTTTTGGCAAGACACTGATCCAAATTTGCCACTCTTCACCCAGGTGTTAAATGGGTACCCGGTAGGATGCGAACATCATTGTAATTAGGGTGCGTTCAAGCGATTTTTTTTGTAGCTCGAATCACAAACATGAATCACAAATCAAAACGCTGTTACAAAACACGGCTGCTGCAGGAGAGCGTTCAAGCAATTTTTCATCAACGCTGATTCTTGCTCATTTCAAGTCCACCCACTGTGCATCGTACTGCACAGTTTGACCCAGGAAGTATAGGTCAACTTAGGCACATGCTTTCTGCATGTGTTTTGCCCCTGAACCGGAAACAGACCATGATAATGACATCATAGAATAATGATTAGATCTCTGTTGTGTTCAATCGATTTTTAGCTACCGTGGTTCTGCAGAATCATGATTCAAAATGCACCTTTTTCAGCATTTCATGTTTGTGTTTTGAAAGAGGTTTATTTTTACAACCTGCGAAAAATCGATCGAACACAACCGTGGTTTAAACTAAACGTCTTCAAAAACCGTGTTTCTAGGGTGAAAAATGGTTGCTTGAACGCAACCTTAGAGTGGCATGTGTGCACTTGTAAAATGGCGCCTTTCCAGAATGCTCCCATCCCCAGGGAGTGGAGATGATGACATTTATGTGTGGAACATCAATTGAATCCAGTGACTGGGGTAATAATAAATACGTAGAAAGCACTTAGAAATGCAGTATTAAGCACTATATAAATTTAACTATTATTATTATTATTATTGTTATTATTATTATTATTAGTAGTAGTAGTAGTATTATTGTTGTTGTTGTTGTTGTTGTTGTTGTTGTTATTATTGTTATTATTATTATTAATATTATTATTATTATTATTATTGTTATTATTATCATTATTATTATTATTATTATTGTTATTGTTATTATTATTATTGTTATTGTTTTTAAAAATATTTTATGTAAGGCTTCTATTCAGTAATTCAGTGATGTTTCATGGGTAGTATTCATTTGATTTTTTCTTTTTTTTGTGGGGGGGGGGGGGCTGAAAGAAGATTGTTAGCTGCACTTGAACTTGGTTGTACTTCTGCTTGATAAATGTCTTTGATGGGAAGAAGGAGAAGAGTCCGAGATGAGGAAAAGTGCAGAATGAGACGAAGGTCTTGACATTGATATTGATTTAGGGGAGTGGAGGCTTCCTAGAGACAAGTCTTTTCTTCCTTTGGGCATTGATTACTTTCCTGAAATGCTGCATTTGGACTTCACCCTGAAGGTGTATTGTGTGTGTGTGCTAAGATGGTGGGAGGGGAAAGGGATGGGATGGGAAAGAGGGGAATGGGAGGGGAGAGAGGGGGTTGGAGGGGAGAGAGGAGGTTGGAGGGGAGAGAGGGGGTGGGAGGGGAGAGAGGGGGTAGGAGGGGAGAGAGGGGGATTGGAAGGGAGAGAGGGGTTGGAGGGGAGAGAGGGGGTGGGAGGAGAGAAGGGAATAGGAGGGAGAGAGGGGGGTGGGAGGGGAGAGGGGGGGGGTTGGAGAGGAGAGAGGGGGTGGGAGGGAAGAGAGGGTGTTGGAGGGGAGAGAGAGGGTGGGAGGGGAGAGAGGGAGTGGAAGGGAGGGGAGAGAAAGGTGAAGGTGAGGAAATAGAGAGAGGAAGAAAAAGTTTACGGAAAAGGGACTTGGAGAGAGGAGAAAATGAAGGTTTAGATGAAGAAGGGGAAGGAGAAGGGAAGGAAAACTGATGAAAGAGGAATAGAGAACAGATAGGGTGGGGAAAGGGGACAGGAGGGGAAGGGACTGAAGGGAAGGAGGAAGCTATTGCAGAGGAAGGGAAAATCAGGAAGGGGAAAGGAAAACGGCAAGGGATAGGAGTAAAGGGGTTGGAAGTGGAGAGAAAGGAGCAAGGGAAGGGGGAGGGGAGGCGTTGGGGGGAGGGGTAGGGAGAAGGTAGATAAGAATTGGTAGGGGAGGGCATGGGAGGGTTAGGGATATTAGGAAGAGGGAACAAGATTTTTTTTAACCAGAAGGAATAATATATTTAGGAAAGTTGTGAGGGGACTAGACTTTGAAGGGGGGGGGGGGGGCGGTAAGAAAGGGATGAGAGGAGAATGGGATGATGGAAGGGTATTCAGTAAAGAATGCAAAGAAAGTGAAAGGTACATTCATAGCATTTCTCCATAACATGAACATCAACAGCGAACAGAATGGAGATTTGCTGCGGGAGTTGAAAGTTGCGGCACGGGAGAGACCGGAGGAGGATGAGAGTGGCACAGGGAATCTGCAAATTACTCCAAATGTGCACAGATGTGTAAACATAGACAGCAATAAATAATCTCGCTCGATGTCATCATTTATCACCAAATGCATCCTTCCCATTTCTAATCATCTCCCCGTTTGTGTTCTTAAGCAAACATTGGAAGAACCCTCTGACATTCCTCCATTTTTCAAGTTTGCCTGGATTTTTTTAATGATGGAATTTCAAGATTTAGGGTTTCTGCCCTCTCTCTCTCTCTCTCTCTGCATGAGATGTGTCTATGCTATTCTGCCTGTGGCATATACTACTCCACATTTAGTTTTGAAAGCTATCTTTATACTTAATAACATTTCTCTTGACTGTGATATTTGTTTAAAGCCCACATATGAATTTGATAAACTCTCTCTCCCCCACCACCCCCCAAATGTTTTTTTTTTTTTTTTCTTCTTTATTTTTGTCCTTAAATATTAATTTAAATAAACTGTGATTGTATTGAAGTAAACCTTGGTCTCTCTCAACAATAACAACTAGCATGAATTCAACACCCTTTGCCAAACACGTGCATGTTCATTATTTGACCTTTCTATTAAAGTGTATGTGCTAAATCAAGCACATTTATACTACAAAATCTACATAAACCATGGCTACATCTAAACTATATGTACCTTTGTGAATTTTAGCCTTTAAGTTATAAACCTATGATGGACCATGTGAACATTGTTTTTTTGAATGGAAAGTGGTATACCTAAATTAATCATCAAAGATACCAGTTACGAAAAAAATGAGATGTAGTAAAAGTCTTGAAATTGAGGGTGCTTGAATTAAGAGTTTCAAATCAATCACCAAATTACTATTTTAGTGCAGTCTAGCCTTGTGTTATAATCATGTGAATCAACTTCCCTTGAGGCCTCTTAATTTCTTGATGAAATGTAAATTCACCGTTACATAGAATCCCTGATTCCAGGAAAGATTGAAATACTCTGTGATACATCTTGTTGCAGTGCTGTAGCTACAGTCAGAGGCAAAGAAATGGATTGGGGGGGGGGGGGGACAAAAAGAAAGTCCTGCAATGCTTCTTTTGCTGCTAGTATGTACTCCTTGATGATTTAGAAAATGGGTGTAAGAGAATGTTGATTTTTGTGTTTTATGTATTTCGAAGCATATTTCTTTGGAGAATTAATGATAATAATAACAATATTCTGCATTTATATAGCGTCCAATACATCTCTCTGAGATGTGTCTGAGCACTTTACAGAAATATTATTACCCCGGTAATCAGATGCAGGCTTGCCTGCACACAATCATGGATGCTTCTAGGACATCCATGACACAATGTATGCACCTTCTCCACTCCTGAGGAAGCATTCCAGCCAGGTGCCATTTTACAGGGGCTCAAAATGCTACACAAATGATATCTTGTATCCTTCATCATTCTAAAATACAAGACAAGTGAGATAAACTAGAAGTGTGTTTTCCTACCCGTTTGGAAAGCAGGGTTTTCCTCAAGTTAACCTCCCCTATCACCCAAACCTACATGTCATTTAAGTGTGAGTAGATCTGAAGAAATAAAGAAAACTCTTCCTTAAGCCACCAGCCCACTTTACGATCCAACTGCGATCAAATTTTGGAACGCATTACCAGATGTTAACTTTGAAAGATGCAAAATTTTAGTGATCAAGGACCTTAAATTTGACGAGTCATATGATTAATGAAATAGAAATATTGGGCTAATGCAAGACTCCCATTTAGGAGAAAGTGTTTGATCGCCCCCAAATTGTGGTGACGTCAGACCAGACATGCGATCCTCAGTTCTGATACGAAGGTGACAGTCTGTACTCTGACTAAAAAGGTGAGAAGTTGAAACTCGCATAGCAATTAGGTAGTGAGAATTCCACTCATTTTCCATCACCTATACAGAAAACTTGAAGACACTCCTGATTAAAATGTCATTTTGTTGTTAATTAGTGTTGTCTCAGCCTCCTGAGAATAGTACTATCACACAAGGGTCTCTCAACCTATATTGCTTCCTGAAAATCCACACAGCAAGGCATATCTAGAAAAGTGTCACTTCAGCCCCCTTGAAATTATTGAACTATTATACTTTTTGTGGAATATGAGATTATAATGATAATAATAATAGTATGCAACTTATATAGCAGCAAATCCACTCTGTGGAGTGCTCAAGGCGCATGTAGAGATAATTAAAATTAAGAATTGAACTGTTTTGACATGATTTTTAAAGGAGTTCAAGGTTATACACTTTTTGATGTCTTTGGGAAGGCTATTCCATAATTTAGGACATGCGTGGGCAAATGATTGTTCTCTAATCAGGTTTTTTTTGGTTAACCCATAGAGGTACAGCGTCGCCTTTAGGAGACGCTTTTGCAGTATCTGTTGGTCCAGAATGTTGGGCAGTACATATCATACATGAGCAGAAGGAGAAAAATGCACTGAATAATTTGAGCCAATTCCCAATGGCGTATGGTGTGGCGTTCTCGAATTAGAGCAGTTTAATTGTAACTAATCATTAAACTCTTTAAATTGGCAACGCATTGAATAATACACAATCACTGTTTCTATGTTCCAATTGGCAATTTCTGATTAAATTTTACCACTTTTATTTCATTTTAGTTCATGTTATATCCATATTTATTTTTTTCAAGCTATGTAAGCATGGAAAAAAATAATTTTTGTTGCCAATTTGAGAATTGAAGATGATCAATTTAGACCTCAAGAAAGCTCTGTACTGCTATGGGTTAATTATATATAATTCATGGGAAAAAAATATATAAACTTGTCTTGTGCTCCTGGAAATAAGTTTGGACAAATAGACACCTGAAAAATGTGAGAGATGTGAGAGATTTTTTTTTTTTTTTCGAGGGGGGGGGGGGGAGATGCTGGTCAGAGAATTTTTCTGACTAATGCCCCCGCTTTCCATGCAAGTGAATTCTGGATCCGCCACTACCATGCAAGAGGTTCTCATGGTATGGCAACCTCATTCTGGGACTTCCGTAATGAGATAGCTGTCATGACTCTTGCAACATTTAAAGAATTCCTTCCTTTCACAGGTTTCATATTGACTAGACCCGGGTTGAGACTGGCATATTGGAAATTATTGCCTCTGTTAAAGGACATGTTCATGTACATGTGCACCTGCATTTCCAGTGAAGTATATTAGCTTAACCTGATGACTAGTTTCCAAAGGTTTAATACAGGGGCCGTTTGGTTTCCGTAGTCAAAGGATTAAAGGCATTGGCTAACTTTGTGAGTAGCTGATTTTAAAAAATCTCAAACTAAGATGAAACATGTATATGAGTACTTGTATTTGTACTCAAAACCCCTGAAACCAACCATAATTTGGAATGCAAAAGTGTAAGTTAGACGCAAACGGCGATTTTATTATCCTTCCTCTCACGAGACAATCACTGAGAGGACCACTTTGCTTGAATTTGAAAATGCCGTGATGTGCCTCCCGCCGCGTGATACACCAATGCACACAGTACGGTAAGGTGAGTCATACACGCATGTGCACTCCTTATGTCTATTCTGTGCAACCGACCCTCGTATAGTTTTCAAACATTGGTTCACATTTTTGAGATTTAAAAATACTTCCTGTGGATATTATACTTTAAAACTTTCAGACTGGTATTTTTACACTATAGCCCTTATGTTTATCCCATTTTCAATTAACAAAACAAGATTTTTTAAAATCATAACAATGTAACCAATGTCTTTAACTACAACACCGCTCTATTCCATTCACTGCGGCTAAGTTCCTAGGTTTGGGTTTTTTTCAGCAAATAACTATCTTCACGTAGTAGCAGCACAAATAATTGATAACATGGGGATGGTATCGCTTTCTAGTACGACTGCTTCCTGAATTTAAAGCTCTTGAGGTAAACTGTAATCAGCTAATGAGCATGTTCTTTCTATTTTGAGAGTCGCAGCAAAGATCGAAAGAAGCTAACAAATTTTTCAAGTGTATCTTCTATGTTGATGTTACCTGTCTCTTAATAATTCATTGTACCATCTTGGCCCAGAGGTAAATTCGGAATTAGAAATGTAGATATTTCCGCTGAAAGAGTGATGCTGAAAAAACCCCTTAAGGCTGTGAGTGAACAATAGAGGGGAAATGGAAATGTCCACCTGATAGCAACTTTTTTTTTCATCATGTCCTTAAATTGATATAAACTTGATAGCCGAGTGTCCTTTTTATTTATCCAGAAATGAAATGTCAGCCTACTGATTCCAAGGATACTAAAAATTTGTTGTTGTTGTTCTTTATACTGTTTTTGTTACACCAAGAAATATTGAAAATACTTTACGGGAAATACTTTCTCAATGACTATTTTCACCTATATTAATCTGTAGTTTATAAATGTAGACTTCATCATCTATGTTAAAGTAATTTATCTATATTTCCATTTCCTTGCTGTTAATTTAAAGAGGCCAGCAAATGGGAAATCATGGGGAAAATGAATTTGCAAAAGGCTTGTTTACTTGTACACTAATCCGTCCGTTATGCGAGCCCGTCGGACTAATGCGATAAAAGTTGGGACAGCACGAAGTTTACCGAACTCAACCTAGTCATACACTTCGGGTTCTCACATTTCTCAACAACTCTAAGTGTTTAGACTCTTAACGGGTCTCATCGTGTTCACTCGAAGAAACGTCTTGTATAATGCTCCAACATTTCAAAATACAAGATATAGTTTACTTCTGGTTTGTTAGTCTAGCCATTAAACTCCATTGCCTTTCCCCGACACGTCGTCACCGCGGATTACGTAACACCCCTTAGGCTCTCCCAAGGAGCTGGCCATGTAATTGTTTTTCCATATGACTAGCTGTTTATTAGCTTTTTCACTGTGCGAAATTTGAAACACGTACGGCAATAAATCACAGTTGTTTAGAATGGATTATCCCTTTTCTTGAAACTCGAGCGGCCGACTGCATTCCCCCTCTCTCATCCGAGATCACCCTGCCTTTCCCCATGATTTCTCACTTTCTATCCCCTTTAATGTTAATGAAGGATGTGATTGTTTTTTTTATCAAGCAAGGGAGATAGGGAAGGTTGCAGAGGTGGACATCGGGGGAGGGGGGGGGGAGAGAAGAGAAGAGAGAGAGAGATGGAGAAGAAAATGGAAGGAGAAACTGATGAAGGTTGGCATGGCTTAGGAAATAGACAAGATGGCAAAGAACTCTAACCAAAAATGAGAAAATTGAGAGGGTGGGAAAAAAGATAGAAGGGGAAAAGTATGAAGATTGAGAGGCCATGACGATGTTGAGAATGTTAAGAAAGGGTAATATAGCCAAGGAATGATCTGAGATAGGAAGAGGAGGAAGGAAAGAGGTACAGGTGGAGAGAGAGAGAGAGAGAGAGAGAGAGAGAGAGAGAGAGAGAGACAGAGACAGAGAGAGAAGAGGGAAGGTTGAGAAGATGAGATGAGAGTTCAAGATGCAGCAATGTGAATGGGAGATATAGAGAAAGGAAGGTGGGAAGGGAGCTGAGATGGAGATGGGAGGGAGAAACTGATGGAGGCAGAGAGTGAAGGCAGCCCTGGGAATACAAAAGAAGTGTAGTATAGAATCAAGCAACAGATAAAGAAAGCAAGAGAAAGAAAGAGATGGAGAGAAGGAAGAGGAGAGAGTGCAGGATGGTGAGAGGATGAGATGAGAGTTCAAGATGCAGCAATGTGAATGAGAGATGGAGAGAAAAGGAAAGTGGGAAGAAGATGGGAGGGAGAAACTGGTGGAGGACGAGAACGAAGGCGGCCCTGGGAATGCAAAAAGGGCAACATGGAATCAAGCAACAGATACCGGTTGAGAAAGCAAGAGGAAGAAAGAGATGGAGAGAAGGAGGAGGAGAGAGTGGAAGATGGTGAGAGGATGAGATGAGAGTTCAAGATGCAGCGGTGTACAGGCAGTGGCATTATGGGCAGGGGTAATGAAGCTAGATTGAATCTTATGAGTGGGAATTGGCAAGATGCTCGTGGAATGGATGCGCTTTATTGAAGGTAACTATCGTCTAGTTATTGATCAAGGGTTGCTGCTCTCGGCTGCTGTGCTGCAGCCTGCGATGGGGGACGGTTGGACAAGGGCAGCTTGTTCGGAGGCATGTTGGAAGGCATGATGTTTCTTGTCCGATGCTCCTTAATGTATGTCATGCCTGCACATAGGGTCAAATGAGTCGTTTCATAACAAATGCAAGAATTATGCTAATGGTGCATCAAAATGATAACTGCATACAATAATCTGTGAATTTTTAAAATATTTTTCGCAGTATGTTTATATTTAAATGGAAAATGCTTGGTTATTTAACCTGACTGCCATTAGAAAGCATCTGTATGCTTGTTAGTAAGCAACCAGGGGACCGACAGCTTTAAGTCCACTCCAAAGGACTTGGTAATGAGGATTAATACATTACTAAAGGGCATTAGCACATCCACTTGGTTTTGAACCCGGTTACTCCCGGTTATGAGACCACCGCTCTACCACTGAGCCACAGCACCTTGTCACCTTTCGGTCTCTCTTGTAAATTTCTCTTCACTTCCTTGTGTTTATAAACATTTTCCACAATCTACATTTCCCTCTCTTTTATCATTGCACTTGGTTATTTAGAGAGGTACAGTATTTTGATACTCTTTTGAAATTGGCAACTGTCTTAGTCCACTGGTGAGATCAGGCTGGCAGAAAGGCGTTAGCTTGAGCGCAACACGAACCAGTTTGTTGGCAGAAGGGCGTCAATCCAAGCATAGTACTTTCTGCAAAGCGCATGCTTGTGTGAATGCCCTTCTGCCAAGCAGGAAGTTTGTTTCACGCTTGAGCTTATGCCTTTTTGCCGCCCGGCTGAGGAAATTATGTTTGCTTTTACCTTTTGAGTGCCCAAAGGTTGTTAACTCATGACTGAAGTCAAGAAAGTGCCCTTTTAGCACTCAAGACTGTATATATGAATGTGAAGTGCTCCTTCAAAAGTGAAAAACAAGAAAGATTCAATAAAAAAGATGAGAATTACACATATTTTCAGTTCATAGAATTGGTTTGTAGAACTTGAGGCAATGTATAATGTATGCACAGGAATGTGACATTGATATACATGTATGTAATCCTTTCACAAAAAAATCTGAATTCTGGGGCTTAATTCACCTCAGGGTGGCATTCAGAAAATTAGTTGCAGCAGTGATCCTCAGAGATAATTCTTGTCATGTTTTCTCCTGAACATCTTCAGATTCATTTCATAGTAGGGAGGCTTGTATTACACATCCTGCATTCCACAGAAACTAATTTTTGGAAGATCTTTTGGGGTGTTTTTTTTTTTTTTCAGATCTCTAAGCTGTATGGTCTAGCATGGATATCTGCATGTATACATGTAGTGCATGTTTATGATTGATATTATTTGTATAAGAACTGGGGGGTGTAACATAAAACATACAATCAATCTTACGATTGATATCAATCGTAAGTCTATGGCAAACCATGTACTAAAGAGATACAATTGATTGTAAGATTGATTGTATCTCTTTATGTTACACCCCCCTGGACAGGTTTTTGATCACATTGATGAGCGTTCAAGTACATTTTTGCTTAGTACTCATTTTTGCTTGGTACTCAAGTTGTTCATGACTTTATGAACAACTTGAATGTGAACTGCCAAATGGGATGTCAAAATTTTTCCCCGACGTTTTAACAAAGTGTGACTGCATTTCCCATAATCTCAATTAAATTGTGGCAAAAAATATAATTCACAATAAAAATGTTTGTAAATAATAGTAATGTTAATCTACATCTGCATATTTCACATTTAGCTGATGTGCTTTAAAATGATTGAGAATCACATTTGGTTTGCCATATTCAGGTCGTTCGTAAAGTCATTTGTAACTTTACGAACAGCTTTATGAAATACCCTCAGGTTACATAAAAAAAAAAAAGATTTGGTTTAAATCAAAGATAGTGACAAATGATTTGTGATTTGCCAAGTGTCACTGTATTTATCCCAGGAATTTACTTCTTCAAATGAAAGAATAAATGACCTTTTTCACTTTTTATTTAAATTTGATAATTCACTTTTTAGCCCATTTTAACTTAGTCCATTGTATGAATCCAAACTATAGGGCCTGACAACAATTTTTGATTTTAGCAAACTTGTGTGCTGTGAATGATTTTACAATCTGAAATGATAATTTTTCTCTTTTTTTTCCAGCTGAGCTTGGAGATTATGACCCTCAGGACCATCCCGATGGCTATATGTCTCAGTTTAGATTCGTTCCATTCCAAACAGAGGAGTTCATCAATCAAGTACAGCATCTACACAAAGCAAACTTGTAAGTTATACCCTGGTTTGAAAACCACACACCTTTTCCAAGTTACTAGAGGATTGTCTTGTCTGGTTTAGATCCAGAAGGACATTAAATGATATCATTTAGCATGGAGATAAAGCCTTTTTGCTCCATTCCAAACAGAGGAGTTCATCAATCAAGTACAGCATCTACACAAAGCAAACTTGTAAGTTATACCCTGGTTTGAAAACCAAACACCTTTTCCAAGTTACTAGAGGACTGTCTTGTCTGGTTTAGATCCAGAAGGACATTAAATGATATCATTTAACATGGAGATAAAGCCTTTTTGCTCCATTCCAAACAGAGGAGTTCATCAATCAAGTACAGCATCTACACAAAGCAAACTTGTAAGTTATTCGCTGGTCTGAAAACCACACGCCTTTTCCAAGTTACTAGAAGATTGTCTCGTCTGGTTCAGATCCAGAAGGACATTAAATGGTATCATTTAACACAGAGTGAAGGCTTGTTCACATATAAAATGGAAAACCTCCATGGATACCCCACCTTTTTTTTTGTGTATAAATGAGTAGGATTTGAGGCGTCCAAAAAACCAAACAAAAAACAAACAAAAAAACACACACACACTTTTTTGTTTTTCCAAATATTTTTTATTAGAGATTTCATCCAAAATTAATCGTTACATAAGATCATTGCAAATAATTCCAACACACACACACACACACACACACACACTAAAAAAAAAACAAAAAAAAAAACAGAGGCAAGAGGCATACGTTTTGCCTCTAGGCAGCAAGATGTGTGGGCCAATCAAGTTCTTATGAAGTCAGTGCATAAATATTGTCACAAGTTTGCACAAGTTGTGGCAAAACTCTCTTTTATTTGAGCATTAACTATTTTTTATGTCTTAATGCATATCTCATCATTTAAAAAAAAGAAACACCACAAAAAAGGAGGGTTTTGCTACTGCATATTTCAAACAGATTGCATCCTGTTCCTCTCCACTTCTCTGAGCTATCTCCATCTGCCCATTCTCTTTCCTTTTCTCTTCTCTTCTTCTTCTTCTCTCTTTCCTTGCTTCTTCTTTTTATTGCTCCTCCTCAAAAAGATCGCATCCTGCTCCCCTCCATCTCTCTCAGCTATTCCCATCTGCCCACTCTCCTTCTTTTTCTCTTCTTTCCTTCTTCTCCTTTCTTTTCTTCTTTTTATTGTTCCATCTCTAAAAGATCACATCTTGTTCCTCTCCACTTCTCTTTCCTTTCCTTTTCTTCTCTTCTCTTCTTCCCTCTTTCCCTTCTTTTTTTTTGATTGGTACATCTCAAAAAGATCCAATTCTGTTCCCCTACACCTCTCTGAACTATCCCCATCTACCCTCCCTCCTTCTTTTCTCTCTTCTTCTTTTTTTCTCTCTTTCCCTGCTTCTTTTTATTGCCAATCACCAAAAGATCGCATCCTGTTCCCTTTCACCTATCTGAGCTATCCCCACTCTCCTTTTTATCTTCTTTCCTTCTTCTTCTCCTTTCTTTTCTTCTTCTTTTTATTGCTCCATCTCTAAAAGATCACATCTTGTTCCTGTCCACTTCTCTGAGCTATCTCCATCTGACCATTCTCTTTCCTTTTCTCTTCTTCTCTTCTTCTCTTCTTCTCTCTTTCCTTGCTTCTTCTATTTATTGCTCCTCCTCAAAAAGATCGCATCCTGCTCCCCTCCATCTCTCTGAGCTATCTCCATCTGCCCATACTCTTTCCTTTTCTCTTCTCCTCTTCTTCTTCTCTCTTTCTCTTCTTCTTTTTTTATTGCCCGTACTCAAAAAGATCGCATCCTGTCCCCTTCAGCCTGTCGGAAGAATCTCCTACAACGATAAGTGCTTTCCGAATATACTTCACCTTCACCATAAAAACCCTCCATCTCTTAACAAATTATTCATACCAGGATCAAGTATAGATGCAATATCCTTTAATAAAGTGTCTATGAAAAGTGACATGCCTTACAAAAATACCATCAAGTTTAAATGATAATACTCAGGTCAAGATGTTCTTTCCAACTTATCTATTGTATACATGTAAGTTGCTTGCACATGACATCATGGGTGTTTCATTTCATACAGGATGTGTGATGGCATAAAGGTGACATTTGCGCCAGGCTTGTTGTTTGTTCCCGTTTTGTCAAAGAACTTTAGGATTGCTGTGAAAATTGGGTTTTTGTTTTGGTTTAGGGACAGGATTATGGTTAAGTCTCGTGGTTAGTCCTTGGGTTGAAGTTTTCAAGTAAATAAGCATTTTCCTCTTCAGTTATTTCTATGAAAATTCTTATTTCATTCATTGTATAAAGTTCGTCCTATTTCAAATTAAGAATGGCTTGTGGAATCAAGCTCTGTGTTCGTCCCTTCCTAGAGGAATAGAAATATATTGCACAGTTGTATTACAATTAATCATCTATAATTTCTTACCGGTAGATATTATTTTTAAGATTATGCATGTATTAAAGGAGAATGCAACCCAGGCATCAATGCGCTTATAGTGAATAGAGATGAAGAAGACAGATAAACAGTGAAAGTTTGAGCAAAATCGGATAATCTGTTCAAGAGTTATGAATTTTGAAAGTTTAAGCAAACCCCTATTATAGGGATCCTTGAATTGGCAACTTTGCCAGCATCTGTGATGTCATCGTGGACAACTCTCCATTCATTTTATGCACAGAATTTAACATTTTCTTCATTTTCAAGAAAAAGAGAAATTCTTTTGATTTACTGTTTGAGTATGACATGGCTACATTAATTCTGCAAGCATTTTGGGAAGAAGTATGTTGATTCCTGACTCGAAATTTCATATAAATCAATTTTTTTGAAAAATCATACACAAAATGAATGGAGAGTTGTCCACGATGACATCACAAATGCTGGTAAAGTTGCCAACTCAAGGATCCCTATAATAGGGATTTACTTAAAATTTCAAAATTCATAACTCTTGAATAGCTTGTCCGATTTTGCTCAAACTTTCAGTGTTTATCTTTCTTGTTCATCTCTATTCACTTAAAGCACACTGATGCCTGGGTTCCATTCTCCTTTAAGCTCACAATTTTTCTTCATTTTTGTGTGTAGAATTTTAGCATTCAGTACAATCTTTGCCTTATGCAGTTTGGCTATATTTCCCACTTTTCCCTTATTGAGTGTGAAACGTTTTTAAAAAAAGATTTTTAACAGATGCCTCCTTAAGGCGCATTCAGATACATGGTAGAAAACCCTCACGGCATTTATTTGGTGTCCACATATGGTGTGGTACACCACACCACTATGATAATGAACTTGCATTAACTTGTCACTGCTCAAATAAAATAGAGTTTTGCCAAAAGTTGTGCAGACAAACTCATGACATCATATTTTGCTGTAAGGTTTTTAATAATTTAATTAGTCCACAACTTTTTGTCACCAGGAGGAAAAAAAATATGCCTCTTGTCTCTTGCTTTTTTTTTTTGTCGCCTCATATCCTATTCATTTGTACATACAAAAAACGTAAAGGATTATTAAATTACATGTACCTGTTTTTGGCCAAACTAGATTTCTAATCCAAATATCTCGGAAAGACATGAAATGTACAAATTAATCTCCTCACAAATGACAAGAGTTACTGATTCATGATATACAAACTAGGCTTGCTGTCTGCAAATTTTCCTGCTAGGCCGGTGCTCTTTTTAGCTTACATCTATCAACCTAGTTTGCAGGTTGACATCGCAGAGAGGGAACTCCTTCAGCCAATAGCATTTTCCTCTTTAGATAATGACTTCCCTAGGAATCCTAAATTAGAAGGAGAAAATTACGATTTAGGATGCAATGCGCCGACAGATTTTGCAAGAGCTAGTGCACAGTTCTAGTTTTGGAGGTAATTTGGTGAAAAGCCTTCTATTTTGCAGTGATTATTCAAGGAAATGAAAAAGTAGAAGAAGAAGGAGTAGAAGAACAAAATAATTTTTAAGAATCAGGATTAGTGGAGCAGAAAATGGGTTGAAATTACAAAAATCAATTGGAACTAAAGTATGAAAAATTATGAAGACTCTCTTAACACTGGAAAGGAAGAGGGAGGAATCAACTTCAATTATCCTAAAACTATGACAAAAGTTATATTAAAATATGATCTTTTGTAAAGTTTATACAGTCTTGAAATTCTCTCTAATTTATTTGGGGCACAATCATTTGTATGTAATAATGATATAGCGCCTAATACATCTCTCTGAGATGTGTCTGAGCGTTTTACAGAATAATATATTATTACCCTGGTCAACGGTTTCAGGCTTGCCCGCACACAGTGTATGCACCTTCTCTACTCGTGAGGGAGCATTCCAGCCAGGCACCATTTTACAGGCGCTCTCAATGCTTATTAACAAATTACAATGACTTTCGCATTCTACTGGGTACCCACTTAAACACCTGGGTGGAGAGTGGCAAATGTAGATTCATATCTTGCTAAAGGACATTAGTGCTGCCGCAGGGATTTTCAATCAGTATTTGTAAATTTTAATAGTAGTATGCAGTATGTTAGTCCTTATTTTAGTCATTTGTTTTGAAAATTATTCTGTCTGAATTGTAGCTACAACAAATCTAAACTTGTGGTTGTCATTTGTCATTGGTTAATGACTGCACATAGGTGATGGGGTACACAAATGACATCTGCTCAAGCACCGGTGAAAACTTGCACTTTGAATTTTCTTTACCTGAAGATATTTCACTGAAAAAAAATTAAGATAAATGATTTTTAGAATGCCATGCTGAACTTTTAGTTCTTTTTCATGAATTTTCCATAAAGTTCACCGCGATGTCAAGGTTGATGCTTTTTCATAGACAGTAAACATTTGAATTTCCTTTCTCTCTCTCTCTCTCTCTCTCTCTCTCTCTCTCTCCAGCGGTCAGCTTCCTGCCGATGCAGAGTTCCACTTTCTCAACACAGTCAAGAACCTGGAGCTCTACGGGGTGGATCTCCATCATGCACGGGTAAGTGTGGATAGATCCAAGACCCCTTTCATACATAAAACCAGACAACATTATACCAGGTCCAGTCTGGTATGTAACCATATCATATGGCTGTCATGCATTGGGAAGTGTGGATAGAACCAAGACATCTTTCATACTTAAAACCAGACAAGATTATGCCTGGTCTAGTCTGCACTGTACCCATTTCACACGGCCATCGTGCATGGGTAAGTGTGGATAGATCCAAGACCCCTTTCATGCATAAAACCCATTAAAGTTATACCTGGTCCGGTTTGCACTGTAACCATTTTACATGGGCATTGCAAGCAAGTAAGTGTGGATAGATCCAAGCCCCCTTCATACATAGAACCAGACAAGGTTATGCCTGGTCCGGTTTGCAATGTAACCATGTCACGCGGCCATTGTGCATGGAGAAGTTTGGATAGGTTCAAGACCCCTTTCATACATAAAAACCAGACAAAGTTATACCAGGTCCAGTTTGCACTGTAACCGTTTCACATGGACACATACTGGGGGTTATAGAGGTGATGGTAGTTGTTGCAACGGTTGGGATAATGATGGTTGAACTCCTCAGAGGTGTGATGCTTTCACAATGGCTTGCTGATACCTGTCTGGGAAATTTTAGATTGTTTGTAAATTTGTACACTATTTGGTCATTTAGGGTGATGATTCATAGGTGAAGACAGGCTTGGGCTTTGCTCATCTCATACATGTAACTTAAGCTAATTCTTCCACTGAACTTGGTTATTGCTTTACTCTGGCTAGCAGATAACATGCTTTAAACTTGTTTTGCCAAGAGCCCAAGAGCCACTGAGCTGTCTCTTATCTCACACTCATGCTAATGGAGAAACATCTGAGAAGAAAGACATTTCCACTATCCACTCTTCATAACAGTGAATTGCACTTAGCCTAATCCCACTTTGTCTAATGCCGTTTGGTCTCATCCCACATTTTGTCTACAACCAGTTTGTCTAATAACAATTTGGTCTTAATGCCACTTATCCCATTTACCATTTCGTCTAATCTCCATTTAGGCTATGCCCATTTCGTCTAATACCCACTTGGTCTAACACCAGCCTGTCTGATTAGGTAAATTGGTTATAGACCAAACAGTCATTAGACGAAATGAGGAAAACTACGGAGACAAAGTGGCAGTTAGACCATTGATCATTAGACAAAATAACACTTAGCCCAAGTGGGTATTAGACCAAGTGATGATTGGACCAAATGGCAATCAGACCAAATTAATGGTAGACCAAATGGGTTTAGCCATATTGGTGTTAGACAATGTTGGAATTAGACCAAGTGGCTATAAACCTTCTAAACAAACTCCCTCTGAGGTTAGAATCAGTGGTAGATGGGGTTAAGGGGGGTATGAGATTTCCCCCGTCACAGCACCCCATCCTTCCTCAGCCACTCCCTTCTGGTTCCTATGATAAGCTTGAAAGCATGAGTAGTATCCTCATCACTTCCTTAGGGTGTAACAAACAAATTCATCTTTAGGATAGGGGAAAAAACTCATCTTAGAGTCACGTTGCCACCCTTACGGTTTATATACAGTTTTGGTAGCAAAAAGAGAATTGGCATGAAACTGATCATATATAGTCTCACATTGTTCGCCTTGCATAAAAAGATACATGCCTGAAAATATGTGATACTCCATTCATGATTTTTCAGTGATTTTCGGTATAAATATTTACCACGGAATAGCTCAAAAGACATTTGTTTTTACAGGTCCAAAACTCTGGAATTCTCTTCCAAATGATATTATACAATGCAATTCAATACAAATTTTCAAAAGGAGACTTAGAAGCTTTCTTCTGAATAGCTACTAGGTAATTGCATTTCCCAATTGAATATAATTTGTAGCGTGACTTTGTGCAACTTTGATGTTTGTACCTTGATTGTTTTTATGTATATATTTATCATTGTTTTGCATCTTAAAATGATTTTGTAATTACTGAATCAGTTGTTATTGTTGTTCTTTTTTCACAAAATAATAGTTCATGATAATTACTTTTAACAGGGGGGGGGGGCCTACACCCTACAAGCTCTGCTTTTTAGTTGGCCCTCCTTCCCTTTCAATTTTTTTTTTCTAATTCCTTGTTATCGTGCAAGTTTATCTATATGTATATTAATATGTGAAGTAAACTGTACCATCATTGTAAATATGAAAAATTGAAAGAGGAAAAATAAATGAAATGAAATGAATTGAATTGAAATGAATTGAATTGAATTGAATTGAGTTGAATTGAATTGAACTGAATGCAATGTAAAAGTCACATTTTGCCCTACGTCAGGACCCCTGCATCCTGACCGCTCCCTGCACAGCTATCGCAGCACTTTGAACACTTGTCGCTTAACCCATTCGTGACAGGAATTATTTAAAGCCTAATTTGATCAGCTTTTATTCTTCAAATTGGCAACACCAACATTTTTATTTTATTGCTACATTTTTCTTATAAAACGTCATGTATCTGAAATGAATATAAATTGACTGAAATTATGATGAAAAGTCAAAAACGTTGCCAATTTGCAGGGGAAAAGGGTGATTTTAAACTTTCAATCACATTGCCAATTTAAGGATTTTAATGCTTATTTTCCTTTGAAAAAATTTCAGCATCAAACAACGAATATTGATGCAACCAAAATGGGCACAGTTTGTGTAGAATTTTTTGCTCTTTCTGCTCATGTATTTGGTATGATTTTTAGGGCTTTGCATCAAAAGATATTAGGCCAAACCACAAAATGTGGACCTCTGTCATGAATGGGTTAAAACAGAACTCTCATCAGTTTTATACGCTTGCAGGCCTGTGTGAATTTATGTCCTTACTAGAGATCAAAGTATTTTTCGCCTTCCATTTGATTGATATTCAACCTGAGGAGGAAAGAACTTCACACCATCTTGGTTCTGCTTTTAGCTTCCGAGAACCTAATAGCAAAGAAATCTGACAAAAAGTTTTGGTGTCGGCCATTCTTTGAATATCTTTATTTTATTCCTATTTGCTCTGTGCAATTGCTTAGCATACCTTTGTTGAAGAAAATTGGGGAGGGGTCAAAAGAAATGTTAATATTTGGTGAAATTCCCAGAGCTATTGCAGTGAAACCTGTTATCCATGAAAGTTTGAAACATCCATGATAAGTGAATTATATTATTTTGGTTAAAGTTGTATTTTAAGAAAAAATAGTGTATCTAAGAGTAAAAATACAAATCAACTGGACAAAAATACACTAAATGAAGGAAAGGAGCAGAAATGCTTTTAAAAAAAAAAAAATTGGCAATGAATTAAAAACATTATGCTACAACTTAACTGCACACAGTGCGGAATACACTATGTTATTTGCCATTAAAACGCCCAAACTCAAAGACTTTAATGCAAAGTTTACCCCCTTCCACGTTTCAACAGAAAATGTACAGTTGTAAGTCCTGCCATATTCAGATACCGCTTCATGAAAGTTTAATAAAAGAATTCTTGTGCTAAAAGACACAACTAATGAAAGCCAAAGCTAAGCTAGCATGTTCACGAAGTCCCTGCATCTTCTCTGCTCCTGTCTGCTCCGATCCTTCAACTTGAAATGTACCATGTAATTGCTACCGACGCAAATTCTTGGTCCACACTGACGCACCATTCATCATGCTGCAATCAACTCGTAAGATATGCCATCTATCCCAACTATGGTGAAATTGACATACCCTCCTTGTACGCCATGCGTTTCTATTAGCGTGGAGAGGACCTTGTCCTTGGTATCTTATCTCTTTCGATATTTTTTTTCTTTTCTTCCTCATTGTGTTTCTTTTTCTTGTTTTTTTAATATAGATCTTAGTTATTTTGCAGATGTTTAGCCTCTCATCCCACATTCATTTTCCTTTTAAAAACTATTCTTTCTTCTTGCATGTATCTCCATCAGTCTATCTTCCCTCGCTGTCTTTCTATCTCTTTTTCTTTCATTCTCACTCTTCCTCTTCTCTTCCTCTCCACCTCTCCCCTATGTCTCCTCTCCTGCCTTGTTCTTTCTCACCCTCGCTATCTCTTTCTCTTCCATTCTCAAGCATCCACTCCTCTTCCTCTCCCCATGTCTCCTTCTCTCTCTTCCCTCTTTCTTTCTGTCTCTATCTCTTTTTCTTTCATTCTCACTCTTCCTCTTCTCTTCCTCTCCAATGTCTCCTCTCTTTTTCCTCTTTCTTTCTGTCTCTATCTCTTTTTCTTTCATTCTCACGCTTCCTCTTCTCTTCCTCTCCCATATCTCCTCTTTTTT
>CM057167.1:21442766-21455335 GCA_029962745.1 Echinometra lucunter
TGCAAAATGTAGCTCACAGCCCCCTTAAAGGTGCAAAACGCTCTCTCTCTCTCTCTGACTCTCACTATTTATTTCTACATTTTTCTTCCATGTAGGCCTATCTATTCCCTAATACGCCCCTCTCTCTTTCTTCTCTGTAAGTCACTCTGTAAGCCATTACTTTCTACCTTAGTACACTGTTAATAAGTCGAAGGTATTGCTCATTTTTGATATCACATACATTACCCTGCATTATCAAGTAATGAAAACTGCCACTAGATTTATCATTTTGCTTCATATTTCACAGAGTTCAAAGTTCTTGTAGGGCTATCTGTTAATAAGATGGTTTGAAATATTTTTCAGCTTAGAATGGTCTGCAATATTTGGTACAAAGATAGCTGGGGCTTGTCCATGTTGGCCTCATTTTCTATCACATTGTTAGGTAACACCTTATTCATATACTCGTTTTAATTCTACTGTGTTCATGACATTTCACATTATGTGGCATGACCTCTGTCCATTTCTACACTATAACATGCACTTCATTGAATAAGGGCATATCATCATCAACATGATCAAGCAGTCCTCCCTTAATCTGTTTTGTAACCGACTAAATGACCCCCCCCCCCCCCCCCCCCCACAACAACAACAACAAAAAAAAATAGATAGCTATCCTTTTCAATCATACCAGGACTAAGTTTGTTTGTTTTTTTTTCTGTGAAGTTCAAGGACAATCCTCACAGCTCATACATTGGTAAACGTAGTATCTATTTTTAAATTCGCCATCAATGAATTCTGTCGTTACCCTCATGCTAGAAAAAAAAAGATGTGGACTTAGTTGCTGAAGTTGGTTTATTTCTTTCGCTTTGGAAGTTGAGCATGATTGCTTGAGTGCTCGATTGAGGCTAGGTATCGTGCAAAACAACCGGGGATGATTGTCACCCCCTCAAATTCCCCTTGCTCAATGATATTGTCCTACCCACGTTAGACCATGGTACCGATAAAGATAACGTTTTCCCTACAAAGGAACCATTGCCACGTAACAAATTAGATGAGGCTATGTTCATTGTTTCGCTTCTGTAGAGCATTGAGAAAAGGATGATTCTGCAAACAAAAAACTAACAAAAAAAAGTTGTAAAACGCAAGCATGTATTTTCAGCAGGTTTGGATAATATCTGAAAAACCAGTAATGGTAAAAAAAAAATGTTCAGGAAGTAACCTCATTAATGTTAATACATCCGTGATTGGCACAGTTAATACTAAAGTACTGAGTTTACCTGAAAAGAAGCATTCCCCTCCGAAAAAAAAAAATGCTATCCATATAATATCTTGCTGGTCGACGTGATGGTGACGATTTTTAGTATACGTTTCCTAAAAGCGACATATTCCGTGTATAGAGACCCCCGGGTTCCTGTTTGTTTGTTTGCTTGCTTTTTTGAGGGGAGGGTGGGCCCAACCTCAAACGCGAACTACCAGCACACGGCCCTAACCTCCACAAAAAAAAAACAAGGACATTCTCCTCCGTCTAGGTCGACGTGATCGAGATTTGAGTATGTTTCTACCTGCATCATTTTCCCCTTGTGTGAGGGCCCTTTAAAAAAATTGTATTTATTTCATTTATTATTTTTTTTCGGTAGTGATTGACAGGGAGGGGAAAGGGGGGGGGGGGGGGAACGCTCTTGACGGCCTGCTTCACTTTGCTGCTACTAGCACACAGCTCTAAACCCGCCCCTCCGCATGCACATTCCCTTCCTTTTTTCCAGGTCGACGTGAGGTTTGTGTATGAATCTACCATCATTTATCATTTTTATTTAGACGGCAGTTGTTCTCTAGGCCTTAGCGCTTCCAACTTGTGAGGTAATATCATTAGAAACTCATATTTTCTTCAAAGTATTGTGTGTTTTCCCCTTACTCATGTTTGGCGTTTCACCTGATGCCCCAGTCCGTGAAAATGCAGCTTATAATCATTATTGTCTCCGTTTTGGTTTTCTCCTTCCCTCCCTCTATCTTTCTTTTTAAGTTTTTAAACAAAACATGCGTACTACCTGGCCCTTTTCCTATGCATTGCGTAATCCATATACTTGTCTAACACTCATACCCTTATCATGTATATACAATAAGCAGTTTAAGTCAGTATGCGGTATTTCAAGAAAGCAGTAAATTCATCAGCATTTTCCTAAGACAGACAACCACATGATAATTAAAATTTAAGTAGCGAATATAATGAAAGTAATTTGATAAAATGCTTTTCAAATTTATTCACTTTCCAAGGGATGAAAATGTATGAAGTCCTACTCACAACATGTACAGGCATGCGTTTAGGCTAGTCGACATTTGCAAAAAACAAATTTTCAGATAAAGAGGGTCAGGAAAAAAGCCAGTGCAATATGTTGAGCCAAGCTGTCCCCCATTTCTTCAACCCATTAATATTCCTATACCAAGCAGAATTTGCAAATATTGTTCCCGTCTCTGCGTCTCTCTCAGTTGTCTCTACCTATTCTCTCTTTTTCGCTCTATGATTTGTACATTGACGTTTGCTCTTTCTTTCCCTTCCTCCTTTGCTGCTGCATTTCGCCACACTCCACTGAATCCCGCACATTATCATGTTTGAAAATCATATCAAATATTAGCTTCTATATCAAACATGAATAAAAATGACGGGGTTTTATTTACTCCAGGGTAGCCACAACAGCTTTATCACTAATCTTCCTGCAATCATTATTACCCCTAACATTGCCAAATGTCTATTCAATACACCTGGGTAGGAAGGGACAGGTGAAAACCGAACCCTTTTTCCCATGATGTAAGCATCAATCGAGGAGTTAACCCAGGACCTTTCCTATGAGAGGCAAGAGCATTCACCACTGCACCACAGCTCATCCAGAAGTCAAACATTATTTTTCGCCAGCCAATAGACGAAGAGGAGCGGTAAATGCACGGCATGATTTCCCATTAAAAGTTTTAGAACAAAAATAGTCAAAATTACAATAGCCTGAAATATTCATGTCAGAATAGTGTCGGCTCTTGAATCTTATCGTCGAGATCTTAAATTCCATTTAGTTTGCAGGCACAAACCTTGGTCTGTCGAAAAAAATATTATAGAGGTCTGAATAGGAGACTAAAGCAGGTCAATGGGGATCATGTACTACAGCTGCTCCAGTATATTGACAGAACGATTATTAGGTGGTCTGTCCTCTTTGACAGATCACCTTTTAATTTCGTTAAAATTTTCTTTCTTCTTATTATTAGGTGGTCTGTCAAATTTGACAGATCACCTCTTAATTTCGTCAGAATTTTCTTTCTTACTTTATTTACTTTTATTCCTCCGATTTTTGTGCAGACGATAACTCAAATTCTTTACATTCAATTTTCGTCAAATTTTCGGCAGTTTTCAGGCATTCTGAGGTTTTCGGGGTCATCAAGTCAACGTGACGTCATCTAGGCGACATTTTGTAAATATTGTGGCGCAACCGGGCCCTGACGGGGTAGCGTTCTGCCTTGCAGTCTCTCGAACCCGGTCCACGCTTCTCTCAATCATACACCTCATTCATGGATTCTCTCACAAAAGTATATTGTGCAACGTGATACGCTTTCTCTCCCTCTCATTAACCTGAAATTATAGTGAATCACTCACTCACCTCTAGAAACACAAACTTGGGAGATCTTTCTTAAAGTTAAATGACTTCGGACTTTATTTGGAGCTCTGTATACAACCGCACGCCCTCGCAGCTCCAAGCGAACTGACGTACTTCTCACCAATGCAAAGCACAAGTACAAGACACAGTAAAAATATATCGCCCTCTAAAGGTCTAAATGAGTAATGCATATCAAAGTATAACTGATTACGCTACACAGCCCCTCCCCAAGTATGGGCTGTCCTCGGACCATGTGTATAACAACAAAGTATAAAACTTTTTTTTTTTTTTTTTTTTTTTTAGTAAATCGATCAACATCACTTGTCTAACTCTCCATGAGTAAAAAAATCTTTGGCAAAACAAGAAAAAGTCATATCAGAATAATGTTCTTAAAAAGCGAAGCACAAAAATAGAAAACTTAAAAAATCTTAAGAAAACTACAGGTATATACATTTGCATAACATAGAAATATAAGAGAAACTCTGTTCTTTTCACATGTAAAAACTGCTTAAAAGACATCTGTACAACTGTCAAAACCTGAGTTTCATGTCCTGAACATGAGGTATTAAAGTTACATAAACAAGGCAAGTATAAAAAGTCAGTACTGGAATCTTCTCAACTGCATAATCTGTTAACAACAAACATTACGACCTCTTGAAAGAAAGATCCTTATAAAAACAACAAAATAATCTATACACAAAGATAGAAAGAAAGAGCAAAACGAGTTGTAGTGAGAGTAGAGAAAGGTCAAGAAAGAAAAGATATAGGAAAGATAAGATCATAGGCAAGAAAGACATGAAAGTAAGAATACGGCATAATCAAGGCATATACATCTCGAATACAAAACAAGTGGCACTTCTTAGGCTTCAATTTCAGACCTGCCTGCCGTAAGCGCTGGAAGACCATGTCAAGTCTAGTCAGTTCATCTTCAATTGTCTTAGCAAACACGATCACATCATCTAGATATACCAAGAGTACTTCCCAATGAAGACCACCAAGGACCCGTTCCATCAGTCTTTCGAATGTGGAGGGGGCATTGCATAAGCCGAAAGGCATCACCTTCCAACTATAAAGTCCTCCCCTCACTACAAAGGCTGATTTCTTCTTGGCTTCTTCATCCAACTCTACCTGCCAGTATCCGGAGGCCAGGTCCAGAGTCGAAAACCATCTTGCACCACCAAGTGCATCTAGCGAATCATCTATGCGAGGAATTGGGTACCCATCCTTTATCGTCAAGTTGTTCAACTTGCGATAGTCCACACAAAACCTCTTTGATCCATCCTTCTTCTTGACAAGTACAACGTTAGATGACCATGGACTGTCCGAAGGCTCTATCCTGCCATTCGCTAGCATGTCCTTGATCTGTCGATCAATTTCCTCTTGTTCCTTCGGTGGGAATCTACGGGGCCTCTCCCGAATTGGAGGACTATCTCCGGTGTTGATCTGATGTTTCACAAGGCCTGTCTTTCCTATGTCTGTGTCAGACTTTGCGAAAATGTCCTGATTTTCGCAAAGCAGCTTGGCAATTTTCTCATGGTACACCTTGTCAGTCCCTTCCTTGGTCCTCTCAAAAAGATCTCTGAGATGTTCAGGAACTTCATAGCTACCATCCGATGGTAGTGCGTTACCTCTGCACTCTTCTATATCTGCCTCACTGATGACGGAAAGATGACCCGCTAAGGTGCCCTTGCGAATCATGCATGCCTTGGTTCCTGGATTGAAGACTCGAATGGGTAGGGTTGCCTTTGTGGTTTCAACAACCACCCGTGCAACAGCAATTCCCTTGTGGAGAAGCTCACCATTCTCTGCTGGTTCTATGAGAGCAAGACCTGACCCAATTTGTGACCCTGTAGCATGACCCGGAAGGACCACTTCCTGACCAGGGGGTATACTGATACTGGACCCAACAACAACCCTGGAGCAAAATGAACCTCCTCTTCCATCTGTGCATTTAATCCTTGCCCCTTTGATCCGAAGTTCCTTGGCCTTGAAATCCAGAATTGCCTCATTGGGGATTAGGAAGTCTAACCCTAAGAGTCCATCTATTTGATCGGTATTACCGAAAACAACCTGAAGTGGAAAAATGCATTTTCCAACCCCAAGCTCCAGCCAAGCACTACCTAGTGTCTCCATGCTGCTACCATCCGCATTCTTGACGCTGGCATTAGAGAGACTTGGTCTGTTTGCGGAAGAGATCTGATGATACAAGGATGAAGACAAGATTGTGTCTGTCGCTCCAGAATCCGCTAAAAGTCTTGCCTTCACACCTCTGATTTCTACTTCAACAAAAAGTCCACAACGTGCCCGGTCTGGTCTGTAGTTTGCAGTCAATTGTCTTACAGAAGGTTATTCACTTAGAGGTTCCGTGCCTCCTTTGAGCCCTTGCTTCCTTCCAGCCTTCTCTCGGGCAACTGAGTCGGCTGACTCTCGTTTCCCGAAGGCTTCTGTCTTTCCTGTCCTTGAGGGCAGTCCCGCTGAAAGTGGCCTTGCTCATGGCACTTGTAACACTCATCAGTTTCAGTGGCCTTTCTTCGTCTGTAGGCATTTGGTCTTGACTGTCTTGACTCATTCCTATTACTAGATGGTTCCTGCTTAGAGATTTTCTCCTCTATCCGTTTTAGTTCCTTCCAGATCTCATTGACTGTCACCTCTGAATCGACATCCACCGCCCTGGACTGTCTATGTCTCCTACCAGACCTTTGTTCTTCTAGTTTGAAGAAGTTGTCTGTGGCTAGGGCCGCCTGAATGGCTTCATCCATTGTTTCTGGCTTGGATCGGAACACTCCCTCTCTGATAGACTGATCTTCTATCGCTTCTGAGAATTGTGTCCGGGCCAACCGATCCTGAGCATCTTCACTTAGCTCTGGATATGCCAATGTGGACAACTCCCTGATGGCCCGGCCTAACTCTTGTATGGTTTCTCTAGGCCCCTGCCGTCTATGCTGCAGCTCAAGGAGGTAATTCTCCGCTAACTGGCCAGGGCCAAATCTCTTCCCCAAGAGATTCACCAGTTCATGATATGTGATCTGTGCCGTGTCTACTGTCTTGTTACCTAAGATCTTTAGTGCTGGCCCCCTGAGACTGGCTGCAAGGAATACCTTCGCCTGACCGTCGCTCCAATTATTTGCCATCCTGCAAGCATCAAAATGACTAACATAATCCCTCCATGGGGTCTTCCCATCGAATCGGTCAGGGGTTATGTTGGGCTTGTTCAGTGTGACCACAGACTGTGGCTGAAATGCCATTTCTCTTTTTGGAAGGTCTTGTCTGCGCATCTCATAGTCTGCTGGTCTCATCCTGGGTAAGGCACTATCTGGCATGTCCAAGTCACGTCTATGTAGGAGGCTTGCCACTGGTGTTCCGTAATCTCCTACAAGAGCAGTTGCTGGTGTGCTGGTTGGAGGATTCATTGCAGCACGGAAATGTTCTACTCTTTCTCCTGGCGTCTGCTCACGCCCGAGCATCGTTGTTGCCCCTTTTTCTAAACGAAGTGCCCCGTTATTGCCTGGTGAAACCGACATTCTCACAGTTCCTGGATGAGTGTCCATCGACTCACGTCCCTGCCGAACTGCCGCAGATGCTCTTTCACCCAGTAAATGATTGGGGAAACTTATTGGAGATTGACTACTGCGCAATCTCTCAACTTCCATCCTCAAAAGCCTATTCTGCTCTAGGAGTTGTTCATTCTCCGTCTTAGACCTTCGGAGATCCTCATCTCCACGCTGAAGCTCAGCTGCAAGAATTCCAATTTCATCCTCCATAACCACTCGTTGGTTAGCCATTACAGCATTATCTCTACTTTACTCAGACAAAACTCCGGCAAGGTGCTATATTCCAGCGCAAAGGCGCTATCCCAATCACACGGCCGCTATCTTTGTAGTCGCCCTCTCAACGTAGGCGAATTCAAGGCCCTATACCTCAACGTATAGGCGCTATCTCCGCCGTCGCCTACACACAGGAGAAATCAACTCTAGGCGCTATACTTTCACGTATAGGCGCTATCTCTGCTTTCCCGCCTTCACACAGGCGAACTTCAGGCACATATACCTCCACGTGTAGGCGCTGTCTCTGTTGTCGCCCACACACAGGCGTAACCCAGGCGCATATACCTCCACGTATAGGCGCTGCCACTCCTGTCGCCTACACACAGGCGAAACCCAAGGCTCTATACTCTCAACGTATAGGCGCAATCATTTCCTTCGCCTCCTTGTAGGCGCTCTCTCGTTCGCTCTCTCCAGGCGTTCCTCACAGGCGCTCTAGATCGTCCGCTCTCTCCAGGCGCTCCTCACAGGCGCTCTCTCCAGGTTCATGTAGGCGCTCTCTTGCTCGCTCTCTCCACATTCGCCTACACACAGGCGAAGTTATACAGGCGCAGGTTGAGAGTTGTGTTGAGCTCCTAGTACCACGTTGTTTTGATCCCACCGCGGCCACCAGTGTGGCGCAACCGGGCCCTGACGGGGTAGCGTTCTGCCTTGCAGTCTCTCGAACCCGGTCCACGCTTCTCTCAATCATACACCTCATTCATGGATTCTCTCACAAAAGTATATTGTGCAACGTGATACGCTTTCTCTCCCTCTCATTAACCTGAAATTATAGTGAATCACTCACTCACCTCTAGAAATACAAACTTGGGAGATCTTTCTTAAAGTTAAATGACTTCGGACTTTATTTGGAGCTCTGTATACAACCGCACGCCCTCGCAGCTCCAAGCGAACTGACGTACTTCTCACCAATGCAAAGCACAAGTACAAGACACAGTAAAAATATATCGCCCTCTAAAGGTCTAAATGAGTAATGCATTTCAAAGTATAACTGATTACGCTACACAATCATGTCATGATCATATCTTCATAACGGAAAATCATTTTTGATTCATATTTGGCATGATGAATTTTCATATCAGTCAAAACAATTTCATCTCAGAATCGACTTATATTCATTTTGCACACGTTTCAGGTCATTTAAAGCATTTCAAAAATTTGCGCGCGTCCGCGTCCGCGCACGCATCAATATAACGGAAAAACGCCGGTTTTTTTTTTTTTTTTTTCAATTTCTTTGCATTTCTGACCATTTTCTTAACAATTTCCATCAATTCAAAACCGATTTCAATTAACCATAAGGTCGCACGTGCGTACCAAAGTTAAAAATCCGTGCGCGCGTCAATGTTGAAAATGATGTAAAAACACGGAAAAACGTATCTCCGCCAAAGCTCCTCAGAATGTATGGATACCCCCAATTTGTTTTTGTTTTAATATTCTGAAAGGTTATGAGTTGTAGATGTGAATCCATGATAAAAATCTACTTTTTGGATGCTCTGACGTCATTCTATTTTTATGTGAACTCAGATTTTCGATTTTTAATTTTTATTTTTTATTTTTTTATTTTAACTCAGACTACTTATTGTTTGTCAATTTTCGCCGGGATTTCGATATGTTGCAGCTGAGACAATTTTTTTTTCTACAAACCAAGATTTCATTATATCTCATTTTGATAATGTTATCATGGTCAAAATGTACGATAAAAGGTTAAATGTCATTTTTTCTCATTTTACGTGTATTCTCTATGGGTTTTGACCTTTACTTAATTCTTGATTCTACTTTCCCGTCTTTTTTCCCCTTTTTCCCCCTTTCTCTTTCTTTTTACATTTTGTATTACTGTCCTCTTTAGCTTTGATTACATATCGATGTCAATTTTTTCTCATTTTACGTATATTCTTTATGGGACGTGCCCTTTAAGTAATTCTTGAGTATACATTCTCATCTTCTTTGATCAACATATCCGTTGTTTCTTCTCAATTTTCGCCCAACCTCGAGGGTGTTGTAGCTCAGGAAATTCTCTGTCTTATAAGTACCGTATCTTTCTTAACCAGATGTCGAAAATATGTCGAAATTTCAACTGAAAGATATGATATTATAATTCTGTTTTCCATATACGTGCTATCTCTATCGGCTGTTTTCAGGTATATCATTAAAGCACTTGCCTCACATGCTAAAGGTCCCTGGTTCTATTCCCGGAGGGGGGGGGGGGCATATTTTTTCCCCTTTGCTTTCTTTTTACTTTTATATTACTATCCTCTTTAACTATGTCACTGTCAATGAAATAAAGAGCCTGATTTTGGCCTGACTATTGCAAAGCAGTGCAGAGTAGTAAAAGTACAACACTATAAAAAATCTGATTCTTTGAGATAAAATAAAGCTTTGGATCATCTTTTCATTATGCTGCGATATCAAATCATCTAATTTTCTAGACGTGAGTCTCCTATGGAGAAGTAAAAATTTTATCAATAGTCTTTACCAACGACTTTATCACTATCCATGTTGAAACCTAAAAGATACCGACAGAATCCCTAATTCGTCATGTGACGAATTCAAATATATCGTTTATTTTTATTCTTCCGACTTTTTGTGCACACAATAACTCCGAATCGGCTGGTTCAATTTTCGTTAAATTTTCGTCAGTTATCAGGCCTATTGAGAACAAGTTCCAGCAAGGTTTTCAGCATCATCGAATTATCGTGACGTCATCTAGGCGCCGTTTTGTAAATATCATGTCATGATCATATCTTCTAACGGAAAGTCATTTAGAAATAAAGAAAAACAAGTACTTTCTGGGCTTCGTGTTATTTCGCCTGATTCAATTTCAACACCACTGAATGTGTGATGCATAAATTCATAAAGCTTGTGTTTTATAAAACAAAAATTCACTGTTTTGTCATTCGTGCGGCGGTTCGAATATTGCACTCAGTGCAAGTTGCGCCGTCCCATTCAATAGAAAGGTGCAACTTGCACCTTCATGCAGTATTCGGAACCATCATACTCCTAAACATTGACTATTCGTATAGCATTCTCTGGCAAGCTTTCAGGTTGTCAAGAAGAAAACCTATGTTTAAAGAAGCTTTGTTTAAAAGTCTGAGGATAAAAGACGCTTTTTCAGTTTTATGTGCCTAGTCAAGTGTGAAATTCTACTTATAAGGAAAAAAAATCATTAAAAGATCTTAATTTACCTCTGTGCCAATTCACGTTGCGAACAAATTTTCTTCCCGCGAAATTCCCATATGGTTATTTTTCGTTTTTATTCCGTGCTCAGTCAACCTGGTAGTATTATATACATTTCAGGAAATCATTGACACCACCTTGAAAAAAAAAAAACTCAAGAAATTCATTTAAAGACTTTCTGTCGTGGGCTTTCATGGGGATTGAATCATAATTTGCTGACACCAGACTTTGTGAAAAGCACTGGAAATACCTGTAATAGAGCTACATTTCTGAAGCACAGCAACACTGTAATAAAATGTGTCAATACACTTCATATTTCATAGAGTTCCCATTATACTAGTAGGCCTACTTTGTTAATAAGATCCACAAAAAATAGCCGGGAATCGTCCATGTCGGCTTTTTTTTTTCTTCTTCTTCTTCTTCTTTTACAGTGTTAAGTAACGCACTTTCCATATACTCGTTTTAATTATACTGCCTTCATGACATTTTTACATGACGGCATGACTTCTGTCCATTTTTGAACACTATTACAGGCACTTTCTTGAATAAGGGCATATCATCAAGCAATCCTCCCTTAATCCATATTTGTAACTGACTAAACGACAAAAAATATAGATGGCTATCCTTTTCAGTTTTACCAAACTAAGTTTTACTCTGTAAAATTCAAGGACAATCCTCACAGCTCAAACAATGGTAAGCGTAATGTGTATTGGTATACCCACCTTGAAACTCGCCATCAACGAATTCTGTTGTTACCCTCATGGAAGAAAGATGGGGATTTGGTTGCTGTAGTTGGTTCATTTATTTCGTTTAGCAAGTTTTAGCATGATTGCTTGAGTGCTGAATTTAGACTAGGTATTGAGCCAAACAACCATTGATGATTGTCAGCCCTCCTCAAATTCCTCTTGCTCAGTGATACTGTCCTACCATGTTCAATTTTTTTCGACCATGCTATCGATATGAATTTCCTACAAAGAAATCATAGCCACGTAACAAATTAGATAGGGCTTTGTTCATTGTTTCGCTTCTGTAGAGCATTGAGAAAAGGATGATTCTGCAAACAAAAACCAGCACAAACAAGTTGAAAAACGAATGTATTTTTAGCAGGTTTGGATAATATGAGGGAAATCAGTATTGACACAAAATTGTTGAGGAAGTAATTTAATTAATGTTAATTCATCCAGACATTAAGAAAATAAAAATAAAAATTGTCCCTAAATGCCTAAATCCCTAAATCTCGCACCCTACATGAAAAAAAGTGCAAAGATACACCCTTCTGTACTTGTTTGCACCCGGAAAGGCCAGTCTGCACCCTTGAAGGTGCAAAGTTTGCCCCTTTAAGGGCGACAAATTGTTTGCATTCAAAAGGGTGCAAATTTGCACCTTCCCTAAAGGGTACAACACTGCATATTTAAGGGTGGAAAATGTAGCTCACTGCACCCTTAAAGGTGCAAAATGCTTTCTCTCTTTCTCTCTCTCTGACTCTCACTCTTTATTTCTACATTTTTTCTTCCATGTAGGCCTATCTGTTCCCTAATACGCCCCTCTCTCTCTGTCTTCTCTGTAAGTCACTCTGTAAGTCATTACTTTCTACCTTAGTACACTGTTAGTAAGTCGAAGGCATTGCTCATTTTGATATCACATACATTACCCTGCATTATCAAGTAATGAAAACTGCCATTAGATTTATCATTTTGCTTCATATTTCACAGAGTTCAAAGTTCTTGTAGGGCTATCTGTTAATAAGATGGTTTGAAATACTTTTCAGCTTAGAATGGTCTGCAATATTTGGTACAAAGATAGCTGGGGCTTGTCCATGTTGGCCTCATTTTCTATTACATTGTTAGGTAACACCTTATTCATATACTCGTTTTAATTCTACTGTGTTCATGACATTTCACATTATGTGGCATGACTTCTGTCCATTTTCTACACTATAACATGCACTTCATTGAATAAG
>CM057167.1:21461739-21535217 GCA_029962745.1 Echinometra lucunter
CGTATAAAAACCTATGCCTGCCAGTCAAGGCCTCCAAAATAATTGGCTTAAGTCTCCTAGGTAGGTGTCTTAGATTTAGAGTAAAATACTTAGCCAAAATACTGAATTGAATACCAAATTTTGCTAAGTACTTTATCTAGTAAAAAAACTAAGACAAATGCTCATATTTCTGACTTAAGTATTGAATGGAATACCGGCCCTGGTCTTTACTTCCTCTATCCTGTAACCATCTCTGATGATTATCCACCCATAACACTCTTCTCCTTCCTCTACTCCTCTTTCTTTAGTGCTGAATTCTCCAATCCTCCTGTTCATATTAACTCATTCATGACAGGAATTATTTAAAGTCTAATTTGATCAGCTTTTATTCTTCAAATTGGCAACACCAACATTTTTCTTTTATTGCGACATTTTTCTTATAAAACATCATGTATCTGAAATAAATATTAATTGACAGAATGTATGATGAGAATTTATAAAGTTGCCAATTTGCAGGGAAAAACAGTAATTTAAACATTTTCATCACATTGCCGATTTAAGGATTTTAATGCTTATTTTCCTTTAAAAAATTTTCAGCATCAAACAACGAATATTGACGCAACTAAAATGGGGACAGTTTGTGTAGAATTTTTTGCTCTTTCTGCTCATGTATTTGGTATGATTTTTAGAGCTCTGCATCTCAAGTTATTAGTCCAAACCACATAATGTGGACCCTCTGTCATGAATGGGTTAAACGTCCCATAAATCTCATCTACGGTATCAGATTTTTATCTCATGGATAAGATGATATAAATCATACCAACAAAATAATTCAAAGTTTCACATCATATGTCAAACAATGCATTCATTCATTTTCATTTGAATGTAATAGACATATTTAAACCAGTAGAAGTTACATGAGTGAAATTTGCAAAAGCATATTCACTAATAAAAATGATTACATTAAAGCAGTGTACCGCTGCATGTGTGAAGAAGCCTTAAAAGTGTTAACACTCTTGTTCATGTAATCCCCTGTTCCCCCCCCCCCCCTCCCCCCTCCCGTAGCTGTATGGGGGAGGTTGGGGTGGTAATCATCTGAGGGTAGCACTTGTTAGGGTTTTAGTTGTCCTGTTGACATTGATGGAATAAGAGAATTTTTAAAAAAAATAGAAAATGAGATAGCTCTGTGACTGCCTTCTTTGCAAATGTTGGGGAAGACACAAGTTTTTTTTACTTTATTTTGATGTACATATACAGTATATTTTTACATATGAATGATGCTATATTTTTGTCTATCATGTATTCAGAGAAGAGTTTACATGTATTTATTCCAAAGTCATATCATTTGAATTGATGCTGCAATTTCTTACAATGTTATGGATATTAGATTGTGTAGTATGACAATTGTTTTTATACAAAAAGTGGTTAATACTTTGAGCTGTATGATTCTCTGCCCTCAAATACACCAACATAATAAGATGTACATGCACAGAAGTATTTGTGATATATGCTTTTCTCATATATATATATATAGAATTTCAAATGTTCTGCAATAGGGCAGGATAAAGAGAGACCAGGAATAGATAAATAAAAACTTCATCATATCAACAGTCTGTATTTATGTACTTCTTGTGCCTCATATATGTAGATAGACACAAATGATTTATATAACATGGTTGATATGTTATGAGATATATTATCCTCTTCATTGAAGATGATTTTGTATTGCAAAAAAGGGAAATCATGTTCTTTGTACAATATTTAATGTAGGAAATTGTATCCCATTGGGTATGTTTTCTATTCTTCTAGTATATACTCTGAAGTCTTTCATGACAATGCAATAAAAATCTGAATTGAATCAATTCAAAAGTGTTAATGATTAAGTGATTGTAACTATATGATGAAAGATATTGTTCATTATGTACAATAATTTCTTGAGGAAATATACTAGCATGTCTTTCTAATGAGTAGATGGTATTTACTGATGTATAATCAAGTCCTGTGTAGCAATCACCGGCGTAAATCCGTTTGGGGGGGGGGGGGGTGATCACCTCTTTTGCTGATTTTTTTTTCCTGTGAACTCACACTTAAGTATACACACACACAAACACCCTCATTCACCGGAGCAGACCCCAACACACATATGATATAATTATTTAGCGAGTGAGTGAAAAAATAAACACTTTTATGGTTTTTAAGAGCATTTCAAGTGAAATTCCATGATATGACCATCATTTATGACATTTTTATAAAAAATTCACCAACTGATTATCATATTTTCCTTTAAATGAGGGGAGGGGGGATATTTGTACACACCATCTCCCCCTCTTGAAAAAAGTGAGGGGGATATATCCCCACCCCCCCCCCCCCCCCCCCCGGGATTTATGCCAATGGTAGCAATGCAAGATGATTAATCGATTATAATGTGGCATCCTTTTGTCTCGGGAGACAATGGAGTTGTGCCTATTAACCGTCAATTCTGGTTTGTTATTTGTTATTTGCATCAGTTGTAGCCATATAATCCTATTCTGGAAAGACACTCCCTCTGGCAGTTGGTATAGAATGTAATTATGGATTTTACCTTTCCTGGTGTTGTATGATCATAAATTCCTGCCTGTGTCTTTTCCTCTCCTTCCACTTTTCCTTCCTCTCTCTTTAATTGAAGTTGATTAACCCATTCGTGACAGGAATTATTTAAAGCCTAATTTGATCAGCTTTTATTCTTCAAATTGGCAACACCAACATTTTTATTTTATTTCTACATTTTTCTTATAAAACGTCATGTATCTGAAATGAATATAAATTGACAGAAATTATGATGAGAAGTCAAAAAAGTTGCCAATTTGCAGGGGAAAATGGTGATTTTTAAACTTTCTATCACATTGCTAATTTAAGGATTTTAATGCTTATTTTCCTTTAAAAATTTTTCAGCATCAAACAACGAAAATTGACGCAACCAAAATGGGCACAGTTTGTGTCGAATTTTTTGCTCTTTCTGCTCATGTATTTGGTATGATTATTAGGGCTTTGCATCAAAAGATATTAGGCCAAACCACAAAATGTGGACCCTCTGTCACGAATGGGTTAATAATTCATGACATAGGCCTACAGTACTGATGAACTATTACTAGTAATTATAATATGTAATCACAGTCCAACTATATCTATAGTCATATCTCAGACTGTATATCTTTTATATATTTACATGCAATTTCATTATATATTTCATGCTCTAAACTTTGAAAAAAAAAGGTTTACACAGTGAAAATATATATTTGGGGTTTTTTATATTTATAACCATCTAACATTTTCATGTATGTCATTTCTAGTACTATGAAAAAAAGAGATATGTATTCAACTGTAACAGTCTTTATCATAAATAAATCAACCACCGATATTGTTATACTAGTACATTGTAATCATAACCAGGAAGTAGAGTACGGGGAATTTTACCATTGTATTCACTGTGACCTTGCTTCATTTTTAGAAATGCTTTCTCTATTTTTGATAAATTTTATCAGTATGAATGACATAAAATGCCATGTACAGTTTGTTTGCCTCCATCTTTCAATTGAATTGAACTCAGAATAAACTGAACGAAATGGATATGTAATCCTAGTTTGTCATCTCTCTCTTTCCTTCTCTCTCTCCCTCTCTTTCTATCTCCCTCTTTCATTCCTTCTCTCTTGCTCTCCCTTCTCTCTCTCCTCTCTCCCTCTTTCTGTTCTCTTTCTATCTCCCTTCTCTCTCTCCACTCTCCCTCTTTCTGTTCTCTCTTTCTCTCTCCCTTTTTCATTCCTTCTCTCTTGCTCTCCCTTCTCTCTCTCCACTCTCCCTCTTTCTGTTCTCTCTTTCTCTCTCTCCCTCTTTCATTCCTTCTCTCTTGCTCTCCCTTCTCTCTATCCACTCTCCCTCTTTCTGTTCTTTCTCCCTATTTCATTCCTTCTCTCTTGCTCTCCCTTCTCTCTCCACTCTCCCTCTTTCTGTTCTCTCTCCCTCTTTCTTTCCTTCTCCCTTGCTCTCCCTTCTCTCTCTCCTCTCTCCCTTTCTGTTCTCTCTTTCTCTCTCCCTTTTTCATTCCTTCTCTCTCTCCACTCTCCCTCTTCTTCTTCTCTCTACCTCTTTCTTTCCTTCTCTCTTGCTCTCCCTTCTCTCTCTCCACTCTCCCTCTTTCTGTTCTTCTCTCTCTTTCTATCTCTCTCTCTCTCTCTATTAGTGAATTTCAGTGTATCAGTGCAATATGACGTTTAATACATAGGTCTGCTCTGTATGACATCAAAGCTATATGATATAGTAACAACATAATGGAAGCAAGTTGACAACTAACAGAATCATACACCAGTGTTCACCACTTTAGAGGGAAAAAATCCATAAATTCGAAAAGCAAAACACGGTCCTTATGATAATAGAAAACAACACTATAAACACAAAAGGAATGTGAAAGGGATATTATGAATAACTGAAATAAAATGCTCAATTTGGCTTGTACTAAGCCTCTGCCATTAGACTTTATTATTTCATTCTTACTAGCATTACAATATCTTCTTCCTTTTTTTTTTTTTTTTTTTTTTTTTTTTTTACTATATCACACACTTCCCTCGTCTACTCCTACAGTGATGTATATTATAATTTCCTACTTTTTCTTTCCCGTCTAAACATTCACTTGAAGACCATGTAAGAGTATTATAACTATGTAAAAAGAATACATGCCTAATAATTCATACTGCTTGACTATAAACCACATAATGATCATGATATTTTAGAAATACATGTACTCTATTCGACTGTTCTAATAAGAGATGAAAATTCAATTCCCATCTTTTTGCATTTCTCAGTCTTCAGACTTCAAAGTAGCCGTATGAGGTATTTATCTATTTAATTGTTTTAATCTATTTAAGTATTATTTAAAACAGAGGGTAAGTACATTCAGAACAATGAGCTGCTACACTGTAAAAAGTCTAAACACTTTTATAAACGCTTTTCTGTAACACTTTATAAACACTTAAACACGTTTAAATGGAAATCATAAACACTACTAATTAGAAGTTATCATTATCGCCTGTATCCCCGTTTATTTTTGGAACTCTTCATAAACACTCAAACATGTTTACATACACACTAAAACACGTTTAATATGAATATTTTGGAACACTTTGACAAGTTTAGACACGTTTAATATGGAATCATGTGTTCATAAACTTATCGTCTATAAACATCTAAACACACATCTCAACGTGTTTAAGTGTTTATGAAGTGTTCAAGATTCCCAATTAAACATATAGGATAAACGTGTCTAAGTGTTTACGAAGTGTTCCAAAACTAAACAGGGACTTTTAATATCATACAGGCGATAATGATTACTTCTAATTAGTAGTGTTTATGATTTCCATTTAAACGTGTTTAAATGTTTATAAACTGTTACAGAAAAGCGTTTATAAAAGTGTTTAGACTTTTTACAGTGTAGAGTACCTACATGTAGGTACCCTATGAGCTGCTATCCAAGTACGCCCTCTAAGACGACATAACACACCTTTATGTACGAAGTACATTGCAAGAAAAACATCAAAATATAACATTCATAAAACTGCCTACATGAAAACATTTGATATAAATATAGCGTATATCGAATAAGATTACAAAAATAACGGTTGTGGACATAAAGAAAAATAATAGATATTTTATTTTATGGTGAATGTTTGGCCAATTGGCATCCGCGCTTTTAAATGTTTTGATTGATTTGGTAGATTGAAATGAGAAAGGGAGTTTATTAAACATGGAGCTTGCTTTGCCTGAAAAATGAACGTTTAAAAATTTGTTTCGGGGTATGGAATGTCGGGTAGTGAATTTAGTGAATACCGGGGGACCGTTTCATGACAGTTGTCATCTCTGACAAGTTGTCAGTCACTGACAATTTCAGCAAAATCCTTGGTTTTGATTGGCTGAGAAGCACTGATCACTGGCTGTTACTATGGTAACTGTCAGTGACTGACAACTTGTCAGTGCTGACAACTTTCATGAAACGGTCCCCAGGTAGATGCGACGACTGATTATAATCAACGGTTTTAAGTTCATTAGGACCATGCAATCGATAATATTGAAGACTAACAGGCAGTAAGTATTCAAGAAGCTGACAAAGTATGAATCCTTATTCAAAGTCAGTCTCGCATATGTATTTTGTATCGTTTGTAGTTTTAGTAAATTGGTATTTGAGAAACTTTCTCGAGCAGTGCAATAACACACGATGTAAAATTAGTGCTAAATAAAAGTTTACAAGAGTCTTGCAGGGTATCAGGTAGTTTTATACGACGAATACTACTTGGTTTCTCCTCCATAAGCCAGATAGAGGGGTGTTCATTCTGATTAAAAGTAACTACGCCTATGTGTTAATACTCCCTTCTGACCCTCAGCAGACGATTTTACATTCATTCTTTCCCGCCCTTAAGGTTGCCAATTTAATGAACGACACATACTTAGCTTTAAATAACCAAATTCTGTTGAAAATATGCATAAGATTGAATTAGAATGCGAGAGATATTTTCAAATGAATGAATATCGTTTCATTTAAAGCTTGGAATGATAGTCCGGGTATCGATGAGTCACCAGTGATCTATCGATATCTCCTACGCTGGCACATCCTGCATAGACAGAAAAATATTGATCAACAAGGAGATAATTAGTCTAGATTATGAGGAACAAATAAAGCAATCATTTCGTCTCATCAATAGCGAAGCTGGAGTAAAGAAAATTAGGGGGGGGGGCATGCATAATTATGTGAACAAACCCTGGGGAAACTCAATTTTAATGAAAAGAGAGGATAGAGAGATGCAATTAAAAAAAAAATCCTCCTTAGCTCAAGACACATCATGCGAAAGTGTGTTGACACAGCATATGTTGAGTTCACAAAGATAGAGATCATGGAGGAAGAACATGTGAAATTTTGTGTACAAACATATTAAGAATTGTCCTTCTAAACCTGCGATTTTGAAGCATCATTGCCAATTAGAGGATCGCCATAGAAAGTAAATTGAAACTTTTCAAATTTTCATAACTTTCTCATCTCGTAACCGTTTTTTTTTTTAATGGAACTTTTAAAAAATTGCTTCTCTCTATCCCCTCTTTTCATTAAAATTAATTTCCCCAGGGTTTCATTCTCCTTTAAGTATCCTTGTGTTACCCTTGGGGTGATTATCCCCTTCTATGCATTACGGTTATTTCGATATTTTCTGGTATATTAACTGTTTTGTTGAAAATCAAATTCAGCTGACCAGCCTTTATACATTTTCGGTATAATGCTTCTACTTTATACATATTTAGACAGACGAATGCATTCACATATTGTACTTCTCTTGTTGCTCATATTTAGTCCCGAAATAAATGATGCTTGGTTATTTCGAACGTTTATATTACTTTCACATAAATATTTCAAGGGTTCCCATTAAACGGAGGAAAACACAATTCCTTAAGAAAATAAAAATTATCACTTTTAAATCCTTTTTGCTCTCAGTATATTTTTTCCACAACGCATATAGATGCTATTACTAATACATCACCCAGTTTACTCTCTTTCCCCTACCATACTTGTGCAACTCCATTTCAAAATATAATCCCGCCCGTACTCTTCGCTCTTCATCAGACACACTGTTGCTTCACGTACCCAGATTAAAACATGCTTGGGGTGATCGGGCTTTCTCTGCCATGGGTCCAAAACTTTGGAATGACCTCCCTCTACAAATACGTCAATTATCATCAATCAAATCATTTAAATCTCAACTGAAAACTTACCTGTTCACCTCGATGTAATTATTCTAATATGTCAATATTCCATGTTCAGGAGAATTCATTCATTTCTCTTCTTATATAGGTTCAACGGTTCTCTTTTTTCTTCTTTTTTTTTTTTTTTTATTTCTTTTTTTTTTTAGCGCCATGAGCGCCGAAAGGCGGACCTGTGCGCTATACAAGTAGCCACTATTATTATTATTATTATTATCATCATCATTATTATTATTATCATTATTATTATTATTATTATTATTATTATTATTATTATTATTATTATTATTATTATCATTATTATCATTATTATTATTATTATTATTATTGTTATTATTATTATCATTATTATTATCATTATTATTATTATCATAATTATTATTATCATTATTATCATTATTATCATATATATATATGTGAGATCAATTGAGAGAATAATAGCGAAGCATGAATCAAAGTTTCCCAGAGCTGGCCTACCATTTTTGGAACTTTTGCAAAGGTTGAAAAAATGTCTCCGCCTATGCCTTAACCACTAGACCACGGACACGGGCCACTGGTTTCGGCGACTCGAAATTCGCTCAACCGACAGACTGACCAATCTTTCACCTTTCACTTATTAATTCCTTTGTTGATGGCAGATGAGTTTTGAACACATGTATTTATTTCCACGAGAGTTGCCAAAGCTGTTGTATATCACTTGATCACAATATATATACGTTTTTAAACTTTTTGGAGACAACTTGTCTTTTTCATGCACAATGAGTAAAGAAAATGGTGAGAGTTACAACTAACCTGCTAAAGCCATAGCTGTGCTAAACTCGTTCTTCAGAATATTCAAGAGGTCTGTCAGCCCTCCTTCTCCCTAGGGATCAAATGATAACAGTCAATCATCTCACTCTTAATCAATCTGTAACAGTTTTATGATTGTTATTCTCTTCAATTATGTTAAAATAGCATATAGGACTATTTAGATTACCCACATCATGCTCCTTGGCAAAAAAGAGTTCAAGTCAAGGGGGGAAAAATCTGCAATAGTACTCGCGTCATTTCGAAACAAGGCTATGAGTACTGGCCTACAGGTTGAAACAAAAATTAAAAAGAATAGATGACACCTCTAACTGACCCTGCAAACAGCAAAATGAATGTTATTCATTTTATTCATTTATTTATCAAGGTCTTCTTTAAACAGGGTAGCCCTTTCAATAACGAATACTGATCTTCCAAGAGGCGTTAGGGGCCCTGTATACAATAAGAATACACAAATGCATAAATATATAAATACAATATAGAAACATAAAAATTACTTAATACAGGTAGAGTAAATACAAAATTTAAAAAACCTACTCAGTCATAAAAACTACATAAAATACCCAATTGTACTTCTCTTGTTGCTTATTTAGTCCCGGTCTATGAGAACAAAATAAAAAATCTAGATGAACCCCCCCCCCCCCCCGAGTGATATACACACCCCACATGCGATGCCATAGATGGAGGGTCGTCCGAAGAATGCTGCCCGAGCACCCAGAGCAAGCGCCTTCAAGATGTCCGTGCCAGTGCGTACGCCTCCATCGACGTAGACCTCAACCTTGGTTCCACGAACTGCTTCTACTACTTCGGGGAGTGCATCAAGCTCAGGGTGAAACATGTTGAATAACGAAATTAATGTTAAAATGTGGTATACTGAGATGGCAGTGGATGTACAAACTGCAGTGGTTTACCAACCGAATGTACTTGAGGGTAACTATGGGGAGCTCTTTCGCGTGGATAGGGATGGGTCCAAGAATGGGGGTTAAATGGAGAGGCCTACAATTTTAGAACAGTCTCTTACACCCCCCAAGAAAATAAATAAATAAATGAATAAAATAAAATAAAATAAAATGAAAAAAAAAAAGAGGAGATATCACATTTTAGATGCTGCTCTAGGAGGAAAGTAATTACCGATAAAGAAAACAAAATGTATCACTTATGCATATTTTTGATGCCACTTTTGATCTCATATGTAAAAGTTGCACGAAGCACAACTATGAGGGCTCACTTTGAGTATGGAATACTTTAAATATTCCACTTTTTAGTAATCAAATGGGCCGTAATTTGTGGGGTTTTATATTTATTTTGCGAGATTCGGTTTAGGATGTTACCGGTGCAATGGCAGTGTCGAGCTGTCTTCCTCCGTGTGTCGATACCATGATACCATCTACGCCAGCCTCCACAGCTTCCCGGGCCATCTCACCTGTGTCAGAAGAGATAGGGAGAGAGATGGGATTGGGTCAGGAATAAAGGAGGGAGAAGGGAAGAGAGGAACAGAGAAAATTAATTAAAAAGAGATAAGAGAGAGAGAGAGAGATAAAAAAAATTAGAGACAGAGAAAGAGAGAAAGAGAGAGGGGGGAGTAAGAGATGTAGAGAGAGCGAGGGGTGAAAAAATTTAAAAATGATGAAAAGATGACCTCGTCCATCATCCCTTCATAAATATAAACCGAATCACAAATAGGACGACCACCAATATTGGAGCTAGAATTGATTCTTCCACATCAAGAAGACGTATCAAAATAATGTCTTCGTCTCCCAGTATATTACATCAAAATCACTTCTTTGTCAACCTTGAGAAATACATGAATTATAAAAATCGCTTCTCCATAATCCAAGCGATATACCACCAACATCACTTTTTCATCATCTTGTCGATATTCGAAAAAAAAATCTCTTCTTTGTCACATTGAAGATATGTCACAAAATTCTTTTCTTCGTCATCCATTCGATATACCATCAAAATCACCTCTTCGTCATCCATTCGATATACCATCAAAATCTCTTCTTCGTCATCCATTCGATATACCATCAAAATCACCTCTTCGTCATCCAGTCGATATATCATCAAAATCTCTTCTTTGTCATCCAGTCGATATACCATCAAAATATTTTCTTCGTCTTCCAGTCGATATATCATCAAAATATCTTCTTCGTCATTCAGTCGATATACAATTAAAATCTCTTCTTCGTAGTACTAGTACTAGTACCATCAAAATATTTTTTTCGTCATCAGTTCCATATACCATAAAAATATTTTCTTCGTCGTCCATTCGATATGGCATTAAAATATCTTCTTCGTCATCCAGTTGATATAGCATCAAAATTTTTTCCTCGTCATCCAGCCGATATACCATCAAAATATCTTCTTCGTCATCCAGTCGATATATCATCAAAATATCTTCGTCGTCATCCAGTCGGCATACCGTCAAAATCTCTTCTTCGTCATCCAGTCGATATACCATCAAAATCTCTTCTTCGTCAGCCAGTCAATATACCATCAATTCTCTTCTTCGTCATCCAGTCGATATATCATCAAAATATCTTCTTCGTCATTCAGTCGATATACCATCAAATTAATTCTTCTGTCATCAAGGAGATTATCATCAAAACAATATCTTCATCACCCGGTAGATATTCTGGTATCATCAAAAATCACTTCTTCGTCATACTATGATTACACAATCATACTTCTCCGTCATTTTGTAGACGATTGTAAATCAAATCACATCTTAATCATCCATGTTTTCACACATATAATATTCTGGTCCATTTACAAGTAGATGCATCAATCATAAAGACTTTCGCATCAGAATTTTTTAATCGTAAAGTCTAATGACGAAAAATAAATCGAGCCCATTTTCTTAGATATCTTTGTTCCAAGGGGTAACTTTATTTTCTAACATCAAATTTCATTTCATAATCTGACCTTGCAGAGTTACTTCAAATCAATCAAAGATATTCAAATTTTTGTACCCCTTAAAAACTCCCGATGTTGTTAGATTCAGGTACATGTAAATCTAAAATGTCCAAATCTGTTACATACCTGTCAGGATTCCTTTGACCACGATTGGAATGGAAGACATCTGCTTGAGTCTTCGGACGTCGTCCCAAGAAGCTGCATCATCACTGGTATCGTTAAAATCCCAGAGGAGCGTGTCTCCTGCAGCCCTCGCTTTGTCCGCTTCTTCCTTGATAGCCTCCATGTTAACACATCTCCAGACACAGAAGGTAACCACTAATTAGTCAATGAGTCTATGTTAAAGGTCCCCTTTCATTATGCAATCGTACTTTTACTTTCAATTAAAAAGTGATATCAATAACAATAGCTTTCCTTGATCTTTGTACGGAATCGATATGTACAAAATATTCTACAAGTTTTCAAACCAAGAAATTTAGACTGCAACATTTGCTTTTGCTAAGCGATCGGTTTTTTTTCCCGACCTTTTTTTTTTTACGCTCGAGACAATGTTCAATCTGCCTTACACTATATCTACGAATTAATATATTGCATTTATGCTTTTCGTAACTAATGATGATCATTATGATAATGACGCAAGTTCGCATTGCCTATGAACGATAGGTTTTGCATCTTGAAATGATTGTTCTGTCATAATATATTAGTTTTCTTACTTGAGATTACGATATGCAGGATTGGTTCGCGCTTCCATGTACAAATCATATTCTTTTTCGTTTCTTCGATTCCCGTAGGTAGCAAAGTCGACAGTTACCAGTAAAGCTGCGGAAAGGGAAGGGGTAATATTACATAAGACGAAAGTTGGAGTGAATTAATATTTCATATACTTTTGAAGATACAGCTAAGTTCAGGGCCCCCTTGCATGAAAAATTGCTTTTAAACGTAACTATAGAAAACCGATAATAAACGCAACGTGGTTTTTCAACCAATCGGATCAAGTATTTGGGACTTGTGTCTAATTTTGGGGTTATGTTTGAACGCAGTTTTTTCATGCTAGAGGGCTAGGTCACGCGATTACATTTTGGAAGAAACTCTCTGGGAGGAACTGAGAAAGGTTGAATTTTACAGTGCATGAGACTTGACGTATATTGTATGAGGTCTGGAAATTATTTTCTTCTTCAATGCTCTTCCAAACTGACATATAAAGAATTAGATATTTCACACATTTGTACCGTCCCTTACCCCACCTCATGCTGTCGAGTAGATTGGTTTAGTTCATAAATTGTCCAGTACAAGCACCGAACATATATAGGCGCACGGGGGGGGGGGGGGGGGGGTTGGGGCCCATCCCCACCCGAGAAGTTTATAGTTGTCAATAGGATAACGTTACCTGTGCTTACCTCATAATAGGGTAGTCGATTTATTTGTACTGGGGATTACTTTGCTTATCTATTTTAGACGACGAACTTTATCCTTCAAGTGAGTTTATTTACGTTTTAAATAAACAAATAGTCTGTGGCTATTATAGTTGCATGACCCTTCCCTCTCTTCCCGCAGACTCTTCTCTTCCTCTTCTTCTTCCTCTCATTTCTCTCCTTCTTCTTCTTCTTCTTCTTCTTCTTCTTCATCATCTACTTTTTTGTTTTGATCACTTGAAAAATCACGTCGCTCCGCCACTGGGGAACAAGGCAATCAAAAGGAAATGGTCATTATCATCTTCTTTTTATGTTCTGTTTTGTTTATTTATTTATTTATTTTTTTCTGTCTAGTTTTCCTATCCCCTCTTGCTATTTTGGTCACATTTCGACTTTTTGGGCGCGATGGGTTAAATGCCAAGCTCTTCCTCCCCCCCCCCCCCATGGTTAAGCTACTTGCAGAGGGGGGGGGGGGGGGACACAAAATCATGGAATTGTGTTGTTACACACAAAAAAAATCCCTATAGGATGTCTTTTTAAAGACTATTTGGGCCATGGCGCCTTGGTTCCCCTGGCTACGCCTTTGATAATCAAAATACAATCTGTAGGTATGATCATATAGCTAGCTAAAGGGGTCACCGTTTTTACCTTTGAAGCCAGCTTTTTCAGCCCTTCTTAAGAACATTTCAGTGACCTTTGGGTTTTTGTAGATGTAGGTCTGCATCATTCGGAGTCCTCCCGGGGCCGACTGAGCCACGTCTTCGATCGTAACATTTGCTCCACAGCTTAAAGACATGAACACACCGGCTGCCGCAGCACCTATGAAAATTCATCACAACATCAAATCGGGGGGTGTTTCACAAAGCTGTGCGTAAAGTTACGCATGACTTTAAGAACGACTTAATTATGAACAGCCAAATAAAATGCCACAAGTTTTTCCTCTTGTTTTAAGAAAGTGAGACACTGTATTTCCCCATAATCGCAACTAAACTGTTGACAATTTGACTATACCCACATTGAAAATGTTTTGTAAAAATTGATAATGTACACAGGTATTTCAGCTTTAGTTTATGCGATTAAAATGAATGAGAATCCCACTTGGCTTTCCATATTCACAAGTCATGCTTAAAGTCATTCGTAACTGTGCGGACAACTTTGTGAAACACCCCCAGTAGTGTTTATGCACAGTATCGTGTTTTCCTTCTTTGGGCTGTATACCTTGCGTATAGCCTCATCGGTATTCAATATTATGCTTTCCCTGCGTATAGGCAAGGCAATAATTTTTTACCCAAGTACTCATTTAATACACCTGTCGAGAGGGACAGAATTTGGGGGCAAAACGCCTTGTCCAAAGACCCGAGCGCTGATCCAAACAGAGACCTGTCGTACGAAAGACAGAGCAGGGATTTGGCTGGATAAATGATATTATGCTTCAGTGTGATCAGCTGAGTCAATAACACCGAAGCATAATCAGGTATTGGCGAATCCCTGATCGACTAAATGAGGAGAGGCAACAGTATATGCCAAATAGCTGTCCCCATATTATATGCTAGGAATGGCTATGGCGGCACCATGAATTCGTTTTTATTCATTCATTTTCTTTGGGGTGGGGAGGGGAGGGAAATCGAGGGAAATAAGAAATTTGGGGGACATAAATTTTCCTCGTCCCAAACCTGGAAAGAATAAAATATTTTTACAATGTAGGCAAACAATCTAAGCACAATCGTTCCGGTTGAAATTTAACTGGAGTTATAGTAATCATTGTGAATAGGAAGTCAGGAGGTGCTAGTGACAAGAAGTTTATTTTTAGTGCTTGAAATGCAAGCAAAATTTTTATTCGTACCGGGAATACAAAGAATTTGAGGGTATAGAACGAGCCATATTTAAGACCGTATTCAATCATAGTCATACACGTTTGAACTTTTCCAACGACCGATATAGCATTGACAGCTGATGTTCTATTAAATTTTGTGCTTCAATAGTCAGAATGCAAATTGCATTCAGCGCGCCTTGCCCGGGATATAATTTTGCTTGCCTGATTTAGCAACAATGTTATATGCAGTCTGCAATCCATTGCAATACAACGACTTAATAAGCATGACGTGACAAAGAGGCATCCTAGACTTGGACCCCCGAAACGATTTAATTTGAATTAATGCATACGAAATTTTTTCTTTTTTTATGGTTTTTAGCTTTGCCTTTTGTTCTAAAATATAGAACGTGGTTTTCCAGCAAATCATTCATGTGCGTGATTTGGTATTAATACCTTGCGAGACACTCGACAAGACATGCACCCCGTCGGAATAAACAACACTAAATTAAAATACATTAAGAGTGTTACATTTTATTGTGTTTTATTATTTTTACGAGGGCAGCTCCAATATTGTCCCGGGGGGGGGGGGGTAGGGTTATCCTGTGGCTCACCCATGACTCCCCTAGGGATGACAAGGTTTTAGGGGTGGACCATATAGTACATTGCCAACATAGACATTTTTTTTGGGGGGGGGCATGACTTCGAGAAGAACACCGCCGCACCCTATATCCTCCCCAAAGTATGGGGGAGGGGCGAGTGCGGGCTCTAAATATTCTTACCCCCAGCTCACTGGCATTTTCTTCATTTTTTGAAAACATAAACATAGTACGTGGTTTTGTTTTCACTTTTTTTTTCAATAATTTTTTTCCTCGGGGGGGGGGGGGGGGCTCATCTGCTCCCTTCCCCATTAAGTATGACTACATAATACATCACATTTTCAAAAATTATCATGACTTTTTAGATTTCACCACATAGAAAAAAGATTATAGTGTTGGAATTCGAGCTAATGTTTAATTTTTGTTGTTGTAAGTCATGATTGTTGTTGTTGTGCTTGTTTTACCTCGTGCGGTAGCAATCTCGCCATCTGGATGCGCGCCCTTGTGGAAGGCGGTGGGTGAGATGCCGCAAGGAAAGGACACCCTATGACCCAAGATAGTGGTCGAAAGGTCCCTCTTGGAGACGTCACGTAGGACCCTTGGCCTCAGCCGATATCTGCCATCACATGATGAAAGAAATTGAGAGAGAACGTAATTATGTTAGTGGTTCGTCTCAGTGGTGTATAGCAACGGAGGAACTGGAACACGAGCTCCTATAATCGAATGTCTGAAAGGGGGATACGAAGGAATGGGCACTTTCTCGTATACCCTATCAAACAGTGGTCAATAGCTCCTTCTTGCACTCTAAAAAACAAACTAGTTAAAATGACTATAGATTAAGGGTCAGCTGGGTGCAACTAATATGTTTAGTCATAATATATTCTTGTCAGAAATGACTGTGTTCTAGTCAAAATGCGACTAGAAAACAGAGTAAAAAAATGACAGAATAATAGTTGCACCCAGCTGACCCTTTCGTCTAGTCAATTTAAAACTAAATGTAGTTTGTTTTAAAGGTAATAGCACATTTTTTCTTTAATAGCCAATAATTTTTATCTGCCATTTCAAGATCAGAAAAGAGGGAATGAATGAATGATCCGACTTTGCTGTAGCAATAATATTAATAGCTTAAGAACGTGGGGGGGGGGGTACACGTGTTTCAAATCAAATTGTGAAAAAAGAAGAATAATAGTAGTTATACTAGTCTCGATAGACAACTTCCGGTGACCGGAAGTCACTTTCACCGGAAGTAACTAATTAGCATAGAAAGGATTAATTAATTAACATAGACAGGAAGTAATGGATTAGTGAGTCATGAAATGACTCATCAATAACGGAATTATGTCTAATGAGTTAATACGATTAAAAATAGATAGTAATTATATAATTATTATAATTATAAAATTTGTATTGGGTAGCTTCATGGTGGATTACTTTTGGATACGATGCGATGTCTATGTATGTTTGTCCAATGTATTTCAACATGCCATGTTCATGTTTATGAGACCCTAATCCTTGTTTTAAAGGAAAGCCATGATCAATAGGAAGCCTAATCCTTGTTTTAAAAGAAAGCCATGATTAGGAGACCCTAATCCTTGTTCTAAAGGAAAGCCATGATCAATAGGGACCCTAATCCTTGTTTTAAAGGAAATCCATGATTAGGAGACCCTAATCCTTGTTTTAAAGGAAATCCATGATTAGGAGACCCTAATCCTTGTTTTAAAGGAAATCCATGATCAATAGGGACCCTAATCCTTGTTCTAAAGGAAACCCATGATTAGGAGACCCTAATCCTTGTTCTAAAGGAAACCCAGGGTCAATGTGAGGAAATGGGTGAGTATAATCCAAAGACAATAGAGGTTGTGGACCGACAGGAAAACCTTTGTCCTTCTACCCGGTAGATGACTGTGATGGGCTGATGATTTATGAGGAGTTATGTAACGGCAAAACATTACCAGTCTATGATTGGAGGAATGATTGGAGTGGGTGTGTCTCATGAGTGATCATGCAGAATGGTTCTCTTGGGATAAGAGCATTTATCCTTAAAATTTTGGGTAGGTGAACGCTTTCAGAGTTATACTCTCTCACTAAATTTTCGGACATAATTATAGCAATTCACATATTATCATTATGGTCACGACGGCTGAACTCGTTCAACGATTGCGTGCGTGCAGATGTGTGGCTGATGTATCAGCCCTACGCGAGGAACTATACGAGGACTTGGAGCCAGAACAGTATTCTTTGATCTTTGCCAGTACAACATATTTTTTAGGACAGGAAGAGGAGGAGGAGGATGAGACGCCCATAATCCAACAAAACACAGGTATGTTAAAATAATATACTTTTTTTTAAAATTGAGATTATCTGTACCTGCAAATAATAATAAAATGCAAACTATATTTTTACCGTGAATATGGATAACTTTTTTTTTTCTAGCGAAATGAGAATTTTATGGTTGTGTATGCATATTTTGACAACTAGAAAAAAAAAGCTCTCTCTATAAGTAACTCATGCACGTGGTTGTCCTTGTCTGAAACAGGGTATGATGGAACCTCTGTACAAGGACACTCTACGTATGTCGGAGAGGCGGTGACAAGGCCCCCAACGCAAGACTTGGCCATAGACTACACGCAGGATGGACCCTCTACGTCTGCTGGGCATCCAGTGACAAGACTCCCAACCCAAGACTTCAACGTAGATTATACGCAGGGTGGACCTTCTACCAGTGGACTTCCAAGCAGACGACCGACAACACGCATCAGGACTGGGGGGTCTTCATCTTCATTGAGCCACAAGCGTCCTGCGAGCGAAGTCCTGCCAAGACCCGATAATGCACTTCCACTGTACAACATTAATCGAGTGAGCCAAAGACGCGTTAAGAAGTTTAACGCCAATTCTACCGATTATACTATTAGTTTTAATCCCGTTGCTAGGCAAGGGCCCATTGTTGACATGATGCCCCGGGTGAGTGGTATGTTGGATGATATTGTGAATGAGGTGATTGACGGTGCTAATGATAGGGATTTTGTGAGAGTGGTGTTCAATGCTCCCCAATTAGATAAACCCGTTAGTATGCCGTTTGTAAGACGAGATCAGCTGAATAATGATGCATTTTCCACAAAACTTGAAAAAGTTTTACAATCTCACGAAGAGGTCTCGTTAGATGAGAATGTTTCGTTTAATATCATTCACATGCAAATGCCGGAAGGAGGGAAAAGTTCAATGAGAAAGGTCAAATTGAACGAAAAACTTCTCAAAATGAGGAGTATTATCAGGATCAAAAACAGGGGGGATGACAACATGTGCTGTGCTAGGGCCATTGTTACGGGTATTGCTAGGATAGAAAATGATCCAAACTGGAATTCTATTCGACAAAGTTATGGCAAACAGGTAGATTATGCGAAAGAATTGCACAAAGAGGCCTGTGTACCGTATGGCAAATGCGGAATCGAAGAAATTAAACAGTTCGAAAGTACTCCTAGGATGCGAAATTACAGAATCCTTGTGGTTTCGAAACAAAATTTGAACACGATCATTTACGCCGGATCTAAAGATAGGGAACATTCTATATATTTGTACTGGCACGATGATCATTATGATCTCATCACATCCCTCAGTGCCTTTTACAATAGAGCATACTTTTGCGAGGATTGTCTAAAGGGGTATGATGTGAAGTATGAACACAAGTGTGAAAATGTTTGCAACCTGTGTCGCAGCAACGACTGTCCAGCACCAGGTAAACACGACAAGTACAAGCACTGTGATAAATGTAATAGGAATTTCAAAAACGAACAATGCTTTCAAAATCACATAGATAGAAAAGTGTGCTCTAAATATTTTAAATGTAAAACTTGTCACGTGTTGTGTAGTGTGGCTCTGCTGAAAAGATATAGGACGAAGCATGTATGTGGTGAGACAGTGTGCAGTGTGTGTAGGGAGTTTGTGCCACCGGGGCATCGGTGTTATATGCAGCAAGAACCAGTCAGGGTTGAGTGCACGCATGCTGAGGATGATGATGCGTCGGATGAAAAAGATGCTCACGATGATGATATTGTTGAAGATCCGAGTGAATCCGAATCAATTGGTGATGAATGTGACTTTTCCCAGAATAAAAAGAAGAAAGGCAGAAAGAACAAGAAAAGGAAAAAGAAAGATCCTATGAAATTCATTTTCTTCGATTTTGAATGTACCCAGGAATCTGGTATACATGTACCAAATTATTGTGTTGTACAGAAAGCGTGTGGAAAATGCTGTGATAGTGCTCTGAATGATGAATGTGACATCTGTGTTACAAAACAAAAGGTGTTCAGAGGTAAAGGCACGGGTAAAGAGTTTTGCGAATGGTTGTTTGGTGAAGAAGAAAACAAAGGCAGTACAGTCATTGCCCACAATTTCAAAGGTTACGATGGGGTGTTCATTCAACAATACTTGTACGATAATTGTATAATTCCAAATCTTATTATGTCCGGGGGAAAGATCATGAGCATGACTGCAAAGATCAATCAAATTCGTTTCCTTGACTCGCTAAACTTTTTACCCATGCCTTTAGCCTCTTTGCCTGCTACATTTGGTATAGAGGAACTGAAAAAAGGGTTTTTCCCCCATTTTTTTAATACCGAAGCGAATGAAAATTACCGGGGTCCATTCCCCTCTGCCAGGTATTATAACCCTGGTGGTATGCCGCCAAAGGTCAGAGAAGAATTTCTTAAATGGCATGCTGCGGAAGTAGCCTCTGGGAAAGAGTTTGTCATGGAGCAGGAGTTGCATGATTATTGTTGGAGCGATGTGGATATTTTAAGGAGGTGTTGTTTAAAGTTTCGAGAACTGTTTAAAGAAATTACTGTCATTCCATACAATGACAATAGGGATAAAGGGATTGATCCATTCGAAAGTTGCATCACCATCGCTGCTGCGTGCAACCTTGTGTTTAGACGCAATTTTCTCAAGCCCTACTCTATTGCAGTTCTCCCTCCCAGAGGCTACTCTCCACAAGACATACAATCAGGTAATGCGTTAAGATGGCTGACCTATGTCAGTCATCATGAATCAGCTTACATACAGCATGCTCGGAATGAAGGTGAGGTAACCATCGGTCCTTACAAGGTCGATGGGTTTTGTAGGAAAAATAAGACAATTTATGAATTCCATGGTTGTTTTTGGCATGGGTGCCCAAAATGCTATGACTATAACACACCTAGTGGACGTAATGGAAATCTGAAATGCATGGGTGACTTGTACTTGGAGACGTTAGAAAAAGAGAGATATATCAAGTCCGTTTTCCCCAAGTACAAGTATGTAACAATGTGGGAGTGTAAGTGGAGAGCATTTGAAGCCACTTTGTCTAAATCTGATTTCTCGTTTGTCAATCCTCACCCTGTTCCCCTGAACCCCCGTGAAGCCTTTTATGGAGGTCGAACCAATGCAAACTGTTTGTATTATGAATGCAAAGACGGAGAAAAAATAAGATACGTTGACTTCACTTCCTTATACCCAAGCATAAATAAATATGGCTCTTATCCACTTGGTCATCCAGAGGTCATCACAAACGACTTTCAGGATATTTCGTCTTATTACGGGTTGATTAGATGCAAGATACTCCCGCCCCAAAATTTACTCCATCCAGTATTACCTGTTAAAGTAAATGGCAAACTGATGTTTCCCCTGTGTTACACGTGCGCACAAGAAAGACATCAAACCATAAATTGCACTCATAGTCCACAAGAGCGAATGCTCCGCAGTACGTGGGTTTCCTTAGAACTCATGAAAGCCATTGAGAAAGGATATACACTAATACAAATAGAATCCGTTTGGCATTTTCCAACTCAAAGTCAGCACGATCCAGGGAAAAAAGCAAAAGGTCTTTTTACCGAATATATCGATACATTTCTCAAAATTAAGCAGCAGGCCTCTGGATGGCCCGAGTGGTGTAAGACCGATGAGGATAGAGCCCGCTATGTGAGGGAATATACGATCAATGAGGGAATTCAGTTGGAACCTTCAAAAATTGTCAAAAACAAGGGGTTACGTTCACTGAGCAAACTCATGCTCAACTCATTTTGGGGTCGTTTTGGAATGAGAAGTAACCTTCCAAGTGTTCAGGTCATAGATAGCCCAAAAGATCTTTATTCTTTGTTAATTTCGGATGAAATTATAGTTTCGGATTTGAATTTCATTAATGATGAAGTCGTTGAGGTTAGATTTGCGAAGAAGGAGGAGTTTGAAGAAATATCCGTTAAATCCAACGTAGTCATAGCTGCTTTTACAACGGCTCAGGCACGTTTGAAACTTTACGATGTACTAGATCGTCTTGGAGATCGAGTTTTATATTTTGATACCGATAGCATCATTTACATTCAGAGAGAGGGGAATCCCCATGACTGGAAGCCCCCGTTAGGCGATTATCTCGGTGAATTAACCGACGAACTGGATGGTAGATATATTACTACTTTTTTATCAGGGGGGCCGAAGAATTACGCATACCAGTTAGATAACGGTAAGACCAGTTGCAAAGTCAAAGGAATTACACTCAACTATGAGAATGGACAACGTATCAATTTTGATACGATGAAGCAAATGGTCTGTACAATGGGCACAGAAGATGAACACAAAATTACCGTCACCGATAACTTTCAAATAACGAGAGATGCAAAGAGGAAAAGAATTGAAACTCGGGTAGCTCGTAAGGATTACAGGGTGGTGTATGACAAACGAGTAATCATGCCAGACTTTTTCACGCTTCCCTATGGTTACGTCACGCACACATAAATCGCTGCGTTGTATACATATAAATGTTATGTCATTTGCATTCTGTTTCATTTTTCATATTTTCTTTCGCTCTGAAAACATGTCCGGTATCCGTTCTTACATAGGCAATATTTCTATATTGCAACAACAGATTAAATCCATTGCTGGATTAATTTTGACACTGGTAATACTTGCGTTGTTATCTATTATTGTTTATGTAACCGAGAAAAAACGCGTAGGAATACTCGACTTTGGTAGTGAACCAAATTCATTTCATATGCCTTATTTTTTGCAATGGAATCATTCTAAACATATCTATCAAAATGTCACAACTATGTAATGTTCGAAGATTTTTTACGGGTGCCGTTCATTTTTCACCCATTGTACAGTTGTTCAAAAACATTTGCGTATGTTTAACACGGTTAGCTTATTTGTTTTATGTCGAGAGGAGAAATTACTTCATAGGCTCGTCTCGCTCCATGATATTGTCATTTCTTATAAAGCATTTGTTGAGACGGGGTGTAAACTTTTTGAGGCGGCGGTAAAATCATGCCTTTAAAATTTATTCATCCTTTTACCTGCATCGTAGCAGGACCTACGGGTAGCGGGAAAACTGTTTTTGTACGCAAACTTTTGAAATTTAATCAGGATATGATTGACAAACCCCCGCAGAAAATAATTTGGTGTTATGGGGTGTACCAACATGCTTATACCGAAATGTTAAACGAAATACCAGGCATTGAATTTATTGATGGATTTCCAAGTAATTTTGATACTCTTATAGATCCAAATGTTCGTAATTTACTTATTGTCGATGATTTAATGGCAGAATGTACCAAAGATGCAAAAATGACAAGTTTGTTTACCCGTGGATCGCATCATCGGAATTTATCCATTTGTTTCATCGTTCAAAATCTTTTTCATCAGAATCGGGAGACTCGTACTATCAGTCTTAATGCTCAATATTTGGTTATGTATAAGAACCCACGCGATAAATCGCAAATTATGCATTTGGGTCGTCAACTCTATCCGGGTCAAGTTAAATACGTACAAGAGTCGTACAACGACGCGACAAAAGATCCTTATGGATACCTCTTGATCGATTTGAAATCTAACACTCCCGAAGAGTACAGGCTTAGGACGAAAATATTTCCGGATGAGTTCACGGTAGTATACGTTAAAAAACTATAACATCGATGAAAACTTATTGTCTTATTTCATTTATTCACAATGACTCAAAGAGTTAAGAAGCATTTATCGGAACTCTGCGTTCTGGCCAAGTGTCCGCCTCAACAACGTAAAGCCTATTTGCAGCATGCAAAGAAAGAGTTGATTACGTGCTTATCAGAATGTTGTGCCAACACTTTAAAAGGCAACGTACCGCTTTCTCCCGCTCAAAAGAAGGCTTTGTCACGACACAAGAAACATATTCGAGGAGTGGCTAATAAGCGAAACAGTCATCGTAAGAGAAAGGACATTTTGATTCAGAAGGGTGGATTTCTTGGCGCATTGTTAGGTCCTATATTGTCATTGATTCTGAAGTAAACGCACTGCCAAAACTTGCAGTATGGAGTACACTAAAAAGATGACTTTGGTGCCTGAGGAGATTGCACGTGCGGTTCAAGCATCTGCTATGAAAGAACAACCGACGCACCGCGTTCTATCCAAGTTAGATACTGAGATGCATGCCATTTTGAATTCAGACGGAATGTCTGACCAAGAAAAGGTCAATCGTTATAACGAGGTCTTGCAAAAGTTTTTACAACTTCACCGACAAGAAACTCAACCATTACCCGTACACATAAATGTGAAAGATGTTACTCGCGAGAAAGAAATTCATGATCATGACAAAGCCAAAATGAAAGCTGAGCTTGAGCCAGAGTTGAAAGATAGAATATTAAATTTGCTACCTGTCGCATTGAAAAAGCGAGGAAATATGTTGATAGATCATTTGTCATCTCATTCATCAGCCAATTCTCGGCTATGGAATGATCTTGGAGAATTGATATTTAACGATAAAGCTATTCATGGTTCTAATATAGTAGATTTGATATACGATGTACTGAAGGGACATAAATCGTCACAGCCCACTGGATGGCAGCATTTTCTTCGTGTTTTGATTAATTCTAATGTGCCCGAGTCGTTGATTTCAAATGCAGAACGTCGTACTTTGTTGAAAGAAATCAAGAGTAAAACTTCTACTGGAGCAGATTCTCCATCCACTTCACCCAAAGTGTTACCCCTACTTCCTATTCTCACAACAACCACAAAACCCGTTTCAGTTCCTAAACGAAAATATTCTCAAAGAAGGATGACTGGTTCTAAAAAGTCAGCTTTGAAATGGGAAAGCTTTTAGAAATTTGTTTATACTTTGTTTGATTTGTTTATATGATGTTTGTTATAAAACGTCGATTCAAATTCATTTCTGTTTATATATATTGTTTTACTTTTGTTGAAATGAAGAAAATGAAGAAAATGATATACAATATGAAGTAAACGTTTGAAGTCTTTCACTTTATATTGCAGTGTACGTTTGAGTTATGAAGTGTTATTCTGTAATGATATTGATAGTAAGGAATACAACAACGGTGTAAAAACGCATGACGTTAATAATAAAGCTGAAACGATATATTTAAATTGTTTTATATCAAAGTTTATTTTGTCAATGTATCAAAGCTTGTATTTATTTGACATTGTACATAATAAAATGATTTAAAACGAATTCATGCAGTTTTTTCGTACTTTATTAAGAATACCTTATCTATTCAGAATGTGCGAGTGAACGTGAAAAGAGAGAGAGAAAGAGAGAGAGAGAATACACGTAATTCATACGAGTTGAGTTCACTGATGCAAGAGAGAAAGAGAGAGAGAGAGAGGGAATACACGTAATTCATACGAGTTGAGTTCACTGATGCAAGAGAGAGAGAGAGAACATATAAATAAAGAGACAATAATAATGCAAAGTTCAAACATCTTAGGTTAATATTATTCCGGAATTATGACAAAAAAGGAAATACCAATAGTATGAATTTAGAAAAAAAATACAACTATTATATTAAGGATATCATTCTGACATTTTCATCTATAAGACTTAAAGTTTATTAACCTCTCGAGTGATAAAGTCTGCGTCAAACATGGGTACGTTGAGTTTAAGTAGAGAGTGAATGTAAGCATAAACTTTACGGTCATTTTGTGTGCGATTGAGAGTGAAGCGTGAAACAATACTTGACATGCTATTCCCCTTGACCCTATGTAACAAAAAATACAAACAGTATTGACCACATACAGCAGACCAATGAGATTGCATAGATCGAGTATTAAAATTCCAGTCACAAGCATGATTGTCTAAAAATATTTTGAAATACGAAGAACATAGGGATGGGTGTCTACCAAACGAATCAAAAAAATTAGCATGACCAAACTCGTCAAAATACATGGCCACCCAGTGACTACCTGGTTTATCATGAAGGTCCACATTAGCAACAAATGCCGATGGAAATTTTTGTATTGATTTGGGTAAACGATCAGCTGGGAAAACTCCGATGAAAACATCTTTTAGCATATCGCTTGTATTTACCACACTTTGAATATGTAATGCATTCATGCTTGCTTGGGATTTATTAAGCTTTCACAACATTAGCTTCCAAAATCGACAATGACATTACGGTTTCGGTCAATTTCTACAACACTTTCGTACTCTGCGTATACAAGTACATTGATGGTTTCTGGCAGTGGGTCGGCAAACTGCATCTCTAGACGTACATTACCATTTTTACGAAGATTGAAACAATCTCCGGTCGACAAGTCTGGAGTTAGATCAAATGCGTACAAAGTATAACCCTGCCCGTAATCTTTTCTATCAATCTGATTGCCTTTGTCTTGAAACATAGAATTAACGCCTGAAAATAGCGTCTGATATGCTAAGATATAGTTCGGGTCTTCTTCGGAAAACTTCGGACGTAGAGGTTTCCAAGGTACTTGCTCGGAATCCGCATACAAGGCCAGAAAATTTAAATTGTAGTGATGAAAGTTGAAGGGATTTTTTCGGTAATCTCCGTTGAAGGCTGTGTTGCTCACGCATCCAACGACCAGTCGTTTTGGAATTTGGCCCAAAATGAGACTTTCTCTGGTAAATGACAAGTTCCCGCGAGGAATGCTGAATGTCTTAACCTCAACTCTTTTGATGGGGTATTTAGCCGTTTGTGTTTCCAAATGTTTTGCGTGAATGAGACTTGCATCTGGGCTCAGTTTTACGCGTCGTACGTGAAGAGACGCGTTTGTGATGACCACTTTGAAGTTTGCATTTTCAGCGTTTGACATGAGACTGAAATTATTCTTACTGCGATTCAGTTTAAGTTTAACATCAACGCCACCTAGTAAAAGTCGTTCTTGAAAAAACATGTCCAGGTGTAGAAGGCCGACCATGTCTAGTGTTTTGCTTCCTTTGATAAATTCATAACGTGTTTTCATCCCATCATTTCCTCTTGTAGCAGCCAGAGGGTTACCGTCATCCATGAAACCGGGTGTGTCCTTGTAAAATAATGAGGACGTGAGTTGAGATTCTTTTGCCGCAGGTCCATAGGTCAGCAAAGTTTCTAGTATTGATCGATAGGGATAGGTGTTGGTAGATGGAGTGATAAGTCTATCGTTCAACATCATGTCCACGTCGCTAAAAAGGGTATGCATAAAGAGATTTGAGGGGGCAACTTGGGCGTCATCGTCTAGAGGTGTCCCGTCGCCTTTCACCACTTTCGCTTGAAGATGCAGCAAGCTCTGTGATAGGTCAGTGTATTCGTCGGTAGACCCTTGCAAATGAAATTGAATCGGGGTGGCATCGGTGATGTTGGTGAGGGGGAAATATTCGACCCATTTCCCATTTTCGATCGTAGTTTGAGTAGGTGGGAGGGTGAACAAATCAACTTCAGATTTTGAACACTCGCAAGACATGCGATGAATCTTTTCCATGTTTAAGGTTATGACCAAGCGCTTGAACTAACCAAAAATGTCCGAAGTCTTCCTTCTCTTGGCTTTTCGCACACTGTTGCTTTCTTTCCTTGGACGTCCCCTTTTATTCTTGCTTTTTCGTACCTTGGGATTAAAATCCCGAGCCAATCTTTTCAGGTTAGCCGTTGTCGCACGCTTCACGTTTTTTCCGTTCAGGACATCTTGCGCAACATTTATCCCAGTCTGTAAAGCTTTCTTCCCAAGCATTTTCCCGCCTTCTTTCAGCAACGGAATGGCAGAACGTACCATTCCCTTCAGCATACTTCCCAATCCATACCCACGCTGCATGCGGGTGCCGCGGAAAACTGGAAGAGATCCTCCTCGATGTAGGTTTTCATAATTCATAATGAATTCGTTTAAAATATAAAACTTTGTTTGCGAGTAGATCGAAAATGTAGTTTCACGACTACTTTCCCGCTTTGAAATGGAATCTTTTCACCAAAGTCGCTCCTTATATCTAGTTGTATAGTATCGATATAACTTGTTTTCACGGGTAGATAATGAGGCATCTGGTACGAATGAGTTATCACGTGTCCCGTCTTCTTTGGATCAGTAGGGACAATTCGTAGCAGGGGTGCGCTGACATCACCAACCCTTTGATTTTCTACAATATCCGTATACACGTACAATGCAAACAGCCCGCCATTGATGTCGGGTAAGAACGATGCTTGCGTATTTTCTGTGAGGTTCCTCTCTGAAAAGCCGAGAAGTTGTGCTAATCCTTCACAGAGGTCAACTTCCGTGTCGCTTCTTACATGAGCTTCTGCCTTGTATGTGGCGGGGTTAATGTTGAATTGAACGTTATTCCTCATACTCCCTGGAAGAGATCTGTTTAATGCCGTACAAATACTTTCCGGGTCACTGTACTGTCCCTCAGGAAGTCGTCCTGGGGTCTTAACTTGTCCTCCCACAGTGATGTTGTATTTGTTATTCTCACGATTGACATTTAACCAAGAGTGTGGATAAATGATATCTACCAGGGCTACTTCCCATTCTCCACGTAAATTCAGGGGTGTGGCGAGTTTGGTGGTAAAACTTGTCAGAGTATTATGGGGAAAATAATCAAAAGAACTGTTGCTGGGCAGCGTTACATAGACTTGATCTTCACTCTCCATGATTGCAATGCCTAATGAACATATTATGACATGTCATTCGATTTTTGAATATTATCTACCCATTGGTTAAAGGATGAGGGATAACCTAAAAACTTCACAAAATATTCCGTTTTACCCCCTCGTTTGCGCTTTTTCAATATTTTCTCAACTCGATAAACATCATCTTTTTTCTTGTCAACCTTCTGAAGCTCTTGCTCGTAAAAGGTTCCCAGTACTTTGTCCCCATGGTCATCGACCAAGTCGTATACCGGTACATCTCGTTTCTTGGTTTGTTTGATGTTAAACACTTCTTCCGTCCAGTTCGGAAGATATCCCTTTTCAAATATGTGCTTGGCTTTGCTAATGCGCACTCTATCCCCCATTTTATACTTTGGAGATTTAACGTCGGATGATTTTTTTCTAAAATTGTATAGTGTTTTCCACACATCCCCCTCGTTTTTTTTAGTGACCAATATAGGTTTTGTTTTGATAGAACGATGGTAGGAGTTGTTATAGGCATGCACTAATTTATTCAAAACTGGTATATATTTTCGAGTGTTGCGATGTGTAAAGTACTTGTACATTCTTTCTTTGAGGGTACGATTGAACCTCTCTACTATACATGCCTTAGTCGTGTTTTGGGTCGTATAAAACAAAATTTCTTTTTCTTTGAGAAACGATTGAAATAATTTGTTTGTAAATTCACTTCCTTTATCCGTTTGAATGTGGTAAGGTTCTCTTTTAGATTTTTGGATGATTTTCTTGAGGGCGGATACTAAGCTTTTCCCCGTTTTATCTTTTAGAGGTATTACCCATGCAAATTTAGATAGAACGTCAATGCAAGTCAACAGGTATTTGTATCCTGCATTGTGTCTGGAGAGAGAAGATAAGTCCACCAAGTCCATCTGCCACACATCATCCATTCCATACGCCATAACTCTACTTCTCGTAAATTTCTTTCTCACAGGACGATGAAGGGTATAAGTGTCGTTCCCTTCCAACCACTGCTTGATCCGTTTTCTCGAAACATCAAACACACCATCTTTCTTGATAAATCGATAAAGTTTCTCAGCACCACTAAAACCAGCTTCATGCATAGGATCAAAATATATCTTTCGCAAGTATTCTTCCATCGTGCATGACCATTTCACTCAACAGATGAACATTCGCAACAACATGCAAATTACAAATGACATTCAGCACACACTTCAGTCGCAATATATGTAGACAAAAAAAAAAAAAAAATCAAGTCTTATCAAAATAAGAGAACTAGACCCAAAGAAATATTTTTCATTTCCAAACACAGAAGTATTTACTCGCTTTAGTAAGGATCAAACATCAGTTAAACAATTGCACAAGTATAAATTCAACTGCACAATAGAATTATTAAACAAAATGCTCTGTCAAAACTAAAACAAGATTTAAATGAAACAATTATAACGATAAAAGATGAATATATGAATTGGACATTTAAAAAAAAAAAACATCAGATATTTCAAGAAAACTCTTGTGATTTCGAATACAATCTCCATTTTCTGGTTTCATATCTTTGCAAAAATTAAGTTTTAATCAAAAATGCTCTGTCAAAACTAAAACAAGATTTAAATGAAACAATTATAACGATAAAAGATGAATATATGAATTGGACATTTAAAAAAAAAAAAAACATCAGATATTTCAAGAAAACTCTTGTGATTTCGAATACAATCTCCATTTTCTGGTTTCATATCTTTGCAAAAATTAAGTTTTAATCAAAAATGCTCTGTCAAAACTAAAACAAGATTTAAATGAAACAATTATAACGATAAAAGATGAATATATGAATTGGACATTTAAAAAAAAAAAAAACATCAGATATTTCAAGAAAACTCTTGTGATTTCGAATACAATCTCCATTTTCTGGTTTCATATCTTTGCAAAAATTAAGTTTTAATCAAAAATGCTCTGTCAAAACTAAAACAAGATTTAAATGAAACAATTATAACGATAAAAGATGAATATATGAATTGGACATTTAAAAAAAAAACATCAGATATTTCAAGAAAACTCTTGTGATTTCGAATACAATCTCCATTTTCTGGTTTCATATCTTCGCTGAAATTAAGTTTTAAACAAAATGCTTTGCCCAAATTAAACAAGATTCATTTGAAACATCTCTAACAATAAAATTATAAATCTAACATTATTTCACAACAAAAACGACGAATAGTATTGGAAGCATCTTAAAATTTCTAATACAAATTTCCATTTGTCAATGTACTAAAGCAAATATTATCAAGTCCTTATTGTTCTTTCAGTTTTGATTTAACAAACGATTGAACATCCTTTTTAGGTAGTTCATAGTGGAAAAATTCAGTGGCTTCTTGCACGCAAAAGTCTTGATCCTCTTCAAACATGTCCCGAAAGTTGTATAGTTGGTTAATAAATTGAAAGAAGCGCTCCTCAGTAAGCTTGTTGATTCCCACCTCAAAATACTTGTCAACTTTCTCTGGCCATGACAACCACATACAGTCCTCGTGGTCTTTTTGACTCGGATAGTGGTGTTTGCATCCCACACAAGCCTGATGCACCAGCTCATTAATTAATCCTGCAATGGACTTTACAGCCATGAGGACAGGTGCTACGGGTAAATGAATGTCTGATTTTCTCACCGTCTCATCCTGCATGCTAACATCTGTTTCCAGATGGTCCTCCTCCTTCACCTCCATTTCCTCCTCCTCCTCCTCCTCATCATAATTCAGCCTTCGGCGAAGCGCTTGGAGTTCTTGCAAGACGCTTTTTTGAATGTCTGAGTCCATCTGTGGAATGGATCGCATTGGTGGGCTCGTGGGTCTGACTGTCCCCCTAGGTGTAGTCACTCCTTCTATGATGGCATTTTGCCTCTGAAGTCGACGGGGGGCTAGCGGGGCCTTTGGAGGAGAATCATCGATGATAATGATCTCTGGAGTTTGTGGTGATGAAGGAGATGGCTGTGCAGGTGCTGTGGGTGAAGTCCTCTGAAGTTGTTGGTCCAGATCAGCGAGGGCAGCCTGGATACGCAAAGAGGGAGGAGTGTCAGTCAGTCAGGGAATTAAGAGTTTTCTTGAAATATCTGATTTTTTTTTTTATGATTTGCATATTTTCAAAATTAAAAATCCATCCAGTCCATATATCAAATTCATGAGACTATTTTTTCACATTACTGAAATCTCTGACAACTTTACTAATTTCAAATTTTGCCTTAGTCAATTTCCACCAATTTTCAGCCGTCAAATTGATGCCCTTTTGCCCCGGGAGCATTCTGTTCGTACCCTTCAATTTGTAGTATTCTCGAATGTTTATGTATGGGACTCCCCTGAATTTCTTGACGACGGCAAAACGTTTCCCACCCAAATGAAATGGCTTAGAACCCGCTTCAAATTCACAAGAATCTATCTCCTGACTAAAGTGACACCCCGCCTCTTCCCGTACCGTGAACCAATTTTCGCTGTTTCTGTCCTCGGATGCCTAATACAAAAAAATAGACAATATATGGATTCGATCAGGCATTTGAATTCAATCCTGTTGCTCGACTTATAACTGAACCTGTTTTTTTTTTTTTTTTTTTTTAAATTATAAGAAATATATTTGATTATAATATGTTGACACTTACCCTTAGTGCTAGAATGGCTGGTGGTGTCAGCGGTTTCAGTTTTCTCTGTTCTGGTGGTGAAATCGAAAAACTGGCAGGTCGCAGCACATCCTCACTTTTGTTCTCAGGAACAATCCTGACCTCCGGGGTGTTAAGTAGGAACACGTTGTCAGCAGAATTAGTGCTCGACTTCTTTGGGGTGGCCATTGTAGATGTTGTAGCTGATATATAGATGATATAGTTCTTGAAAAATACTGGATGTAGCTTTGCGCTCAAAGATGCTCCACCTAACCAAAACTCTGCTATATATAGGCCAAATATTTTCTTCACTACATGTTCTTATGCACCACACCCAGTGACCAATCACAGCGCATCCTAATGAGTCGACCAATCACCAACGAGACACCTAATTATCATTCAGCCAATCGCTTGTCCCAAAAACTTCCTGTGGTCATCCCCCTCCCATTCGGACTCGTGTCACCGGTCCAAATTGACCCACGTGGAGAAGGACAAAGGTTTTCCTGTCGGTCCACAACCTCTATTGTCTTTGGATTATACTCACCCATTTCCTCATATTGACCCTGGGTTTCCTTCAGAACAAGGATTAGGGTCTCATCACGACCCTCACATTGACCCTGGGTTTCCTTTAAAACAAGGATTAGGCTTCCTATTGATCATGGATTTCCTTTAAAACAAGGATTGGGGTCCCTATTGATCATGGCTTTCCTTTCGAACAAGGATTAGGGTCCCTTTTGATCATGGCTGTCCTTTCGAACAAGGATTAGGGTCTCATCACGACCCTCCTATTGATCATGGCTTTACTTTAGAACAAGGATTAGGGTCTCCTAATCATGGGTTTCCTTTAAAACAAGGATTAGGCTTCCTATTGATCATGGATTTCCTTCAAAACAAGGATTAGGGTCTCCTAATCATGGATTTCCTTTAGAACAAGGATTAGGGTCTCCTAATCATGGATTTCCTTTAGAACAAGGATTAGGGTCTCCTAATCATGGATTTCCTTTAAAATAAGGATTAGGCTTCCTATTGATCATGGATTTCCTTTAAAACAAGGATTAGGGTCTCCTAATCATGGATTTCCTTTAAAACAAGGATTAGGGTCCCTATTGATCATGGCTTTACTTTAGAACAAGGATTAGGGTCTCCTAATCATGGCTTTCCTTTAGAACAAGGATTAGGGTCTCCTTATCATGGCTTTCTTTTAAAACAAGGATTAGGCTTCCTATTGATCATGGCTTTCCTTTAAAACAAGGATTAGGGTCTCATAAACATGAACATGGCATGTTGAAATACATTGGACAAACATACATAGACATCGCATCGTATCCAAAAGTAATCCACCATGAAGCTACCCAATACAAATTTTATAATTATAATAATTATATAATTACTATCTATTTTTAATCGTATTAACTCATTAGACATAATTCCGTTATTGATGAGTCATTTCATGACTCACTAATCCATTACTTCCTGTCTATGTTAATTAATTAATCCTTTCTATGCTAATTAGTTACTTCCGGTGAAAGTGACTTCCGGTCACCGGAAGTTGTCTATCGAGACTAGTATAACTACTAATAATTCAAGGAAAAGATTATGGTACAGAATAGTGGTAAAATAAGTCCCTCTTAGCTTTGAGGCATGCACGGATGATCTTTGACTAGATATTTTCCAGCGCATGTTGAAAGAAAACTTTGACCATATATGATATACATAAACTCCAAGTAGCAGTTTTGATGTTTCGAACAACTCATGAAATTATTTCAAGTAATATTTCTCAAATGTTTGTTATCAATAGATTTGTTCATTGCCACAACACTCGCTCAAGTAATAAATTTCATTATTCCAAAGCTCAAAATCAATCACTGCTTAATTCTGTCAGACATTACGGTCCACGCTTGTGGAATGATCTTTCAGACAACATCAGAAGTTCTTCTACAATCAGCTCCTTTAAGTCTAAGTTAAAAAAATTGTATATCGATTCTTATGCATATTGACCTTTATACCTTTATAAATTTGAAAGACATTACCATTACCCCCCCCCCCCCCCCTCCCCCGTATGTTTGCTGGTGTTTGCTGGTGGTTTGCATGTTCGTGAATTGAATGACGTGTATCTATGTTTTCTTCTACTTTACTTTACTTTACTTTATTGGTTATGTGTATATTATAGGGAGCTACACCTTACAAGTTTTCAACTTTTTTGTAGTTTCCTTTTCTTCAATCCTTTATGTTATGTATATATATATATGTACATTTTACACTGTAAATACTACAGTCATTTGTTTTTAATTTTATGATTGAAAGAATAAAATCAAACTTGAACTTGAACTTGAACTTGAAAATAAGTCTAGTCACGATCGACCGTGTAGTTCAATTACCCCAAACTCTTTTCTGTAGCGTATAATAAGGAGGCATGGGGGGGGGGGGGGGGGGGGAGGGGGGAGGGGGGGGGGGGTGGGTAGGTGCAGTGTTCCCAAGTGATTGTTGGAAAAGGGGAAAGGAAAGGGCACCATATCGACCAAAGACAGTCATGACGGAGGTCGATAGCTTGAATTAATTGGAGACGTTGACGTGGGCCCCTTGTTAAAACCAAAGGGCACGTCCTTCATAGACGACCCAAGTATGGTATATCCAGCCTCCTGTCTAAATTTCGATAGGTCTGGATGCTGACCATTCCGAATAACGTGTAACTTGGATCCTTTATTAAAGCTGGACTTTATAGACCCTGTGACAAATCAAAGACAACTCAATAAGTTAAGGGCTTTGAACCTCCAACAAACTCTTGACAAGATTTGGTTGGCCGTTGGAAAGTCAAAAGAGATTCGAAAAGCTTGTGCATTATTTTGTTCCGAATGACTTGCCAACCAGGGTCATTTGGACGGTTCACACTCCTTTTGCAGTTTATCCCTCCCCTGTTATGTGTGGGTGTGTGGGTGTGGGTGTGTTAGGGGTGAATTATTGGAGTTGTATTTGTACTTATTTATAACTTACTAGTGATTTGGGGTCTTTATTATTTTGAATGAGGTTTATAGCTGAGGGAATATATGAGCAGGAAAAGAAGGAAGATTGCCATATCTTGAAAGATCATTCATTTAATTTCATACTATTAGGGGCACGGGGGGGGGGTGGGGTTTGGGATTATGTATTTTATTTTTATATGAGTGATTTCATTCCATGATTCGTCTTCCTTGCTTGCTGATTTGTGAATATATATTTAATTTATCAAATTGTGTTATGAAAACGAAGCGAAGATCTGTATTACTTATATTGATTTGTATGTATATTTATTTTGAATGAAATCTAATAAAGAAAATAAGGAAAAACAAAAAATTATTTGCGGGAATGAACAAAGTGCATACATGCTACTATTAGCTTTTTTGTTTGTTTTTAGAAAAGAATACACAATTATAATATACTTATACTTTTGTTGGTGTATGATATAATCTTATTCTCAATGAGTCTTTAGTTAAAAAAAGATGAAATTATAACATGAATTATAATGATAAAAATAATAAATATAGGTCCTACATACATCCGCTCAGATAAATTAGACCAGGAAACCCTATCTTACCTTAAATATGCGGCGTGGCTGTCTCTGAGGGTGACTTCCTCGTCCGCCCCTCCCCGGTAGAAATTCCACAACATTGGGTGGAGGCATCTCTTGGCATCTTCCTCGAAATCATCTAAACAGATTCTCTTCTTTGAGGCCATGGTTATCACCGCTTGCTGTCTTAATGGTTGTATAGCTTATGGTAAAGTGTGAAGCAGGGTTTTGAAGCAACTAAAATGTTCTACCTCTGTGAATTCAACAGTGGAGACAATTATTGATCTGCTTGTGTTTCGCGGGATGTTTCGTTGCGTCAAATGGTCACTAATTTCCTAACCACGGAACATTTATAGGATAGAGATCGGTGGAAATGGTGAAACGACAGGCCTACGTAGTTTGCATTTAGCTGGTCGGAAGTCGTATCACAAACAAGAGTGTCTGTACTTTGGTCTGAACAATGAGATAAACCGAGCTCTACTGATACTCATGTATAAGTATTCTATGGAGTTCCTACCTGCTTTTAGATAAAGCCAGAGACTGGCAAAAGGAAATTCTACTCAAGGCTCAATGCAATAATGTTCAAGTGACAAATAGTGTCTGTGTCGGCAGACTAACCAGATTGCGCCATCTACAGGCAAGCAAGAAGTTGCGCTTTACTTGCATCAGCTTACTTTGGAAACATTACTAGTATCAATCATAATTCATATTGTCAAAATCATAAATTCTACTCTAGAGAAGGAATTGCATGCATGCTGCTATTCCTCTAGGAGTAGCGTGCCATATTGTCACAATATTCGATTCCATGACATTTGCTCCCGCGACGCTGGCTCCGGTGGAAAATCTGCATGTTGTAAAGGCCAAGTCCACAGCAAGATGAAGTTCATTTTAATAAAAAGAATAATAAAATTCCAAACAAAACAGTGAAAACTTGATGAAATCGGATGAAAAATAAGGAAGTTATGAATTTTTTAGTTTTTTGCTATTTTTCGCAAAACGGTTTTTGAACAGTGTATATGAATATTCATTGAGTGAGTTGATGATGTCATACATACTCACTATTCTCCATTATAATCTATATAAAAAATTCAGGAAATTTTTATTTTTTCACTAAACTGAAAAGTCATCCATCATGATTGTCTAGACATAATTATTAGACTAAATACCATTTTCTATAAGTATGTAAGGACTAAGGAGTATTTAGGACAAATTTCACATTTTTATAGCTGAAATATGGAATTTTTGTCATTTCTGTATAATGTGTGGAAAATTGTGAGTATATCATTAACTCACTCACTGAATATACACATCGACTGTTCAAGAACTGTTTTGCGAAAAAATAGCAAAAATTCAAAAATTCATAACTTCCTTATTTTGCATCAAATTTTCATCAAATTTTCACTAGTTTGTTTGGAATTTATTATTGTTTTTATCGAAATGAACTTCGTCTTGCTGTGGACTTCGCCTTTAAGCTAAAAATAAAACCCCAAACCCAAACCTAACACTGCCTTAATTCTTATCCTCACATTATTCTGGATCGAAACCCTATCACACCCCAACCCTAACCCTATTTAGAAATTAAGACAGGAGCAACTGTCGCAACAGGAGCAAATGTCGTGTGTCACCGTTATATTCACTGCAAGTGGATGAAGGAAATGACGGTGTGTGTGTGAATTTTTATCTTTTTATTTCTTTTAGAAACGTATCAAGCAGATCACGATTATTTACGTCTAGGACCGACCTTTAACATCACCATCCGAAATACGTGACTCAGGTTCGAACCTGCGATCAGAGTCAGTTTGTGCGTAAAGATACTAACTGACAGGAGACGTTACTTCAAAACCAACTCCTATTGGACCCCTAAAAACCGGCGACGCTCTGAACATTACACGGCCCACCCCTATCGGCCCACCCTTTCCACAAAATTTATCGAGCAGCCGCCACGCACGGTGGAGATTCCCCAAAGTAATACCATTCTGAGTCGCCCCCCCCCCCCACTCCCTCCCCGATTAACCTCTATTATGATCAGATTGTCCATGCCACTGCAGTAACGTATGGGTGAATGATCTATAGTGAAATGATTTAATAATAATCTGAATTTTATATAAGATTTAATCAACCTTTGGTGCATCGGGGGGTGGGGGGGGGGTGGGACAGTAATATACTTCCAGGCCCGGACAAGCAGGCAAAGTCCGCCCCCATACAGTTGCACATGTTCTTTTCCATTGTTGTTTGGACTCTTTTTCTTGTTTTTTCCTCCTTGATTGTTTTTTTTTTCTTCGTTTGTTTGTTTGTTTGGTGTTTTTTTTTTTTTTTTTTGGGGGGGGGGGGCGTTGCAGGGAAGGGAAGATTGCCAATTATACTGCCTATAGCTTCAACGTTACAAATACAAACATTCAGATTCAGGTAGCGTATGACAATACATCAAGCAGGATATTGAAAAGGAATTACGCCACCTATATAAGGTTAGAACTAGACTAAAGTTTTCTGTACAGTAAAAAATGTGATGTGCATAGTGTGAGTTAGTAGGCTTGCTGTTATTAGTCAAAACTGTCGAGGTTCAGGGTATATAGACGGGGGGGGGGGGGGAGAAAAGGAAACTGTAAAGCAGAAAAGGGAAAGATTAAGGGAGAGAGAAGGGGAAATGCTGGGGGAAACGAACACGAAGAAAACTGCATGATACGACAATATACTCCGAAAGTTTAAACAGCCCATTATTGGTGGATTTATGAATTAGCATTCTATCAACAAAGTAAGACTATGCCTCCTTTCCTTCCATACGAGATGAAGGCATGCCAGTTACTGTAGCCTCCGCCCCCGGCAATCCCTCCCCCGATTCGCCCCCAGTTTCCTCACGGCCAAAAACAGTGCACCCATCTCGCGCTCAACTGATACGACTGAAGTATATCTTCATCATGATGTTATGACGAATTACGAATTAAAGCCAGAGCGAACTGGCACCATTGTGGATTTTGAAATAGCGGCCTCTCAGTCCTAAACTACTTATTTTTTTTCCCCTTTTTGCTCCCAGCATGCTCTATTCTGATCAATGAGAGCTTTATTCTTTGTATAACATCTGTTAAAATGTATTTGTATTCATACTAAGGAAATTCACGAGACGCCACAAAGGATATAATGTTTCTAAGAGTCTCTGGTTTTGAGTAGCCGTAAGTTGGCGCTGTTGTAAATACATCATAATAAGGGTCAGTTCACTGTTGCTTCAAAGTATGTGACGTAATCAGTTTGATTGACTGAATTTAATTTCTGTGCTCAGTTATAACATAATACAAAAGAAGAAATGATAACAGAATTATAGTTTCCTGTCATAGCAGATATACTTACTTCAATTGTTTGGGGCTCTAAAAATATATATAATAATAGTTTCCATTCTCTCTTCTACTTTTTCTCATACAAACGTAATCTCTGATTATAATTGCAATAATTAAGTTATATGGTGATGGAAGCTCCATGAAATTATGATAGTGACTTATGTAATTTAGACAGGTATCTGTCAGCAGCGACTGAAATGGTTCCGGTATCATAATTAGGATTATAGCTCACCACGGTTGAATCGAGGAAGTCTTACTATTCCGTAGTATCTGATACGATAAATGAAAGTGTATATCTTCCGGTAGTATTCTAAGAAATAGGAATGTTTATATGTCGGTCATTGACTTGACAGTTCTCTTCTTTTTCTGGAATTATTAGTTTTGATTGTCTATATAGCAGCGGCTTCTCTTGAACGAATAGCATCGAACGGGACAGCATTAATCTAACAGCTGGTATTTTACTGTGCTTGTGTTGGAATATAAGTCATAATTATACATCTTGAACCTGTATTAAAATAAAACCAAATCCTCTCAAAGCTTTTAGTCATGGGTGTTAATTGCCCTGAGACAAGAATACTTTAACTTAATTCTTGTGACAAGGTCCAACTGATACACACCAGTTTCAAAATAATCTCAGCGTTGAGCATAATTCGTAAATGCATGTACAAGTAAGTTATATAGGCCTCAGGATCGCCTGATCAAAATACAATTAACCCACTGAGGTCACCTGATCAAAGCATCAATACAGGAGTAAATAATTTTGTACAAATTACAAACTTACTGCAGAAATGCACATCACAGTATAGAAATTCGATCTCTAACCATTTGAAATAGATTCGAATAGAACCATAGGTACTGTACATTGAGGTAAACAATACATTTCACGATTTCTCGAGACGCTCGACGTGGGGGCGATGCGTGGGGGTCGATATATCGGTATTTATATATGTTTTGTTTTCATATCGAATATTCACTTCATTTCAAGTAATTTCAGTCGTTAGAAACACTAGCGTAACTACTTTGAGGAGTGGGGGGGGGGGGGGTGATCGACTTTTTCGCAGATTTTTTTTTCTGTCGAATTCACACTTAAGTATAAATACACTTCCTCACCCACCCGCACAGACCCCGTTACAGATATTTTTATTTTGCAAGCGAGCGAAGCGAGCGAGCCAAAAATAACCACTTTTCTGGTTTTTAATCGCATTTTCAAACAAAAATTCTAAAATATGATGGTTCGTTTATGACAGATTATCAAAAATTTTATTAACTGATTAATTAAAATATAATTTCATTTCTATATCCCACCCCCCGGGCCCACCCCCCCCCCCCCCGGGATTTACGCCAATGGTTAGAAATAATCTTAGAAATTTATGCTTTAACACCATTTGTTTGTTGTTTTGTCAAGGTGAAGGCATATTGCTTTCATTTTTTACACTCTTATTGAAATGGTACATGCCCGGGTGCATGATCTTTTTGACAAATGAAATTTAAACTATCGTAAAAAATTGTCTTCTCGTATTTATTTTGACAATGTGGGCTTATTCTCTGCGGGGTTGCATAGATAATCTATATCAATCTTTACTGTGTGATAATTATTCCGATCCGTACTAGAAAAATCAAAATCATTAGATGAAGAATAATGGCACGTATATTGATTATAGGCTTGTGCATCGGCCTTCTTTCTATTTCGTTTGTTTTCTTTTTCTGAATATCAATAAAAGACATGTGGACAGAAAGTAGGGTAAGGTCAAACTCAGTGGGGTGAGGAGACCATTATGAATTATGCATGAGGAAGCGTGAAGGGTGTGTTTTTTTCGTAGTCTAGAAAAAACCACAATTTTGCCAGGTAATGAAGACTACGTAAATCGTTTCTTCTATTCCTGAAACTAAAGTAAAGTTGAATTCTGTATAAAAAGAAAATATTTGATTTATTTGAAGTGAATTATTTGCAATCCAAACGACAAAAATACATTATTTATTGGTATTTAATAAAATAAGGACTTATAATTCAGACTAGCCACGCTCTGTCAGCCGACTAGTTCGGGCTTCTAATTGGTTGTCTCTTTTGCATAAATTACCATGATAATAATAATAATCGCGCGATCGTACCACAACATAACAGCTGAGCTGAGCCAGCTCGAATGACCTATGATCTCGATCACGTACGTTTCGTAGTACGAAATTTTTGCAAAACAGACAAAATATTTCATTGTGAAAGCATCTGAGATTAGAGAACGACGTGTCAACTCCTACTCTAGAGTCTAGGACTAGGTGAGTTTTAATGTGAAATTCATGTTGGCAAATAAGTTTGAACTGGAGATTTAGTGAAAAGCTTGTGAGTTGTGTTTTCTGCCAGAGGCAGAGTGACATTCATGTTGATATGAAAATTGAAATGCCAACTTGTGCTGCGTGTGTTACGTGTTTGTGTCAGATTCCAAGCATGCCAAGTATCAACTTCAAGTTCAAGATGTGCAAGATTTTGACTGTAACTCTTTACATAATTTGTTGTGGCTATATGAATTTTGTTAACTTGATTTGAGTTTCAATGTGGGGTTTGGCAAGCAATGATTAAGGGAACGTGAGTTGGATTGTTAAGAATATGATTAGATCTATGATGAAGTTTTTAAAAAAATTGACATTGAGTCTGAGAATTTCTTCATTCTTTTTCCATGTTATTGTTAACCATTGCATTATCCATGTTATCTGTGTGATGACTGGTAAATTAACTTCATGAACTTAGAGGTTTGATCGTATTCATGCATGACTAGATCTAGTATAACTTAAGATCATGATCATTGTGTGTATTTCTTGATGATGAATTTGTGTGTGAAGAAAATATTTAGTCTATAGCACTTAAAACTTACCAAAGAGATTCATTTATTACTATTACTAGTCTCAAGAGACATTTTGTATTTAATATGCTCAACTCACTCAAGTTAGCCCCGGGACACTGCTACGCGTTCAGGCTAGCTGTTGCAGTAACTAACGCTCAAGTCTGCTTGGCATGCGATCTGAAGTTCTGTTCTTATCTTTTGCACTGTTGGCTGGTAAAATATATAGATCTAATTTCCAAACCATTCCTTGAATTTCCTTCAATTCAATTGAATCTCAATATCATGTTGATCAAGTGAAGTTTTTCAGATTTTGTTTTTGTTTTTTGTTTTTTTTGATTGGCAATCTTACTTGAAGAAGCTCACACATGAGCTGAGGAACACAATATGCCTATCATCAGCAATTGCCCCCTAATATCTCTACCTTGCATTCGTGTTTAGAATGTCAATCATAGTATACAAATATACTTTGCCTTGAGAGTTTCTGGTTAAAACTATGGGCAAGAGGTGACTCCGAAATAGTACTATTCACTGAGGGGCACAGCCCCGAAGTGAATGGTACTATTCGAGTCACCGAGGCCCATAGTTTTAACCAGAAACTTGAAATTATGGCAGAGTATATTTGTTTTATATTTTGGATCAAGATTTATATGCATTTGTACATGAATTTTACTTTCTTATTTTATATTTTTCTTGACTGATACACGGCCCCGTTGTAAATCAGTCAAGTAGGTGAAGTGGGTTTTTACCTTGTTTGTTAAAATAAATCATTCAAATGACACCAAATCAATATTCTTTATTTCATGTTTATGTCTTAATGAATGCTTTATGGCACTAAACGTTGTACGGATAAACTGCAAAGTGATCGGAAATTGAGAAACGCTGTACCCGTGACACCGCGAGAGTTCCCCATGGTGCGCACTCGAGCTCTCGTATGCCCCGCTGAATTTTCATTTGGCGCATAGATTTTGCGTACTGTGACATCATTTCACAAATAGTATATACTATTTGGAAAATGTCGTCATAAGAGTGACATCATTTCCCAAATAGTAAACCTTCATGCCAACATTCTGAAATAGCTGAAAAAACCAGTGATCACGTGAAGGTCTTTAAGCCAATCATGAAAGGATAAATTTCTGATCCAAAATATAATAAAAGTTAACAGATTATACACATTTGGATTAGAAAGTCACTATCTAGAGTCAAACCAGCAATAGATGTTATTCAGGGATAACCCAGGGCTCGACCGGGCCTGGGACACATGCCCTCCCCCCCCCCGCCCAATTTAGGCCTGGACCCCTAAAACTGAACATTTTTCATGTAGAGCTCAGTATATACATATACACAGCTCAGAATTTTAATCCAGATCTACTTGTATACCAAAAAAATTTCTGTGGAGCCCTGGATTAACTCCTGGCCACTACTGTCTCTCTTGATTTGTATTTGCTGTCATAATTCATGTAGAGGTTACTTGTATATTGATCCCTCCCAATTGTGACTTGTAAGGGGAAAAAAAATCATGTGGTCTGCTTGATGTTTCCCCCCCCCCCACCCCCCATTCAATTGGGAACATGAAAAGCATAATTTTTTTGTTTTTGGACTGCATTATTTGTAATTTATTATATTGCAGTGTACCTGAATGCATGCATGGATATTGGGTTAGCTTTGATCTGTTTTATGAAACAATGCAAGTAGTCATTCCAATTAAAGAATATCCAGTGAATTCCTTGGAATATCTGTAATACTAGGGAGATGGGAGTATTGTATGCAGATGTAGGGGGATCTTCCTACACCTATACACTATAAGCCTATGTGTAATGTGTATTATGATATATTGAAAATGAACTAATGAAGGTCTACATTTTCGTATGCAGTACATTTACATGTCGGTGTACTATTTGTAGCTAGCATTCAGAGTGTGCATGTACATGTTTAAGAAGTTTGACCACTTTCACAGCATTCCCCAAGTCATTTTGCATTACAGCATACACTGTATGTAAGGCAATCCTACACCAAGAGCAACTCCTTACCTACACTTACGGATGCAGAAGTGACCTGTACAAATGAAGCTCTACATTCTGCTGAACAGCATGGCTTCACAGTACAAGTGCGAAGTGCACTGTACAAGCACTTGTTCAGCCTTTTATCCAGGACAGGTTCATTCCTGAATGCTGTTTTTGCACACTGCACAGTAGTTATGTATGGGCAACTTATAATGTAGGTCACTGGTCAATTTCAATGGCCCTGACTGCACACAAAGCATTGAATTGATTATAGTCAGCGGTCAAGCAGCAATGGTCACGTTTCCTGGTTCCCATGAGGCAAAGTGGCCAGTCTTCTTTGACCTCTAAAATATGAATCCAGGCAGCCATATTTAGACCTTGATATATTAATAATAAACCTTGATTAATTAGAACCCTCTACATTTATATACATGTATCATTAAAACTCTGGCAGTGCAGACTAGAATTAATAGTTTTACTGGGCATTTTAGTCGACTCAAACCAGTCATGTATAATGACTAGACAGCATTCTACATGTTCATGTACTATTTTTGCTCCCTTACAATAAATAGAGTGAGAGTTGCTTGTCTGCAATAATGATGATTAATGTCATACAACTTTCACTAAATGTCATGCACTATACAGTGGAAACTCATTATAAGAGGTGTAACCTTGTTATAGCAGGAATCTCATTATATCAGGGTGAAAAAACAGGCATATAAGAGCTGGGACCAGAATATTACCTTGTTACATGTATATCAGGAATATTTTTATATCAGATCTGGGGGGTGTAACATCGTCTTAAGAGCATATTAAAAACGACATGCCCGTAGCTCTTACGTATCAACATCAAGCGCATTGGAAGCGCCTCCTATCTCCTGTGCTCTCAGGCCCATTCCCAAGAATCAAGATGATTTTCCTTCAGTTATGTTTCTGCGCATCTTATCCGCGCATCCTGGCTGGTATTGTTATGTCATCACAACAGCAGTGCAATTACCGTGCAGGTAAAAAATGGAGTTGGAGGGCGATTCTGCCACGCTTTGCAAAATTTTCATAGATCATCATGGATCGCCATGGTCGCCATGATCGCCTTTCTAGTGAGATGGGGGCCTTATAGTCCTTCATTAATTGTGCCGTGGTTTGGAGATTTTTTTTTTTTTTCATCAAAGGTGAACTTGATGTCAACCACGATTTCCTGTAGCGTCTCTCAATTCACCACACAGAATGCATTCTAGTGACAAAGTAGTGACTGGGGTACAAGTGTGTTGCACCATGTACATGAAACTGAATACATGTAATAATAATGATAATAATAAACAGTTTTTATATAGCGCATAACACATTACGTCTGTATGTCCCTATGCGCTCTAAGAGAGAGAAAAAGAAAAGGAAAGACATGACTGAAAGATAGGTAACTGAATTTACTTTGTTAGACTACTTAGATATGTTTTGAATAAGTGTGTTTTAAGTGCAGATTTAAATTTCTCTATCGTGTCGATGTTTCTAAGAGAGTTTGGGAGGTTATTCCATGAAATTGATGCAGCATGAGCAAATGAACGTTCGCCATATGTTTTTGTTTGAATTGGAGGTATGATAAACAGATTCTGTGTGCATGATCGAAGCTGTCTTGTTGGTTTGTATACAGTGAGTAGATCATTCAAATACAAAGGAGCTAGTCCATGAAAACATTCGAAAGCTAGTAACAAAATCTTGAACTGGATTCGAAACTGGACTGGTAACCAATGTAAATTGCGTAAGACAGGAGATATTGAATCATGTTTTCTTGTGCGAGTGACTAGTCGAGCTGCTGAGTTTTGTACAAGAGAAGACTTGTGTGTTAGGCACATACATGTAACATGAATGGTACTTCCAAATTAATTATTAAAGCTTGCACTAGAGTAGGAAGGTCATGTGTTTGAGCAAGAGATTAGCACAAGTTCAACAGTGTCTCTGAGTTGGTCATGACTTGCTTTATGTAAGAGCAGCCAGCAATGCTTCTATTTGTCAACAAACACATGCACATTTATTTTTTGTGAGCTTACATGTACACATTATGGGAGTCATAGGCTAGTGTCTGAGAAACATACATCATGCCATTGAATTATTGTAAACAGCTGTGTATTCCGTTCCTTAAGTGTTTTTAAAGAAATTAATTCATATTCAGATTATGAGCTTTTTATAGATCACAGGTTGTGACTCATTGTCAGGGTTAGCTTGACCTTAAAAAAAGGATACAGCAAAGTGTCCTAGCTAGTTGGTGCAGAGTGCTGAATGCGTGTACAGTACATCTACGTGTAGACTTGTACATTGAAATCAGTGAATCAAAACAAAGGAGTAGGCTATACATGTATACAATTCAACAGTGCTCATATCAAAGGATAGGACAAAGGTAATGTTTGGCTGAATTCCAAATTATCTTACATGTTATTCCATGTATTATCTCAAGTTAGTGGTGTGATAATAGCGTGTGTGGGTCACAGGAAAGGAGGGCCTAAGCATGCTCACTTCGGGTATCACTTAGTGACCCAGATTGATGCCCAAGCATGGACTCCACTAGATTGGGTCATTTTGCTCATTAATAAATCACATATATGTTAACTTGTTGAGTACTTCTACAGGCTTGTGCTTTTACATGCATGTACATGTAGTTTTGAATTACATTAATTAGAAGGAAGATTGACTAATGACCCTAGATCAGGAAATCCAGGAATGCGTCACCAATATGTTGTTTTGATTCAGCCACAAAGCTGTATGTGCTGCATGGAAGAATACTATTCATAATGGACATTTTAGGCTATACTAATCAAGACTCGAGTACATGTTGTCATGTCATTGCAAAAACACCCTCAAATGTATTGTGGGCAGAAGAGCCCTTCACCAACAGATGCATTTTAAAGCTCTTCTAACGAAAATCCAGGGCCCTGTTGCATAAAACTTACCATTGATGGTACTTTACCATCAATGGTAACTTCCATGGAAACCTTGAAATTGATTGGCTGTTTACATGTACATGTAGCACTGTTACCATGGTAGTTACCATTGATGGCAGAGTTACCATTAATGGTAAGTTTTATGCAATAGGGCCCAGATGTGACACTGACCATTGTTTTGGAGTTACCGTGACTTCAGGTTTTGAAGAAATAATGAATATTTTTCTTTCTTTTATTTTTGAGAAAACGTCTTTTTGTGCATCAAGGCAGTTCTGTGCCGATGCAAGGATTATTGTATTTATTCATAAGCTGGATTTTCTTTTCTTTGTCTTCAATGCACAGATCCCATCTTGCGCCCCCTAATGCATATCTTCACGTTCATGTAAAGTCATCAAGCAGCAGTTCCTGCTGAAAGGTCGCATCACTTGTACAAATGTGCTTCCTGCTTTCAAGAGCCAGTCAAGGACTTCACCGTCTGAGCGAGGTCACATTAATGCTGTAACAGACTCAGTCGCTGCTACATGTACATAGTACATATCCTGTTTGACTCACAAATGTATGGTTCGCCATTTTACTTAACTGAGACTTGAGATTAGATGTAGGAGAGATAATCTGCTGAACAAGTTGCAATCAAACTTCAAAGATGGCTTCTCCGGGGTCACCCTCCTCGCATCCAATGTCCAGTGGTCAACCGTCCGCACCCAGTGGTCAGCAACCAATGGAGAGAAGGAGCAAGCATTCCTTTGGCCATACCATGGCTATTCTATTGGACAGACAGAAGGCCAAGGTGGGTTAGGCATTTTTAAATCTTTTTAGCTTCCCTACAATACATCAACAAATGTGCAATATCAATGTGCAATATTGAGCCCAGTGATGGCAATTTATTAATGTATTCTATGCCTAGGGCAGAAATTGCTCATGATGACCCAAATTGCTTGCTGGAGGCTTGCACATCATAGTTGCAGCTGTTGCATACTAGATGGATTCTCCTGAAGTGCTACAGGCATAATGCTTGTGAATTGAGTTGTTGAAATATCCATGAATAATAATTGTTGCAAAAATAATGAAGCATACATGTATGTCGTTGAACTTGAAAGTTATGTTAATGATATTACAAGATATCAAGTTTGTAATGATATCAAGTTTGTAATTATATTTATTTTGTTTGAACAATTTCAAACAAAATTTTTTTTTGGTAATTGCACTATTATTATTTTTCAATTACATGTAAAGAGGGTATCTCACTGAGCCGCGAATGCTTGCAAACGTAGCAAATTTGGGATTTCGCCAGGGTTCGTAAAAGGTTGCAAGAAAGTTCACAAATAGTTTTCGTTGTCGCAAGCAGTTTTTCTTGTTGCAAAGAAATTTTGAACATGTTCAAAATTTCTTTGCGAATTTATTTTTCCGCAGACAGTTGCTAGCGTTCGCAAAACAGTTGTAAGCCTTTGCAAACGGTTGTAAGACGGTGTCGCTGAAGTTCTATTTTGTTTCGCCAATGCTAGCAACCACATGACCATATGGTTCATGCATAAAATCAACCCACTGAGAGAAATTTGCTTTTCATATTGACCGAAGTCTGTTCTCTGCAGCAACCACTCTCTGACCCAAACAGTCTTTCTTTTCTTCTTCATTTCTTTTCTTTCTTCATGTTCTTTCTTTCTCGTTGCACAATAGCTGTAGCAGCAGCCAGGCAAAGCGGTTCTTCAAGGAAAGCAGCACGCTGGGCCTCTTCCTGGCAGAAATGCGTTTCCACATTCTGGAAATCCACCTTGACAAAATCCTTTGACTGCGGTCAGAAGAAATCTGAAGCTGGGGAAGGTTGCACACCCTTTTTATAGGGTTTGCTCCATAGATTCGCCTGGTACTTTTCCATGAGTTAGCAAAAGGTCGCAAACATTCACAAATATTGGCAAAGGATTTGCAAATAGTTGCTAATCTTCGCAAATACTGTCGCTAACATTTGCTTACAGTCGTTAATAGTCGCTAACTGCCTTTCGTAAACACTTTCGCAAACACTCGCTAAAATGTTGCTGATTATCGCTAAACATTGCTTAAAGTTGCTAAATGTCGCTAATGGTAGATGCGAATCCCGATGTTCACCAAGATTCGTCAGAAAAGTTGGCGAATCCAAAATTCGCTATGTTCGTAAGCATTCGCCGCTCAGTGAGATACCCCCTTAAGTGTTTATTGCAAATTGTACTATTGTTGGATGAATGCAGGGAAATATAATTGGAGAACTTCTCTGTTTAATATGAGGTCTGAATTATTCAATTATAAAAGATATGTATGATGTGAACGAATGCCTAATTATTATTATTTTTTGCTTTCTTCACAGCTATGTCGATCCCTCTGCAGACGGGGTGTGGTACTCTTCCTCATTGGCATTGTAATGGCCCTAGTACTTAACTTGCTTCAAGTCCAGAATAACGTCACCTTATTTCCTCCTGGAACACTTGATAGTATATCATCCTCAGCCTGGTGGGTGGCTCCATTCTGTGGTTCGGCTGCTGGTAAGTGGATTTTGAATTGGAATACACTGTTGCAGTGAAAAAAATACATGGGGGCTCGGGGCGAATTCGCCCCCAAAATGCCAAAAAGAGCCCTGGAAAACTAAAAATAGAGCTCCTGAAAGTCTCATAGGGTTCAATGTTAACTGTAATACAATGTAGAAAATTTGGGCTGGTGGGCTCAAAAAGTAGCCCCGGAAAAAAATGAATTATTTTTTCCCCTGCACTGTTGCATGTAATTTGAAGACTCAAACCTTTTCCAAATAACCCCCTCTCCCCCAAAACCAAAAAATCATAATAACAATGAAAATAAAAAAAATAAAAAAAAATAAAAACAAAACAAAAACAAATACAAAAGTAAAGACAAACGAGAGCAACAAAACTTTCAATGAGACAATGAAAATCCTATTTTGGTCTTGTGGCTTGCTTAAGTCTGTGACTTGGTTGCTGGTAAGTTTTGAATTGTAATTGTAACGAGAATAGAATTCGTCATAGACTCGTGACGAATTAGGTGGTCTGTTGGCATCTTTTAGGTTTCGACATGGATTGTGATAAATTCGTTGGTAAGACTTTTGATAAAATTTTTACGCCTCGATAGGAGACTAACGTCATAGAAATTGGATGGTTTAATATCGCAGAATACTTAAAAGATGATCCAAAGCTTGAATTCACCTTAACCAATCAGATTTTCTATAGGGTTATACATAGACTACTGTGCGCTGCATTGCTATTGTCATAACGGGCCAGTATCAGCAGTTTATTTCATCGACTGTGACTGTATATGTAATCATATAGTTAGAGAGGATAGTAATATAACATGTAAAAATAAAGAAAAAAAAATTGCCCCTTTCCCTCCGGGACTCGAACCAGGGAACTTGAGAATATGAGGCAAGTGCTTTGAAGGTATACCTGCATAACAGCTCATAGAGATAACACGTAGATTCAAAACTCAATTCTAATATCATGTTTTCCAGTCAAAATTTCGACATGTTTTCGACATTTGCTTCAAAAACATATGAATGCATAAGATAGAAAATTTTCTCAGCTGCAACATACGTAAAGATAGGCGAAAATCAAGCAGAAATAAGGAAGATGTTAATCAAAGAATACGAGAATGTAGAATCAAGAATTACATAAAGGTCATGTCCCATAGAGAATACACGCAAATTGAGAAAAATTGACATTGTACCTTTAATCGTGAATTTAGACCATGATGTCGTCATCAAAATGAGTAACAATGAATAATATATTTGTAGAGAATTGTCTAAGCTACAACATATTGAAATCTCAGCGAAAATTGATGAATATTAAGCGAGATAGTCTCGGTTAAAGGTAAAAAATATGACGTCATTATTGAAAAAATGAAATTGTGACTTCACCTAAGAATATGACGACGTTCCGACTGCTCGACCCTCAAATTTTTTTCGTGAATTCAAATCTCCATTTCATAGGCTTTCAGAAAATGCAAAAAAATTGGGGGGTCCCCATGCTATTTAATGAGCTATGGCAGATTTCAAAAGGGCATGTTTTTGCATGTTTTTACGTTATTTGCAACATAGACGCGCGCACGGATTTTGAACTTTGACGCGCGCGTGCGGCCTTATGAGGAGTTGAAATCGACTTTCAATTGATGTGAATTATCGAGAAAAGTACTAGGATCGCAAATCAAGTGAAAAAACGGTGTTTTTACGTTTTCTTTAGTGTGCGCGCGCAAATATGGCGCGCGCGGACGCGGACGCGCGCAAATTTTTGAAATGCTTAAAATGGCCTGAAACGTGTGCAAAATGAATATGAGTCGATTCTGAGCATTTTAAATTTTTGCGCGCGCACCGACGCGCAGACGTACGCGTACGCGCGCGTCTAAATGAATGGAATTATTCAGATTGATATGAATATTCATCATGCTAAGTATGAATGAGAAATGACATTCCGTTAAGAAGATATGATCATGAAATGATATTTACAAAATGGCGCCTGGATGACGTCACGATGATCTGATGAACTTGAAAATGAGTAAAAAACCGAGATCTCGTAAGGACTGATAATTCATGAAAATTTGACAAAAAATGACAGGGCCAGTTCTGAGATTTCGACTGCACAAAAAAGTGGGTACCAATAAAGAGAATAATTAAAAATAATAATAAAAATAATAATAATGAAAGAAGATTCTGACGAAATTAAAAGGTGATCTGTCAAAGATGACAGACCACCTAATTAAAATACCCATCCATTTTGAAGACCCCAGTTCCTTGCAGAGGAATATGCCTTGTAACACTTAACATTGCATTATCATCAGCACTGTGGGTTGTCTAATTCTGTTTGCTGAGCAGCTGTTGCTTGTGATAAGAAGTATCATTGATGTATATCAAGTATGAAACTGATCCTCCAGGCAAGTATTTTTCCTTTTTGCCTTGAAAATTAATGACACATTCGAGATGAGTATACAAATGAATATAGGAGGAATATGTCATTAATTTTCAAGGCAAACAGAAAAAGTAATTGTCTATTTGATTTTTTTTTTCATTGTTGTGGTAACAAACCCATTGAGTTTCATGTTATGTTCTTCTCAACACAGTACTTGTAGGTCTGCTATATCCGTGCATAGATGACAAGCTAGGAGAGACACCTTACTATAAGAGAGAGTGGTCTCATGTTATGCGATGTCTTGCCGTCTTCGTAGGAATCAACCATGCCTGTGCAGTATCCTTTGCATATATATCATGTGGTTAAAACCTTGTCAGTAGAAAATTTTTACAGATCACATTTTGCGATTTCTTGCAAGAAATAGAGACCAAAGGCCATTTTCATTTGTAATGGTAAATAGTTGAAGTGGTACAGTCATGTGCTAATGGTTATGATGAATTACCCTTTTATGAAGTCTTTTCATTTTCTGTAACTAAAAATAGTAAATATGTACAAGGTCAACTTGTGTATACTTTGCAGTTCAAGTTCTGTGTTTTTCTCTGACTTTCTATGTATTATACTTCCATTGATTTCATAAATGCCAAGCAGCATGCTCTTACTTTGCAGTATGGCTGCAAAATTGATCAGGATATATTTGGTAATCACGGTGTAGGTATGCATGTGAAGTCAAATTTCTTCCTTGACCAACTGGTTATCACAGAAAATTGAATTTGCCAACAACCTGCAATTTTCCCTGACACTGGCTGCAATGTCTCTTGGCCTGTGGTGGCTCTTTGATAGATCGAGGAGTGGATTCGGTCTAGCTTTGATCATTGCCTTCCTAGCTACTCTCATCACACAACTCCTTGTATACAAAGGAGTATACAGGTATGTAGTGTAGATCGCAGTAACTTGCATTTTACTTTTGTGTGCAGGGGTGGCGGAACATTGGGCTCTGATGATAAAAGTGGGGGTGCACGACGACATTCAACACCAGCAAGCAACACTGACTAATCAAATCTTGCGGGGTCAATCCCAACACCAGCATGATTTCAAGTACGGTGTTGAGGCTGACGTTGGTGTTCTCACAACACCAACACCAGCCTCCAACACCATACTTGAAATCACCCATTGTACTTTGACTTTACCTTTTTTTTTTTTTTTTTTTTTTGGGTTACAGGTACACCGAACCTGACTTCCTTTATGTGCGATCATGGCTTCCATGTGTATTCTTCTCTGGAGGCGTTACAATAGGCAATATAGGCAGACAGCTAGCACTGGTAAGTTCACAAAAAGAGAAAGAAAAGCAGGAAGTTTGCATTCTTCATGTATATGTTTGTGTTATTAGATTCATTACACTATTTACAGTGCACCAGATTAAGGAAATATGATGGAAGGACTGTACATGTAGTTATCTCTGACTGAATTTACCTCTATCTTATTCATGGTATATAATGTATTCTTTTAGTATGCTTACACATACTTCCAAGAAATACGATACTGTATTATTTACTAATCTCGCAGTGAATGTTGGTTTTCAAGGTGAACCATCGTTTAGATAAGTCATACATTTCTTTGATTTTCTGTACTAGTACAGATGTAGAACAAGATAAGTTCACTTCACTTTTAACCCATTTGTGACAGGAATTATTTAAAGCCTAATTTGATCAGCTTTTATTCTTCAAAATTGGCAGCACCAACTTTTTTATTTTATTACTACATTTTTCTTATAAAACATCATGTATCTGAAATGAATATGAATTGACAGAAATTATGATGAGAAGTCAAAAAGTTGCCAATTTGCCGGGGAAAATGGTGATTTAAAACCTATCACATTGCCAATTTAAGGATTCTACTGCTTATTTTCCTTTAAAAAATTTTCAGCATCAAACAACGAATATTGACGCAACCAAAATGGGCACAGTTTGTGTAGAATTTTTTGCTCTTTCTGCTCATGTATTTGGTATGATTTTTAGGGCTTTGCATCAAAAGATATTAGGCCAAACCATAAAATGTGGACCTATGTCACGAATGGGTTAATCAAACGGTCATAAAGATGATGAAAGACTTGGTAATGCTGAAAGCCTGTAAGTTATGGAACTGACATAGTTGTAATTTTGATTGTAATATTTTGCTTGTGCCATTCTTGCCCTTTCTCATAGGTTGATCGTCAATTCGCCAAGGAGCACATGAGTTGAAATGGTCAATGTTAGAAGAAAGAGACTTTTACTTTCAGATTTTCATGGTACAAATCTGAATTTACAACTGCAGCTGACTGTACAAAGTGCAACGAAAGAGGCTAGATATATTGTATGGAGAGCAAACAGAAATAGCTTTTATCATCGAACACGGGTCCCTGATGTACATGGGAGAACTCGGTGCATGCGAGCTTTTGCGACATGATAGGATGATGCCATTTTTAAGATGTTCATATTGCTTGCTACGTTGATGATAGAATGTCCATATTGCATGATAGAAATGGTTTGCGACATCTGTGATACTTCTATGGATAATCAATACTGCCAAGGATTTAGGTGAGATGGTGCCTTTAACTTTGCCATTTTGATCCTCTTCATCATGGAAAGAAAACAATTGAGCATTCTCTTTTGTGTTCCTACCTATTCACCATCAAGTGGATGCACCATCTGTGTTGAACCCTTCAGATTTCTTGCTATAGAAATCCATAAAGTACTGTGATGCCAAGTTTGTGGGACATTCTTCCGCTCTCCTGCTTAACCCCTTAATGCAGCATGGCAAGGGAACATGGGATATCATATTCAGTATCACCGAAAACTCTCTTTTGATGATTGGCAGACATCAATTTTCCACATAGCAAGGATGAAATAGAGCTTCTTTCATTATTGTTGGCTGGTCTTCTTATGCCCGTTGTGAAGATCATAGCACAGCCTGAGGATAGATTTTAGACTCTTCTGCATTTCCTGTAGCCTAGAGGGACTACATGTACGTGGTAACCTCAATGCTGTCAACTTCAGTAACTGTGTTTTTAAATACCTGCATACTTTTTTAATTTACTCAACTCTTCCAGCTGCCATGCTTAAACTGCATGTAGGGTAGCTTTATGGAAGAAACAGGTAGATAAGTGATCATAATTCTCACAAGCTGTAGGGGTCTTCCACCTGATATGAGCGGACAATTACGGACTTTGAAAAAATAAAGCTATTTTAAGCTTGAAGGCACATAGATTGATATGCCGAACCTGTGCAAATGCTGACACTTATTACCTTTTGGTCTTCCAAACTTGCTGAGAGTCAGAAGGATGTCAAGTCAATGTATGAATTCAATGCCTTTCTGCTCCTCAGCAGATGATATCAACTTTGATTTTAATTGGTGTATCACATGATTTTTTTAATGAACAGTAAGTGGGAATCAACTTAATGAAGATGAACGTTGGCCATATGGCTGTGCCGGAGCCTCGGAGGGGAGATGAAGATTGCCTGAATAAGATGACTTACTATGATTTTTATGCCTCCGCCCACCGTAGGTGGTTGCCGGAGGCATTATGTTTTCGGGTCGTCCGTCCGTTAAAGGTCAAAGGTCATAGAGGTCATTATATACATTAGAATTGCTTGTTATTGTGATAACTTAACAACTACATGTATGTGACGGTTCAACTTCAAACTTGGCTCATGTATGCGGTCGAGGATTCATCTATTTATACATGTATCAATCATTTTCAGTCATAATTATGTTTCCATTTTATCTACATGTATGTACATGTACTTGTCCAGAGCTCCCAAGTTTTAAAACTACTTCATAATGAGATGTACATATTTTTAAAGGATATCTTGTCATATATTTGCTAAATGACATCGCACTTTGATGTGTGTATGTATTGCCTAAAGTGTGCTTTGATATTATATTCAGTATGTTAAGCATATTTTAAGATTTTCCTTGTGAAGTACATGTATATGTACATTATTGTAAGGCATTCAGAAAAATCGTTACCCTTTATGACATTTTAGATTAAGTACTTTAACAAACTGAGAATAATGCACTCCAAGTTGCACCCTCTTTTTGTTAAAAGTATCCAGTTTAGACATTTATTTGAGACATTTTAAATCAATTTATATGTATGTACACTGTTCATGCTACACAGTGTATAAACCTCATCAGCCATAGTATGATATTGATTTGACATTGTTATGCTCGGAGAGATAACATCATGGCGAGAATTCATTTCCAGATCTTACCGGTGTCGGGTTGTGCCATCTTTTCTCCTTTAGCCCTCTAAAACATGCAAAACATACATCTTGAATCCATTCAGGGGCATGTGAAACGGTTCTTCTGTTTTCAAACAGAAGCAAAGTCCATAGGTGAGTTTCATGGCTTCATTTACTTAAAGATTAGTAATGACAAAGCACTTTATCCCAATATTTTGGTTGCTACACATGTATTTGAAAGACCTTTTCGAATGCAGTCCAGTTCTCACTGTACATGACGCAATTGCAGATAAGCTGCAGCACTCAAGAACTCTAAGCAAATATTGACACGGATGATTTGCTATTTCATTATCTTTTGCAGTGCATTGTCATTTTAATGTTCTGTATCAAAAACGAGGGATAACAATGTGGAAGCATGTGTTGCTGAACCCTAGCTTTGTCACATGGCAGTTTACTTTGTGATGCAGTGCTGAACAAACTGAAGGATGTTGTGAGTCCATATATATTTGGCACATTACACCCCATCTCACTAGAAGGCGATCTCGCTGCGATCCTCAAAAATTGACAAAGCGTGGTGGATCGTGGTCATGGTTCTCACCAGTTCATAACAATCATGGTTCCAGTACCATCCGTAAAGGGTTTCAGACAAGGAAGAACCATGTGTGAAATTGCTGCACCATGCGTGGCAACAAGGGAAAAAAATATTGGAGTATACATGTATATTCCTAACAATAATGATAAATGTCACAGATTGTTTTGCTTTTTGGCAATGTATTTTTACTTTTATGCCATTAGTAGACAACTCCTGCTTATCAAGAAGTATTTTTCATCCTTTTACTATAGCATATACTGCCCCTACACCTAACTTTAGGTTTTATTCCGTAAAACTTTCAAAACTTCTACGCTTTGCACAGAGTGGGAATCGTGTGTGGATTTTTTTCTAGTGAGAACCCTGGTCGTGGCGTAAGCTTTGTCAATCTTCTCCATCGTATCTTGAGCCTTTCTCAAGCGCCAACGATCACCACCGTCGCCCTTGTCGCCACCAAGTTTTGAACATGTTCAAAACTTCCGTAGCGAGAGCGCCAAGGTCGCCAAGAGCGCCACAATTGTCTTAAGAGCGTATTAAAAATGACATACCCGTAGCTCTGACGTATCAGCAACATAAAGTGTACTTCAAGCGCATTGAAAGCGGCTCCTATCGCCCATGCTTTCAGGCCAGTTCCCAAGACATGTTTTCCTCAGTTTATGTTTCTGTGCATGTCATCTGCACATCCTGGCTGGAATTGTGACGTCATCACAACAGCAAGGCAATCACCGCACATGTCAAAAATGTAGTTGGAGGGTGATTCTGCCATGCTTTGCAAAATTTTTACAGATCGCCATGGTCGCCATGATCGCCTCTCTATTGAGATGGGGGCCTTACTGATCTATTTAAAGCCATTTTCACATTGAGGCTTGTACACATGTGAAGTGGCGAACCCCACAAAATGATTGATAACGGACACCTTGAAATACTGTCAAGTAGGTAAAGTCCAAAGTCCAAACAAAGCTTTTAATAAATCAATCATCCAGATCATTGCGTCTTGCATGTAAAAGAAAAAGGAAAACAGTATACCGGTAGCCCCCTCGTTTATGCTTTATATACGCTCTATGAAATGCTTTGCTATTGCCTTTATTGAAACATAATATCATATATTTTCTCTTCAGAAATTTTTGGTATATCCATACTCCAGCCATCCCAAGAACATCTATCCTCCATTTTGTTCATTGTTTTACTTGTCGTGTACATGTTTTTGTGGATGACCCAAATCCTTATGCCATGTTCTACCATGGAACATAAGAACGCAGCACTGAAAGGTGTTACAAATTGTAAAATAGATGTGATCGTGTCGGATTTGAGACTTATCCACGCAGTGTATTCGCATTTAGGCCGTTTCAACTTTCACATATGTTGAAATGGGTAATTGTATATGTACTTTCTGCAGATCATACTGACTGCAGTATTTCCCTAAAAACTGCCACAAATATTTTGGAAGAGATACACAGATTTTGTTGTTTTATAACACATTTTATTAGAGAACCACAGGTCCGATATTCAAATTGAATGAAATAACTTGTGTTCCTTCTATATGTATACGATGTAATAGTATAAGATGCAAATGGAATGCAATTATGTGATTTCTTTTTAAAACTGAAGTATGTATGAAAGGCAATACATATTATGAATACTCAGAATGTTGTTCTATCTTGTATCTTTGCATTATCCATTATGAAATCTTTTATGATCTTAATGAATAAAATTGTATTGAAAAGACATTTTCGTTTCTTGAAGATTTTCTCTTTTTATTTGCTTGGTATTTTTCTGTTCATTTGGGATTTAATTTATTTTAGAAATTAAAATCAAATATAACTAACTGGAATACACTAAAAGAAATTAAGAAAGATATGGAAAAAGAGAAGGAGGAAAAAGTTAGAAGGAACTTAGAGTGAAAAGAAAGGGAAGGAAAAGGGGCAATTGAAATAAAGATAGAAGGTGAAAAGAACAACAACAAAAAACAAACAAAACTAAACAAATTAAACACTGACAGAGAGACAGAATAAAAGAGAGGGAAGGAGATTTTATTTTTAATGAAACGTGCACTGTTTATTTATGGGAAACAAAATTCTGCACAATTTCATGCAGTGTTTCACGCCTCAAAGACAGCGCCATCTAGTGGTCCACACATAGAAAATCTGAATTCTCATTGTCTAAAAGAAAATCACTGGCATATATTCATATGTTTACAGTACACCAATATTGCCAGAAAATATCATCCCTCAGAAAAATCTTATCTCATCAATGTTTAATCTAAACTGAAAGGAAGAAATAGAGGGGGGGGGGGGGGGGGGGGGGGGAACATAACAAAAATGAACACTTAAGATCTTCCAGAAATTTTTTTATTCTCATATCGCAACAATGCAATTATCTACAGCAAGAAATATCTTACTCCGAAGAAAATGAATTTACTATATATTCACAAACATCTCTGAAATATATCGATTGATTTTGAGCTGATTAGTGAAATACAACGGCTTTACTGGAAGGAAGAATCCAACCTAACAAAGTTAGTACTGAAATATTAACAGACTCAAAAGACTTGAAAAATCAACTCGACAGAAATTTCAATATTATGTCATGTTCAATAACAATCATTTTCGGATTATTTTACATGTCATTATTGTTTGCACATTTTAAAAGATGATTGGGTCTTCTTCGTCTTCTTCTTCCTTCTTCTTTATTCTTCTTCTTTCTTTTTTCTTCTTCTTCCTTCTTTCTTCTTCTTTCTTCTTCTTTCTTCTTAATCTTCCTTCTTTTTTCTTCTTTCTTCTTCTTCTTTCTTATTCTTCTTATTATTATTTCTTCTTCTTTCTTCTTCTTTCTTCTTCTTCTTCTTCTTCTTCATTTGGCGTCACCTAGACCTGGGAAGGGAAAAGCGAACGTGTGACCCATGCCATGAGGTCTCTTCTCCCGATACAACAAATTGGGATTTACAGGTGTACATCTACGCCGGGATTTCCTCCCAACTCTTCTTCGAATAGTGCGGTGGGTTCTTAACATGCAAAGGCGGTGACTCTCCTGTACACGGGACATCCATTCACCTCCTATCCGAGGGAAGAGGTGTCTTCCATTTCTCGCATGCCTTTGCGACTGTGTTTATCTGAACCATTCGGTACAAATAATCAGTTATTGCTCTTTCGTATTCGTTACAAATATTGTTCATTAGAGAAGCATTCAACGACTATACACACCAAATCAGTATTTTACTCAGTCATATTAGTACTGCGCAATCAAGTAATATTTGACCACCGATTTCGAAGTTCCTGTTTTGGCGGTGGGCTAACTGAATGTCGTCAATGATTCATTCGTTTAGTGTAATGCCGAAACTCCCATCTCTGTGTTCCTGAATCATTGCATTCATTGGTGATAAGCTGTGGTTTATAGATTCGCCCCATCGCTATATCCAGGCAATAGTTGCTCTCACGGTGTTTGATTTGACCGGGCTACAGTAAATAAAGAACAGACAACTAAAACTATATTGCTATGAATATTAATGATACAGACATTTAAACTTTCTGTTTTTATTATGAACTCGAAATAAGTTCACAGGCGTGAATATTCAATAAGTTCATTTATTTAATCATATATTCATTTTACATAAAAGAACGAGAGCCAACTAAGCTGTATGACTGTTTTTCCTTATAACAAAACGTCTACAAATCCTTCCATTGTATTTTTTATTCTGAACCATCTTAAAACACTTCTATATAGAGAACGTAACTTCAGGTCTACATCCATAATCTATCCATTGTTTTATACAAGACTGACTCAATAATCGATAAACATGATACAGACAGAATTGAAAAAGAAGTTTAAGGAAATAGGATGCTGCTGCTGCTGCTGCTGCTGCTGATAATAATAATAATAATAATAATAATAATAAAGGGCCCTGCATAACATAATATTATTTTCCTTCTCCATTCGTATAAATCGAGCGCCTGGCATGATATCAATAAAAAAGTAGCCACATGCTAAAATTATTTTGTAACGATTAGAATATTAAAATATCAATACAATGATTGTGATGGGTTTATGACTATTCTTAGAGAGCAGACGATTATGCTACCTTTGAATGTATCCATTCCTGTGTTCCCGCCATTCCGTGACACGCTTCGAAGGTCACGTGTTGCCCTACTCTGTAGTCTGACAGATCGAGACACAAATCTTCGAAACGGATCTCAAAATCTTTGGTAAGAAGTAACGCCTGTAAAGTAGATTTTAAAAGTTGAATGGGACGAAATTATCTGACCAGTCTACTTTGCATGGATAGTCAAAGCTGAGCATCGTGCTTCCCCACTCTTCTCGGACAACAAATCTACATAATGGATCTCACAACCTTTGGGAAAGAGAAGCGCCTGCAGAGGAAATGAGTGGAAAGACGTTCTGAGGGAAGCGCAACATGATAATTATTCATTGGAGTATGCTTTTGCTTGGCGACGGCACTGTAACCCTTATCAGTATTATCATTTCAAACCATTTTAGTAGCAGTAATCATATGCGATACGGTCGGCTGAGCAATCTTTTTATGCCAAGTTCGCATTATTGGCATATCTTTTTTCTTGAAAATTGTGTAGAGCTTGCTTCCTAAAAGCGCTATATCCAGTTTTTTAAAATCAAACTTGAACTTTTAACGTCACTGTGGGGTATAGGGAGGTGTTTGTTTTGGATTTTTTTTTTAATATGCTGGAGTATTTTGCCATGCATACAATTTTGAAGCAAAGTTAGCAAGAAATATAGAAGAGATAGTGCTTTTGTAATCGTAAGTTTCCAGTGACACGTGTACAAACTCAGGACAGAGAAATGCATTTTTCTCTCAAATTACCAAAATGGATTTAGCGCCTTTTGGAAGAAAGCTCTTGAAAATATACTATTGCTTTTCATTTTCCAGATAGTTCCATCAAGTGTTTTGAATCAATGGGACTATATTATGGTATAGTAATAAATGACGAATGATGATGAAAGCCTTCCTTCCTCAGAGTCTAACAGGGGCGGCGCTACAGGGGGCAGGGGGTGACCGCCCCATTAATTTTTCAAGTGATAAAAAAAAACTATATGTAACTATATAATACCCCTATTTTTTCATTTAAAACGAAACAAGATGACCCATAGGTAAATTTATGCCCCTGGAGTCTAATGAATATAAAACATTAGGACATTTATTATGCAGGGCAGATCCAGGACTCTTTAAAAGGAAAGGGGCGTACTCTACTCCTGAAAATCTCTCACAAGGCCCCCCCCCCCCCCCGAAAAGGAGAGATGATCACATTTCTAGGGACTGAGTTTCATAATCAGGCAAGGATTTTCTTCCTTGTCACGTTATTTTGGAAAGTGCGTTGAGAGGTCCAAAAATGAAGGGACATATAATGGAGCAATGTAATATGATATTGGAGCATTATATTATGGAGCAAGATAAGATAATATAAAATAACATAATAGAGCAATAAAATGACAAAAAGAGCAATATCAAAATCAAAATATGCCGAAGGGGGGGGGAGCATGTTTCCTAAAGCTGTTCGTAAACGTACACATGAGGTGGAGGTACCGTGCTCAAGTGGTCAAGTGGTCTAAGGCGCTTGACTGGAGATGCGAGGATCGCGGTTCGATCCCCGGCACGGCACTTATGCCCTTGAGCAAGGCATTTTATTTACATTGCTCTTTTATAGTATATCAAATAAAGGGAAATGCCGTATGCATTGATACCAACGTGTGCACGTTTAAAAAAAAAAAAAAAAAAGACTTTACACGACTGGAATATGAAGTGCCAAATGGGATGTTCAAAGTTTTTCCTGACACTTTCACAAAGTGCAACTGCATTTCGTATAATCTCAATTAAAATGAGGCAAAAATATACTTCGCAATTAAAATGTTTGTAAACAATAATAATGTTAATCTTCGTCTGCATATTTCATCCGTAGCTGAAGCAATTTATAATGATTGAGAATCCTATTTGGCTTGCCATATTTCAGTCATCCGTAAAGTCATTTGTAACTTTACGAACAGCTTTATGAACCCCCCCCCCCCCCCCCCCATTAGGTTCAAATGGGAGCTGGAGACGTGCCTCTGTGCTTCTGGATCCCCCACGTGCATTGTGTTTAGATGCTTTATAAAAATCAATGAACAGAATACCTGTTTTACGTTGTAATTGCTGCATTTGTCCAAGAACAAATTTTTGCCTTCTCCTCCAGGTATGAAACATAAATCATGGTTTTGATTATGAACCTACAAAAGAATGATATATAATTATGATAATCATAATAATAATGATAATAATAATAACAGTAGTAATGATAATGATAATAACAATAATAAGGATAATGATGAAAAATAACTACATTTCAAACGTCATACGTGCACCTATCATGCCTATTACATTTTATCTCGATAAAAGTATGATGATGATTACAATTTGTCAAATGCTATATCAACAATTACGCATATCAGCAAACTATGTATTCATCACATAACCTGAATTATTTTTATTATCCAATGAAATATAAACAATATATCCACAATGACTGATGATAACATTTATCAGAATTCTTAGCCTACATACATTATGTCGAAACATCATTCCATGAAAATACTTACCCGTCCCCATGCCCTCTTTGCACTGTTGGCGGTTGCTAAGAGCGACGGCGTCACGTGACTTAAATACCAGTCGAAGCTATGGCAATTAAGTCGTGATCTCAAAGTTTGGATCTCTGAAATATCGCCGAAATACCTGTCCTGTGAAGATAAAAGAAAACGATAATTTATTCAAGTTATCTCTATGTTTATGTGATTTGTGGATGTTATCTCTATGTTTATGTAATTTGCGGAGGATATGTCACTCCCCATGCCCTCCCCCCCCCCCCCCCCCGCCCCTGCTTCCGGAGCTATTTTGGGTGTGCTGAATCCAAGCTAGGATACATCCCGGAATTTTAAAAAAGAAATAAAAATCCATGCGTCTTAAAAACCACCTACTCTAGCGTCTGGCACCGCAGAGTAGAACTCGTCTTTATATTCGTCCATCCACGTTTCGGCAATCCGGACCAAATTACGTTGATATGACGTCAAGATCGACCCAGGGAACGAGTACGGGGGCACCTGACGTGCCACGTGACCTACTCTGCTACACGGTACGATGTAGATTGAACCACCGCACATCCACGTCTGAAAATATATCGGATAAAAAAAGAAATTAATGTATAGAAGTCCAGCCATGGGGCAGACAGAAAGAAAGTGTTTCATGTAAGCTAGTAGTATTTGTTCTTCTTTCACTCCATTCTGTGGGATTTATGATAATTAATGTATTTTATTATATGATATCGCTGTGATTATTTTATATTTTATTTTTCTAAAAGTTTTTTTTGTTTTGTTTTGTTTTTTGTTTTGTTTTTGTTTTTGTTTAATAATTCTTTTCTAACCTTGGTCCGTAAAATTTAAAGAGAGTGGATACCACTTATGCGGGATTTGGCTGCTTTTTGTTTTGTTTTGTTTTTTGTTTTGTTATATACTTAAAAGTTGTTTTAATCGAATATATTGTGGCATATTCTAGTATATATCTATCATATTCTGTTACATTTTGTTATATTCTGTTAAGTTTTTGTGAAAATCCTGGTATACTTTGCTATTTATGTTATACTTTGTTCTTTTTAAGTTATATTTTATTTCGTAAAATTTTTGTTGATGTTTATGAAAAAAAAAATTGAGAATAATCCAATTTGTATGGATTACAAATCAGTAAAAGTTGAATTTGAATTTGAATTATAAAGTGCATTAGAAAAAAAAGGGGGGAATAATCATAGGGCCCGGGGGGGGGGGTCCCTGCGGAAAAATTATTTCCCAAGGAAAAATATTTTTCTCGTAAACTGTTTGCCTTCCTACCCCTCCCCCTTTCTCACTGAATTTTGAGAGGGAATTGGGAGGACCGGCTGGAGAATTGATTTGGGATATTTAATGTTCCGACCACCCACTTCTACTGAAAACACTTTGAGAAGCGGAGTTACCAGTATCTTGCATCCCTGGAGGAAAATCAATGCTTAGACGGGGGTCGCCGCCACTGCTGCATGCAGTTTATGCGCTTATTGGTGGAAATTAAACCATGCGCCAGTGGTTTGTCGCATTGCTTACAGCGATCATTTTGCATTCATATACTTTGTGTACGATGTCACTCTCACACGATGCGTCTATGACTGCTGCACGCTGTGCCAGTTCCCGACGCAGTCCTATACGTCGGCAAATGACCGCTCGTTTGCAGTTTGCACTGCTGACATGTCCTATGAGAAAATTCTCTAGCTGTCTACTTATTTATTAAGATCTTCAAATCCCCCCCCCCCCCCCCTCCGAAATAGATACACACAAAAATGTATATTTGGCTCACCTCCCGACCTGCAAGCCCTCCGTAAAAATCCCAAGCGTCCCAAAAGTTTATACTGACTGAACTTAAGAGAATTCCAAGCCGTCAAGGCGTACGTCAAGACCTTAAACCTAACAGCCTCAAGGAGAGATTGACTGACTCACCTTGAAAGAGAAATCGAGACCATCAGCGCCCCATCCGTCAAGCCCTGCGTCAAGACCACCAACCTTCTCAAAGAATGACCTACTCACGGCAAAGATCCCTCCGTTGATGAGGGGTGATCTGAAAATGAATTTGAGGGATGCAAGGCAATAAACTTCCAAAAGAATAAATTAGCAAGGCAAATTTTGAAAGGTATTAAGATGAAACAGGAGCTTCCCGACAAATTTCCTACTCTTGCCGAATTCTTAACTTCACTCCTGGATCACACATGCAAGAAGACTATACTCTATACCTTTCCCAAATGCTAACCCTAAAACCAGGGACGGCCTATGGGGGCGGGGGCAATTGCTCCATGATTTTTCAAGTGACCCTCCCCCCCCCCCCAAAAAAAAAAAAAAAGGGAGGGGGAGAAAAAGAAGAAAAAGAGGAGGAAGAAGAAAGAAGAGTATGAGAGTACATGAATGTGGAAAGAGAGGGCTGGGTCATGCAACTATAATCATACCCCTATATTAATTTTGTTCATTTAAAACGTAAATAAACTCACCTATAATTACTCTGGAGCCGCCCCTGCCTAAAGCCTAATTTTACCTCTATTCCTGGCCCTTAATATTTGATCATCAGCCCTAGAGCCCTGGATCCAAGAATCAAAGGATCAAAATTGTCACCACAGAAAGGTCACCTGCAAAAACGAGAAACCAACCTGACCGGCTCCAGCGGGTTGAGCCGCTCCGCCTTCTCAGCCTTACTGAGCGGGATCCACCGAGTCTCCAGGCTCCATCTGAATGAGACACGGGCCAGGGAGCCGTCTTGGAAGCCAAAGGTCTCCGGGTCGATCTTGTCGATGATCGGCGAGACAACGGTCGTCGGACCTTGATCAACGAGATCCAACATCGGTTCCAACCTGACATCGAGAAAACAAAATAAATGAGAATGATATCTATTTACAGTCAGTAAATCAACTGTAATCATGATAATAAGAAGAGTCACAACAATATCTCCAAAAATTTAATCATAGCTCCTTCAATATAATCTTAACACCTTAAATATAATCTTAACACCTCAGATATTACCTTAACACCTTGAACATAATCTTAACACCTTAAATATAATCTTGATAATCTTCATAAACTTTATTAGGAAGCTGCAATTATCTGTTCCCTACATTTCCATCTTAATTCAATTGCTGTCAATTAATGCTTTTGAGTGTAATATTATCATGCTGTATAACTATTTTTTTTATTAGGTTTAGTTTTTCCCCAGTGTACATCAAACTCTGTGTATCTTAAATGTTGGGAATGGAAGTAAATGAAATAAAATGATAAAGAACTGAATGACCCCAGTTTTATGTTACTCAGTTCTGTACTTTTAAGTGTTAAATAGCATGAAGAACGGAACTACAACAATTTATTTACATTTGACTGCAATTTTTTTTTTTTTTTTTTTTTTTTTTTGGGGGGGGGGGGGGTGTTTTTTAAGGTGCCCTGGACATCAGAAAGCGAGAGTTGTGAAACAGGGGCACGTGCCCTCGACAAGCATATGACACTTGCTATGACTCACCTGTGCCACCCCAAAAAGTGCAAAATATGTTACCTTGGCAAGCCTGAGAAACTTACTTCTACTTCTTTAAATTACTGAAAGACTTCGATAAACCTGCTTGAGAGTTTTACCATGCAGTCTAACTTTTACCTCTGTCGTAAATGCTTTGAACTTGCCGTTATTCCATTTACTGCGTTAGTCCTTTAAGCTCTAAATTCATTTCGATATAACCAATGATAAAATGATCTATTTGTGAACTTTGAGCTTTGTAACCGTGATTTTATTTATCTATAACAAGTGTTGAATTGACTTGAATAGAATAGAATTGAATAGAATTGAAGAATCATTACCATCAACAGAAAGCACAAACTTTCCTTTATCACGAAAAAATATTGAAAATAAAAAAGAATTCGTATACCCTGGAATCTAGATCCTGTTTTCTCTTTGGTGGAAAATTTGGTTGATTAAATATTGTACGTGATGCATTTATAGAACAGATGGTGTCTAGGTTTGCACATGTGGTAAACGTGGATTAAATCTTTGAAAAGTAAAAATCGAATCACTCGGCGATTGCAAGATGTTTTTTCCTTCGGTCTTGGGTTTGTATTTATTCTAGAGGACGAGCAGGAAGCCAAGTGGAAGTGCACATGGTAGATTAAGTGGGATGTGAAAAGACGGAGGCGCTAAGGAGCTTTTCATTCTTGGGGTAATCTGATAATGGCGCGGGGGGGGGGGGTGTCCTGGATCTCCCAACTACTCTAGTTTATATCTATGGTCTCCAACTCTCTATTTTACCTCTCTTTCTAGCTCAGTTTCGCGATCATTCCACCCCTTTTCCCTCTGTCTTGCTTTCATTCGTTCCTTTGTCATTTTCTTTCTAAAACATATACTCGCATCCTTTATTTCAGTTCCCTCTTTCTATCCACCCCTCTCAATATTCCTCTACCTCTTCCGTCTTTTTTCTATTTCTGTCTTTCTTTTTCACGCTCTTTTTCAAAATAAACTCAGACACTCTCTACATTTGACCATCTCTTTGCTCTTCCCCCTTTCTCCCCCTCCCCCTCCCCCTCCCCTCTCTCTCCCTTTCTCTCCGTGCCATTTCCACCTCAACTCCTTTTCTGTCCCACCCACTCCTAAAGCATGTCCCATCTCCACCCCCTAACTGATGACCTCGCTATCTGCACAGGTTACAGGAGAATCTGGTTCACATTACTTTCTCACACATGTCGTTAGTAAGTACACGCGATCGTATCTCGAAAGGCTATTTCGTGGGTCAGAACATAGAGAGTACAAAGCCATGGTCAACTCTTAAACTGTGTCAATTCATTCTCTTGCATGTAAGATGGGGACGAGACACAATCATATTCAGTCCGAAAATGACATATCATTGGAAATTTCATATTTTCAGGTTTCCTCTTCGGGTCATAGGTGTTTGCCTGGGAGACTTACGATTGCATGAATATAAGGTGCATGCCAGATTAGATTATCACGAGTGGAAGGGGGGGGGGGGGCTGCCACAAAACGATTTTCTTCTTCTTTTCCAAGGCAAATTGAAGGAATATATGAATTTGTAAATATTTTCTGGGGGAGAGTCCCGAGAGACAAAGATAATCTGTTTTTAAGATACGCTCCTACATTATTTCTTACCTCTCCAACAACCAAAAAACCGCCCGGGTTCTACAGTATCAACAAAGGGCTATCGATGCTTTAATATATCGGAAGCTTCATGAAGCATGATCTGAACATAATATATTATCTTAATCATTCCAAACGCCTTCTCTTCGATTTGAGGAACATTTAACAGCTATCACAGGAAGTTGGATCATTCTTCAATTATTTTTTTTCCCTCCGGCTCTCCAAACCTACCCGGTTTCCCCTCTGACTATTATTTCTATCCGGTTCATTAAACATAACTTCCTCTGAACTGATAATATGATCGAGATTTATTAAAAACATTCGACTGGTATTTTTGCGTGCAGGATCATGTTCGGAAAACATGCTATTTTATTGGGCATGGTTTTTTTTTCTCTCCATATTGTATGTTATGCACTTTACTCTCTAAAAAAAAGGAGTGAACGCGTTCATTCTGTTAGGGGTGAATTTCAGAAGAGAGTGCATTTAGAGTGAATTAAGAGTGATTTAAGAGTAAAAATTGTGATATTCACTCTTTATTCACTCTTTGAGGGGTGACCTCAGGGATCACTCACAATCCTTGAGTTGATTTGCTGAAGACGTACAAGCATGGTCCGTCCACACCATAGTGATTAAAATAGACCACATAATTATTTAGAAAAGGGCCGAGGCGTGCCACTGTTTGAACTTCAAGACACTGGGAAAGAGAATGTGCACAAAATGGGCGTCAATCGAGTGTGCGCGTGTGTGTAGGGGGGAGCAGTGGGTCACATCCCCCTAGTTTTTAGGGGCGAGAGACACAATAGGGTATGCCCCCCTCCCCCCCCCCCCAAAAAAAAAAAAAAAAAAAAAAAAAAAAGAGAAAAGAAAAAGGACACCTGAAAAAGCCAAAAGGATATTTCCCCCCTAGATTTTAGAAAAAGAGACACCTGAGAAAAGAATTGTCAGCAAATTTGGGGGTATGTCACCCCAAATTTTAAGCTGACAACCGTTTTTCTCTTGTTTTAGTTTTTGTTCTGCTTGTCAGCAAATTCTGGGTGTATGTGCCCCTCCCCCCACAAAATTTTAGCTGAGGACCTTCTCTCTCTCTCTTTTTTTTTTTTTTTTTTTTTTTTTTTTTTTTACTTATCAGCAATTATATATGGTGCACACTGAAATTAATTTCATTAAAAAAAACAAATATGGCATGTCATGTAGCCAAATGCTTCATGAAGATATCAGTCCCAGTACTCGAGACAATTGAGAAGTAATTTTGGGGAAATAAATATTTTTTTTAGACATGATATTACAGTCGAAGCGTTCATAATGAAAATGAGACATGTTGTCTTTTCCACGTATATACTGTTTTACAGACTGTAGGGACTGGCATTGTTGTGTAATAGTGCATTTTATCTAAATTAGAGAATCATGTAAATAGTGTAGAAGAGTTACTGCGGCAAGATGCTTATTTTCCCAAGAATAAGGCAGCGTGAAAACGGTAGAGAAAACAAAAGGGACGGTCAAATTGAGTACAAATGTGAACGGGAGGTAGAGGTCGTTCGTTTGCCCTTTTCATCACAGGTGCCTGAAAAAAAAAACCGTTTTATAATAAAACAAAGTTTTTGGAATCGTCCACTTACCAATGGGTGTTCACTTCGCAGTGCGAATCCAGGAACACGAGAACTTCTCCGCGCGCTTCTCGGGCACCTCTCATTTTCGCCCTGGCCACCCCTTCCCTTTGCGGAGAATGGATCAACCTCACTTTGCCCCGTACCAATTTTGGAATGTTCAAGAGTTTCTTCTTCAGGTCGTCTGAAAGAAAGAGCATTATTTGAAAGAATGTGACTATGTGACTACATGTGACTATACATGAGAAAAATATGAAAACATGATGAATATCTCCCGCGAGGGTTTTGTAGGAAACTTGAGAGCAAGAAATATGAAGTTATGAAATAGAGCATGGGAGAAAAAAAAAGGAGGAATAAGAATTGAGAAAAATCATAATAGATTTTCTAAAAAGAGCAAAATTAGAAGTTGGTGTAACGAAGAGTAGAAACAAAAGACGGCAGAAATGAGAATAAAAAGAGGAATAAGGGAGAAAGGCAAACAGAAGAAAAGGGATCAGAAAAGACCCCCCCCCCCCCAAAAAAAAAAAAAAAAAAAGAAAAAGAAAAATAGAAGGGAAATAAGAAAATCTAAAGAAGAAAACTTGATATGGAAGGAAGAAAAACGAACGAAAATTTAGGATATACCAAGTGTTCGATCGAAAAAAATATGAATATGTAAGGATTAACGATGTCAAATAACTTTCACTTTGAAATCTAGTACACGATTGCTCACGCACCCAGGCAAGAAAAAAAAATCTTTAGCGACTGACCCGATATCAAATGCAACTTTATCTGCCTTTTGCACTTCTAATACACCTTCCTGTTTTACTCTGAAGTATATAAATACAAACTCAGTCTAGCTAAAACTGAAAAATGCCTCGCAATTGACGATTGCTCTGGTGATCGGTAGGAAATATACAATCTGTGAATTCTGGATAAAACTTATGATATCAAAAGGGAGACAGAAAGACAAGTAATAAGAAAGGATGAGAAAAGGGGTTGATCAGAAGAAGAAGAGGAAGAAGAAGAAGAAGAAGAAGAAGAAGGAGGAGGCGGAGGAGGAGGAGGAGGAAAAGAAGGAAAAGAAGAAGAGAAGAAGAAGAAGGAGGAGGAGGAGGAAGAAAGGAAGGAAAAGAAGAAGAGAAGAAGAAGGAGGAGGAGAAGAAGAAAAAGAAGAAAGAATGAGGAAAAGAAAGAAGGAAGAAGGAGGAGGAGGAGAAAAAGAATAAGAAAGAAATTGTGGACAAGGATCTTGAAAAGATTCGCTAAAAATATCGACATTTACTCAAACAGTCCGACTAGGTCGCAGTCATATCAAAGATAAAAAGAAATCACAAAATGTGATTTACAGCCTGATAAAAGTCTGATAAAAGATGTAAAATTGAATTTCGAGTTCAAACCCGGGTCCTATCATTAACCCCGCCAAACCCGCAGTCTTCTAAATCAAGATGCGATTGGCAGATATTGTCTGGAATGGTCTTCTCGCAGTGGAGTAGCTACGAAAGGACATGTGCCCCCTGATGCAATGGCGAAAAAAAAGGAGCGAGAGAGATAGGTAGAAAGAGGGGGGGGGGGGCGATTATGGGAAGGAACTTGAAAAGAATATGATAGGGCCCCTCCCTCCTTTTCGTTATCGATGTTCTTTGTACATGTTGTAATTGGCATTTCACCTACCATTATAACAAAATTACCACAGTACCCTATGTAATTAGTGGTAATTTGATGGTATTTGCAAGATTTGATGGAAATTTAGTAAAATTACCATGCATGGGTATCATACTTTTTTTTGCAAGGGTAATGAGGGTACTGGAGCTACCCTTCCCTCTCCTGTGATTCCAGTGCCCCCTCCCCCCCCCCCCCCAATGTCTGAACCCGCTGTGCGCCATCGGTGCCTTCAGTGACACAAACTGCCCCCTCCTCTCATTGTACGTAACCGGTGCCCCCGGTGACACAAAATGCCCGGCACCCCCTCAGTGTCCCACTGTACGCAACCGATGCACCCAGTAACACAAAATGCCTCAGTGTCCCATTGTGCGCAACCGGTTCCCCAGTGCCATGACACAAAATGCCCATCAGTGTCCCATTGTATGTAACCGACTCCCCCAGTGACAGAACATGCTCCATCAGTGTCCCGATGAATGCCACCGGTTCCCCCAGTGACACAAAATTCCTCCCCCCCCCCCCCCGTGTTTCATTGTACGAAACCGGTGGCCCCAAGTGACACAAAATGCCTCATCAGTGTCCCATTATACGAAACCGGTGCCCCAGTAACAAAATGCTCTATCAGTGTCCCAAGGTTCGCAACCGGTTCCCCCATTGACATGCCCCATCAGTGTCCCATTGTACGCTACCGGTGCCCCCGGTGACACAAAATTCTCTCTCAATGCCCCACTGTACGCAAACGGTACCCACAGTGACAAATGCCCGCCCCCCCCCCCCCACCTCAGTGTCCCATACATTGTACGCAACAGGTGCCTCTAGTGACACAAAATGCCCTTCAATTGCTGCACCCACGCTACGCTACTGCAACGCATTACCCTTCGGGATCTAAAGACGTCTAAAATTCCCTAAAGGTCTAACGACATACATGTAACCTCCTCATGAAAAAATAAAAACATCCTATAAATAATTTGATTCACTCAAAAGCTGATCTTTGATCTGTAAGTGACCAAAGCGATCGAGCCAGTTAAATCGAATAATACCTCTCCATTTTTAATCTAATGATATACTATACGAATTCCTGTATGTTGATTGCAGGATTCATTTACACTTCATAAGACTTCGTCGATAATTATTGCATTAAAAAGTCAATTACTCTGAATGGGCTGCTTGAGTAGGGGCGAACCCAAGAGTCTATCGCAGGGGGAGGGTGGGCACAAGTCCGAAAATATTCTGAAAGGCGAGAAAAGAAAAAAATCTTCTACTTTTATAGTGTCTTTTTTAGACAAAAAAATCTTTAACAAAATTATGGGCCGGCTGAAAGGGTTCTCATATACTCATATGCCCTTTTTCTTTCAAGGGGAAGGGGGGGGGGGGGGGGAGACACGAATATTAATTTTGCAGAAACTATTCTGAGGTATATGTTTGCACGATTTTCTTTTCTTGTTTTCATTTTCAGTCTTTTGGATTCTGAACAAGACAATTAGTGTGGTATTGAGTGTTATCAAATGTGTCTAACAAGGAAATCTCAGTGGGCGCAATGTTTCCCTGGCAAGCAATTGTCCCAAAGACAATCGGAAAACTGGCTGTTTTCAATTCCAATATTTATATTTGTTTTAACTCCTTCAAACCCATGAATCACCCTCATAAAATAAGCTGTATAAATAAATAAGATGAATTAATGTCTTCCTATATTGAAATCTCTTATTTTCGTTCAGCACGCAGGATCATCTCAATGTTTATTTTTGTTTTTATTCAATATTGTTTCATCTTCTTCGCTTTATTTGGCTATTGACATTTTACACGCCGTATCGTTCACTCTCGTTGTCCTCCTTTCCTTGTTTGTATGGATGCCAATATTATTGTAACATACATGACAAGAAAATGAATTTTATCGCGCATTCCTGCATGCAGCAACAAGGCTAGTAATTGACCAAAGATAATTTCGTTGCATATATCATACTTTTCTTTTCATATTTCGTTAAAAATGTATTTACATATTCTAGGTTTATTTGTTTTTCTTTCCGCCTAATTTCATGTAAATTCTTAATTGTTTTTGTCTATTTTATGTTTGTGATACATAATATGTTTTTAAACCTCATTCAAAATTTGAAATATTTATGTATTTTATTTTGTTACGATTTGTACTTGTAATTGTTTGATATTCGAATTCATATTTCATGTATTTCATTGTTTCTAATTGTCACACGGCCTCTTTGAAAACCAGCCGAGAAGCTGAACTGGGCTTTTACCGTGTTTAAATAAATAAATCAAATCAAATCAATCAAATCAAATAACCACTTTACAGATTATTAACCCGTACATCATGACCATTGAAATTAATGAAGTTTATAAAATAATCTTAACAAGCATTAGCGTACTTATACACGAGAGAAAAGACGCAATTTTTGCCGATTGTTGGCTTTTCAAAAAGCACAGCAAAGCAACAACTAGAGAGAGAGAGAGAGGGGGGGGG
>CM057167.1:21535717-21557654 GCA_029962745.1 Echinometra lucunter
CTTTTATAATCATAGATATCATATCCATATCAAAAAGACGACAGACCACCTAATTCGTCTGATCGAATGACGAATTAAATCTCGTTTTTAATTATTCTCTTTATTGGTACCCACTTTTTTGTGCAGTCGAAATCTCAGAACTGGCCCTGTCATTTTTTGTCAAATTTTCATGAATGATCAGTCCTTACGATATCTCGGTTTTTTACTCATTTTCAAGTTCATCAGATCATCGTGACGTCATCCAGGCGCCATTTTGTAAATATCATTTTATGATAATATCTTCTTAACGGAATGTCATTTCTCATGCATACTTAGAATGATGAATATTCATATCAATCTGAATAATTCCATTCATTTAGACGCGCGTACGCGTACGTCCGCGCGTCAGCGCGCGCGCAAAAATTAAAAATGCTGAGAATCGACTCATATTCATTTTGCACACGTTTCAGGCCATTTTAAGCATTTCAAAAATTTGCGCGCCTCCGCGTCCGCGCGCGCCATATTTGCGCACGCACACCAACGAAAACGTAAAAACACCGTTTTTTCACTTGATTTGCGATCCTAATACTTTTCTTAACCATTCACAACGATTGAAAGTCGATTTCAACTCCTCATAAGGCCGCACGCGCGCGTCAAAGTTCAAAATCCGTGCGCGCGTCTATGGGGCACATAACGTAAAAAACATGCAAAAACATGCCCTTTTGAAATCTGCCATAGCTCGTTAAATAGCATGGGGACCCCCCAATTTTTTTACATTTTCTGAAAGCCTGTGAAATGGAGATTTGAATTCAAGAAAAAAAATCGAGGGTCGAGCAGTCGGAACATCGTCATATTCTCAGGTGAAATCAAAATTTCATTTTTTAATTATGACGTCATATTTTTTACCTTTAACCGAGACTATGTCGCTTATTATTCATCGATTTTCGCCGAGATTTCGATATGTTTTAGCTGAGACAATTCTCTACAAATATGCTATTCATAGTTACTCATTTTGATGACGACATCATGGTCTAAATTCACGATTAAAGGTACAATGTCAATTTTTCTCAATTTGCCTGTATTCTCTATGGGACATGACCTTTATGTAATTCTTGATTCTACATTCTCGTATTCTTTGATCAACATCTTCCTTATTTCTGTTTGATTTTCACCCATCTTTAAGTATGTTGCAGCTTAGAAAATTCTCTATCTTATGCATTCATATGTTTTTGAAGCAAATATCGAAAACATGTCGAAATTTTGACTGGAAAACATGATATTAGAATTGAGTTTTGAATGTACGTGTTATCTCTATGAGCTGCTATGCAGGTATACCTTCAAAGCACTTGCCTCATATTCTCAAGTTCCCTGGTTCGAGTCCCGGAGGGAAAGGGGCATTTTTTTTTTTTTTTTTTGCTTTATTTTTACATGTTATATTACTATCCTTTCTAACTATATGATTACATATACAGTCACAGTCGATGAAATAAACTGCTGATTTTGGCCCGTTATGACAATAGCAATGCAGCGCACAGTAGTTTATGTATAACCCTATAGAAAATCTGATTGGTTAAGGTGAATTCATGCTTTGGATCATCTTTTAAGTATTCTGCGATATCAAACAATCCAATTTCTATGACGTTAGTCTCCTATCGAGGCGTAAAAATTTTATCAACAGTCTTACCAACGAAGTTATCACAATCCATGTCGAAACCTAAAAGATGCCGACAGACCACCTAATTCGTCACGAGTCTATGACGAATTCCATTCTCGTTATTAATTATTAGGTGGTCTGTCATATTATGACAGATCACCTCTTAATTTCGTCAGAATTTTCTTTATTCTTCATTATTATTAGGTGGTCTGTCATATTATGACAGATCACCTCTTAATTTCGTCAGAATTTTCTTTATTATTATTATTCTTTTTATTGGTACCCACTTTTTTGTGCAGTCGAGATCTCGGAACTGACTGAATCATTATTCGTAAAATTTTCATGAATCATCAGTCATAACGAGATCTCGAATGTTTAGTCAATTTCAAGTTCATCTGGTCATCGTGACGTCATCCAGGCGCCATTTTGTAAAAATCATTTCATGATCATATCTTCATAACGGAATGTCATTTTTCATTCATATTTGGCATGATGAATATTCATATCAATCTGAACAATTGCAACATTTTAAACGCGCGCGTACGCGTACGTCCGCGTGTCAGAGCGCGCGCAAAATTAAAAAATGCTCAAAATCACTCATGGATCAAACCAAAATCCATTTCAGGTCATCTTAAGCATTTCAAAAATTTCCGCGCGCAAGCGCCCGCGCGCGCGTTTTGCGCGTGCGCAACTTGTAAATAACGTAAAAACGCCGTTTTTTCACTTGAATTGCAATTCTGAGACATTTCTTGACCATTTCCATCAGTTTAGAATCGATTTGAACTTACCAAAATGCCGCACGTACGCGTCAAAGTTTAAAATCTGTGCGCGCGTCTATGGGGCAAATAACGTAAAAACATGCAAAAACATGCCCCTTTAAAATCCGCCATAGCTCGTTAAAAAGCATGGGGACCCCCCTTTTTTTTTACATTTTCTGAAAGCCTATGAATTGAAGATTTGAATTCATGTAAAAAAAATGGGGGTCGAACAGTCGGAACGTTACCATATTCTCATGTGAACTCAAAATTTCATTTTTTCAATTATGACGTCATGTTTTTTACCTTTAATCAAGACTATCTCGCTTATTGTTGGTCGATTTTCGCCAGGATTTCAGTATGTTGTAGCTGAGACAATGCTCTTATAGATCAATTGCCTTTATTTTTCATTTTGAGAACTGCATCATGGTCTAATCTTACAAAAAACGGAGGCATGTCATTTTTTCACATTTTGCGTGTATTGTCTATGGGACATGACCTTTTTCTATTTCTTGATTCTACATTCCCGTCTTTTTTGAGCAACAGCTCCGTTATTTCTGCTCTATTTTCGCCCAGCTTCGAGTATGTTGTAGCTGAGAAAATTATCTATCGTAAATGTGCCATTTATTTTTTAATCAGATGTCAGAAACATATCGAAATTTGAACTGGAAGATATGATTTAGGAATCCAATTTTCCATCTACGTGTTATCTCTATGGACTATATTCTGGTCGATCGGTAAAGCACTGGTCTCACATCCCTCATGGTCCCTGGTTCGACTCCCGGCGACGGCGGTGCCAATTTTTTGTTTTGTTTTGTTTTTTTTTACATTTTTTGCCCTTTCATATTACCATCTTCATCGACTACGTTGATACATACAATTACAAACAATGCCATAACTGCGTTATTTTGCCTGTTATGTCTACTGCAATGCAGTGTACATTAGTTTATGTACAACCCTATTGCAAATATAATTCATGAACGTGTACTGAACCTTTAGGGTTAACTTTGCATAATACTAAAAGTCAAATCGTCCTGTGTCTGTGATGCTAGTCTCCTTCTCAGACCTGAATATTTTTTTAGTTCATCAGGTCATCGAACATTAGATAAACTGGTGATTAGACAGCAAATAGATTACCCAACACAAAACGTTTCAGAACGTTCTTAGAACACATTTATTAGGTCTGCTACATCTTCGTCTTTAATAATTGTTACAAAACATTTATATTAGATCCGTTTCGTCTTCGACTTTAATAAACGTTCAGAAAATGTTTTCGGAACGTTCACAAAACGTTTACAAAACGTTTTTTATTAGGTCCGCTATTAGGTCTGCTACGTCTTCGTCTTTAATAAACGTTCACAAAACGTTTTCGGAACGTTTTGGCAACGTCTTCGTCTTTGTCTTGAATAAGCATTCACACAATATATTCAGAACGTTTACAAAATGTTTCCAATACGTTTTCTTTAGGTCCGCTATGTTTTCGATTTTAATGAACGTTCACAAAACGTTAACAAAACGTTTTCATTAGGTCCACTACGTCTTCATATTTAATAGACATTCACAAAACGCTTTCAGAACGTTCATAAAACATTAACAAAACGTTTTTATTAGGCCCGCTATGTCTTCGTCTTTTATAAACGTTCGCAAAACGTTTTCAGAACGTTCAGAAAACATTTTTTTTTTTAGGTCTGCTACGTCTTCGTCTTTAATAAACGTTTTAAAAACATTTTCTGAACGTTGACAAAACGTTTGCATTAGGTCATCTCTGTCTTCGTCTTTTATAAACGTTCGCAAAACTTTATCAGAACGTTCAGAAAACGTTTGTTTTTTTAGGTCTGCTACGTCTTCGTCTTTAATAAACGTTTTCAAAACATTTTCTGAACGTTGACAAAACGTCTACAAAATGTTTGTATTAGGTCTGTTAAGACTTAAACGTTCACAAAATGTTTTCATAATGTTTACAAAACGTTTTCAGAACATTCATAAAACGTTTATAAAATGATTTTATTAGTTCTGCTTCAGCTTCATCCCTCTGTAGCACGTTTCTGTATTAATTCCGGTTGACACTGCAATTAGATTTTGATGCTGCTTAAAGAAGAAATTTCTTGTTCTGTCCTGTGACTGTGTTTATCTGACTCTATCTAGATCTAGTAAGACTAAGTTAGATCTAATCTAGTAAGACTAACTTAACTGTTAAATCTAAGTCTAAAAAAATCTAAGACTATTTAGATCTAACAAAAGTAACAGTATTAAACACTACAGTTTATGGGGTGTTGTAAGATTTACCTCATCACATATTAATTTCATTCCATCCCTTTCTCTCTGTTCTTATAGGTCTACCACTTGGACAGAGGAAATGAACATGATGCTGTGCCGGGAGGTGGAATTTCTAAATCCATTCCAATTTAAAGATCGAACCCGCGAGAGGGGGAAGGTGTGGGACGATGTGGCGTCTAAACTTCAAGAACATGGGTTGGATGTGTCTAGGCGATCAGTCCGCGACAGATATAATTTAAAGATAACATTATAAGAAGAAATAATCTAGAGAAACGGCAAAGTGGCATTGCACCAGAGATGTCGGATGCAGAAACGGAGATGACACAAATTGCAGAGGGCATGGTGAAGATAGAGGCAGAAACGAAGGAGCAGGAGAGTGAGGAGGAAAAAAAGAAGTTGGATGGCGTGGAGATTAGGAAACTGGCCCTTGAATCCTTCACGGAAACCAGGAAAAGGTAATTTGGGGATCTTCTCAGGGTTCTCCGCTATAATTTTTTTCTTCCATGTGGCTAAAGTGACCCATCATAGGCTTGTTAAATGTAGATCCTTCAAAGTTGGTGGCCAAACAAGAATTTCCAGTGGCCACATTCAATTTCATGTGGCCACTGGCACCTGGGCCACTGCTAAGGGCAAACCCTGACTTTTCAGATCAAGCTGTCGTGCTCTGTGATTTGGAGATTGAACTAAATTTCATATCACAAAAACTGATAAATTACCATTATATTGTTTCACATGAAGTACAACTGTCCATTTTTTCTTCTTTGTCTAAGCATTTCAAAATAGACATCAAATAAAATGACTTATGCATACCTACATGTATGTAGACCCGTGATTTTTCTGTGCTCATTAATGTGCATTTTTATTCTTCACTGAATTGGTTTGAATATTGTGATGTAGAGTTATATACAAAATTATTTCAAAAGCAATCACAAAATTATTGAATGTCAGTTTTCTATGATTCACCTCATAATGACGTCATGAGGACATTCTTTCCTTTTTTCTTTTTCCTTTTTCAAAGACTAAAGTCTGAGGAAACACCACCAAAGAGAAAAAGGAACACAGGAACAGACACCTCCCAATTTCTTCTAAGGAAGCTCGAGATTGATCGTGAAATGAAGTATAAGGAGTTTGAATTGAGAAGGGAGGAGTCTCAGAGGAGGGAACAAGAGGAAGAATGGAGAAGGGAGAGGGAGCAAAGAGAAGAAGAAAGAAGGAGAAGAGATGAAGAAAGAAGACAACTGAAGGAAGAACGAGATGAGGAGAGAAGAAGAAGAGATCACATGGAAAGAGATAGGAAATTTGAGTTATTACAGGAACAGCTTCTGAAGCAGAATCAGATGATGCTTCTGCTTTTATCGAAGCAAAAGGAGTGATAATTTGGCCTTTAGAACCTTTCCTTGGTATCTGGGAAGGATTCACAGGCCCATTTCCTTATCACCAAGCCATGCAGCTGTTCCTCCTCTGTCTGCTGCTCCATCATGTTTGCTACCATCTCCACCATGTCCTCTATTCTTTGAGTGGTATTTGTTATTGCTTCGATGCTTTGTTGTTTTCTTAGATTGTTCACATTATTGCCTTTTCATAATAACCAGATGACAGTAACCATCAAATGTTGTACATACATATATACCTAAAATTACCTACAGTATGTTGGAGAGTTTATGACTCACTGATTTGTTAAAGCTAAGCCATAAATGCAACAAAGTTGTGTGCCAAATAACCTTTAAAGGGGTACTCCTAAAATTATAGAAAATTGTTATGTCAGAACTCTTTGCAACAAGGTTTCACTGTATTGTTTCATTCTTTGAAGTTAGATACAGCTCAAAATAATATGCATGTGAATTTGGTGGAATTTTTCTACTGTAAATCTATGCTTGTTGGTGTTCCAATACAAGACTTATTTTTTTATATTAGTTTGTTAGGATTATTTCCCATGTTTATTATGTATTACATATTTACCAAAAAAGGTCCATTATAATTGCCTTTCATGTACATCTCAATCTCACAAAAGAGTCTTGCCCACGTAACTACTAACTACCCCCCCCCCCAAAAAAAAAAAGGTTTTAAATGTGTTAGGTCTTTCCCCTTAAAGTTATTAACATTTTTAGATTTTTAAAAAGCTAATTTTGATACTTGAAAATTGTATAAACAACTGAGTTGTAGTTTTAAAATACCTATCTGAAAATCTGATATTGTAAAATGCATTGAAAGTATTTCTCAATATGAAAATTTTTAGCTAATATTTGTAAACGATGGCATCTTTTTTTTTATAACGGTCGGTTTTTGGAACGGCTATTTCAATTTCCTTGGTAGATTTTTATAAATTTATTCTTGTTACTGAAATATTGTGTAAACATATGGGTTATAGTCAGTGGCGTACCTGGCAAACCTCGTCAGGGGGGCAAAAATTTTCTGACAAGCAAAAAAAAAAGAGTTCAAAGGTCATCACCATTTTCGGAAGCACTTTCCCGTCCAGAATGTCTGACAAGCAAAAAACAAAAGAGGTCAAAGGTCACCACCATTTTCGGAAGCACTTTCACATCAAACATTTTCTGACAAGCAAAAAAAAAAAAAAAGGTCATCAAAATTCTGTCAGGGGGGCCACTCTGCCCCCCTTCCCTCAGGTACGCTAGTGGTTATAGTTTAAAAAGACCAATCTATATATATCTGAGATTGTAATTTCTATGGAAATTTTTTATAAATATGTAGTGAAAATCAGAGCAAATGTTTAAAAATATCTACGATCGGTTCTTAACGGCTGTTTTGGATTTCTAGCTCCTGGTGAGATTAAATACACAAAATCTCTGGTTGTGACCTATCAAACGCGTTTCTTTCAAAAAAATTGTTGGTTCCAGAGTTTTTTAGTACATATAAAGCTATCCATATATACATGTACATATCTCATCTTGACTTGGATATTTTTGTTTTATTATATGTCCACAATCTTGCCTTTTGTCTTTAATGAAACAAAATTTCTTTAACAATATATTGGGTTTATTATAATTTTGGGCAATATTTCTTTGACTATGTATGTGACCTACATGTACATGTACATATACATAGTATTTTATGTACAGCAAAAGTACTACATTGTACTTCCATTCCTTTTTTGTTTGTTATATTGAGATACACGGGTATGTTAGTGTTTATTTCTATTGTATATAAATGCAGTGCATTCAAAGTAATGGATAAAAACAATGGGTATGGTTTATTCATATATTTTTTTATGCCTGAGGTATTCATTTTCTGTTATTCTACATGTATGAAGTTAAAACAGAGTTTCTTATAAAACATTCTTGTAAATATGTTTTCAAAAAGAAGAAACCCAATGCATTATTTTGTGTGTGGATATTGTCACTTTGGTGCTCCAATTCTGGACTGTATGGCATGGTATTTTGGACTGTATGGCATGGTAATGAGGTTGTAAGGTGTGATTGTCTATTGCCTGTGCATTTGTAGTTTGTTTGTGCTATGAAATGTGTTTATACTAAATTTATTTAAAACCTTTTCCACACGCTAGCAGTTTTGCTCACCGTCAATTGACTAACAGCTTACACAACAGTCACGGTTACCTTACTAACTGTTGTTTGTGCATCCACAGATAACATTTCATGTGGTATCATAGGGAAACATGGCAGTCTCCAGTAGTTAGCCAAAACATTATTTCCATTATTAATGATAGGTTAGCCAAAACATTATTTTCATTAGTGATATCCAGATGAAAATATAGGATTTAGGGAGTAACAGCAATTATGCCATTGTCAGTAACAGTGAGCAAAAATGCCAGCATTTGGTTCTCCTTCACCCTTTTGTGCATGCCACCCACACATAAAAACACTGAAAACAATGTTAACACACAGACACAGACAAATCCAACAGATTGAGAAGTAATTAAGCACTAATCAAAAGCAAAGTTATAACATTTATAACTGAACAACTCACACATCGCATTTACATTCTCATACTAAATGAAAATACTTCATACAAGTGGAGTAGAGTTGAAATATTTATATTCATATAAAGAAGTGTTGTCCCTGATATGTTCATAACATATATATAAATTAAACATAGATCGAGCACTGGTTATGGTAGTATACAGACAAGTGTGTAAAATTGTGAAGACATACAGATGCTGTTACATCCCAAAGAAAGAGCATTCTCGACATATGTATAGCCAAATAAACTCGTTTCCCATTTGCATAATACAGTATGTTTAATTTCTTATTGGACTGGTTTATTACAGAATTGTCACATGAAAATAATGAAACTAAATCTGATTAAAAAACATCGATTGAAAACAGTTTCATATTAAAAATGGAGATTCGGCATGATTATGATCTTGCAATTACAACTATGAAGATGACGTCACTGAGCTGGTACGTACGTCGCGTCGTCGTCGTGTGAAATCGAAAAGGTAAAATATACATCTGCGTGCCTCGTCAACCCTGCTTCAAAAAATTGACCGCATACGTCGCAGTCCACTAGTGAACGTGCAAATCGAAAACTCCCTACTAAAAGAAAGTGACAGACCACCTAATTCGTCCTCTGACGAATTACAATTCTCGTTATTAGGTGGTCTGTCATATTATGAAAGATCACCTTTTAATTTCGTCAGAATTTTCTTTATTTTTCATTAATTATTAATTAGGTGGTCTGTCATTTATGACAGATCACCTTTTAATTTCGTCAAAATTTTCTTTATTCTTATTATTAGGTGGTCTGTCATCTTTGACAGATCACCTTTTAATTTCGTCAGATTTTTCTTTCATTATTCTCTTTATTGGTACCCACTTTTTTGTGCAGTCGAAATCTCAGAACTGGCTTTGTCATTTTTTGTCAAATTTTCATGATTTATCAGTCCTTACGAGATCTCATTATATATGATGTGATATAACTATATGATTACATATACAGTCACAGTCGATGAAATAAACTGCTGATTTTGGCCCGTTATGACAATAACAATGCAGCGCACAGTAGTTTATGTATAACGCTATAGAAAATCTGATTCGTTAAGGTGAATTCAAGCTTTGGATCATCTTTTAAGTATTCTGCGATATCAAACCATCCAATTTCTATGACGTTAGTCTCCTATCGAGGCGTAAAAATTTTATCAAAAGTCTTACCAACGAATTTATCACAATCCATGTCGAAACCTAAAAGATGCCGACAGACCACCTAATTCGTCACGAGTCTATGACGAATTCTATTCTCGTTATTCTTTTTATTGGTTCCTATTTTTTGTGCAGTCGAAATCTCAGAACTGGCCCTGTCATTTTTTGTCAAATTTTCATGAATTATCAGTCCTTACGAGATCTCGGCTTTTTACTCATTTTCAAGTTCATCTGATCATCGTGACGTCATCCAGGCGCCATTTTGTAAATATCATTTCATGATCATATCTTCTTAATGGAATGTCATTTCTCATTCATATTTAGCATGATGAATATTCATATCAATCTGAATAATTCCATTCATTTAGACGCGCACGTACGCGTACGTCCGCGCGTCAGCGCGCGCGGAAAAATTAAAAATGCTCAGAATCGACTCATATTCATTTTGCACACGTTTCAGGCCATTTTAAGCATTTCAAAAATTTGCGCGCATCCGCGTCCGCGCGCACCATATTTGCGCGCGCACACCAAAGACAACGTAAAAACACCGTTTTTTCACTTGATTTGCGATCCTAATACTTTTCTTTACAATTCACAACAATTGAAAGTCGATTTCAACTCCTTATAAGGCGTCAAAGTTCAAAATCCGTGCGCCCGTCTTTGGGGCAAATAACGTAAAAACATGCAAAAACATGCCCTTTTGAAATCTGCCATAGCTCGTTAAATAGCATGGGGACCACCCAATTTTTTTGCATTTTCTGAAAGCCTATGAAATGGAGATTTGAATTCACGAAGATAATTGAGGGTCGAGCAGTCGGAACATCGTCATATTCTAAGGTGAAATCAAAATTTCATTTTTTCAATTATGACGTCATATTTTTTACCTTTAACCGAGACTATGTCGCTTATTATTCATCAATTTTCGCTGAGATTTCGATATGTTGTAGCTGAGACAATTCTCTACAAATATTTTATTCATTGTTGCTCTTTTTGATGAAGACATCATGGTCTAAATTCACGATTAAAGGTACAATGTCAATTTTTCTCAATTTGCGTGTATTCTCTATGGGACATGACCTTTATGTAATTCTTGATTCTACATTCTTTGTTAATTAGGTGGTCTGTCATCTATGACAGATCATCTCTTAATTTCGTCAGAATTTTCTTTATTAATTATTAATTATTAGGTGGTCTGTCATCTATGACAGATCATCTCTTAATTTCGTCAGAATTTTCTTCATTATTAGGTGGTCTGTCATATTATGACAGATCACCTTTTAATTTCGTCAGAATTTTCTTTATTCTTCATTATAAATTATTATTAGGTGGTCTGTCATATTATGACAGATCACCTTTTAATTTCGTCAGAATTTTCTTTATTCTTCATTATTAATTATTATTAGGTGGTCTGTCATATTATGACAGATCACCTTTTAATTTCGTCAGAATTTTCTTTATTCTTCATTATTAATTATTAATTATTATTATTCTTTTTATTGGTACCCACTTTTTTGTGTAGTCGAGATCTCAGAACTGGCTGAATCATTTTCCGTCAAATTTTCAGAAGTTATCAGTCATAACGAGATCTCGGATTTTTAGTCATTTTCAAGTTCATCGGGTCATCGTGACGTCATCCAGGCGCCATTTTGTAAAAATCATATCATGATCATATCTTCATAACGGAATGTCATTTTTCATTCATATTTGGCATGATGAATATTCATATCAATCTGAACAATTCCAACTATTTAAACGCGCGCGTACGCGTACGTCCGCGCGTCAGTGCGCGCGCAAAATTTAAAAATGCTCAAAATCACTCATGGATCAAACCAAAATCCATTTCAGGTCATTTTAAGCATTTCCAAAATTTCCGCGCGTAACCGCCCGCGCGCGCGTTTTGCGCGCGCGCAACTCTTAAATAACGTAAAAACGCCGTTTTTTCACTTGATTTACAATTCTGAGACATTTCTTGACTATTTCCATCAATTTAGAATCGATTTCAACTAACCATAAGGCCGCACGCGCGCGTCGAAGTTTGAAATCTGTGCGCGCGTCTATAGGGCAAATAACGTAAAAACATGCAAAAACATGCCCCTTTAAAATCCGCTATAGCTCGTTAAAAAGCACGGGGACCCCCATTTTTTTTACATTTTCTGAAAGCCTATGAATTGAAGATTTGAATTCATGAAAAAAAAATTGGGGTCGAACAGTCGGAACGTTTCCATATTCTCATGTGAATTTTTTCAATTATGACGTCATGTTTTTTACCTTTAATCAAGACTATCTCGCTTATTGTTGGTCGATTTTCGCCGAGATTTCAGTATGTTGTAGCTGAGACAATGCTCTTGTATTCCAATTGCCTTAAATTTTCATTTTGAGAACTGCATCATGGTCTAATCTTACGATAAACAGAGGCATGTCATTTTTTCACAGTTTGCGTGTATTGTCTATGGGACATGACCTTTTTCTAATTCTTGATTCTACATTCCCGTCTTTTTTGAGCAACAGCTCCGTTATTTCTACTCGATTTTTGCCCAGCTTCGAGTATGTTGTAGCTGAGAAAATTCTCTATCGTAAATGTGCCATTTATTTTTTAATTAGATGTCAGGAACATATCGAAATTTGAACTGGAAGATATGATTTAGGAATCCGATTTTCCATCTACGTGTTATCTCTATGGACTATATTCTGGTCCATCGGTAAAGCACTGGTCTCACAACCTCATGGTCCCTGGTTCGACTCCCGGCGACGGCGGTGTCATTTTTTTTTCTTCTTTTTTTTTTTTTTTTTACATTTTTTGCCCTTTCATATTACCATCTTCATCGACTACGTTTACACATACAATTACAAACAATGCCATAACTGCGTTATTTTGCGTGTTATGTCTATTGCAATGCAGTGTACATTAGTTTATGTTCAAACCTATTGCAAATATTCATGAACGTGTATGGAGCCTTTAGGGTTAACTTTGCATAATATTAAAAATCAAATCGTCCTGTGTCTGTGATGCTAGTCTCCTTCTCAGACCTGAATATTTTTCAAGTTCATCAGGTCATCGAACATTAGATAAACTGGTGATTAGACGGCAAGTAGATTACCCAACACAAAACATTTCAGAAAGTTCTTAGAACACATTTATTAGGTCTGATACATCTTCGTCTTTAATAATTGTTACAAAACATTTTTATTAGATGGGTTTCGTCTTCGACTTTAATAAACGTTCATAAAACGTTTTTACTAGGTCTGCTGCGTCTTTGTCTTTAATGAACGTTCACAGAACATTTTGAGAACTGTCATCTTTGACAGATCACCTTTTAATTTCGTCAGAATTTTCTTTCATTATTATTCTCTTTATTGGTACCCACTTTTTTGTGCAGTCGAAATCTCAGAACTGGCTCTGTCATTTTTGGTTAAATTTTCATGAATTATCAGTCCTTACGAGATCTCGGTTTTTTACTCATTTTCAAGTTCATCAGATCATCGTGACGTCATCCAGGCGCCATTTTGTAAATATCATTTCATGATCATATCTTCTTAACGGAATGTCATTTCTCATTCATACTTAGCATGATAAATATTCATATCAATCTGAATAATTCCATTCACTTAGACGCGCACGTACGCGTACGTCCGCGCGTCAGCGCGCGCGCAAAAATTAAAAATGCTCAGAATCGACTCTTTTTCATTTTGCACACGTTTCAGGCCATTTTAAGCATTTCAAAAATTTGCTCGCGTCCGCGTCTGCGCACGCCATATTTGCGCGCGCACACCAAAGACAACGTAAAAACACCGTTTTTTCACTTGATTTGCGATCCTAATACTTTTCTTAACAATTCACAACAATTTAAAGTCGATTTCAACTCCTCATAAGGCTGCACGCGCGCGTCAAACTTCAAAATCCGTGCGCGCGTCTATGGGGCAAATAACGTAAAAACATGCAAAAACATGCCCTTTTGAAATCTGCCATAGCTCGTTAAATAGCATGGGGACCCCCCAATTTTTTTGCATTTTCTGAAAGCCTATGAAATGGAGATTTGAATTCAAGAAAAAAAATTTAAGGGGTCGAGCAATCGGAGCGTCGTCATGTTCTCAGCTGAAGTCAAAATTTCATTTTTTCAATAATGACGTCATATTTTTTACTTTTAACCGAGACTATCTCGCTTAATATTCATCATTTTTCGCTGAGATTTCGATATGTTGTAGCTGAGACAATTCTATACAAATATGCTATTCATTGTTACTCATTTTTATGACGACATCATGGTCTAAATTCACGATTAAAGGTACAATGTCAATTTTTCAAAATTTGCGTGTATTCTCTATGGGACATGACCTTTATGTAATTCTTGATTCTACATTCTCTTCTTCTTTGATCAACATCTCCCTTATTTCTGCTTGATTTTCGCCCATCTTCAAGTATGTTGCCGCTGAGAAAATTCTCTATCTTATGCATTCATATGTTTTTTAATCAAATGTCGAAATTTTGACTGGAAAACCTGATATCAGAATTCCGTTTTAAATCAACGCGTTATCTCTATGAGCTATTTTCAGGTATACCTTCAAAGCACTTGCCTCACATGCTCAAGGTCCCTGGTTCGAGTCCCGGAGGGAAGGGGGCGATTATGTTTTTCCGTTTGCTTATTTTTACATGTTATATTACTATTCTCTTTAACTATATGATTACATATACAGTCACAGTCGATGAAATAAACTGCTGATTTTGGCCCGTTATGACAATAGCAATGCAGCGCACAGTAGTTTATGTATAACCTTATAGAAAATCTGATTCGTTAAGGTGAATTCAAGCTTTGGATCATCTTTTAAGTATTCTGCGATATCAAACCATCCAATTTCTATGACGTTAGTCTTCTATCGAGGCGCAAAAATTTTATCAAAAGTCTTACCAACGAATTCATCACAATCCATGTCGAAACCTAAAAGATGCCGACAGACCACCTAATTCGTCACGAGTCTATGACGAATTCTATTCTCGTTAGGTGGTCTGTCATTTTTTTTGTGTAGTCGAAATCTCAGAACTGGCCCTATCATTTTTTGTCAAATTTTCATGAATTATCAGTCCTTACGAGATCTCGCTTTTTTACTCATTTTCAGGTTCATCAGATCATCGTGACGTCATCCAGGCGCCATTTTGTAAATATCATTTCATGATCATATCTTCTTAACGGAATGTCTTTTCTCATTCATACTTAGCATGATGAATATTCATATCAATCTGAATAATTTCATTCACTTAGACGCGCACGTACGCGTACGTCCGCGCGTCAGCGCGCGCGCAAAAATTAAAAATGCTCAGAATCGACTCATATTCATTTTGGACACGTTTCAGGCCATTTTAAGCATTTCAAAAATTTGCGCGCGTCCGCGTCCGCGCGCGCCATATTTGCGCGCGCACACCAAAGAAACTGTAAAAATGCCGTTTTTACACTTGATTTGCGATCCTAATACTTTTCTTAACCATTCACAACAATTGAAAGTCGATTTCAACTCCTCATAAGGCCGCACGCGCGCGTCAAAGTTCAAAATCCGTGCGCGCGTCTATGGGGCAAATAACGTAAAAACATGCAAAAACATGCCCTTTTTGAAATCTGCCATAGCTCGTTAAAAAGCATGGGGACCCCCCAATTTTTTTGCATTTTCTGAAAGCCTATGAAATGGAGATTTGAATTCACGAAAAAAAATTGAGGGTGGAGCAGTCGGAACGTCGTCATATTCTAAGGTGAAGTCAAAATTTCATTTTTTCAATAATGACGTCATATTTTTTACCTTTAACCGAGACTATCTCGCTTACTATTCATCAATTTTGGCTGAGATTTCGATATGTCGTAGCTGAGACAATTCTCTTCAAATATTTTATTCATTGTTGCTCATTTTGATGACGACATCATGGTCTAAATTCACGATTAAAGGTACAATGTCAATTTTTCTCAATTTGCGTGTATTCTCTATGGGACATGACCTTTATGTAATTCTTGATTCTAAATTCTCGTCTTCTTTGATCAACATCTTCCTTATTTCTTTTTTATTTTCGCCCATCTTTAAGTGTGTTGCAGCTGAGAAAATTCTCTATCTTAGGCATTCATATTTTTTTAAATCAAATGTCGAATACATGTGAAATTTTGACTGGAAAACCTGATATTAGAATTCCGTTTTGAATCAACGTGTTATCTCTATGAGCTATTTTCAGGTATACCTTCAAAGCACTTGCCTCACATGCTCAAGGTCCCTGGTTCGAGTCCCGGAGGGAAGGGGGCGATTATGTTTTTCCGTTTGCTTTATTTTTACATGTTATATTACTATTCTCTTTAACTATATGATTACATATACAGTTACAGTCGATGAAATAAACTGCTGATTTTGGCCCGTTATGACAATAGCAATGCAGCGCACAGTAGTTTATGTATAACCCTATAGAAAATCTGATTGGTTAAGGTGAATTCAAGCTTTGGATCATCTTTTAAGTATTCTGCGATATCAAACCATCCGATTTCTATGACGTTAGTCTCCTATCGAGGCGTAAAAATTTTTCAAAAGTTTTACCAACGTATTTATCACAATCCATGTCGAAACCTAAAAGAAGCCGACAGACCACCTAATTCGTCACGAGTCTATGACGAATTCTATTCTCGTTATTCTTTTTATTGGTACCCACTTTTTTGTGCAGTCGAGATCTCAGTACTGGCTCAATCATTTTTAGTCAAATTTTCTGGAATCATCAGTCATAACGAGATCTCGGATGATTAGTCATTTTCAAGTTCATCGGGTCATCGTGACGTCATCCAGGCGCCATTTTGTAAATATCATCTCATGATCATATCTTCATAACGGAATCTCAGTTTTCATTAATATTTGGCATGATGAATATTCATATAATTCTGATTTGCAGTTCTGAGACATTTCTTGACCATTTCCATCAATTTATAATCGATTTCAACTGACCATAACGCCGCACGCACGCGTCAAAATTTAAAATCCGTGCGTGCGTCTATGGGCCACATAACGTAAAAACATGTAAAAACATGCCCCTTTAAAATCTGCCATAGCTCGTTAAAAACCATGGGGACCCCCCATTTTTTTTTACATTTTCTGAAAGCCTATGAAGTGAAGATTTGAATTCATGAAAAAAATTTGGGGATCGAACAGTCGGAACGTCATCCTATTCTTATGTGAACTCAAAATTTGGATTTTTAATTGTTGACGTTATTTTTTTTGCCTTTAACCGAGACTATCTCGCGTATTGTTGATTAATTTTCGCCGGGATTTCGATATGTTGTAGCTTAAACAATTCTCTACAAAGCACGTATCATCACTTTTCATTTTGATGAAGTCATCATGGTATAAATTCACGATAAGCGGTACCATGTCAATTTTTCTCGGTTTACGTGTATTCTCTATGGGACATGACTTTTACTTAGTTCTTGATTCTTCATTCCCGTCTTCTTTCACCAACAGCTCCCTTATTTCTGATCGATTTAGGCCAAACTTCGAATATGTTGTAGCTGAGATAATGCCCTAACCAGGAAATTCTTATCTTTTTTATTTTTACCACGGTATCATGGTCTAAATTCACGATCAATGGTGGCATGCCAATTTTTCACATGTTACGTGTATTGTCAAAATCAACGAATGGTCATATCTCACAAATTGGTTCATGAATCCTCTTCAAAATCGGAACAGACATCACATCTTGCACAAACGTCACTCACACGCAAAACCAGACCCCTAGATCAATTCAAAGTTTTTTAACAGCCTTTTTTTTTTTTCTTTTTAGGTGGTCTGTCATCTTTGACAGATCACCTTTTGTTCGTTAAAATTTTCTTTATTCTTATTTTCCTTTTTATTCCCCCCCCCCCCCCACTTTTTTGTTCAGTCAAAATCTCAGAACTTTTCGTCAATTTTTCATCAAACTTCAGTCTTATTGAGATCTGGGTTTTCAAACATTTTTCAAGTTCGTCAGGTCATTGTGACGTCATCCAGGCGCCATTTTGTAAATATCATGTTATGATCATATCTTCATAACGGAAAGTCATTTTTGATTCATATTTGGCATGATGAATGTTCATATCAGTCTAAACATATTCATCTGTTGACACGCGCGCGTACGCGTACGTCCGCGCGTCAGTGGGCGCGCAAAAATTAAAAATGCTCAGAATCGCTTGAAATTCATTTTGCACACGTTTCAGGCCATTTTCAGCATTTCAAAAATTTGTGCCCGTTCGCGTCCGCAAGCGCATCGTGCGCGCGCGCAGGTCCTAAATGACATCAAAACGCCGTTTTTTTAACTTGATTCGCATTTCTGATACTTTCCTCCACAATTCACATCGGTGGTCTGTCAATATGTTCTAGTAAGAGAATGTCTTTTCGGAGGACCCAGACACATTGACAAAAAAAAAAAAAAAAAAAAAAAATGGAGTAATGCCTGGGATCTGCTCTTGCTTGCCTTGCCTTGACTGGGTAGGATATGATGTCTCTCCTAGAACATATGAAAATCATGGCGAAAATTGACCAACCACAAGCGAGATAGCTACATTGACATAACGTAATAGATTTCAAATCGAATTGTTGACTTGATATGAGAATATAAGGACTTTTGAGGGTGAAACCGTTGCTTTTTCTTCATGGATTGAAATCTACCGTGTGTCTAAAAAAAACGTAACACTTTTGAAATGGTTGCCAAATTGAGCATATATTATTCCATGAAAAAATGTCAATATGTATGGAAAGCTAAAGGACCAACCTTTCATATGAAATGAAAAAATTGAAAAAAAATCATGCTTCGATGAACAGGGTTCACTTAAGTTAGAGGTATGAAAATGGGCCTGCGCAGGATTTTTCCTTCCAACTTTGGACAGGTATAGCATACAAAATAAATTTGATATGAGATATTCATGATCGATGGATTAAGAGTTAAAAGGATGTTTTGAATACCAGTCCTTTCTCTCTGTCATTTATCAATCCCCAAACACCACCCATGCCACACACACACACACACACACGCACCAACTTCCACTCCCATCTTAATGTATCATTGATCTGGTAGATGTGAACAGGATGAAGGAAGAATTGGAAAAAAAAATAAAAGAAACATGAACATCTTTAAAAAAAAAAGATTTAACTTGTTTTTGTCATGTCTGCCCTAATGTGTGGGTGTGTGTGTACGTGCGTGTGTGTGTGTGTGGTTTGTGTGCGTGTGATAATTGGTTTGAGCAATTGCTTGATGTAATTAATATTTCAGTGATTTATCGATTGATTTCATTGATCAAAATAAGTGACTGGTTAATAATTTGATTATTAATGGAAAAAAATGATCCACCAAACTTTCAGAAGAAAAGTGATAAAAAGGAAGGAGTAGGTGAGAGGATAGGAAGAAGGTTGTATGTGTGTGTGTGTGTGTGTGTGGGAGGGGGAGGACAGTGGGTTGCGTAACGTTAATTATGATTTGGAATATTTCAATTTAGCCAATTCTCATTCATCCTTAATCCCGTTCACATCTACCAGATCAATGATACAATAAGATGGGAGTGGAAGTGTGTGTGCGTGTGTGTGTGTGGGGGGGGGGGGGGGTGGGCGGTGGTGTTTCGGGATTGATAAATGACAGAGAAAAAGGAATGGTATTCAAGGTATTCAAAATATCCTGTTGATCTATCGATCATGAATATCTCATATCGACCTTATTTTGTAAGCTACAAGTAACTTACCTGTCCAAAATTGGAAGGAAAAATCTTGCGCAGGCACATTTTCATACCTCTAACTTAAGTGAACACTGTTCATCGAAGCATGATTTTTTTTTCCAATTTTTCATATCATATGAAAGGTTGGTCCTTCAGCTTTCTATACATATCGACATTTCTTCATAAAATTACATATGCTCAATTTGGCAACCATTTCAAAAGTGTTACGTTTTTTTTGAGACACACGGTAGAAGTCCTAAGCTTTCAGAAAATGTCCAAAAATTGGGGTGTCTCCAGCCTTTCTATGGAGCTATGACGGAATACAAAAGGGCTTGCTTTTGTGCAGTTTTGACATTATTTTTTCCATAGACGAGCGCACGGATTTTGAACTTTGGCGCGCGCGTGCGACCTTACGATTAGTTAAAATTGGTTCTAAGTTGACGGAACTTGTTAAGGAAAGTATCAGAAATGCGAATCAAGTGAAAAAACGGCGTTTTTACGTCATTTAGGACTTGCGCGCGCGCATGACGCGCGCACTGACGTGAACGCGCGCAAATTTTTGAACTGCTTAAAATGTGCAAAATGAATATGAGTCGATTCTGAGCATTTTTAATATTTGCGCGCGCACTGACGCGCGGACGTACTCGTACACGCGCGTCTTAATAGATGAAATGTTTGGACTGATATGAACATTCATCATGCCAAATATGAATCAAAATGACTTTCCGTTATGAAGATATGACCCTAAGTTGATTTTCCCAAAATGGCGCCTGGATGACGTCACGATGACCAGATGAGCATGAAAATATATGCCACGGCGAGATCTTGTTAAGACTAATAACTGACCAAAATTTCATGAAATTTGACCCAGCCGATTCTGAGATTTCGTCACGGGACGAATTAGGTGGCCTGTCACATTCTTTTAGTAAAAGTGTCTCGGGGGATGTCGAAATTAAATGTCATAAAGAAGATAACGTCTTGGAAGAAGACTAATATAGATATGGGACGATTTGAAATCGCAGTATCACGAACAGTTGACCCAAAAGGTGTATTAATACGTTAACGAATGACATTTGCAATAGGGTTGTACATTAAACTATTGTATACTGCATTGAAATATACATAACAGGCAAAATATCGCTGTTATGGCATTGTTTGTAACTGTATGTGTGAACGTAGTCGATGGAAATGGTATATAAAAGGGCAAAAAATGCTAAAAAAAAAAAAAAAAAATGCCACCCACCGTCGCCGGGAGTCGAACCAGGGACCATTAGGATGTGAGACCACTGCTTTACCGATGGACCAGAATATAGTCCATAGAGATAACACGTAGATGGAAAATGGGATTCATAAATCATATCTTCCAGTTCAAATTTCGATATGTTCCTGACATCTGATTAAAAAATATATGGCACACTTACGATAGAGACTTTTCTCAGCTACAACATACTCGAAGCTGGGCGAAAATTGAGCAGAAATAACGGAGCTGTTGCTCAAAAAACGCGGGAATATAGAATCAAGAATTAGAAAAAGGTCATATCCCATAGACAATACACGCAAAATGTGAAAAAATGACATGCCTCCGTTTATCGTAAGATTAGACCATGATGCAGTTCTCAAAATGAAAAAAAGGCAATTGGTATGTAAGAGCATTGTCTCAGCTACAACATACTGAAATCCCGGTGAAAATCGACAATCAATAAGCGAGATAGTCTTGATTAAAGATAAAAATATGACGTCATAATTGAAAAAATGAAATTTTGAGTTCACATGAGAATATGACGACGTTCCGACTACCCGACCCCCAATTTTTTTTTTTCATGCATTCAAATCTTCAACTTATAGGCTTTCAGAAAATGTTTTAAAAAATGGGGGGTCTCCATGCTATTTAACGAGCTATAGCGGATTTTAAAGGGGCATGTTTTTGCATGTTTTTTACGTTATTTGCCCTATAGACGCGCGCGTGCGGCCTTATGGTTAGTTGAAATCGATTCTAAATTGATCGAAATGGTCAAGAAATGTCTCAGAATTGCATATCAAGTGAAAAAAAACGGCGTTTTTACGTTATTTAGGAGTTGCGCACGCGCAATACGCGCGCGCGGGGCGGTTACGCGCGGAAATTTTTGAAATGCTTAAAATGACCTAAAATGGATTTTGATTTGATCCGCGACTGATTTGAGCATTTTTAAATTTTGCAAGCGCACTGACGCGCGGACGTACGCGTACGCGCACGTCTAAAAAGTTGGAATTGTTCATATTGATATTAATATTCATCATGCCAAATATGAATGAAAAATGACATTCCGTTATGAAGATATGATCATGAGTTGATTTTCACAAAATGGCGCCTGGATGACGTCACGATGACCCGATGAACTTGAAAATGACTAAAAATCCGAGATCTCGTAATGGCTGATGATTCCTGAAAATTTGACGAAAAATGATTCAGACAGTTCCGAGATCTCGACT
>CM057167.1:21558154-21641335 GCA_029962745.1 Echinometra lucunter
AAAATGTGATTACCCGTTTTGCCGTTTACTTGTAAGAGATTTCGGGGACCCGGTTCCCCCGACCCATATACCGTAGAAAGAACTCTGGATCTGCCATTTAACACTTTCTCCTACTAATTATAGCGCATGATTGAGCTCATCAAAAGAGAAGGGAATGTTGATGTATATAGCTCAACAATTAAATACGAAGGAAGCAATTAATCTTCCCTATCCTATGTCTCACCGTCATGCACAAAGCATTCTTGATATCAAGTCGGAAATACAATACATGCCCAATTAAACAAAATACATCCGGATTGTCTTTCCATATAGCGTCATATAGGCTACAAACCACAAATGGTTTAGAAGTTAATTACTGTTTGGTATATGCACTTCTAGATACCAAATTAATTAATCAACTCTGGGAAGAAAAATCGTATCTATTAATCAAGTACACTGCCGATACTGCAGTACTTGCTTGGAGACTCTTTAATATAAAAATATTAGAATATTAGAACACAAGTCATGTTTAGAATACTAGCGACTTTGATTAGCCTTGTGTTTATCAACTGGCCCCTATACAGCTGGAATGGTTCTAAGAGAGTGGAGAAAGTGCACACAGTGTGTGCGGGCAAGGTTTAGTCCAATGACCCGGATAATAATTTAATCTGTATAAAGCGTTTAGAGACATAATTGGAATGAAAGTGATAGCAAATAATTGCATATAATTGAAAATTTAGTATGAGAGTAGTAAATCGAATTTATACCATCGGTACTAGCGTCGTCGACGAGTATGACTTCGCTGAGGATATCACGAGGTGTACGATTGACCACGCTGTGTACAGTTCTCATGAGCGTCGACCACGCTTCGTTGTGGAAGGGGATGATGACGCTGGCTGTGGGTAGCTTGGAGAACCGGTAGGTGATGTCCTGGCATCTGTGATGATCATGCAGACCGCATAAAACAAACAAACAAATTAAACAAACGCGTCATATATATATATATATATTTTTTTTTTGGGGGGGGGGGGTTGATGTTGCTTGAAATCATTTAGCTTGCAAAAATATTAATAATGCTACAAAATTATACCTTTCAGTTGCTATGGATGGCAAAGATAATTATAAAAAATATGATAAAGGGGGAAAACATTGTATATAGATCTCTATGGAGGAATAATAGAGTAGGCACTAGATCTGGTTTAAACTTTAGACATGGAAACTTTCCTCTCTTCTGACCTCGAATTATGGCATGCCCTAGTACAATCATTCGGTATTATATTTTGCTCATTTTCACTTTTCTAATCGAATGGCACGACTTTATTACCTTGGAAATCACTGAAACTCTCCATCATGCTTCCCCCTCTCTTCTTTTAAACTCGTTCTTGTAGATGCCTCATAGTTATTACAGAAAAAAATAACTGCATGCAATAAACATAGCTCATTCAACTCATATTCAGACAGCAAGCAAGCAAACGAAAAAAAAAAAAAAAAAAAAAAAAAACCCAACGTACAAACAAACAGACACATATTAATAGAGGATAATGACCTTGTGTCTCTTGTGTCCTTGACGGTTCTCTCCACTGATACCTTGTCACTGACCACCAGGTTGAAATTATGCAAATCTCTGCTCTTCTTCGCCTTCTCTATATCCCGGCCTGACAACAGCACCGGCTGACCCCCTTCCCCTGGACCAAAACGAGGGATTTCCTTGTCCAACTGCCCCAAGACCGAGTCCAGTTCCTCAACTACGTGGTCCATTTTTGCCTGTCCACCTCCTTGAGAGCCAGCGGCGTTGTCATGCTGGTGAATGGGCGATTGTCCGACTGAGGAAACGTCGGCCACCATAGCTTGCCTGACATTCGCCATGATGTGTTTATTTTCGTGGTGTATGAAAAAGAGGAGGAAGGCAAGGGAAGCCAAGCCGTCCCAGAAATAACGACGGTAAAATACACCCGAGGCATCTTCGTCGAGTTGTTGAAAAATGAAAACGCGCCAAAATTTATGACGAGACCGACTCCCAAACCAAGTCGCCTAGCGTTCCTTGGTAGTAGTAAGCTGTACGTAGCTGTAACAGGCAGCTATCAAATCCGCACAGGATATTTGAGGACTTTTTACTCGCTTACGTCTCAGTTCTCATAAAGAATATAAAAACGAAAACATACAAGTGCACAGAGGCCTTCCATACAGGAAAACTAGCAGAATGTTAATGGCCTACGCGTTTAGGCGGTATCCACACTTCACTATGTTTTGTCGCTCAATTCCAATCATTTGATTAGGCTCTAGGAGTGGGTTGTATAAAACAATTGTATGAAATCCTTCATTCGAATTCGATGATGGCTAACACAAAGTAATGAGTTTATATCGAAAAATTTTTTTTGTAGAGATGCTGAGTACGGCTGACGAAATAGATGACGTTTAAAATGAACGCAAAATAACAGTAACGTTTCCAGATCGAGGAATACTTGCGACGCTGCTCCTTTAGCATCTCCAATTTGAGGATTTGGTATAAGGGTTCGTTTAAAACAGTGTATATGCTCTCATGACTTGTGCTTAACCTTATGTGTCTAAGTTTAAGCTGAGAGATGCAGGGGTGAAGATGGGGTACTAGCAGCTCTTCCGAGAAAAAAAGCATCCAGCAACAGCAGGCTTACATCTATGCAACACCAGGTCTCTTTGCTGACTGTATAAGCTAGTAAAAGTCAACCAAGCTGTCAAAAGTCATCCTCGATGTCGCTCTTGAATCCCGCTCTTGAATCAGGTCCAAATTCAGCCCAGATGTCGATCGATTGAGCAGAGTGTTTGATAAACAAGGACTTGATGACGGTGATGGTCGACACTATACGATGGCTTATACTCTCTAAACATACAGGAGCTGAAATTCACTCTTTGATGAGTCGTATTACTAGGTTTCACTGCATTTTGGAGTGGAAGTCTATATGCAAAAGGAGTGGAACCTACTCTCCCAATGGTGTATTTCAAACCACCATTTTGAGCTCGGTTCCACTCAAAACTGAAAGTGAATTCTATTACTATTTGAGCGTGGATTTCAACTCTAAAATCAAGTGATCCTAGGGGCTTTACAAGGTGGGGGGGGGGGGGGACCGCCCCCTATGATTTTTCAAGTGATTAAAAAAAAAGAGAAAAAGAAGAAAAGAGAAGGAAAAACTAAGAAGAGTATGGGGAAAGATAGGGCTAGATCATGTAATTATAATACCTAGAGCTATTTGTTCATTTAAAAAGTAAATAATCTCACCTAAAGCTCATCTCCCCCCCCCCGAGTGATCCCTAACATGACTCTTCAAATGACTCTTCGAAGAAAGAATTTCCACACGTGCAGTATCTGTGAAGAGAGGGGGAGAGTGACCAATACGTCTACACTAGAGTACCTACATAAAGAGAGTAGCGACAACCCAAGATTTGAACGCCATTTTGTTTCCCTGTTACGCAACATTTCTATTCAATTCCGATAAGCAAACGGGTGTTCGAAATAGAAAGAATTTGAACGCCATTTTGTTTCCCAAGAAGTAGGACGTCTATGTCGCTACTCTCTTTATGTAGGTACTCTAGTCTACACATGGGAAAGGATAGGACACTGGAATATATTCATCGTTCAGTTTGAGGCTCTTTCTCGTAATGTTTGTGCCCATAAACTTGTCCTTGCTAAATGGTATTGACGAGCGGATTTATGGGCCACGGCATGGCCGTACGCAGGAATTTTTACCTTGGGGGGGGGGGGGGGGCAAAATATGTTCAGTATTTAAAGGAACACGCAAGTGAGGGAGTAAAGCAATGGAGCTGGAGCTTTTGCACTTTTAGAATTGAAATTGAACGATCTGGTGCACACTTTTGGTGAAATTCTTTTCGAAATTTTCAATAAAAACTGTAAGAACAAAAATATAAGGTTTTAAAGAAAATTTCTAGGGGGCAACTGCCCCCTGCCCCCTATGTGCGTACGGCCCCGGGCCATGGTACTGCGGTGACCTCCTGTCCATGTGTTGTTCAATAGAAGAATGCTGTCGAGGAAAAAGGGGGCGTGGCAATATTCGTAGGAAAATATTATGTGGCTATTGCACAGAAATAGAAGAGTGTTGGAAAATAAGACACAGAGAGATGGTTAGAGAGAGAGAGAGAGAGAGAGAGAGACAGACAGACAGACAGACAGACAGACAGACAGAAAGGGAGGGGGATGGAACTTGAGGGGGTAGTCTGGACAAGAATAATGATCTAGAGAAGAGAAAAAAAGCGAGAGAGAGAGAGGGAGAGAGAGAGAGAGAGAGAGAGAGAGAGAGAGAGAGAGAGAGGGAGGGAGAGAGAGAGAGGGAGAGAGAGAGAGAGAGTGGTAGAGCTAGACAGAGAAGACAGAGTGGAAGACGGAGGGAACTCACACTCGTCATGACAGGGCAAAATCCGATTACTAATTGCTTGGTTCTGTGAAACAACTGTTTTACCATAAAAAACAAAGTGTTTTAGACGATGTACTGTATGACTAATGACCAAAGAAATTATGTAAATCATTAAAGTGTATATGTTAGTTATTCATGTGATAAAAATTATGCTTTTCGTGATTATTCTGCTTATTTCGTATTCGCCAAGTACAGTCTATGAAAAACATTGTGATTTTATGCGATGTATGGGAAGGAATTAGAGTTTTGAGAAATAAAATCAGGTAATATGTAAAAATAAAAAAGGTCTGCTCATCACACATCATGAACAGTGGCTCAGTAATGCCAGGTCGGGGATTTATTATTATTATTATCTTTTATTTATTTATTAACATTTTTTTTTTTTTTTTGGGGGGGGGAGAGCAATTCAAAATAATATCAGAATATAACCACAAAACGGAAGCACAAAGAGATATTTTCACTCGTTTTGAAATATGACAGGCTACGGGGGGGGGGGGGGGGAGTTCGAAATAAATAAAGCAAGCTTTCTATCGGTATAGAAAAAAATTACATAAGTTAATACACAAACATGAGAGAAAATTAGATCAAATAAAGGGGATTTAAATTAAGGAGAAAATATACATCTAAATTTCTAAAATACATTTCCTAATTCTAACGCTGCGAAAATACGGGGGGGGGGGGGTGGATAGGGAAGTGGGCAGAATTGAGTCAATCCTTTAACCTATTTCTTGGGTAGCATTACGGCGCATTCATTGTTGCGTGCTTGCCCGACATAGCAAATATAAGCCATGTTTCTGCTCTACCTAGTAAGAGGAGTTGGCCTCATGCACTCCCTCTCTGAGAATGAACGGCTGTCATGACTTGGAGGGATAGCATGACTTGTGATAAAGATACTAGCGCCCTCTTTGCTTAAGATCCATTAAATTTTGTCTGATCGAATTTAGTTTGTTCTTGGCTTTACTGGTTTTAATCCATCTTTGCTTACGAGACAAAATATCTTTACAGGTTGATGCAGAGGGTCAAACGCCCCCCCCCCCCCATGACAGAGAGAGAGAGAGAGAGAGAGAGAGAGAGAGGGAGAAAATATTTTTTTCTATTAAAACCCAAACACCGAGCAGTGGCATAGCTGGGATTTCATTTTAGGGGGGTGGTATTGAGCACGCAAAGCGAGCGAATTACATATTGAGCGTGCAAAGCGCGTCCCCTAGGGGGAGGGTGCAGAAGCTCTGTCATTTCTTTGTTATTGTTTCTTGTCTGCTCCTGCTCTTTCTACATTCTCTTACATTTTTTTCTCGCTCACACTTTTGTCCTTTTTTATTTCTTTCTTTCTTTTGGCATGGGGGGGGGGGACGACTTCCCCCACTGACGACTTCCCCCACTGCCCCCTGGCTACATGCGTGACACCGAGACTCATGGTATACTTGAACTTACATTTAAAAGTGCAAGTCAAGTCAGCATTATAATATGGTTGTAAATTTTACATAGCTTGCAAATTTCACAAGAAGGACTCATAAAATATGTATCATATTCCTATTAATGGTTTATTATTAATTCTGTAATATTCATAGTCGAATATGCATTGATGCATTCCCAGTACAATGCGCATGATATACAAAGTACATTGTTAATGTACATCCAAACTATATACCAAATCATTAGTAAAATATAAACTTTATGAACAAAAAAAATACTGTTTATAGATTACATAGTACAAACATTTAAATAGCAAACCTGTTATCTAATAAAGTGAGAAAAATTCTGTGTACTACAGAGCCATGTCAGTTGCATACTATTGTAGAAAAAGCACATACTGGGGTTTTTATCTCTTGCAAACTGGCAAAACAAGAGGGGGGGGGGGGGGAGGATTCTGTTATACCCAGAAAGTAAAGGAAATAATTAATTCAACAGGAATGCAAATTAATCTGAAAATATGCTGATAAATGACTACGCACCTTTTACTAGTATCAACACATGCATAGGTTTCTAAAAAATTAATGTACATCAAGTATTTTAAAGCAGAAAAATTATTAAGGTATCTAATTCTGACCACAAAAAGTAACAGAATGATAAAAAGGTGAAGCACACTACATCCAAAATGAAATGTATCACGTATCAATCTTTGAAGGAATACATCTACATATTCATTAAACTATTAGAACATGCAATTTCCTACTTATAGCAGCAAGGTGCTATACCACATCATCACCTTCAAATTAAAAATTTTAAAGTATTTTTCACCCATTGTACAATGATATAATATTGCACTTGTTTAATATTTATCATTTAACTGTGAATATGACAAACTTTATCTTAAAATTTGTTCATGGTTTTTTAAAATTATGAATAAGACTAGAAGTGAATTGATTTTGACTTGAAAAGTGAATACTGTAAAGATTGAAGAGTTACACAAGGCCCTTGTTGCAAGCAGATTTGTAGTGGAAAATGCTACTTTCAGAATAAAATCCAAATTACTTAAATCAATGATGGTTGCATATCTAGGGGGTGTTTCACAAAGAGTAAAGTTTGACTTAGAGTCATGCGTAAGCGCTTATGTGCATCCAGTATCTAACACGTAATCTCATTGATAGACTTCCCAATAGCGTGCGTCCCCTGAGCTTGATCTGACCAATCAGGTGATGTGTAATACACAGCATGCAACTAGGAGTTCAAGTGGGACTTTAAGTCCAACTTAAAGGCATTGGCTAACTTTGTGAGTAGCTGATTTAAAAAATTCTCAAACTAAGATGAAACATGTGTATGAGTACTTGTATTTGTACCCAAAAACCCTGAAACCAACCATATTTTGGCAACTTCAAAAGGTTGAAAAAAAGTGAAAAAAAGCATGCTTAAACCATTGACTACTGAATTCTTTCATATGCATAGGCTTAATACATTGGACACCCCCTTGCAGTGACCATGGATTAACTGCAATGGACTGAATACTAACTACATTCCATTTTGGACATGCAGTTATTGCCTGATACAGGAATTACAGTATATTCAATGTAGAAAGTATAATGCCCTATATACAGCAATAGTAAAAATTAGAATACTGAATACCCAAGTAAAAATCACTATATATTGATTAGAGAAAGACCACTGGATTAGAAAATACCACATGAAATCATACCACACAACTGAAGGCATATTGACTATATAATATCCTTGTTACGAGGGTCAAACTCTAACCCTAACAACTGACCGTACTACATGAGAGCACAAAATAATTCCACTTCTTCCTGACTACTGATATATTCTGCAGTGAAAGTGCCTATGCCATGCATACAGCATTTTAAAAAAAATGTCCAATTAGTACCCTTCCATAATCACATTTCCTTACATACAATAAGACCCTGTCCAGCATAAAGTACTTGAAATAATGAGGTTTAATTACAAGAATCCCAACCCTGCCATGCACAACTAGCGAAAATTATGATGATCAAATCTAACCAATCACCACAAGAAAAAACTTGTACATCGTAGGATATGAAAAACACCTCCTCTCCAGAAAATTTCAAAATGGTTAGTAATGAAGTAGTATAAGGGCAAAATTATCCAATACATTCAAACCTGCTTCAGAGACCACCTGTACAGAAAGACCACCTGTCTATAAAGACTACAATTTTTGTTTCCCTTGAATATTTTTTCCTATTGAAACATGTTCTAAAGGAACCTATCCATAAAGACCACCTGCTCATAAAGACCATGTTTCTTGTCTCTCTTGGGTGGCCTTTATATACAGGTTTCACTGTATAACAGATTTTAACACTGAGTGAACTCGGAGCACCTGCATCACACATATTAAATTGAAAAGTAGTCTAACATTACTTGCAGCCATGGATATCCTATCGACATCAATGTCCTATTTCACTGCTACATTTTTCTGAGTGCAGTTGAACTGGCAATATCTCTTTACAAAAGTATTATTTAGAGCCGACAGGCACGGATCCCAAACATACACATGAAATTATACATTTCTGACTGGTCCCTTCAAATACAAGAAAAGTGAACGACAAATAAAGCTTTACAATAACATCTTTCCCAAACTTTCAAAAATATATATAGATATTCACAAGATTTCAATCTCCCCCCAATAGTCTTTGATGCATTTTGCACACATTCACGTATTTACACACATGCTTGCACAACATTTGCTATGGTATGATACAATAACAACCACTTTTGACCTTCTAGTGCATTAACATTTGCATTTCTTAGCTTTACACTGATGCATCCATAGGTTCACAATATATATCTCCTCTTCGACTTGACACAAAGTTAAAGGGGGTACCCAATGCTGAAACAATGTTAGTTCATTTAAAAGAGCATGATTTTATTAGCAGAAAATCATCCGCCCAAAATTTTTTTGAAAGTCGTGTTGCCAAGGAAACCCCCAAATGTGGTAAGATTTCAAGATATTTCTGACCCCTCAGCTGTCACCCAGTTTCAACTGGGTACCCACTTTGACGTCAAAATGACGTCAAAGTGGGTACCTTGTCGCGCAATTCTAGCAAAATGCGCGCAAGGTATAATACATATTGTACAGTCTAACGCGCAGCACAACTGCAATGCGCAAATTTGTGGCAACATGTCCAATATTATATATCAGTTTAAAACATGAACATGAAAAAAATCTTAGAAAGCAAGCCAGGAATTGAAAAAAAAAAAAAAGAAAAGGAAAGAAAATCAGACTGAATCAAATCAAATCAATCTGGATTAAATCAAAACTACTTGCATCACTGTCATATCTGTAAACATACCAAATTGATCTAACTTACAAACAAAATACAGTATTGGCTTTTCAGCTGCTGGGCAAACTGGGAACAGAAAGAAGTTTTACAGTTCTTAAAGGCATTGGCTAACTCTGTGAGCAGCCGATTTAACTGAGATGAAACATGTGTAAGAGTACTGATATTTGTACTCAAAAACCCTGAAACCAACCATAATTTGGAATGAAGTCTGTGCAACCGACCACTATATATTTATCAAACATTGATTCACATTTCTAATACTTAAAAATTCTTCCTGTGGATATTATTCTTTGAAACTTTCAAACTGGTGTTTTTACACTATAACCCTTACGTTTATCTCATTTTCAAGTAGCCAAATGAGTTTTTTAAAAATTAGAAAACAATATTAACCAATGCCTTTAAACTGCAAAATGAACTTTACTCGTACAAAACAACAAATATTGGCAGCTACCACTTATGTTTTTTTTTTTTTTTGCATTTGCATGATTTTTTTCTTTTCCATTGATAAAACAATACATAAACATAATAATAAAGTCAGAAAACTTGACATTCCTTCTGCAAGATATGAAAATAGTACTACATTATAAACACTTTATCTGCAGCAATATTTCAGTGCAAAAGGCTCTTTATAATCATTTTCTTCATTTCATAAAAGTTGAGTACCGTATTCTAACTGACAAAAATAAATGATAATTTCCATTTACTCAGTATTGAAAATTTTCCCAGGATTTATTAAACGGAGGTTAAACTTGAACAAAATAATAACTGGTACTATGTCCAATGCTGAGCATATGTTACAGGCGTGTCTTTCATACAAGCAGTGGGTTACACTGCCCAGAAATCTATTCGAATAAGAGTGGGGGGGGGGGGGGGGGGGGGAGGGGGTGGAGCCCATGTGTAGTGGTACCCCTGCATATCCTACTCAGGAGAGAACCCAGGGTCGCAGTGATCATGTTCACCTTTTCCCTTCCAAGGCATAGGCAGTGCCTAAACATATCATGATAACAGAAACCTGGAATGATACCTTAGCCACATCAACACACTGACCAAAAACCAACCAAAAACTGACAGAACATTAGCTATTTGGGGCAAAGTTACTTTTTTTATTGGTCTGTCATCTGTGCGACATGGGTTTGATGGGCCTTATCCTCTTTCTCTAGAACAGCGATCAAACTATCACAAAGCAACTTAAACTTGAGTGACTATGCTCTAGAGCCAGAAGGACGTTAAAGACATTCAGTCGTGGGCTTTCGTGGGGAGTGGATCATAATTTGCTGACACCAGACTTTGTGAAAAGCACTGGAAATACCTGTAATAGAGCTACATTTCCGGAGCACAGCAAAACAAGCTGTCCCACCAGAAACATTCTTCGGCCTGCTTCGGGCATTCTCGGGCCAGGGAAAGTGAGATAATGACTTTGCCATATGGGGCAAAGGGTGGAATATACAGAGCATTACATAAGGTCTGCTGGTCATAAAACTCATAGTGATGGACAACACCTGTTACTGGGTAAGCTCCCATGGTGTCAAATTCCCCATGAAAGCCTACGAATGAGCGTCTTTAACTCATATCATTAAGGTCGAGTTGATGTTCTTGCTGATATCAACTGATATGTCCAATTCATAGTATACTTAAATTTGAGTGCCAATGCCTTAGAGCAAGAAAGATGTTAACTCATATCATTTAAGATTGAGTTGATGTTCATTTTGAGTTGATGTTCTTGCTGCTATCAGTAAATGACATGTCCAATTCAGAGCATATTTTACAGATGTATCTAAGCTGCAACACAACATTTGCTATAGCAACATTTGATTATTTCATCATAGATATTTGGTTGGGATCATGGTTGGAATTGGGCTTTAGGGTGGATTTGGGTTAAGTTTAAAATCAAGGTTAGAGTTAGGTAGAGTGTCTGGTCTCGAGTTCAAATGAGGAATTTGATAAGTCTAGGAAATACATGTATTAAGCAAGGAGCATTTTGTCAACCAAGCATATGTCATAGAACTGACATGGAACTCAGTCTTACAGTCTAGACTGTAACACAAATTGACACCCAATTTTGTAGATGACATCCTCATCGTCAAGAACAGCATCCAAACCGACTCCGAGCGACCTCCATGCGCGTGACCACGCCCCATTCATCCTTGTCCTCCTCATACCTCTCGACGGAGCGCAGCCCATCCTGTCCGTTGTAGCCACCAATGGCGTAGAGGCGGTTGTGGACGATGGCTGCTCCCACTCCGCTGCGGGGGTGGACAAGAGGGTTGACCTGGGACCAGGTGTTGGTGGATGGGTGGTAAACCTCTACGGATGTTAGACTGGAATGGGCAAGATTCAGAAGACATCATTTGAATAACTCATTGATGTTAACGATGATCATGATGAAGACAACATATAAAACAACAAACAAGTGTAGCTAATAATATCAAAAATAGCTATGGAAACAAGATTAAACCAAAGCTAACAACAAAAACAAGACTGTTGATAATTTAGATCTATCTGTGGCAACAGATATCAGTGCACACCACATATAATAACTATCATGTAAATGTAAGATTAATGTTTTTGCCAGCAATGCCTGCAACTAACAGTTTCGGGGAACCAATAGGTTTTCCAGCTATCTAAATAGCTACATGTACATGTACATCAATACTGCAGTGAAAAAGATTTCGGTACTTTAAGTTTCAAGGAAAGCAATCGGGTACAAGTAGCTTTGATGTTTTTCAGCATCCTGAATAGCTATATGTACCTGATTGCTGACCTTGAAACTTACCAAATCTTTTTTCACTGCCACAGTGATTTAAATGTACATGTTGGCCTACCATCCAACCGGCTTTTAGTGACCGCCTGTATCTAAAATGTACATGTAAATGTTTATAGGAAAATCACTTCTTTTCTGTTTTCCTTGAACTGTATTACACATTGAAACGTACCGGAGGAACCTGCATATGAAGATCATTGGTCCATAAAGATCTCTTATTTTCCTCTCCCTCCAGGGGCTCATTCAGATACATGTATCTAATGGCAAACCCCCACATTGTTTGTTAAAAGAGAGTTATCCCAAAAGACAAACTTTCGACATCTTATTTTATGCTCACTTTGTAAGAATTTGATTGGTCCACACCTTTTTGCCACCCTGAGGCAAAAAGAGATGCTTTTCGCCTCAGGGTTTTTTTTGGGGGGGCCTCCTCGTATCCCATTCATTTACACATGCACATACACACATGAAAATCCTGTGGAGGTTTGCTGCTTTATATGTAAACAATCCTTTAAGCAGTCTTTATATACAGGTATCACTGCATCAACAACTAAACCCAGTCCTACCTCTTGTTGTGTTCACACCCTCCAATGACGTAGATCTTTTCTTTGAGACAGGCCGCTGCAGGCATGGAGCGAGCTACTCTCATTGGACTAATCTCCTTCCATGTCTTCAGCTGCAAATGGAAACAAAGACGAAAGACAAGAAGATGAGAAAATCTGATTAGATAAGAAGGCCGGAATTCACAAAGGTGGTTTAGATTTAGAACATGGATTATCCAGATTTTATGGTAGAAATGCGCTCGATTTAGCGTGTATAGAAAGGTCCAATAATGAACACGCGTGTTTGGCAAAGGGCGCTAAATTCACGCTAGTTGCTATGGTTTAGACCACGGTTTATATCCATGAGTAAATATGAATAAAGTGTTGTCTAAACCATAGCAACTAGCATGAATTTAGTGCCCTTTGCCAAACATGCATATTTATTATTAGACCTTTCTAAGTGTATGTACTAAATAAATTGCACTAATAACATGAAATCTGCATAAACCCTGGTCTAAATCTAAACCACCTTTGTGAATTCCAGCCAAAGGCTTTCAAAATAAAAGCAACTCTCCATGACTCAATACACTGCATGTGCTTGCCTAACATAGCAATAAACAATATGTGCTAGGTGTCCATGGAGATGCTATGATACATGACAGGTATTGAAATGTAATCAATCAAAAGGCTGGTGAACTTAGGCTGATTGATTTATAACCCCTAAACATCCCTTTTACCAAACATAAGCTACATGAAGTATATCAAATTTAAAAATGTGGAATCAGATATTCGGCTTGTAGGCTGTTTGTCATGTTAATACTTGCCCCTATGTATGAAGATTTGTCTGAAAACACAGCTTTAATTTTCTATTCAGTTCAATTAATTAGGTCAGGTCTTTCATATTCGGATGGCTTTCAATTGCAATTTTTTTTCTTTCAACAATTTCAGTAGGATTGGAGGATAACAATGCTGAAGGTCATTTTCACCCATGCAAATACTTTCTTCATTGTACTAGCAAGGAGACCACAGGACACACATGATCTTCCACAAATGTGACATGTTGACATATTTCAATTCTACCACAGAAAAATGGCTCGCAAGATCTTGCTAGAGCAAAAATAACAATAAAACAAAACAAAACAAAAAAAAGGAAAAAAAAAAACACAATGGAAATTCATATGAGAAAGAAAATGTAGATCATTATCATAATTGGTTCATGTTGCTCCTGGGCCCCGTTTCATAAAGCTTGTTATCAGTAACAACTGCCACATATCTATGACAAATCTGCTCTCGACCAATCAGATGCAAGGATTTCTGTAGCTTATAACAGTTATTGCAACTTGTTATTGATAACAAGTTTTTATGAAATGGGGCCCTGATTTGTAGTTTTCTAATTAATTGTAGCAAGTAATTTTCAAAACATTTGCTTGACTCTGAACTGCCACACAAGTATTTTTCCAAAAATAATGAATTGCAAAGAAAAACAACTAAAGTTTGACAGACATTACCCATGATAATACCATGTTGTTTTCCTAGTTACAGCAACAATAGAAATTTGTGAATTCCAAATATTTTTTTATAAAATGGCTTGTTACAAATTTTCTTTTTCCCCAGGGGCTGGAGAGGGAAAGAATCCAATATGTACAGCATTAACAAATAAAAGACAGGAACCAGGGGCACATGATATGAAAGAATACATACCACTGAAATAAAAAAATAACATGTCTGAGTTAGGTTACAATGGGACAATAGCAGTGCACTGAAAATATCCAAAGAAGCTGACATTTGACTACATGCTCAACTGCTCCTATTGTGTAAGGTCAGTCTTCCCCAAAAATAATTTTTCATGCTGTCTGTTCAGAATACATTATATTAGTGCTCCCTATTCAGCAGGGTCAGTTTTTTGCCTATCTAGCATTTCATGCTAGTTTTTCATAATACATTATATAGGCATGTTCATACTGAAGGGAGAAACTACTATATATTAGTCTACAGTTGAGAAATTTGACTATAGAAATACTCAAATGAGAGAAAAAGTGATGCTTTGCAACATTTACTGTGTTTCATGGTGACGCTGGAGATTTTGCTTTTTCTCAGAGCTCAACTTCCCAATCACAAATAGCTCTCCACAGCCTTTAAAGTTTTCCCTTCAAAGCATGTGAAAAACTCAGCAAAAACCTGAATATTTCCTCATTTTTTTCTTTATAAAGGCCATAGCTTATCAAAGATTGTTAGCACACTACAAAATCTTAGTTCTCCCTTTCATGTTAACCTCCGAATTATTCAGATAATTTTGTTAGTGAATATTTCCGAACAGACCCCAGCCTAAATCTTATTAATTTGTATACCCCTAACTTGAAATATACCTTTCTAAAGGATTGTAGCACTTAATAATTTTTCAGTTATAAATTGCTGCATAATACTCTCATCATTTCATTTTTGAGGGAGATTTGTTCAAGTGAGCATTTCTACGCATATCTCTATAAATCATGAAATTCTTCTTTTTCCCCCCCTTCCTAGAGGCCTAACTAGCCCAAAAACGGAAGTACTTTAGTTTTCAGGTCTTATTCTGTTATTGTTATTGGTTGTTTTACCCGACTGCAAAGAAAGCATGCATTCTTGTAAGCAAGCAACCAGACAGCTTTAAACCATTCGTGACAGAGGTCCACATTTTGTGGTTTGGCCTAATATCTTTTGATGCAAAGCCCTAAAAATCATACCAAATACATGAACAGAAAGAGCAAAAAATTCTACACAAACTGTGCCCATTTTGGTTGCGTCAATATTCATTGTTTGATGCTGAAATTTTTTAAAAGGGAAATAAGCATTAAAATCCTTAAATTGGCAATGTGATAAAAAGTTTAAAATCACTGCAAATTGGCAACTTTTTGACTTCTCATCATAATTTCTGTCAATTTATATTCATTTCAGATACATGGCATTTTATGAGAAAAATGTAGCAATAAAATAAAAATGTTGGTGTTGCCAATTTGAAGAATAGAAGCTGATCAAATTCGGCTTTAAATAATTCCTGTCACGAATGGGTTAAGTCCTCTCTGAGGGACCTGGTAATGAGGATTAATGCCTTACCAAAGGACATAAGCGTATCGGCTTGGTTTCGAACCTGGGTCACCGAATTACAAGACCAGTGCTCTATCAACTGAGCTAAGGTGCCTTTCCTTGTAAAGACAAAAAGTGTCCAGGGCCTCGTTGCATAAAACTTACCACTGATGGTAACTTTGCCACCAATGGTAACTTATAAGGAAACCTTGAATTTGATTGGCTGTAGAGCAATGTTACTATGGTAGTTACAGTAACCATTAATGGCAAGTTTTATGCAATGGGACCCTGGACTTTTGCTCATGAACATTTTGGCAAAATCCAGCTCTTCTTTTTTTTGGATACAGGTACAACTTACCAATGGATGATAGCATTCCATGGTCTTCAGGTCTTCTGTTCCATCGTAGCCCCCTATGACATAGAGGTAGCCCCCATGTGATACGGCTGCAGCCATACTACGCTGTGTTCTCATGTCTGGGTTAGGGAAAAATAATACGGATTTCCAAGATACCATAAGAATCAATGCATCACAGAAAGACTGATTATAGATATGACATGAATCTCTTATACTTCGTGTTCATCTTTCGTAATGATCAACTGGAAACTACAACTGGTGGTATAACTTGGATTGTCACAAAATTGAATGTTATGGAGCCATTGTGATTTAAAGGCATTGGCTAACATTGTTATGATTTTAAAAAAATCTCATTTTGTTACTTAAAAATAGTAATAAACATTAGGGTTATAGTGTAAAAATACCAGTGTGAAAGTTTCAGAGCATAATATCCACGGGAAGTATTTTTAAATATTAGAAATGTGAACCAATGTTTGAAAAATATACGAGGGTCAGTTGCATAGACCCAACGTAAGGAGTGCGCATGCGCACATGACTCAACGGACCGCACTGTGTGTATTGACGTATCACGTGGCAGAAGGCAAGCAACGGTATTTTTTAATTCGCGCAAACGGTCCTCTTATTTCAGTGTCTTTCGAGACGAAAGCTAATAAAATCGCGGTTTGCGTCTAACTTACAGCTTTTCCTTCCAAATTATGGTTGGTTTCAGGGTTTTTGAGTATAAATACAAGTACTCATACACATATTTCATCTTAGTTTGAGAATTTTTTAAATCAGCTGCTCACAAAGTTAGCCAATGCCTTTAATCAGGAATTATACTATTTGTATCTTGAAGAATCTGAGCTGTTAGTGAAGAGCTCACCAGCACTTTTCGGAGCTCTTAATCCTTGGAAAGCAGACATGGTATAACCCATTGTCTACAATGAAGTTTATCCACCATGAAAGCATTGCTGATACTTCACTCATATTTATCTTCATTGGCATAGACAGGTCCTCATTACTTGGGGGGGGGGGGGAATGCATACCCCCATCCCTCTGCTATCTACTTCCTTGTTTATCTTAGTTGCTGAATTGCATTTATGCTTTGCTTGACTGACATCTCTATCAATTTACTTGAATCAAAGTACATCATGGTTTTTACTTTTAAACAATGCTGAATTTTCATTAGGATGAAAAATGAATCTGTCATTCTCTTCAATCCTATGTAGAACTATGTAGAAGAGTATCATATTAGCAATGTCGCATGAAAAGCATTGCTATCATATTCCAAATAAGACTAATACTAGTCTTAATCTTTGAATCAGATTTGAATGCTACTCATTTGTGTTATAATGAAATGATCAGTACAGAATCTTCTGCAAGTATCACCAGAAGAGAGTGAAACTGCTTTATGTATAGGCAGTTTAGAAAAATGGAGTGGAGTGAAAGGACGCATCTGTAAGGCAAACAATACACACAGCAATATGCACTTTACATTCCGGATGCTAAAGAGTCTACTTTCAAATCAAAGAAAACTCAGAATTTCAGTAAAAGAAAATGTTTACCTTGGATATGCTTCCACTCATTCAGATTTGGATCATACTGCTCAACCGACTTTACGCTCCTCATCCCATCGTACCCTCCGCAAGCATAAATCTGTCCTCCGACCGTCGCCACGGCAACACTACTCCTGGGCACCTTCATCTTGGCCACGTTCCTCCAGCTGTCCGTCTGCGGATCGTAACACTCCACTTCCCTCAGAGCGGAGGAGTCTGCACCCCCTACGGCATAAATGATGTTGTCCACGATGGCCACGCCCACCCCCCTCCTGGAATGCTTCATAGGGGGAATGGGGGACCAGTTGTTGATGGCGGGCTGGTAGCGTTCCGCAGTGCAAAGGGTGGTACGGCTTGGGGACACTTCCCCTCCTAGGTGAAACAAAGTAAGAGCAAATACTGCGAAATCTGCTTTAGCAACTACTTATCGTAACCAGAGTCACCCGACATGTACATGTATGCTCTAGCGACAATTGCTCCAGGCATTATTTTGTCAAAGATACAAGATGCACAATAAAGGGCAGGGTTAGTGTTAAGGTCAGGCTTGGGGTTCTAGGGATTTGCACAGTGTTTCGTTAGGGGTTCAAGTTCAGTATTCGGTTAGCATATGAAACTGACACAGCAATTTTCACAAAAAAATGTGTCTCAGATTTACTCCTTTTCTATAATGATCCCATCTTTTGTTTGGCTTGAAAATACTTTGTGAGTGAACTACTAATAAAGTGATTTGTGCAGAAAGTGTATCTCATTATAAATATTTGAGTTTGTCTCTCCTAGAGCAGATACGAAGGAACTGATGCACAACTTTCATATCGGGAAATTTTTATACTGAAACATGCTTCAGGTACCATATGTACCTACATGTATCTTTTAGTACGGAGTACAATTTTAGTTTCTCTAATGAAGCAATTCTCATTGAAATCTGTACAAAAAGAAAGTGAGATAATATATTCTGTCCTCTTATACAGGTTTCACTGTATAAAAAGATGGTGAGAGATTAAATTCTGTCTTCCTATACAGGTTTCACTGCATCAAAAAAGGTAGTGCAAGATAAAATCTTGTACTGGTTTCTGTACAAAAAGATAGTGAGAGATTAAATTATGTCTTCCTATTCAAGTTTCACTGCACAAAAAGATAAATAAGATATATAAAGATATAGATAAATATTACGCACCAGCAGGCTATATAGATTCGAATCAGTGACTGGTCAAAATACCATCACGTGACTAGAGCTGCAAGGATCGCAATTGTTATATTTTGGTTTTGACGTCACCTCGGTCAATATAATACCGATATATTGACTGAGGTGACGTCACTCACTGCGTATAGGCTGCGTAGTCAGGTGTGAGTACGCGTAGTTTGCATGCTGCGCGTGCTAGCTGTATTTTTAAATTATTACGTAGGCATGTTATTTAACAGCGGATCGCTGCAGCAAGCAGTGCCAGTTAATGCAGTCAGTGCAATATTCTGATCAGTGATGGCGAAACTATATAGACTATTATAATATAACAGATATTGCTTAAGCTAAGCTATATTTTTCCCTTGGGACAATATTTTCCCTCACCGCTGCACGCTTCGGGGAAAATATTATCCCTTGGGTAAAATATAACTCTGTCGGGGAAATGAAATGTTATATTAAACCTCTAGGCAGGCAATATCTGTATAATATTCTGTCTTTCTATCCAGTTTTCACAGTACAAAAAAGATTGTGAAAGATTATATTCTGTCTTCATGCATGTTTCACTGTATAACAATACTTGTGCTCGAAATCATATTTACATGCAGCTAATTATGTAATGCCTCGTCTATTTTGGATGCACATGGACAGTTCCTAGGCATTTTGTCTAATTCCTTTCTGACTACATCAAATATTTTAGTAATTAAGATCACTGTAATAAGTCATTATTTGATTAGTTTAGAAAAGTCATGTAATCAAATAATGGGTCAAATGCAGTCATGCATGATTTAGTTTTCAGTTTACCACACACTTTTTCCATCAAGAAGCTTGAAAAGACTTGAAATAGTTTTGAGTACCATCCAAAAGTTATACCATTCCTTGATCCAACCAAGGAGTTTTAAGAGTTGGAGTCCCAACAGGCAACAAATTATTTCAAGCAGCTGTCCCTTTCTAAGGTTGCACAATAGAATCTACGGGTGTGCTGTTGCTTTTGATGTCTAGGTTCGATGTCGCCAACATCATGGGAAAGCTTTAGTAATGGTTTTTGTCACAAATAAAATATCGTTAATATTTCACTTTTTATTTTGATTAACAGAGAAAAAATTGAAAAGATGATAAAATATGAATGCAAAAGGCTATCTGTGTCCAGAAATTTGCGTATGTCGCATGATAGCAGTTTTAATCTGTGAAAAAGAGTAAAATTTTACAATCCAAAAACCCGCAATTTGACACTTTTCCGTTTACTTCCTGCAAACAAAAATAAAAAGTGAATTTGTTGAAGTACAGTTATTTATGATGTTATATGTCAGATTAGCGCCCACACACGCCCAGTCGAGTAATTTTGATTCATATTTCAGGAAATTTTGCACCATTTCCTTTCGCTTGCCTCCTGAAAATGTAAGCACTGTGTACCGCTCATATTATCAGACGAGTGGTAACGAAAAGTAATTATCATTACAAAAGCATATTACCCTTTGAAAATGGCCTGTAAGTTTGCAGCCAAGCAGAAAACTTTTGTCTACATATCTGCAAGGAAGATCGAGTTAAGCATATGCCTGACAATTTATTTCCTGGTGGCATCGAACGTCACTTCAAAGGGAATGGGTTACATGTAGATGTGACTCCAGCTCTTGAAACTCCTTGATCCAACCAATTATGAAAAAAAATTCTAGTTTGAATAGTTTCAACATTTACTATGTTCTTGATACTATGAAACTTGGTAATTTGCATGGGGCACAGAGTGACCAAATACCTTGGGATTGTCATCAGACAAATAGCAGGATGAGCAATGTACATTAAAACAATAAAAACAACAACAGGAACAAAATAAAACAATCAGAAAAATAAAAGCTAATTCAACTGCAAACAACTGGTTACAGTTTGTTATTCCGAAGGTTCGTTAGTCTGAAGGTTTGTTATTCCGAAGGTTAGTAATCCAAAAACAAAATAAGGTTCGCTATTGCGAAGGTTCGTTAGTCCGAAAATGAAATAAGGTTCATTATAGTTTGTTAGATATTTTCGGACTAACAAACCTTATTTCATTTTCAGACTATCAAACCTTCGGAATAATGAAACGAAACCTATTTCATTTTCGGATTAACAAACCTTTGGAATAACGAACCTTTGGAATAACGAACCTCATTTTATTTTCGGACTAATGAACCTTCCGATTAACGCCACAAATGTTTGGATTAATGAACCTTTTTCCATTTTCGGACTGACGAACATCTAGGTATATGGAATTTGCGTGTTTCGGAATAACAAACCTTCGGAATAACAAATCTTCGAAATAACGAACCTTCGGAATAACGAACATCACCCCAAACAACTTACAGCTTTCTGGAAAGCTCAAAACTTCAGAGCTTTGGAATATACAAGGATGTTACAGAAGGTCAGTGACAAGGATATATTGTCTGTTCAGAGCCAGAAGGGCATTAATGATGTGTTAAAGCATATGAGTTAACATCCTTCCGGCTCCAAACAGACAATATATTTCTTTTTAAACAGAAATTTTGAAAAGAGCAGTACTTAGTGAACAAAACAAGTTTGACAGTGAATGTGACAAATAAATGTCATAATGGCTCTGCTGAAATGTTAAATTCTACATTTACATTGTATATTCCCAGGGAATAAACTTCAAAATGGATGGGGGAAGGGGGTGTATACAATTTGTTTCATGTTATAGTACCAGCACATTGTCAACATTCAAATGCTTGGATGGCATGTTAGGTTGAACAGGTTTAGGTGGATACCGCTTTACATTTGTTTGCATCAGCAATTTGTTTCAGGGATGATTGCTTACAAATTTAAAAAAAAAAATCACATATATCCTGGTGGTTTAACTCACATCCTCTCTATCAGTTTGTCCATGATAAAATGCAACCATATGGGATTGTAGTATTCATTTTCTACCGAAAAGAACTCTGATATCCCACAGTAATACAGAGCTTTCTTGAGGTCTAAATTAATCATCTTCAGTCCTCAAATTGGCAACAATTATTTTTTTCCCATGCTTTACATGTACATAGTTTGAAAAAAATAAATATGGATAAAACATGAACCAAAATGAATTATAATTGCAAAATTTAATCAGAAGTTGCCAATTTGAACACAGAAAGAGTGATAATATATTATTCACTGCATTGTCAATGTAAAGAGTTAAATGATTATTTACAATTAAACTGCTCTAATTTGAGAAGGCCACACCATACAGCATTGGGAATGGACTCAAATTTTTCAGTGAATTTTTCTCTTTCTGCTCGTACTGCCCAGCATTCTGGACCAACAGATACTGCAAAAGTGCCTCCTAAAGGAGACGCTGTACCTCTATGGGATATTTCACGGTAAGAAGCAGGTTGTTTATGGTATAAAATGTGAAATTGCCTTTATGGGCATTTTTATCAATGACAAATGTGGGAGGAAAAAAAAATCAAAGAAATTTCAAATCCTGGGAGTTACTGAATATTTCACATCCTGGGAGTGACGGAAAATATACATTATATAGGACATCCTTTTTTTTTTTTGCAGTAAGTACGACTTAAAGCGCTTGTCCAGTTGTGGTAGCAAAAAGAAAATTATCGTGTAACTCATTAAATGTAGTCTCATAATGTCTGCTTTACTTAAGAATTACCAAGTTTCAAAGAACCAAGAATACTGAACGAGTGAGATGATGTGATATTCCATTCATGATTTCAGGTGAATTTTGTTAAAGGGTAAGTCCACCCTAGAAATTTCACTGTTTCAATAAAAGGAGATAATTTGAACAGCATTTAAAAAAAGAAATGAGGAAAATCGGTCAAAGAATAAGAAAGTTACACTCATTTACATTTTCTAGTAAACTACTCTCAGCTCTGCAAATTTGCAACACTGATGACATCATATGTGAGCAGCTCTCCATTCACTTTGTACATGAAATTTCACATTTTCTCAATTTTCTTGGAAGTTACACATTTTCTAACCCCCATATTCTTGTATGTTCAGAAAAATTGCTTAATACATAACACACTTTGACTATGGGGTAAGAAAATGTGTAACTTCCAAGAAAATTGAGAAAATGTGAAATTTCATATACAAAGTGAATGGAGACCTGCTCGTATATGATGTCATCAGTGTTGCCAATTTGCAGAGCCGAGAGTAGTTTACTAGAAAATGTAAATGAGTGTTATTTTCTTATTCTTTGACCGATTTTGCTCATTTCTTTTTTAAAATGCTGTTCAAATTTATCTCCTTTTATTGAAATAGTGAAACTTCTAGGGTGGACTTTCCCTTTAAAATATCTGAAAGCAATGTATAAATTGGCTACACTCTGCCCTATGCTAAAACCCTGCATCCCAACCAATCCCTGCACAACAATCAGAGCACTTTGTTATGTTTCTGTATTATAAACATATCTCTCATTGGTCTTACACATGTGCAGGTATTAAATGTGTGATGCACATTGACATTGCAGTTTTACATCTCTGATCCGAGATCAAAAATACCATTCGCCTTTCATTTGTCTAATAGTCAACTCGAGGAAAGAAAACCAATCTGTGCAGTATCTTAGTTTTGATAGTACATGTATCTTGCTACTGACTGGATGAAAGCAAAGAAATCTGATGAATAATATTTGAGTGCATACCCAAACTGTACAAAACCTTTAAGACAAGAAGAGTCTACAACAGGGTGAGCTAAACAATTATCAAGCAATTTATGCTGAGGCATTCAAATCTAATGAAAACAGGTTACAAATACTACAATGCATTAAAGGTAGGAGATCCCATTTGCAGCTCTAAAATATTAAGATGTGTGAATATGTGTTCAATTATAAGAGAATGATTATCAAAAACTTCTGCGAAAGAAAAATGGATTGTACATGGCTGAATAATTAATATTTTTGATAACTCTGTACTTATTTTGGACCGAAAATTTTAGCGGATTTTTTTTTGAGACAGCGCACAACGAAAGGATTCACATTACATACAGTACAGTGCTGCTATTATGCGGTACGTGTGGTGGCCGTGAGCTGCACGTGGCTGAGCTAGCTAGCTAGCTGGCTTTGCTTCTGCTGGTAAGCTGATCTGACTTGCTTATTCAAGGATGGTAGCCAGATTTTCATTTTTGTATGACCGTAAGATTAAATGAACAGTATCAGAAGGGCATATCCTAAACTCCTGCCAAGTTGTATGGATTTTCGAAGATTTTGCAAAAGCGATCTCCTACCTTTAAGACAAGAGGGGTCTACAACAGGGTGAGCTAAACAATTATCAAACAATTTATGCTGGGGCGTTCAAATCTAATGAAAACAGGTTGTCAATACTACAATGCATTAAATGTACAATCAAACCCACTTCAGCAACCACCTGATTAGGAAGACTACATGTATGTGTCTGTCTACAAAGACCACAATTCTTATTTCCCTTCAACAGAGTTTTCTGTACACATTTCTTGTCTTCCATGAGCAGTAATTATTTCACTCTTTTAAAGTACTATGCATTGATAGGAAAATCACTTTGTAAAATTCAGTGCGGACTCACCTCCTTTTCTTTAATCTTTTTTTTTTTCATAGATAGTTGTAGTAGAAGAACAAGTACACTAAATACAACAAGTAAAGAAAAATGTTTCTCAAGGGCTCTTATCAGATGTAAAAGTCATTAGGGTAGATACAGATGAGCAGTTTAGTACCAGCAGGATGCCCACGTACACTGCATTTTTCAAATTTGATGAATGTCATCAATGAGTGATTATCTAATCAGAAAGAAATCACGGTTACCATGGGGACGAGTATGGAGGTATCCAACTCATCAAAAACCTCTTTTTTGATGTGTGAATCTCATTTAAAATGGAAGATTCATGCAATTTGGATGTCTTCAATCATATAGCCCACATATGTTCAAAAGATCATTTTCATCTATAGTTTTCCTCAGTAGCTTTCCACTGCAGTAACATTCTTCTGAAGATATTACCTTTTCTAAAATAAATACTATTACATTTTCCTTCTTCTAATATTTTCCTCTCTCCTTTCACCCATCATATTCCTAGTTCCCTTCTTTTCTATTTTTAATTTGCTTCTAATTGCTCTCCACATTCTTCAAATTGTTGCCTTCTTCTTCTTCTTCTCATTATTCTCCTCCTCCTCCTCCTCCTCCTACTTCTTCTTCTTCTTCCTCTCCTCCTCCTCCACCTCCTCATCCTTCTTCTTCTTCTCTTTCTCCTCCTCCTTTTTTCTTCTTTTTCTATTCTCTCCTTGGCCTATTCCACCTTCTTCTCCCCCTCACCTTTTTCCTTACTCCAATTTCAGGCCTTCCCTTTGCTCTCCCAGATTCTAATACCTACATTCTTTACAATTCTATTGAGAATTTTTTTCATTTTGATCAGCTTTATATACTCTCTTTCAATTGCAAATTAGTTGGATGTAGGGGAAGCAGATGTAAAATCCTTCGCTACTCTTAAGTTGACAATACCAATGAAAAAAGGCATAAAAACAAACAAACAAAAGGCTTACCGATGACGTATATGAACTGTGCCTGGCTACAGGAATGCCTGGGTACCGTCCTCAAGCTCACTTCCCAGTGAAGACCCGGGTAAAACTTGCTGCCATGGTAACGTCGAGCCTCGTCAACAAACTTCTGGAATTTGCCGTCCTTCATGAGGAGCTGGTTGTCGATTACCTGAGAGTTGAGAAACTTCCAAGAGAGCAGAGGAAGGCGGACATGCTCGAAGACATCACCGATGAGTTGCTGGCGATTGTCGAGGTCGTGTCGTATCCAACGAAGTGCGGCAAGGTACACCTCTTCCTCTTTGGCAATGTTTAGACTGTCCTTCTCAATCAGTTTGACCAAGTCTGTAGATGAGGACATTTTAGGAGTGATTTGAGAAAAGTTTAGAGTCAAATTGAAAATGATTGATAATTTGTTGGATATTGATTTCGCTCATCCGAATCTCATGCATGTGTACATTCAGACGTAAAAGTTTTACTACGTGCTCTATAGCTTTGTTTCAATGACTACAGAAACTTTTTTTTTTGTTTTGTGATAAGGACTTGTCCTTAATGCATGATAGAACAGGTGAAAGTACTTGCCATACAAGGTCTGAACCTTCACTTAAACACATTTCAATTACAGTTACAATGAATTTATGATAAAATCCACCTTGAATACTGGGGGGTGTAACATAAAACATACAATCAATCTTACGATTGATATCAATCGTAAGTCTATGGCAAACCATGTACTAAAGAGATACAATTGATTGTAAGATTGATTGTATCTCTTTATGTTACACTCCCCTGATCAGATAAATCATACTTTTGTACATACCCAATATGAAATCTTCTAATATGTAGCAGCTTGTGGAAGAAAAAAAATTACAGTAAAGATACAATGGAAAAGCACTGTCACAACTACAAGATGTACTGTACAGACAAATCACTTTGATTTTTCTACCCAGTACTTTCTTTTGATTAACCCATTTGTGACAGAGGTCCACATTTTGTGGTTTGGCCTAATATCTTTTAATGCAAAGCCCTAAAAATCATACCGAATACATGAGCAGAAAGAACAAAAAATTCTATGCCTGTGCCCATTTTGGTTGCATCAATATTCATTGTTTGATGCTGAAATTTTTAAAAAGGAAAATAAGCATTAAAATCCTTAAATTGGCAATGTGATAGAAAGCTTAATATCACCGTTTTCCCCTGCAAATTGGCAACTTTTTGACTTCTCATCGTAATTTCTGTCAATTTATATTCATTTCAGAGACATGACGTTTTATAAGAAAAATGTAGCAATTAAAGAAAAATGTTGGTGTTGCCAATTTGAAGAATAAAAGCTGATCAAATTAGGCTTTAAATAATTCCTGTCACGAATGGGTTAAACAATATCACTACCCAACAGAACAAAAGTGAGCATACCTTCAGTACCGATTTGTAGGAATTCATCATGTGCAACAACCTTGGTGAAATTCAGCTGTATAAAGGCATCTGCTGCCTCACACAGATCAAAGCAACCATGCATGATGGCAAAGTTCCTGATCCCTAAACAGTTTGTAGGGTGCAACTGAGTCTTCAAAAATTCGCTGCACAAATTAGTCACTGATTCAATTTGCAAGACACTGGCTGCGTTGGTTAAACTCTGGACATTGTCTTCTGTAATGTCTATGTTCGCGCTGTAGGCAAATTTGACAATGGATTCGATGGCTCCTGCATCCATACCCTGTAGTTCAACGACCTCCTGCCTGGATTCTTTGAGTTGACTGGTGAACATAGCATGGAAGTAAGGGCTGCAGGCCGATAGGACCAGGCGATGAGCAGGGATGCGCTTGGAGTTGACAGACAGGACGATATCACAGAGTTGTTTCTGTTCGTGGAGGCTCTGCATGACTGAGAGCATGCCCAGAGCATGCTGTTGACGTCTTAGGAGTGTCTGGTCATCTTCTGTGCTGCTGACAACCTGGGACTGTATCCGAACTCTCTTCTCAGCCAAGGAGGGCCCAGGTTCTGATACCCATCTCGGAGTGTCCCCCTCAGTATCCATTTCCCAAAGTGAGGACCACTCACAAAGAACTTCCTCTATTCTGTCATGCATGGGAAAAGTGAATCAAGAACTGAGCACAACAGAAAGAGACAGTTAGCTAGACATGAAATTTCCACTGCATAGTTAATTGTTGAACATTGCATCACAGTATGGTAACGGTATCCTTCAAAAGTTACAAAGGAAGATGACCAGCTCTTTTCTCCCTTATGTTCTGAAACATTGTCTTGGGATCTTGGGATGACCTCCGACATCGTAAGTTTACCTACATCATCTAGTCTAGGCGAAATACCGCAAAAGAGCAGTGAGTGCAATGCAGAATGGCCGCGGCTAGCGTTATCCATCAGCATGATAAGCAGGCGGGCGGCATTGCACTCACTGCTCTTTTGTGGCATTTCGCCTGTGGCCTAGACTAATGGATGTAGGTAAACTTACGATGTCAGAGGTCATCCTATTCAAATGGAAATTCATCGAGCGTGGGAATCATTCGAAAGGTAAGGTCTCTAATCATTAAAATACAGTTTTCTTTAGTTTCATTTTTAAAAAATATTTGTTTCAACTGTTAGATATGAAATTAGATCTATCACCCCATTTGCAAACTTGGAAGATGGTTTGCAGGGGTAACAGCACCTGATAAAGGGTGATTTGAGGGAATAATTCAAGTTTGGTGTTAGTGTTGGGTTGATGTTTACATCAATGCAGCTCCAAATTAAAGATAAAACTGGTCTTGGGACAACTGTCACTTGGAGTTGAGCTGTCAATAATGTTATTTGGACCACTTTTGTAAACTCAGATTAGGTGTTGGAGCTATGGAAAGCAATCTAAATTGTGTTTATTAAAACCAACACCAGCACTAAACACCAAACTTGAAATCACCCATTGTATTTACATCGTTCTACACAGGGGCAAGGGGACACCATTCAAGGCGTTACATGAGATGTCAGAATATAACAACCAAGTAAAGCCTCTCAAGGCTATACCCCTCCCCCAGGCTATGAAACAGGTAGCTCTTGCTGAGTCGCCACACACACAATTGATATGTCAAGACAGTTCTGCGCATGCGCCACCACGCAGGCGTCTTACATACACATAACACATGTGGGTTCTACATTGAGAAGCCACCCCTCCTACTTTTTTAGATCATAACACCCCCACTTTTTAAATGGTATGAATTCGATCGGCAAATGCCAAATTTCATTTTCAACACAAGTTTGAGGGCCTTACGTCATTGGATTGGGATACAACGATCACCGAGTCCGGAAGTGTCATCTTCGTCGCAACTCTAGTCTTATTCTGCTGTCGGATTTTACAAGAGAATTTTTTATGGCAAAAGGATATATTCTTAGCTCTTCAATGGAGCAAAAAATCACAATCCAGCGATGCTCATAATTTTCAGAGGACCAATAAGAGCAGGAGGTAGCAGGTGAGTGGCGACTCATTTTCGGCGGCGAGTCAGCGCGCATCGACGTTAGCTGTAACTTAGCCAGGGGTTTGCGGAGTCAGAGAGTTTGTGAGTAGATCTACCGTACATACTAACATAGTCTAGACCTACTAATTACTAAGTATAGACCTAGAGTAGAGCGCCCGTCATTCGACCTGTGCCGTCATTCGACCTATTTTCACTATCTCACAAGCCAGCACATTATATTGCCACAACACACACAAAACACTTCATTACACACAGAGACATTATCACTCACCACAAGTAAGTCCCTTAGTCACCTCCAAAAATCCATCTAAAAAGTCATATTCTGGCGTCAAAAATGCAAAATCGGCACCATATTTCTAAAGCACATGAAGGCTTAGGTCCACTGCTAAGAAACATGGTCGCAGAAAAAGCAATAAAAATAAAGAAATCGGCAGTTTTGTGGGTTTTTTTTTTTGTGGATTTTTCGTTTATTGCAAGCTCCGAGTGTGATGGTATTGGCAAAAAACAAATGAAAAACCAAACCCCCCGTATCTGCCGATGCAGTGACTTCATGTACAAAGTTGAATGCAAGTCCCTGTTAGCCTTCATTCGACCGCAAGGGGAGCACCGACGGCAGGAAAAAAAAAATTTTCTGGGGCTACTTTTTGAGCCCACTGGCCCGAATTTTCTACATTGTATTACAGTTAACATTGGACCCTATGAGAATTTCAGGGGCTCTTTTTTAGTTTTCCAGGGCTCTTTTTGGCATTTCGGGGGCGAATTCGCCCTGAGCCCCTGTGTATTTTTTTCCCTGACCGACGGGCGCCGGAACTTCCGCGATGGACAACCGTGTATGGTGCGGTGCATTCCAGCTGCCCTCATACACGTTGAAATTGTACGCGCGATGCGCCCGTTCGAATTAAGGGCATGAAACATAGCGATATATTTTCATATTTTCTAAAACTGTGTGATGTATTTGAAAAAAATTACATTGTGATAAAAATAGTTCAATATATTTGACATGAATTTATGTAAATATGATTTTAATTTATGAAAAGTAAGTTTAGCAGCATAAATATTGCAGAAAAGCTTCACTGTCAAGCAATCGAATTTCGGGCAGCTTACTCTAACCTAAGTATTTTCTACAAATTTTCAATTTTTGACGTAATTTGTTACAAATATGCGAACCAAATTGACGGCTTTTGGCCCCTGTCCGTAGATGCCAGGAGCTCCGCCGCGAAGGGGCGGAGCCCCGTGGAGTTAGTATCACTATCAGCCTTGGCCCTTGCGCTTTGCCCTGGCCTAGAGCCTAGCTTGGCTGCTCATTGGGCTTGGCCTGAGCGGCCGTCCCGGTTTCCAGCACCGGCACCCACCCGCACCATGTTGTTAGTGCTCCCGACGCGAGTACTGAGAAGGTACCGTATGTTGTAACTTCGATTATTGAATAAATGATAGTGAAATAATCAAATCCAATCCCTCTTACAACTTACCAACAAAGTTATCTCGCTTTAAAAACAGCGAAGATAGTAGATAATCATCAGATACGTCAAATTAAGCCCAATTTTAGCGCGAGTTCACTGGACTGGCATTCTTCGTGCTCCCCCAGGCCTCGCTTGCACAAGACAAAATTGGTCTGTCTTAAACGTAGAGGGCCAAGGATTTAAAGGGATCGTAGCTAGAAAGCTAGCTAGCTGCAAAGCTACGCTTTTTGCTTTCTGCATTTGTAACCATTATCTCTCTCATTTGTCACCCCTCTCATAGTTTACAATGACACATAACTGCTCACCTCTCGACTCAATTTGCAGGGGGTGGGGGGGGGCACTTTTGGCCTATGGGGGGGGGGGGAACTTCTCATATTTATACCCCTCTATCTTTATCCTTTTTACAAGAATTAAAAGAAAATTTCAAAAACAAAAATGGTCAGAAAAGCAACAATTACATGTATATAGCAAAAAAAAGACACAAGCAGTAAATGGATGACGATGAATGTTATCTCATTCAGATCATTTTATTTCAGTCAGAACATGATCACATCATATCAGAAAATAATTAATTTAAATCATATCAATCACAATTCATGAGACCAATGATTTATTCAACATGCAGTTCAAAGCAACAAATTAAGCCCTACCATCACATAAAATAAGTCTTTTTTTTAATTATGTGAAAAGACCTCTCCTACTTTCTGTCTCTCAATTTCTGTACTTTTCCTTCTCCCTGTCTCTCTCTCTGTCTTTCTAAATCTTTCGATCAATCTCTTGTTCCATTTTTCTCTCTTTTTTTTTTCTTTTGTAAAGAAAAGGCATTTCAATAATTTCAAAACACCTAAAATACATTGTAAGACACAAGATCACTTGAACATGAATTAAATGGTTTCAAATTATCAATCAATGACCAACATTTCTTGGTGACAACCCACTTCACCGAAGGCCTGCGAGACCGAAGGCCCACGAGGCAGGCCGAAAATAGCAAATTGTAATCTATAATATCACACCGCTCTAACCAATTCCTGTGCCAGAAGGAAGTTTAAGAAGTATTAAAAGCAGCGGGACCTCCGGAAACGAGGACTAAACATGCTAAAGGAGACATAATTATTTTATATATACGATAGTGTATCATTTGTGATGAAAGAAAATACAATACGAGAAAAGTTGGCCTCACGGGCCTTCGGTCTTGTGGGCCTTTGGTCAAGTGGGTAGACCCCCATTTCTTGTATGCTGTAGATATTTTCAATCTCTACAAGGCTGTCAAATAGTAGAAATTTTGTGAAAAGGAAAGGAAGCCTAAGTACTTAATGAAAAGGGAAAAATAGATTCCATGTTTTAGCTACTCTTCAAGGTTCTTTTTTTTTCTTTTCAAAATGTCCATCTGTATTAATGAGTAAAAAATAAGAATATCCAGAAATGTCCAATTACAGGCAAAGTAATGAAAAGATATATTTCTCCACCGGCATCACCTTACATACACAGTCAAGAAAAATTCATTTACAATAGATTCTTGAAAATACAGCCAAACCTGTCCCCAAAGGTCACCGAAAGAGAATAGAAAAAGTGGCCACTACATACAGGCTGGTTCTGAAACAGATATTTCTGCTGAACAGTGACTAAACTTTATGTCAAATTCATCCAGTGGCGGCGAACTCAGACAAAGGAAACGAAAGGGCACCTTTTGTCTGGCAAACAATACGAGCCCCTCCACTTTCACAGTCTGAGCCTGACGTTCCGCCGCCCCTGAATTCATCCTACAATTAAATTCGAATTGCTCAACTAATCAAATCATATCAAATTGTCACTTTCAAAACAGGACAAACAAAGGTGCCCAATCATTCCCACATGAATTACTGAATTTAATATCTAGAGATGTTCCGACAACATATCATTTCCTTGCACATGTATATCCACACAAAAAGATTCATATAAATTTTGTTCCCATCCTCTACACAAAAATTGAAATGCTGATAGACAAACTTCTTTCAAAAATCTTTTTCTTTTAGTTTTGTTGCGGTATTTTTTCAATCTATCTGTATAAATTTAGTTGGAAAATTTATTCCAAAACGCTGGAAATACAGTTTTCTTTAAAAATATCTCATATCTATGCAAATTCAGAAGTTTTCTGACTGTGATCCCATTACAAAATTTAACTATCCAGCTAGTTTGTTTGTTTTGAGATATGGTAATTCACTCTGCTACATTTTCATATAAAATAAATCAAATACATTTACATGTAAATATAAAGGTATGAACAGATGCGTGGAAATCCCCATTTACTTTGGCCAAACCTGTATCTTTTCCCCATTTTTTCATACCTTCGGAAGACCGTAGATGCGAAAGAGACTACCTATTTGTTTAATGTATATGCAGAAAAAAACATGTTCTCCTTTAATTCCTTGACAAGTTGACAATAACTCAAACTACTTGTCAATAATCAATTTATGAAGAAATAACCGAGAAATTGATACTTCCAGGATTAGAATTCTTACAAAATAAGTTATGAAAGATCACAAATAAATGGGTCTTACTCATATACAACATATTCAATATCATCCACTTTTAAAACAAAATATCATTTTCACAAATATGTATATACATCTATTAAAAATATACTTATTTAATGAATTCGTTTTCAACGATTACGTCATTTTGAAAATTGAGAAAATATGCGACACCACTTGGATAAGATATTTGGAAAGAAAAACAAAGTAGCCATGGGCAGCAACCAAGCAAATGTTTGTAAAGCTGTTGTAATTAAGCAATTTTATAAATACAATTTTTGCAAACAGGGGATAATGGCTCTTTTTATACATGTGCATGTTCGAAATGAAATTTGCAAAAATCAAAGTAAAGCTTAAAATTCACATACCCACATTTTCCTGTCCAATATCGTCTTTTAATGATGTCACATACAATATACATTTAAGGAAAAGATAATTTAAAGAATCAATATCAAAATCATTCAAATACACCACCACATGACTTCCACTGACTAATCAAAACCAAGGCATAGGAGAGCATTTTTAAAAGAGGGATCCTGATTGGCTAGGAGCATGAGCTTTCCCTTCATACTTGCTCATAGATCTTTGTATAATGGCACTCAGCACAAGTTAAACACAACAATCAATCTTCCTAATTTCATTTTTAAACTACTCACAAATAAATATTTACCTAGCGTATACCTGTCCAATATCGTCTTTTAATGATGTCACATAAAGAAAAAGATAATTTAAAGAATCAATATCAAAATCATTCAAATACACCACCACATGACTTCCACTGACCAATCAAAACCAAGGCATAGGAGAGCATTTTTAAAAGAGGGATCCCGATTGGCTAGGAGCATGAGTTTTTCCCTTCATACTTGCTCATAGATCTTTGTATAATGGCACTCAGCACAAGTTAAACACAACAATCAATCTTTCTAATTTCATTTTTAAACTACTCACAAATAAATATTTACCTAGCGTATACCTGAGTCCGTTTCAATGATTTATCCACACAAGGTAACTGGAATGGTTTGAATTTAAAATAAAAGAGTACATAAAGAGTACATAAAATAAGCACAGAGCATGACATAAATATTCAGGTACAGTGTAGCTGTATGATTGAAATCAATATATGGCATTAGGGCTCATTTACATATCCAAGGGCAGACCCCCGCAGTAAACCCTAAAATATTGTAGCGCAGACGCACATGTATGCATGAATAATATGCTCAAATACGCAGGATCATATTATTAAGGAGGTTTTCCCACTGCATATGTCATCAAACTTTAAGAAAAACCTAAACATTTGTTTCTTATTTGACAAATACCTACAAATTTTGAACAACTGATATAATTTTCTTGAGGATTATATAAGCAAAACAAAATAATACAGAAAAATGCCAAGTAAATCAATATTTTTCAATTTTTACCACAATACCATAAGGCTAAACCACTATCATCAATTTTTTTCTAGTAGAGCAATGTGTAATACAAGCAAAGACGCAAAAAAATAATTGATCATATGCCTGTTATATAACTACCATCTCTTCTATATGTCATTTTACAGAGAAGAAGATGAAAACATGGATGTGACAAACAGGAGATAAATTCTATTCTTAGATCTACAACATGGTATTTACTTCTTACAAAAAGACAAAGGGGTAGCTGAATAAGTCTGCGGCAAATCGAAGTTATTTTCACTAAATCCTATAAACCTACTGATATTTATAATCCCTTTTTTTTTTTTATCAGATAGATCAAAGTCATGAAAATTACCTTTCCCAAATTGAAAGCAAAACCATGATATTATTACCCCCCCATCCCCCCAAAAAAAATTAAGGCAAAGTAATGGCACTGAAAGATTTTCTGTATTATTATTTTTTGTTACCCTACGCTGCTGTTGTTTATACAGTGCAGCATTAAAATAGTATTTCAACTGAAAGCCAATTTACATCTTCATATGAAATATACATGAGAAAAACATCATAATGAGGCTTGATGCCTATGCGGTAGAGCAATCATCTTGTAAGTGGAAAGTCCTGGGCTAGAAACCAAATGCAGTGGGTAGTGCTCTTTTGGTAGGAAATGAATTCTCATTAACAAGTCTGTCAGATATAACTTGAGGTTCGTAGGCCCCTGGGTTGTTTATCTATAAGCATTTCCTGGCATTCTTAGCAGTTAGGCGAATCAATCATCATCATAATCATAATCAATGGCATGGTTTGAATCCTTCGAATGGCACAAAAGAAAAAATGAAACACAAGGGATAGGAAAACAACAGGACCGTGTATCACCAACATATTGCACCCATCATGAACAGGATAGTTAGACATTTTAAAGTTGTCTCTTACAAGTCAGAAAGGTGTTACTGCATGATTATCATTTTACAACGAAGATAACACCCTTTTGGCTCTCAATAAACTAGGTATTCCACATGCGAGGATTAAATGTGCCCAGCACATCCAATACTTAATGATATAAAATGGTTTATTTTGCTTCCATAAATATCATCATCATCATTATTGATAGTAAATGAAGAAGCTTCTTCATTTACTATCTATTGTCCACGGCGGACCGTTGCATATTAATGAGTCAGAAAGAAGAAGAGGATCTTGGGTATTTGACTCCAGTTCATCGTGACTTAGCCGTGAACCAGAATAGCCTGGTGGTTAAGTCGCTGCCCGGCAAGCAGTAGATGGCAGGTTCGAATCCCGCTGGTTCCAATTTTTTCTGACTTGTGATTTTCATTACAGATCGAACATACGATCTTTAACACTGGGAGTAATGCCGAAAATTTGTTTACACATCATCATTATTGTAATCGTTCATAAAATCCAGCATCTTCTCCCTTACGAGGGGTCGCTGACTTTCGCACAATGATGACACTCCTTCCCACCACTTTCTCTTGCTTTGAGCATCCTTCCTATCTTGATATGAGTCCATTGGGGGTGTCCTGCATTGCCATGGTGACAAAGTGTGGGTGGGGTATCTGATCATGTGACCTGCTATAAGAGTTTGCAGCCCCATGTTTGCGGTACAACCAGCTGTAACCATGTACTCTGCATTAGGGAAAGAAATAGAAGAGAAACATTTAGATAAATGATCACATATCAGAAGAAATGAAATGAATAGGTATTAAAAACAAAACAACAACAAAATATGTGAAAATGTTGAAATGAGTAAGGAAAAAATGTTAAGAAGGGAAATGTAATGAGTATAAAATTTCAAAAGCTTGCACAGACATCATCATGGAGTTAACTTCCTTACACTTTGCAGAGCATCTAAAAGTTTATTCACGTAAGTCCCTTTTGCCTTTTTATGAAATATATTTAGACAAGTTTGCAATATCTCTTTGTAGCAGCAATATTGGGAGCTGACATTTTAAATACATTAAACTGATACAGAATCTGAGACATAGAGATAAAGTATATTGAAATGGTTCCCCTTCAAAGGTAATCTTTTTGAGTTTCTGGGGGGTGTTTCATAAAGCTGTTCGTAAAGTTAGGCATGACTTTACGAACAACTCGAATACGAAGTGCCAAATGGGATGCCCAAAGTATTTCCTGATGTTTTGACAAAGTGTGACTGCATTTTCCATTAATCTCAATTTAATTGTGGCAAAAAAATATAATTTGCAATAAAAATGTTTGTGCACAAAAGTAATGTCAATCTACGTCTGCATACTTCAACTTTAGCTGATGCTATTAAAAATGATTTAGAATTCCATCTCGCTTGCCATATTCAAGTCATTTGTAAAGTCATTCATAACTTTACGAACAGCTTTATAAAACACCCCCTGGTCATATAGCCTTACCCTATCGTAGTCACAGTAGATCCTGGCATACCACTCAAGGCTATAGAGAACCAGAATCATGCCCATGCCTGATATAAGGGTGATCCACATGAAGATATTCCAGATCGCTGACGTCTGTTCCCCGGCCATGAATAGGAAAAGAGGAACTGGGGATGGCATAAAGATAACATGAAAAAGATAAAATGAAAATTTAAGAAAATTAGAAAAGAGCACAAAGGAACTTCTGCAGCAATGTGTGCAGTGCCTTTGTTGCTGCAAAGAAAAGGCACCATCTTCAGATTTAGGTTGGACTGTATAAGTTTTACAGCTGGTGCATACATTGACAAGAATATAGACATAGCAATAAAAACTAATCTTGAGTGAAAGCTTATTGTGTACTGCCTCTTTTTTTTTTGTCTTTTTTTTTGTCTCTGTTCAATCAAACTGTGACTTCAGTTAAGTGTCTTGCTTTATTGATATTACCTTCCCTTTCCAATACATGAAACCAGAAAAGTTTTATGATGTACGCTCAAGCAACAATTGCTCATGGTCAAAGGGCTACACTATTCGAATTGATAACTTCAATTCTGGGCTAACCCCAAACTTAAACCTAACCTAAAACCCAACTGCAATCCTAACCCATATCTTCGACAAATCAGACCCAATGTCGTCATTCTTACCTCCAAAACCCACAAAGAATACAAGAAGAACTGGATAAAAGTATCTGAATGCCATTACGATGATATACTCATGGAATACAGCTGATATTGCAAACACCATCAAGCTACTTGTTAATCTTCCTAACCCAGCAAGCTAGAGGATGTGAAAAAAAACAGGAGATATAAATCTAATATTAGCAATCATAATGTGTGTTTCTCGACTCAAACATGACGATGGGTACTCATGTTCAATACATCTGTAAATCTGTACGGTATCAGTTACGCAACCTAGGGTTGATACGCAAATATTGACTCTTGATGCAACAGAGAAAATTGTCCATTCATTGATCTCATCTCGTCTTGATTTCGGCAATGCACTTTTATTTAATCTACCCCAGTCCCAAATTACTCATTTGCAAAAACTACAGAATTCTGCTGCTCGTATAGTGACCCTTTGTAACAAATTTACCCATATCATGCCTGTTCTTAAATCTTTACATTGGTTGCCCATGAGTGAACATGTCAAATTCAAAATCCTTTTACTGGTATATCACTCAGTTCATGGCTCTGCTCCACATTACAACTCTGCTCTCATTCACACCTACACACCATCTAGGCTTCTACACTCCAGTGACTCTGGTCTTCTTACAGTTCCAAAATGTAAAACAAAGTGGGGGGAAAGGGCATTCATCCATGCGGGGCCCTCACTATGGAATTCCCTCCCACGAGAGATCCGGGATAGCAAGCGTGTGGAAACATTTAAGATTAAGCTAAAAACTTACCTCTTTAACTCATTTTATCAATGATTTTCTGTTACTTGTAATTTTGTTTGCCCCCCCCCCTTTCACTTGTGTGCCTTGAGCATCTCTTACGAGATGGATATGGCGCCTAACAAATTGCATATATTATTATTATTATCATTATATAAGAGAAAAATAACATACCCCTTCCACTAGGTAATTTGCCATTTTGATTTGATCTAATGATAACACATTTCCTGGCTGTTATGTCCAGGCTTGCTGCCTCATGCCCACTTGTGAACACATGGGACTTCATCACCATCAACAACCAAAGAAAGTGGCTGCAACAACTGGATGGACTTGCTTAACTCTTTTCGCTACCTTTTATACAAACATACAAGAATGCAGATGTGCACCCTTTTGTTTCACATTTGTTTAGCATTGCAAGTGTTTATAAAAATTGCCGGGCTAGAATACCCCCCAGGGAGTGGAGAAGGTGCATACATAGTGTGTGGTCAAGCCTGAATCCAATGTCTCGGGTAATAATATTTCTGTAAAGCGCTTAGAGACACTGGAGAAGCATTAGGGGCTATATAAATCCAGAAAATTGTTATCACTATAATTATCATATATTTTCTTCTCTCATTTACTTTTCATTTATAACTTTGTGCTTCTTTACAGGAATGTCCTAAAAATTCTCTTTTTAATTTGATTTCCACTGAAATCTACTATACTTTATTTCAGTGAAATACACTATACTTTATGGGAACATCCCCATTGCATGATGCCCAGTCTTACCTGACAGTCTCTATAGATGTATGTATACAACCAGTCATGGACTACAATATTCCATGTTCTGTAATACGTTGAGTAATTTTTACATGTCCACCAATCCTGCATCAAAAAAGACAGTGAGAGAAAGCGTGTGAGAGAGGGAGAAAAAGGGACAGATAGAGAAAGAGAAAGAGAGAGATAGATAATAGAGATAGAAATGGAAAGATAGAGGAGCGAGAGCAAAAGAGAGAGAGACAGAGAAAGAGGGAGAGAGAGGAAAGAGAGAGAGAGAGAGAGAGAGGGGAAAGAGAAAAAGAAAGGACATTAACTTAAGTAGAAATATAAACAGACTAATTAATGATAAATACCTTCATCTTTAATTTTTACATTGCTAAGAAACAAGTAAGAATTTACCAAAACATAAAACCACAATCTTATTAGGAAATTTGGAGAATGAGATCACTAGTGTTACTCTCTCTCTCATTAGATAAATTACAAACCATTCAATCTACTAATAAACCTCACAGAGCGATGGTTATCTGAATTTCTCCTGTATATCCAAAGTTCAAATAAAAACTCAAGTTATTTGCATTAGCTGACCAAAAGTTCAAGAATATTTGCTCTCTGATTCCAAATAGACTCTGAGGATTTTGCATTTGTTGAAAGCATTGCCAATTCAACATTTTTCAAGAATTATTGTTGTATTTTGTTTTTTTGAAATGAAAGCACCAAAATGGGGCCCTGATGTATAATTTCACATCTTTCTGCTAAGAACAAGTGCATGTGGTCTTCATAAAGATTATGATTATAAGTCATCGAGCAAAACAACAAAAATTAGCAATTTTTGTGAAGCCAGCCGCACATTATACGATCCGTCTGCTATCCGATTTTGGAAAAATTTGTTATAGCATTTGAAATGAACATTCAAACATGTGAAATCTTAATGATCAAAGTTTTGAAGAGTCGTATGAATACAAAAATTGAAGTTCCTGGCTATAGCGAGCCTCCCAGTAGGAATAAAAGCGAACTCAATTCCAAATCGTAGTGACGTCATAGCTATCTTGTGATCGGCTACAATTTGAAGGCGATTTGGCCTTTACTCCGACCACAAGGCTTGCAGTTAACCAAAATTTTGATTTTGGTATTCCTATCATTATTCCTAACTTCAAATAAGATAGTTTTACTTCTTTAAACTTTAATATTTAATGCTAAATGCCCTTTGTTTGAAAATTGGGTCACAGTTGGATTGTGTAGTGTGCGGCGGGCTTTAGAGGTTTATGAAGTCTGTTCAGTGCCAGAAAGGCATTAAAACCTTGTAAACACCCTTCTTGCTACTAACAGATATCATATTCCACATACTAAGAAACTTGCTGTAGGATTGGTCAAAAGTTAATCAAGTGATAAAGTGTAGTTTCCCCATCAATCATCACCCGATAAGAAAGTTTGTTAACCCGTGGTGATGGAACTTTTTTGTTTCACTGATCACTTCAGCTCATAGAGTCACATCTATTACTTTAAATAAGCGCGAAATAAAAGTGCATTGCCCCTCTGATTTTTTGTTCCATTTTTTTCCATCACATCCTATGATCATCTTTACTTCTTGTTGTGAGTACGCACGCAAGGAAAGAAAAGTGCATGAACAAAAGGCATGAACTCAGTCCAGTGTAATGTCACAGTATTATTTGCTTTCTTTTGTGACGTCACAATCAGCTTACTTGTTGAGCTGAGAAAGGCAAAGCAAATCATGCGCGCACAACACTTTCACAAGATATGCGCTAAATAAAACAGGCATTTTGCAGTAGTCAGCCGGAGCTTCTTACCCTGTTTTTAAACTTTGATTTTTAAACCAGAATTTTTCTCCTACATGTCCTAGAAAAGTTAAATATTCTCTTTCTTTCTATACAATTAAATGGTTACAGATGAGGAATATACGGCAAATAATAACCTTTTGGTTTCAGGTAATAAGACAAACTATTACTTCCTCGGCGATCAGGATGTATACGCTATCTTTCCTCAGCTTTGCTTCGGAAAGATAGCTACATCCAGATCGCCTCGGAAGTAATAGTTTGACCATCACCTTCCCCAACGGTGATTATTCACTTACCATCTAAAAAAAAATAGCATCTTAACCCATTGATCGCTAAGCCAGAGATAACTCGGGTTAGGGTCTATGGAAAATGTGTGCTATACTAAAATAAACCATACTCCACAGGTTAAAAGGCACCATGAAAAGAGATTACTGTAATTACCTTGTAAAATTGCCTATCTGCAAATCGAAGCATCTCGGCAAAGGCGTTGAACCAGGAGTGGAGGACAGCGAAGAAAGCCAGCAAGAGCATGAGGGTTGCTGGAAGCATACAAGTAAAGATTGATCTCGCAAGGCTCTTTAGGGTCATTAAATCTTCACTGAAGTTCTTGAAGAGTGGAATACAGAAGCAGTCAAACAGATAGAAGGTGTAGAACAAACATCCTAGGACCTTGATTGGTCAAAAAATAATAGAAAGAAGAGTGTAAATCATGAAAGGTGTTGTGGTGCAGAGGTGATGTGGTCCACGGGATAAGTCTCCGGACTTTGAACCACACGGTACGGGGTTTGAATCCCTGCCGCAGCACTAATGTCCTTTGGCAAGACATTAATCTATATTTGCCACACTTGATCCAGGTGTAGTAAGTGGTACCTGGTAGGATTTATCCTTTGAATGTACTGAGGATTTCTTCCTAGAATGTGCTACAGTAGCCGTGCTAAAGCCAGGGTAATAATATGCTTGCAAGGCCCTCTGGGAGAACAGTACATAGTACTGATGAGGCTACCCTGGGTAAACAAAACAAATATTATTATAAAGGTAATATTCAACCTTCTTTCTATGGTTGTAAAATTTTGAAAATTCAAGTGATTTATAAATGCTTCATAGCCTATCAATACATCTAGTATGTAATTAAAGGGATCACAGAAAAGTTTTAACCCGTTGAACACTAAACCTGAGATAACTTGGTCGATCCATAGTGTAAGCAGGCACGGAATGGTAGGCACTAGATCGAAGAATATTTATTATACTTTAACTATTTCGTCAACGGAATAAACGACATTGTCATCAATTTCATAACGACACAAAAAAATTACCAGCCTCATGGGGATTCAAACCCTTGACTACCATGACTAGTAATATATCGAGCTCTGACAATGTTTTTAACCACTGCGCCATGACCAGTTGACGAAGTCGACGGTGCACTTTATTCAGTTATACCCGGATTCATTTCTAGTCTTAACTTCTCAGACGTGATTATTTTGTAAATTTCGTGCGTGCTTACACTAAGGATAGACCGATAACTTGCGCCAGGGTCTCTGGAATATGGATGTTATATGGAAATCAAATCGTGCTTAAAGGGTTACATAAGTTTTCAATTTTGGCAAGGTATATTAATACTGATGTTTCAGTAAGACTAAGAACAATAGAACTATTTTTTGTGTGTAGTAAAGATAACTATGACATCATAGACAACTTCTTAAGAGTGGTGGCTCAGTGGCAGAACATTGGTCTTGTCATATGAAGGTCCTAGGTTCAAAATCATATTAATAAGCTGACAGTCACTGGAAAAGCATCAATCCTCAACAACCAAAGTCCAACAGATTCGACTTGAAGCTATAAGTTCCTTGGTTGCTTTGCTTCAAAACAGTCAGGTAAATAAGAAAAAATCTATTATTTAATAAATCAAGTTCTGTAAAATAATTTTGATCATCAGGTACTTTCCAGTAACAGGACCCCCCTCCCAAAAACACTTTCAAATGAGTGACATATGCAATAAAACATCCTAATTCTCTCATATGATAATGAAATGTACATACAAAGGGCATCTACCCCTGTTAAGGCACAAATTTGCACCTCAATGACATAATTAAAGTGTTTCCCCAGAGCAAACACAGATAATTAGAACAAACACTTGATCGCAGATCATACGATGTCGCTATCTGCCCACCTTTTTGAACTTTAAAATAATAACAACGGGGTTTACTTCAGGGCAATACTACATGCAGTAAATGGTATCAATTTTGTGTACAAGCGAACACTGAAGTGTGTGGAGTGAAACTTTAAATTTCAATTGCTGTTTGAGGTTTTGTCAAAAAAGAAACTAATAAGCCTTGGACAATGCTTGGAATTGATGCTACATTTCAAACATAAAAAGCCACATTTGAGCTTTCAAATGCATATGCAACATTTCTTGTATGAACTGGAACAATATCAGAATTGACCTGGGGTATAATTGTCAAAGGGGGTGATTCCGGGCATAACTGATCCTAGGGGGTAGTTATAATGGGGGGGGGGGGGGACAGTGTTGTGGTGTAGTGGATATGACACAGGACTGTAAATCACATGGTTCATGGTATGAGTCCCACCACGTCACCTATTATCAATGAAAAGTTGCAATAACTGTTATAAGCTACTGAAATCCTTGCTATCTGATTGGCTGAGAGCAAATTTGTCATAGAAATGTGGTAGTTACTTTATAAAATGGATACATGGATCCTAATCAAATGATTGGTTGAGATCCGGTCATGTGACATTCATTATTTTGCCTGTCAAGTTGACCGTGCAATTTTTTGCCAACAAGCGTGCAATTTCTTTCCTAACAAGCGTGCAACAGCAAAGTAGATTGCATGCATGGCAATTTCTCGCCCCTGGGCATGGGCGCTGCATGCAGCGCTCTGCTTGCCAAGCCAGCGCGTATGGTCTAAAAGCCCTAAAACCCTCGTACGCGCTTAGCTGCCTCGGTCAATTCACACGCGCTGCACGCATTATGCAGCAACAGATTAATTTACAAGGTGAACATCGTCATTTTTCGTCGATGTTGTTAAGTCCTTTTTTATCATCAGTGGATCAAATCGGAATAAGCTGTTTTTTCAAAGAGGTCTATGAGAGCTGCTGGTAAGTACCAATACAGGACTAACGTTAGATTCTAACTCAAGTCGGCCTAGGGCTATATAGGCTAACGTCAGATCAAATACTGTATCGTTAGAGCTAAAAGTTTGATCAAACGTTACATCAGATTTCTTGTAATTCATCAAACGACAAGGATCCATGTATGTCATTTTATAAAACAAATAACTCCTGGCTCTTGTTCGTTCGTTGGTTCAAATTACCGCATTTGATAACTTCAGAATCGTCCAAAGGCACTCCGCTGTGAGTTGTGGCTTCAGACACTTACTAAAGTTATCACATGCGCTAATTTGAACCAATGCACTCAGAGCCGTGCGTTATTTGTATAATGACAGGTTTTATGAAACAGGGCCCAGGAATGTCAGGTGTGACATATATAAGCACTATACAAAAACCCACTATCATTATCATTACAGCTCTGAATGGACAGTATCAAAGCAACCTCTCTGTTGCTCCTATCTGTATGAGACCAATGCTTACCTGCAGGAAATTGACCCGGACAACGTCCCATCTGATCTTTGTCGTCCTGGGGTACGAGTCCCGATAGATGAGGGTGGGGCAGAAGAGAAAGTATAGGTACTTGGAGAAGTCTGGGCAAGGTATCAACACTCCTTCATCAAGGTGGTCGCCGTTAGAAACAGAACTATCTACATCACTGTCATCTGATGACGTCTCTCGTGGCACTTTTGCATGGCCGTTTGTTGCTTCTGAAACATGAATTGAAAGGAATAACAAATATTCATCAATGTGGTTGCCAGGAACAACATAGTTATATCATCCAACAAAAGCAGAAGTACTTGGAGAAGTCTGCTGAAGGTATTGAAACGGTGCCTTTTGCAACAAAGATATTTACATTACCATCATCTGATGGACTTTTCCTTGGCACTTTTGAATGAAAGTTTGTGGCTTCTGAACATGGACAGAAGAAATATGACTAAAGTCTTCAACAACATTAAGCAATTAGCAACAGAGCTATCTACATCACCACCTCTGACGATGAAATCTCTCTTCGAACTTTTGAATGGCAGGTTGTTGCTTTTGAAGCAGGAATTTTAAAAACAAACACATATTCATTAATGAGTCAGGATCAACAGAGATATTTCAGTGAAACAATAGCTCTCTCAGCATTTCTGAATGGCAGTTTAAGGCTTCTAAACCGTGGACACAAGAGAATGCTTGAAGAAGATTCTTACTTGTTCTCATACATCACTTTGTTAATCAACGACCAACATGACAACCCTTTAATCTCCTGTTTGGAGTGGTTTTATACTAGAAATTTGGACAGAAATTAGAAGTCACAAGTAAATGTAGACTCAGAGAAGTTAAAAATGGCACATGGATATGGTGACAGTTATAAAAAAAAAAAGAAAAAGGCACGATAAAAGCTTAAAGACAAGTAAAGGGAAAATAATTCTCATTCGAGCGCTCTGCTTACTTTTGGCTCCTATTCTCTGACGTTTCCATGCCAACGCCTTGGGAGCATTCTCCCTCATGAAGGCGTGCATCTTCATGAGTAGCCTGACCTGCTCTGCAGAGACGATGATAGAAGATGCGATGGGGAGAGAATGGACGAGGATGGCCCTCATGGGCACGTAGAGAAAGATCATTTGGTAGATGATATACACCACCAACCATGCTGCATCTGGAATGTAAAGGCTGCAAGTAACAATGATATCAATAATATCGATTAATATTCTGTTCTCTTAGTTTGATATCCCTATGAGCTTCCAAAGGGTGCTAGTAGATTACATACACCACCAACCATGTTACATCAGGAATGTAAATATTGCAGAGAATAGCATGTTGAAGTTCCAAAGTGCCTTAGTATAGTTATATTTAAAGAGTTTGATTTGAAAAAACAATATATATATCCCATATCCAAATTTGAGATATGTGAAATTAAAGTTGCTAAAATATAGAGAAAGTAATAAGAACATATATGATACTTTAGATCATAATACCAAATTTTTTCTTTGATATATGAGGGAGGTAGCAAATAGAATTTTTTTTTGTTTCATACGATAGTGGTGTTATTTCAAAAATGTAAAAAATGTCCTTTTATTGATTTTTGCAATCAAACTCTTTAATTGCTGATGTCTTAATTATCATTATCATCACTCTCTTGTTACTGATTAATGTTTTTGTTGCTGTTGTTTTTATCATTGTCATCGTTCTTCTTCTTCTTCTAATAAAATATGAAATGAAATATTTTAACTCTACAATGTCTCTAAATACTTATCATTGTACCTGAAAGGGGTATAATAGCATGACCCATGCTGGGCCCAGTACTGGAAGGTGCAATAGAAGACCAACATAGCCCACATCTGCATCAAGAACCAGGTCCAGAGAACAATGGGGGCCTGGCCGAAAGCACGCTGGAGTAGACCAAAGTCTAGACGTATGCTACATTGGATATTAAAAAAAATAACATGATATTATTGCACACAGAACAACGAGAACTATGATGAACATGTAGTTGTACTGTAAAATGAGGTGAATAGGAACAAAAGAATTGGAAAGTGACTTGATATATAGGTATATCTTTGCATCTTCATGAATCTTGCAGACCATTTTCATTTCTTTTGCTCAAACTTAAACTTTCAAATGAGCATGCTTCATTACTCAGAAAATGCATGAAAGCACTTCTCATTCAAGTTTTTGTTTATATTCAATATGCTTCACAGAAGGTTGTAAAAAGGGTAATTTTATTTGTTAATCAATGATTGATGTGTCTGAAATAAAAAGAGAAAAAGGAAAAAAAAAGTTTGGGGAGCAGAAGAGGAGGGAAAAAGTCTTTTTAGAAAGTGAAGATCCATCACTGTTTTCTAAGATTACAGGGTCCTCAGGAAGAACAGTATTAGTACTAACAAGGCTACCCTGGGTATAAGAATTAAAAAAAAAAAATATTCTGTGTCATATTACTATTACACAATTTCCTTCATGACAATGTTGTGATTCATTACATTACAAGTGCAGCCGAAGGTAAGACGGAATCAAATTCATTATATTGATGAATTAATCCATATGGCCCGGTGTAAGTTCAAAGGTGAATTTCTCTTTGCCATGTTCATCATAACTTTGCTGGCATCTTTCTATTTCTAAAGCAGTAGAATAAAGTTAATCATTAGGATTCATAACAATATCAAATCTACTGGATTTCTTGAAAAAAACCTTCACCATACTAGAAAAATGGTTAAACATTAATTATTCAAAGTATATTGTCATATAATAAAAGACCTGTTGTCATTTCCTTATCAGTGTTAATTATAGAACATCATGAGCTCAGTCATTTCTATTCCAGTTTCATCTCCTAATCAGCCTTATAAATAATTAACTAGGGCGGCAGACGGTTTATGGGCTAAAACTGGGTCTAATTATCTTTTGTTCTGTACACGGCTGCTGACTGAATATAAATTCTCACAGAATGAACTTACACTGAATGTACCCAACTAGAAGTAAGTTATATGCCAAATAATTCATAGAAAATGTTTAGCTGAGTAAGAAAATGAAGTATAAGGATACTGTGGTACGTGCAGTCATCTTGGCAAACTAGCATAAGCACTTTGTTGGTTTACAAGTACGTGCTAATGAGATGTGACTATTGATAAATACGATTTCTGGCAAGTTGTGACGATTTTAGTTTCTGCTTATCTCTTTCCTGGTTCTAGCAACACAACTACTAAATTTAGAATCAATGTATGTTTTTCTTGAAATGATGCAATGCCTTTATAAACTCAACATTAGCTTGAAACATACATCATGTTAACCCATTCGTGACAGAGGTCCACATTTTGTGGTTTGGCCTAATATCTTTTGATGCAAAGCCCTAAAAATCATACCAAATACATGAGCAGAAAGAGCAAAAAATTCTACACAAACTGTTCTCCATTTTGGTTGCGTCAATATTTGTTGTTTGATGCTGAAAATTTTTTAAAGGAAAATAAGCATTAAAATCCTTAAGTTGGCAATGTGATAGAAGGTTTAAAATCACCGTTTTCCCGTGCAAATTGGCAACTTCTTGACTTCTCATCATAATTTCTGTCAATTTATATTCATTTCAGATACATGACGTTTTATATGAAAAATGTAGCAATAAAATAAGACTGTTGGTGTTGCCAATTTGAAGAATAAAAGCTGATCAAATTAGGCATTAAATAATTCCTGTCATGAATGGGTTAATACATTACTGAAATGCTATACCTGTATCTGTATTGATGATCTATTGTGTGGCATGTGCTACTGCTGCAATGTGTGTACATACAAGTACAACAATGTGCGTGTGTTTCTGACTCTGAATTGTTTCAGACATGGGCGTAAATCTGGGGTGGGAGGGGGATGGGGGTATACTGTATCCCCTACTTTTTAGAGAGGGGGGATGGTGTGTATGGTGTGTACAAATATACCCCCACTTTGCAAAGAAGAAAATTTTCTTAATCAATCAGTTGTTGAAATTTTTGATAAATCTATCAAAACAATGATTATAGTAGTAAAATTTCTACTTGAAATGATATAAAAAAACAGAGATAGGATGGGAGAGTATGTCTGTGGTTGTGTGTCCAGGCGGGTGAGCAGTTGTGTGTGTGTGTGTGTGTACTCGTGTGTGAGTTTACACTAGAAATTTTGGCAAAAGAGGTGGAGGTGCCATGGTCCAGTGGTCTCAGGCGCTTGACTGGAGATGCGAGGATCGGGGGTTTGATTCCCGGCATGGCACTTATGCCCTTGAGCAAGGCATTTTATCTACATTGCACTTTTATAGTACATCAAATAAATGAAAATGCTATCTATAGGCATATTGATATAAAAGTATGTATGTATGTTTAAGAAGAAAAAAAAAATTTTTTTCGATCATATACCCCCCACTCCACGAGATCTACACCTGTGGTTCCCGATACATGCAATCTACTTATTATGCAAGTTTATATCATGTACATTTACAACAGACATTTATAAGAAAAATGTAAATTCACCATAAATATTACATGCTAAGATAATTCGTAGATTATGCAACTCAGTTGACCAAGAGGCCATGAGACTGACAGCCCGCCATACCAATATCAATAAATCAAAATTTTGTTTGCATTATGAAATCTCAAGAGGAGTATGCTCCAGTACAGTGACCTATGGAATCAGTCAAGTTTTACCATCTACTGCTTAAAGTCCACAATGATCTACTTTTTATGACAAAATGAAACAAATCTAGCTCAAAGCCTGGGCCCCGTTTCATAAAACTTGTTATCTGTAACAACTGCCACATTTCTCTGACAAATTTGCTCTCAGCCAATCAGATGCAAGGATTTCAGTAGTGTTTAACAGTTATTGCAACTTGTTATTGATAACAAGTTTTATGAAATGTGGCCCTGATCAGTTCACTGTCCTGTGTCGATGTATCCCACTACCATCTACCAAGAAGGAAAAAGAGAATTCTTTATCTTAAAGTAAATATTGACACATGATATGACACGATGTTATATAAATTGACAGTAGTGGTATCTATGTTTGACAGAGTGTAGCCAAAATTCCAATGCACACTATGACTGAGATCTGACTGCCATCTGATCTTCAGAAACTTTGCAAAACTTTGCATTAATATGCTACTGGTTCCATTACAGGAAACCAAAACTCTCAGGTCAAGTAGTTTTTAAATCAAAGCCAAGGCAGAATAAAACAGATCAGCGAAGATTTGAACGAAATCGGACACGGCATAAGAAAGTTATGCCTATATGAAATTTTCTGTTTTTGACACTACCATAGCTACATGTAATAGTGATATGATTTGTGGACAACTCTCCATATATTTTGTATGCAAAATTTCGCATATTCTTTCTTTTCTTGAAGATCACATGTTTTCATTGTCCTTATCCCAAATATGTTGTGGAGAAATTGTCGTACAAAACATACTGAGAGTTGTCCACAAATGATGTTATCAATAGCTACATGTATGCCAGATTAATGGGGACCAATTGCCAATAGGGACCAATTGGTTTTTAATGGGAACCAATTGCCAAAAAAATGTCAAATAGAAAATTTCATAACAGACATAACTTTCTCATTTGGTGTCTGATTTTTTTCCAAATTTTTGGTGATGTGTTTGACTGCATCTCAGCTTTGATTTAAAAACTACTTGATTTAAAGGGTGTTGGTTTCCTTTAATGCCATGAATTAAACTTGCATCTGCACTTCTGTGTAAATAAATAGCAGACTGTACGAGAATACTCATGAGTGTATTTTTAGTGGAATTGAATCCATTGAACTAAACCTTGAATATAAACATAAAAAACAAAAAAAACCTGAACATTGACTAGGGTTCTAACTAGCTATAAGAAGAAATAAATAAATTTCGGAAAAAAGCACTGAACGCACACAATGACATACAGTACTGAAGTTTTTCGACATACATGTATACTCATCAGAGTACCAATTCAACTTTTAAGTTGCAATAAAGAAATTAATCAAAGAAAGAGTAAATCGCATGAATGAACAGAAAGCCCAAAATTGAAACAATATATGTACAGAAATTGTAATTCCGTGAAAGGATCAGGTGATACAAGAAAAAAAAAATAATGATCAAAAAGTGAAAATAATGTTGGTATAAAAAAGATTTATTTTTATACCAACTGTAATTTGATTTTTGTTCATATAGACGAAATATTCTTCAGAACAGTGAAAATTTCAGGTGATCAGAAAATAGTAAAATATAATGTTCTGTATTTCATACTGAGCGAAAAAATAGTAAAATGTAGGTCAAATCTCATGGAAAAACAACAACATCTAAAACAAAACAATGGGCTAATTAAAAAGGGAATTCCTAATGCAGTATAATGTAATCACTGCTTAATTAAAATAGTAAAGGAATGTGAGATTTCTTCCCATTTTCTCTATTGAACCCAAAGTAACCTTAGTAATCTTGCATGATAAGATTTGTTGTGGTAACCTGACAATTCATAAATCTTTAATGGTAGAAGAATTCAAATCTGGATGTGATTATGTCACAGTTATGTAATATCAAATCTTGTTAAACAGAAAACTTGAATTTTAATCAAATGTGGAAAGATTATTAAACTGAACTGGGTTCTTACAGACATGCATCCATCAGATGTGATTATTTCATGCCTTGGGCCGACCCTTAAAGGCATTGGCTAACTTTGTGAGCAGCTGATTTAAAAAATTCTCAAACTAAGATGAAACATGTGTATGAGTACTTGTATTTGTACCGGTACTCAAAAACCCTGAAATCAACCATAATTTGGAATGAAAAAGTGTAAGTTAGACGCAAACGGCAATTTTATTATCCTTCGTCTCACGAGACACTCACTAAGAGGACCGCTTTGCTTGAATTTGAAAATGCCGTTATGTGCCTCCCGCCGCGTGATACGCCAATACACACAGTACGGTAAGGTGAGTCATACGCGCATGCGCACTCCTTATGTCTATTCTGTGCAACCGACCCTCGTATATTTTTCAAACATTGGTTCACATTTTTTATATCTAAACATACTTCCTGTGGATATTATACTTTTAAACTTTCAGACTGGTATTTTTACACTATAACCCTTATGTTTATCCCATTTTCAAGTAACAAAACGAGATTTTTTAAAAATCATAACAATGTTAACCAATGCCTTTAACATCACCATCTGAAAGACGTGACTCTAGTTCCAACTTAGGTCTAATCAGAGTCAGTTGTTGGTGAAGACAAAAAGCTGAGTGCACACATTACTGCTAAACCAACTCCCGCTCCCCAAGGGGAGCAGGGTGTTATCATGTGGATGTTATCAAGGAATAGTTATGTAACATCAAACCTTGACAAGAAAACTTGACTTTTAGTCAAATCTAGATGTTATCATGGAGTGGTTGGTTATATACATATCTAATATTAAACCATGACAATCAGAAAACTTTACTTTTAATCACAGTTGGAACACTAAACAAACAAACAGACCCAGATACCTGCATATCTTTTGACAACTTCAAGATGAATGGCTTGAACACCTAGATGCTTACAACATCATGCAATAATCTCAACTCCACTGCTTTTGTACTGCTTTTGTTTAGACATCCAACAAAAAAAATTATGTGTTTTTTTAAAATACGGAGACTCTTTTAAGGTCTTACTGAGTAAATTTACTAAACTTTGAGCTAAAAAATCTTTGTCATGATTCATCAGACATCCTGACTGAAACATCTTCTCAAAAGTTTTCTAAAACATCCACAGGTTTCCTTGCGCTGCACACATAAAGTCTATGTCGTTAAAAACAAATATCCAAATAATACCAAGTAGTCTCTTAAATACATTTTGTCCTGTGCTTGAAATAGCTTTCAAGGGCTAAAGCATACAGAAAACGTGTGTGTCTATTCACAAATATCATATCTTTCAAATCAAGCACTTAAAACCAATTTTCATTTAAATCAAATTGTCCTGTTTATCTAGAACTTACCTGCCAGTTTCTAGCAGATCATTAACGAATGTATTCATGATGATGACGATTAACATTGCCACCAAGATGTTGTAGATGGTCTGAATGTTCTTGTCTTGCAAAAGTATACTGGGAATGAAAAAACAGAATACATCTGGTGATAAAACAATACATGTATGTGACTATAATAATAGAGATCATTGAAATCCTTTGCATTACATTTTTGCTTTATATCTATGTACTAGAAACATAATTTCATCAGTGAATACATAGAAGACCCAATGGCCCGAATTCACAAAGGTGGTTTTGAAACCATGGTTTGAAACCATGGTTTATGCAGATTTCATGCGTTTAAAAGTGTTTAATTTAGCGCATATATTGAGATAGGTCCATTAATGATGCACGCTTTTGTCAAAGGGCGCTAAATTCACGCTTGTTGCCATGGCGTGAAACCACAGTTTATGTAAATTAATTTAAATAAAGAGTGGACTCATTAATTCAAAACCGTGGGCTCATTAATGCAATAACGATGACAACAAGCGTGAATTTAGCGCCCTTTGACAAAAGCGCGCATCATTAAAGGACCTGTCTCAATATATGCGCTAAATTAAGCGCTCTTAACGCATGAAATCTACATAAACCATGGTTTCAAAACTACGGTTTCAAAACCACCTTTGTGAATTCGGGCCAATAAGACTGAAAGCTGCGCCAAAGCCACATATTTAGATAAACCAACATAATTTGTTTGCATCCTGTTTCTCTAGATCACTTTGCTTTTTAGTAAACATTTCCCTGGCCTGTATTAATTGCTGTTAAGCACAGTATGGAAAAGGGACTATAAACAGAAAGAAAGAGGAAAAGAAACAGAAAACCAACAAAAAATAATATTGTATACCTTTAAACTTAAAAAAAAAAGAAGAGAGAGATAAAAAAAAAGGGGGAGAAAATAAAATAAAATCATGAGGCAGCAAGATAAACATGTGGGTTTGATGACATGTATAAGCTCAAAGTTTGCCAAGCTTTTACATCAAATGTAACAATATCCAAAATCAAGCAAAGTAATGGGTAGTGGGTGCTCCTTGAACAACATCCTTGGCAGTGATTATGTGTAACTTTACTCATTCAGGAAACGTAGTATCACATTGCCAGTGTCTTGAATTTAATAGATGACCTTTCACCTAACTAGGCCTTCTATGATAGTTTCTAAATCTTTTTTGTTTAAATTTTTCATTTATGAATTTCTTTTCTACATTCCTGCTTTTTTTTTTCTTCAAAAAATCTGACATATTCATCTACTCCTTTGTGTTCTTCATTGTACTGTACAGTCATGATGTGTATCATGTGTTACAATTCATATAAGTGCACTACAGATATCAATCTTGATCTGATCCAGAAGAAGATCCAAGACTGCAAAAGAAAAAAAAAAATAGAAAAGGGGGAGGTACAATTCTGAAAAAAAAAATTGACAAGAAAAACAGATTACAATTAAAAAACCCTTGGATAACTCCCCACTTCCAGCAAAAACAACAGCAACCTTTTGTTTTGAGGGGGGGGGGGATATTTTTGTGTACTTAGGGTATGCCAAAAAGGGTTTAGAAAAAAAAAGGTGAGGGGCACTTGCACCAAACCCCTGATCTATCACTTTGTGATGTTATTCAATTTGTCATAAACACATGAGTAGGCTGGATCAGAAACATTTTTACTCCGTTGTTTTCATGGTACTGACAAGAATCGATGGATAGTAACATTCTGTCTCCGCTTCTGAATGACAAATTTGTGATGTCACAATAATTGTTTCCTGAACAAGCATGTGATCACTTCCTTTAACTCATACCACCACTGCTAATTTACACTTTGATGTAAGTGTGTAGTATGAGAACATGGTGTAGACACCATGTGTGATATCAATTACTCGGCGGTTAATGGACCGTTCTGAAATGGGGCCATTGAAACTAAAAGTAACTAGCATGAGTAATAACCCAATGTCAAGGCTGCTTTCCACTTTGAAAAATCACACTGTAGACCACGGTGACAACCCACTTCACGGAAGGCCCACGAGACCGAAGGCCGAAAATAGCAAATTGTAATCTTTAATATCACACTGCTCTGACCAATTCCTGTGCCAGAATGAAGTTTAATAATTATTAAGGGGCAACGAGGACCAAACATGCTAAAGGAGACATAATCATTTCATATACCGATAGCGCATTATTTGTGATGAAGGAAAATACGATACGAGAAAAGTCAGTCTCGCGGGCCATCGGTCAAGTGGGCGGAACCCGTAGACCACGACTTTTCAACTAAAAAGTCATATCATTGCTTTGATAGAAATGTCTTTAGAAGTAACTCTATTAAAGAACTATTCAAGACAACAATGTATGTACCATCTCCACTCATTGCAGGTGTATAAATACATAAGATTGACATTACCGGTACCTGAAAAAGGGGACAAAATGGGCTAACAGGTTTTTGAAAATACATATAGCTATTTTTCAGCAAAATGGCATTAATTATCATTTGCTCATGTGCCTTGAAACAATTATACAGGTGGAATAATTACCATATGTGCAAAGGTACCATAAGGTGAAAACATCGGGATAACATAAATTTCTTTCTATTTGAAGGTGGTAATTGCTTTACCAAGGCTACATGCATGTGCAATTCATAGAAATTAGAGGACACATCCTTGTATCTGGTTTCATGGTAAGACTGTCTAATATAATCAGTAACTACTTTCACTGTCTTGGTTTCTCCCAAATCATATCCTTTTCAATTATCTTTATTATTTATTTTCGCTCTTGTTGTTTCCTTTCACATTTAGTTCCTTCCTACATGTACAGTATATCATTTCCTTTCATTTCATATAGTGTATGAATTAATTCTCTACATGCTACTTAATTTATTTACAGTACATGTAAGTACATTTTCCACATTCTTCCTCTAATTTCGCTATAATTCTCTTTAACCCATTCTTGACAGGAATTATTTAAAGCCTTATTTGATCAGCTTTTATTCTTCAAATTGGCAACACCAACATTTTTCTTTTATTGCTACATTTTCTTATAAAACGTCATGTATCTGAAATGAATATAAGTTGACGGAAATTATGATGAGAAGTCAAAAAGTTGCCAATTTGCAGGGGAAAACGGTGATTTTAAACTTTCTATCACATTGCCAATTTAAGGATTTTAATGCTTATTTTCCTTTTAAAAATTTTCAGCATCAAACAATGAATATTAACGCAACCAAAATGGGCCCAGTTTGTGTAGAATTTTTTGCTCTTTCTGCTCATGTATTTGGTATGATTTTTAGGGCTTTGCATAAAAAGATATTAGGTCAAACCACAAAATGTGGATCTCTGTCATGAATGGGTTAACTTTCTCCTCCGTATCCTTCATATAGGTTTCAGCACTTGTTTCTGGTAATGAATATCACAAAAAAAAAAAAAAAAATCTCTATGAAAAATAAGAAAACTGCTTGCTTTTAAAGGGACAAGCAACTGGGAAATCATGGGGAAAATGGATTTGCAAAAGGCTTGTTTACTTGTACATTGTAACCCGTCTGTCATGCGAGCCCGTCGGACTGATGCGATAAAAATTTGGACAGCACGAAGTTGACCGAACTCAGTCTAGTCAAATACTTTGGGTTCTCACATTTCTCAACAATCCTAAGTCTTTAGACTCTTAACGGGTCTCATCAAGTTCACTTGAAGAAACGTCCTGTATAATGCTCCAACATTTCAAAATAATACAAAATCTAGTTTACTTCTGGTTGGTTAGTCCAGCCACTGCTCTTCCTTGCCTTTCCCCCGACACGTCGTTACCGCGGATTACGTAACACCCTTCAGGCTCTCCCAGAGAGCTGGCCATGTAATTGTTTATCTATATGACTAGCTGTTTAATTGCTATTTCATTGCACCAAATTTGAAACACAGAGCAATAAAGCACATACTTATTTAGAACAGATTATCCCTCGTCTCGAAACTCGAGCGACCGGTCGACTGCATTCCCCGTCTCATCCGAGATCACCCTGCTTTTCCCCATGGCTTCTCAGTTTCTGGCTCCTTTAACCAACAAAAATTTTCAGTTCTAGTTTCCTCTTCTCTGTTTTACTCTTTGAATATTGCATCTATTTTAACCCATTCGTGACAGGAATTATTTGAAGCCTAATTTGATCAGCTTTTTTTCTTCAAATTGGCAACACCAACATTTTTATTTTATTGCTACACTTTTCTTATAAAACATCATGTATCTGAAATAAAAATAAATTGACAAAAAGTATAAGAGGTCAAATATTTGCCAATTTGCAGGATAAAAGAGTGATTTTAAACTTTCTATCACATTGCCAATTTAAGGATTTTAATGCTGATTTTCCTTTAGAAAATTTTCAGCATCAAACAACAAATACTGACGCAACCAAAATGGGCACAGTTTGTGTAGAATTTGTTGCTCTTTCTGCTCATGTATTTGGTATGATTTCTAGAGCGTTGCATCAAAAGTTATTAGGCCAAACCACAAAATGTGGTCCTCTATCATGAATGGATTAAGTACAAATGCCATGAACATGTACATCTACTTGATGACACAATAATGTATAATTTATTTATCCCCTGTAAATGAAACAGTAATTTGATGGTATTACAGTATTGTAACATCACATTTCCATGGTTGTATTAGGGGTACAGTTTTACAAGGGATGCTACACTATCACTATGAACATGGCGGACAAAGAAAGCGGACAAAATGAACAACCTCTCATTCTACCCTTCACAATGGTTCTGGTAGTCAAAAGAACATCCCTTCACAGCTATTATGTTTAATCATGTAGTTCCAGGTGAATATGCATGTGACACCTGTTCCACATATTTTAGACAATAGCAGTGAAGGGATGTTCTTTTGACTACCAGGACTATTGTAAAGGGTAGAATGGGGGTTGTTTATTTTGTCCGCTTTCTTTGTCCGTCATGTTCATAGTGTATGCCACAGACCTTGTTTGAAATGATTATCTTTATTATGTTTACAGGGAAATAGAGACCATTCGTATTTAGAAACCTATATCATCACCCTATCTTTCAACCTTCTTAGCCCCTATGTTACTTTTCCCATAATACAGAATGCCCATGGAACCAATGCACCTAATTAATTGTGCACTGTAAAGTCTGTATATCTAAAAACTATTTCACTGTGTCATGAGTATCACAGTAAACAACATCTGTTGCAGGGGTTGCGCAGGGAGTTGGGGGCTGCAGCCTCCCCCCCTCCCCACCACAATTTTGGCTACAAATAAATAAATAAATAAATAAATAAATAAATAAATAAAAGGAAAAAATGTATTTAAAGATATCTAAACTGTATACATTAATATTGAAATTGATCATAAGTTTGGAAAATCATAAATCCCAAGGCCTTTATGGGCTCCTCGGGATCCCACCTGTTTGGATGTCACACCCTCTCCCCCCCCCCCCACTAAAAAAAAAAAAAAACAAAAATGTGTAGCCCATGTTTTACAGCAGCTGTATTTACAGTAAGCTGGCTTCTGATTGATCATTTGCATATTTTACAAATACACGCCCATAACACGTTTGACATAGTCATATTTGCTGATTAAATAGTAGATGGTAGGGATGGAATAAACGATGTACCCTTAAAGAAAACTTCCACAATACATTCCCATAACACATTCAACACAGTCATATATGCTGATAAACCCATAGAGGTACATGTACAGCGTCTCCTTTAGGAGACACATTTGCAGTATCTGTTGGTACAGAATGCTGGGCATTACACATTATACATGAGCAGAAAGAGAAAAATTCACTGAAAAATTTGAGCCCATTCCCAACGCTGTATGTTGTGGCATTCTCGAATTAGAGCAGTTTAATTGTAACTTATCATTAAACTCTGTACATTGGCAACACAATAAATAATACATAATCACTATTTCTGTGTTCAAATTGGCAATTTCTGATTATATTTGATAATTATAATTCATTTTGTTTCATGTTATATCCATATTTATTTTTTTGAAGTTATGTAAGCATGGAAAAAAAGAATTTTTGTTGCCAATTTGAGGATTTAAGATGATTAATTTAGACCTCAAGAAAGCTCTGTACTGCTATGGATTACATGGAAGACAGCAAAGGTGGAATAGTAAAGACTATTACTTGGTACTATTCTATACTCACGTTAAAAGGGATTCCCTAGGTACAAACGTCTTGGTTGCAAGGGGTGCCCTGTAAGAATAGAAACACACAATTTTTTTCTAAACATTACTAGATTGAAAATCGTTTAATTTTTCACTAAGTGATACTCAGGGTTCTCACTAGAAAAAAATCCACACATGGTTCCCACTCTGTGCAAAGCGTGGAAGTTTTGGAAGTTTACAGAATAACACCTAAAGTTAGGTGTGGGGGCAGTATATGCTATAGTAAAAGGATGAAAAATACTTCTTGGTAAGCAGGAGTTGTCTACCAATGGCATAAAAGTAAAAATACATTGCCAAAAAGCAAAACAATCTGTGACATTTATCATTATTGTTAGGAATATATACTCCAATATTTTTTTTTCCCTTGTTGCCATGCATGGTGCAGCAATTTCACACATGGTTCTTCCTTGTCTGAAACCCTTTACGCATGGTATTGGAACCATGGGTGTTATGTACTGGCGAGAACCATGGTGATACTTTTCAAAACAAAGACGAGAACAAACGGATATTAATATGTCATTGTATATTAATATAAGGTTTGTTTCTGTTCTCTGATCACTTTGATGTCACACATTAAGAACATGTCATATGTTTCTCTGTAACGGTATAATGCCTGCATTTTTCATAGGCTTCCTCTTTCAATTCTCTTTGTAAAGATTTTCTGAAACCTATCAACCATTCTAATTAACATACGAACAGGCCGCCTTGAACTACCAAACCAGGATATATTCCAAAGTCCTTTGGAAGCTCATAGAGATGTTAGATCATACTGTGATATGCGCTATACAAGAACAGATTATCATTATTATATTGCAACACATACCTCCTGTGAAACAGCTATACAAGAACAGATTATTATTATTATATTGCAACACATACCTCCTGTGGTACAGTGGCTAACATAAATAGCACATACATGTAAATGTATTACAGGGTCCTTGATAGCCAAGTTTCCACTTAAAGTGCATGACAGTTTAATTTTCCACTTTAATGTGTTAATGGCCTCCATTATTATTTTCTATCAAGTGTCTGTAATAATAACTTTACTTGATTATACATGTAAAATTACACATGTATAAGTGTCTTTTGAATATACGGATAGCATACTGTACGAATAAATTCACCTAGTGGAATGCACTTCTCTCACCATCTGATCATTGTTAATTTTGTTGTTGTTATGACCAGTGCAAGTGCAACATAAAGGTCTGAATTCATGAAAGAGGTTTATTTAAACTATAGTTTAAACCTCTGCATACTACACCATGTCCGCTTGTCCAATGGGCAGACAGTAACATACTTATACATGCCTATTTATCCTTAATTCCGTCCAGGACGCAGGTTAAACCACGGTTTAGACCACATTTCAAAATATACCTCTTTAATGAATTCTGGCCAAAGTGTGTGTGTGTGTGTTTAAAGTTAGAAATAAATTTTTCGGTCAAAGGGTAATATCAGACTGGAACAGACTGCCAACCGATGTTGTGGAAGCTAAATCAGTGGAAAACTACAAGGAATTGATGGACAAGCATTGGTGGGGGGGGGGGAGATTTAAAACCTCTGTTCGTCATAGCATGTAAAGCTATACAAGTTTAAACAGTTCAAAGTCAACCTTCAAAATTTGGAGTAAAGACTGGAAAATCTACAGGAGAAATCCTTCATTTCCGTACCCGATGTGATGTGATGTGATGTGATGAGGGGATAAAGGGCATAAGAGTGGAAGGGAGGTGGGAAGGAGGGGGGGGGGGGGTTAAAGAGGTGGAAAAGGGGCATGTCTCACCTCTTTCCTTTTGGGTTCTCCTTATCTGGGGATTCCAATTCTCCCATCCTTGTCACTTCTCCTACAAATCCATCCAACATATTGTGTAACCTGTCTTGCATCTGATCTACAAAATCTGAGTGCATCTGAAACAAAACAAAACAAAGAAAAAATTAATTACTGGTATTAAAAAAAAACCACACACACAATGACACACATACACACAACAGCAACAACATAAAAACTAGTTTTGTCAGTATAACCCCTTGCAGAAGCAAAAATGGGGCTCCCCTGAGGCTTGAATCATTTAAGTGCTGTTTTTGGTCCTAACAGTTCCAATTCCTGTACAGAAGTAACTGGCATTGCCAATGAAGTTCAAGCTGTAAATAAATACAATACAATTGCAAATAAATACAATTGCAATGTCATGAAGATGATACTTTTTATCCATAGATATTTGCATAAATATTGGTGAATTTGTTGGATCCTGTACAAATTTATATGTATCTCTGATCATTACTAGAATTGAAGCTGTTCTGCAACTGCAACAGTACAGTATGTTATTATATTTAATGTGCCATCCATGAATAAAACAAAAAATAGTATTACTTTATAAAGAACACTCATGGAAAATGCCTTCCTTTTTTATTCAAATGTTACTTTAATACAAAAAGCTCCAAGAAGGAACTTAACTACTTTTATCCCATTACACTACAGCACAACATTGTTGAACATCCTCCCAACGCAATGTGCAAACTAAAGAGAACTTACCAACTTATTGAGCTTTTCAAGCTGACAGAGAAAACTACCTAGTCAACTCAGCTACTGCAATATTTGGAAAACATGTCCCACTTCAAATGAAATACAATATTGCCAAGTGTACTGTACATTTAAAGGAGAGTAATTCTGAACAGGCATTTATCCAGAGAACTATTCCAATAGTCAATACCAGCATAAGTGAGCCATTGTATGTACATGTATGTACTTGTAACTCTTATAATAGCTTTTAATAATACTTGGGTACATGTATATGCAGTTGGAGAACAAAACCTGTCAAGAATGAAAAGTACCAGCAAATATCACAATAAAATTGTTTTTTTTTTTTTTTTTTTTTTTTTCGGAGGATGTAGCAAAGGCCTCAAAAAGGTTTACTGCAAACATAATTTTATGCGATCAAGTATGATTTTTCTGCAGCATTTCACAAATTGAAAGTGAATATGTTCACACATATGCTGAAAAAAGTGAAAACAACTCTCTTCAGATTCAGTTCATTTTAGTTTATTTCATCAAGATTTTAGATGGAGAATAACTCAGTAACAGGGACTACAGTTAAGACTAAGCCTTCTTTGCAGGCCTAGAAGTTACTTGCAAAAGCAAGTCAGTCCTACGAAATATAAATTGCTCTTGAATTCACGACAGTATGGTAGACGTACCTGCTGTGCAGCGTGTCTGATCTGTGAGACAGCAATGTCTCTGTCTCTCTCTGTCGCTCCTGCCATTCTTCCGTTGTGACCTCTGTGCCTCAATCCCTCCTGAGGCTGAACTCCTCTGTGGTCTAGACCTACCATAAAGAAAAAAGAACAGAAAAAAACAAAGGCTGGCTTAGTGACACGTCAACACAAAACCCAGAAATATCAAGCTTGGAGTTGGAGTAATGTTTTTTGTCTTTCGGGAGTATTTTCTATACTAAGATATGATGACGACGACGACGATAATAATGATGATCAGTGATGATCAATGGTGATGATGATGATGAATAATGATGATGACAATAATAATAACACCATAAAGGCATAAACAACATTTTCACCATCACCACCCCCCCCCCCCCCACCAGTAACAACTGACTACTACTACTACTACTACTGCTACTACTACTACTGCTACTGCTACTACTGCTACTACTACTGCTACTACTACTACTACTTCTACTACTGCTACTACTGCTACTACTACTGCTACTACTACTGCTACTGCTACTACTGCTACTACTACTACTACTGCTACTACTACTGCTACTACTACTACTGCTACTGCTACTACTACTGCTACTACTACTTACTACTACTACTACTGCTACAACTACTGCTACTTCTACTACTGCTACTACTACTACTACTACTACTGCTGCTACTACTACTACTACTACTGCTACTACTACTACTTCTACTACTACTACTACTACTACAACTACTCTACTACGACTAATACTAACACTATTACTGGTACAAATACCACCATCACCAATAATAATGATCGTAGTGATCTTATTTTACAAGTCCATTTTGTGACAGAAAGTAGGCCTACAAATGCACCCTTCATGAAATATTTCACAAGGATAAGAATTTTACATACTGAATGAATGAGTTATTCTGCAAACTACAGATTCATACTGAAAGGACCAAGCCTACATGTAATGGGTGATAAAAATCACCAGTCTGAAGAGAATATACAGGCATACATACATGTAGCATACTAGTTCATACCAACATAAAATCTGCAGAAAATGAAATCAAATTTTCTTCATTTGTTGTACTGGCAGTGTGTGGAAGTATGGAATATGCAATTAATTGGAGTAGAAAATCAAGGGAATGTGAAACTAATAGGCATATCATGAATTATGAAATGGAATAATAAAAAGATGCACTTTCCAAGCTCATCTCCCTTTCTGTCAACTCCAGCCTGGAGTGAAAGTCTAAGCATTGCAGTCTGAGTCAACCAAGGTCAACAAACTTTCCACTGACCCAAATAAGAGAGAGTGGGGGCATTCTACGTCATTCAGTACCTGTATTCAAACCTACTGTGTGTGAAAATTTAGAGGGAACACAGGTTTTCTAATTCCTTTGTCTAGAGAATTTGAAAAGGGGTCAAGGCACACATGGAAAAAGATGATGAAAGAATGCTTGAGTGTGATACACTACACAGTCACACTGCAAACCATTCACAAACTGATAAAATTTTGGCTATTTAGGGTAATGGAATCTTTTCATTCTTTTTACTTCATTATTTGGTTTATTGTTAGTAAGGAGTCAATCTCATTACTGTGACAAAGACAGAAATAGGAGAGATTGTGGAGAGGATGAGATTTTGAAATTATAATATTTGATTTTGAGTTGATTTTATTGATTTATTTTCACATATTTGATATATATACATATACACATAAAGAAAACAATATAACAAAACAGAGGATGACACAAATGGAAAACACGTTTACAAAAAATAATCAGCAGTTACATGAATGACAATTGAACAAATACAACAGTTTTAACATTACTGAAAGCAAAAAACTATGTGAAAACGAGGGGCTTATTGAAATGTGAGGCTTGTAAGTAATGGTAAGCCCCTCTTGAAATCATAAATTGTAGCAAAAGTCCCATCTCCCTGGTTGTAGGAGTACTAATTTATAATCATCAATAAAGTAAGACACTTTATAATCATCAATGAAGTAAGACACTGTCAGGGGTTTAACTTTTGTAGGTTGAAAAATAAAGATGGCTGAGAATGGGTAAATGGAAAAATGAATAGAAACAGAAGATTTAAAAAAAAAAAGAAAAAGATGATTGATGTGTCACACCACTAGAGGAAAAAGTAGAAGTACGTTAGAAGACCAGAAAAGAGAAGTAGAATCGAGAGTCACAAAACTCATGGAGTAGGATAAAGATAAGGATAATGATGGAACTTCAGTATGGTTTAACATGTTTATGCAATTGAAAAGCTAATTTATATATGTTATGTATTGTATTCATTTAACAAAGAATATAAAAGGATTAAAAGAATCCCCCCACCGAGAGTTCAAAGCATCAAACTATTATCAAACGGGCTTCATAAAAAAAAAGTTGATAAAAGTTCATCAAAAGGTTATCAGACTTTCACAAATTAGTCACAAGCCAAATTTGCATCCAAAGTTCTTAAAGGGGGTACCCAATGCCGAAACAATGTTAGTTCATTTAAAAGAGCATGATGTTATTAGCAGAAAATCAACTGCCTAAATTTTTTTAAAAAGTCGTGTTGCCAAGGAAACCCCCGAATGTGGTATGATTTCAGGATATTTTTGACCCCTCAGCTGTGACCCAATTTGATGTCAAAATGACGTCAAAGTGGGTACCTTGTCGCGTAATTCTAGCAAAATGCGCGCAAGGTATAATACATATTGTACAGTCTAGCGCGCAGCACAACTGCAATGCGCGAAGCTGGGTACCCACTTTGACGTCATACCTCATACTCAAATTTTTTGGTCAACTCTTGATTTTTCATAAGAAAATTAGCCAAAATGCATTGATTTCGACGGAAAATATTCAAATTTTTTATGTTATTCTTCTTAGAATTCTATTCTCGATCACATATCAAAAAATATTTTTCCATTGTGTAATCACTTTAACCCATGATAAAACATTTTATAATGAGAGTAGACAGAGTACTGAAATGAAAAATTAGAGTGCCAATATAGAGGTGATCCCTGCTTAACAATTCAATATCCTTCCATCAACATGATAGGTAAAAAATATAAAGTGTAATGTCCATTATCAAGATACATGTCAGAAATTTGGGGAAACTATTTTTAATAACAAAAGAAAAAAAAAATGATGGGAAGGTCATCAAACTTTTTCTATTTTCTTCTTTTGTAAATGACTGAGTTATCTTTAATAATCAATATGATAACTGCTCTCAGTGGATTTTTGTTATACTTGTTATAATTTACTGTTCCCTTGTGCTTATTCATTAGACCATACACGATAATCTGTTGAACATGTATGTTTTAAATGTAAATTGTGCATACAAATTCAGCCATAAATATATACATACATGTAAATACATTCAAATGAATAAATACAATGTAAATACATACATAAATTTTTAAAAATGAATAAATAAGTAAATAAAAAAAGTACTTCTATTTCTCATAGGGAAAATATATGGTGACATCTCTATGATATGACTGTTGTATCTTTCCAATGTGAGTCACAAATGAATCTTCAAAATTCATAAAAATTTGGGAAAATTGGTTTTTACAATCACCACAAATGAAACCACATTTTAAAAAATGAAATAAAAGTTCAACAGACTTCCTAACACTACTGAAAATGGAAACAATTGGTCATATCTCTAGTCTAGGATATTACCAAATACCAATACATCTTTCCATTGGAGCAGGAAATATACAATGTACATGATGCACTCTGAGAAGGATGCATTTCAGAAAGTTTGGAAAACCGGTGACCAAAAACCACACCAAGTTCATATAAAGTTCGACAAACTTTTCACTAATTCTGTTTCTCATTGCATCTGTAGGGTCAACAAACTTTCCCCTTTGCAGGACCACTTCCAAACCTAATTCTGTTGAAAGTACTACTACAAAGCATTTTACCCCATTGATGAAATAACAAAAGAAAAAGGTTCTTTTGTTCAACAATTGAAACTCGATAGCCAGTTCTCAAAGTGACATTGTAGCCAAGTGCTGCTCTCTAAGTTTGGCTAGCAGTTTTGGTTTTCATTCAAGTTTGCATATTTCTACACATCACACTGTCATTCACAAAATCAACATGAAAAAAAAAAAAAATCTCCTGTGTAGAAGTGGGAAAGAGGTCACATTTAATATTCATATTTCTCCTCAGGTTTCTATATTGGACATGTAAATATGGAATTTTTTCTTGATTCCCCCCCCCCCCCCCTTGGTGAGAGATGGTAAGTGGTGGTCACTTCATTTGTAAGATTCAGTCAAGAGAGAGAGAGAGAGAGAGAGAGAGGGGGGGGGGGGAGAGGGGAGGAGGGAGCTTAAGTCCCAATTTACATGTACATTAAGTTACATGTACTTTTCCTGTGTACTTTTTTTTCTTTACTCTATCATACTACATATCTTTGCAATCAAGGACATAAGACATATTGCACAAAAGTCATGCAAGATGCATTGAGAGATTTCTCACCTGAAACAGAAAAAAAAAAATCAGATATGGCTCTAACAGAAAAAAAGAAAAATATCAAAATTGCTCGATCTATCTATTCATCACCTGACTCCTCTTTCTGTTTTTCCACCTACTTTTGTTGTGGCTGATTAGTGCTCTACATTACTGATTGTGATCTACTTTCCTGTTGTAATGCCAAATGATGATTAAATATTAACTTCATCCAAATGTAGAGAATAAAATTATCAGTAGAGACCTCATTTGGGTAAAAAAGAAATTATTTCATAGATGATACAGTGTAATAATTTTTAAAAGAATGATAATATTCAAAGGATATGCTGCTTTGAAATCAATATACTTGTAAATCAATTCTCTAATCTATGTGCTCAACAATAACATCTGATGATCTACATGTACAGTACATTGTAATAAAATATATCATGAACGATCTCATTGTGCCTGTCTTTTTTAAAATATATTCTCTTTTATAGTTTTATTGCTGCTGTATAATCCCTCGAGTCTTGGTTATATTCAACAGAATCATTCTGCTATCAAAATACCATAATCAATAATTTTTCTTTTAAAAGCTGTGTGGTAATTTGTAGCTTTCTTAGCAGTTACGTGAAATAACCAACCATTAACCACTTAATGATATGCTTTTAATTTGCATGTGCAGGATGATTCAGCATTTAGTTAAATACAAAAAATATGATGATCATCATTTCATTTTTCATTTTATTTCCACAATAACAACAAATAAAATGTTTACATTGACTTATATCAAAATCATTATGAAATCAACCATTTTGGAGTGATATACATAATTGACAACAATTCAGTACAAATAAATGATACGCATATAAATAAACAATGCTCGCTGTATTGTGGAGGAAACCTTTAAAAGTATGGGGGGGGGGGGAGGCGGTTGCAGTCCATCCAGGGTGTTGGGACTCCCTAGTAGATCTCTAGATCTACATGTATGTAGGCAGAGTAGACCTACATCATACAATTTGAAAGCATGTGGATGCTTGTTAGTTAAAGCAACAGGGGACCGATGGCTTAAGTTTAAGTCCCCTCCAAAGACTTGGTAATGAGGATTAATACCTTACCAAAGGGCATAAGTGCATCCGCTTGGTTTCGAACCCAGGTAGGCCTACTGAGTACTGTATTCCCGGTTTCGAAACCACTTCTCTACCACTGAGCCACAGTGCCTCCTCCAATACTAAACCAATTAAACCCTATTGTCTCCAAAATGTTCAAACTGATGATTTTTGCTAACTCATTTTGCAAATTCAGATATTGAGGTAACATATAGATTTGATGACAATATCAACTGTTAAACAATCAAAGACAAAGTCAAAGCCAAAGGCAAAGCTGCAAATTTCATTTAAATTAAAAGGAAAAGAATGATAATATTAATATTATAAATCAATGTTTTAAAGAGCAATTTTTGTAAATCACTGTAAAGATACTCTAAAGACTGTGTGAAATGAATTATGTTTTTAAATTTTATTTTTATTATCTTTAAAATAAAAATTGGCACAAAACAAACCGGGAAGTGAGTGTTCATCGTGATAGACCAGCTGATCATATGCAAGCCGCAGAACATTTGAACTGGCCAGCGAGTTGTTGTGATAAAAGATACGCTCAATACTGACTTACTCGCTCCGCCTCCGCTCAACATCACTCACAAACCTCACATAAACGTCTGAAATAGACATATAAAAAACAAAATGTTTTACCATTTATCAGCGTGGGTCGGCTTCTCTCTCCTGTCTCGTCCATTTGTGTGGCAATCACGGTCGATAAATAAGGAACAAAAAATTAAGATGAAAGGGACCAAGTTCAAGATCAAATACGTTGTCGGTATGGTCAATGAATCAGTTGATGTCAAACTGAATAATGATGCAATTTATTCATTCATCGTACCGCGGCCGTACCGTGCACGTGTATGTTTTATTATATTTACGTACAGTACTACGTACGTGTATATAGCTATAGGGAAAGTTTGTTCACCTCGTCTATGACGTATCTTGTTGGTCCTCAACCGGAAAATAGTTGTAATCACAGGAGTTACGTGGAAGGGGAGGGATGCTTGGATACTGAGAGTATAAAGGAATGATGCAAGCAAGCCTAATGAAAAAAAAAGGGAAAACAAAATCACTCATAAGTAATCACATTGCAAATTGAAAACAGTTATTTGCGTCGCGACCGGGGGGGGGGGGCTCGAATAGGCCGCCCCCTTTGGCGGACATTTTTTTGTGCTTGTCAGCGAATTTTTCGGGTGAAATAGTCACCTGAAAAAGCCGAGGACATTTTTTGTTTTTTTGTTTGTTTGTTTGTTCCTTGCTTGTCAATAGACACCTGAAAAGGCCTATCGGGCCGGCCCACCCCCCTTTTTTTTTTGGGGGGGGGGGGTTAAACTTCGGATCCGCCGCTGTCAGGTATAATATTAATATAAAAGATGATCATGATTTGGAATTTTAAAAAAAAAAAGGTGATGAGATTCAAATAGTGTGAGATCACAGATTTACATTACTCAAATATGTAATTACTGAGAAAATTATTTTGAAAACTGTATTCACAACTTAATTTAGCCAATGGAAAATGTTGGCGCTAGCTAGGTGCTGTAAGCATAATAATAGTGTCTACGCAGGAGTGATGGACATTGTATTTTTTCTGTGAAAGAAAGTAAACAAAGATCAAGTGTGATAAACAGAATCGCATGGCAATAAAAAGCATTAACTACCGGAGCATTCATTAGTATAAGGCCCGGGGGAATCACTTCCATTGCAAGAGTGGACAGCATCCGTGAGAAAAAAAAACGCGGAAAAAGGGTATTTTTTCAGGGGTAGGCGCGGAACGCGCGGAACGCGAATAGAGTGTCAAAAACGCCCCAAAATGAAAAAAAAGCCCCCTAAATCATGATAATCTAAAACGCGAAAAGGGTATGTCACTTGCACCGACTGCGAAACCGACTGTAACAAGACCCGTGAACGGAAAATCCTATAACGCCTGTGTAAAACATAATGAGACAGTGATTTATCTCGAGATAAAAACGGCTCCAAACTTTCAATGGACCCAATAGTAACACTCTCAAGATATGAAAATGGGAATATCCTCGTTTAGGGTGTGCAAATCTGGGACATCTGCACAAAATCCGTGTTTAGGGTGTCCTAGCGGCCTGCCCTTGAATCCTTGTTTAGGGTGCTTTTTTTTAGGACGATTCTCGCGGATGCTGTCCACTCTTCAATGGAAGTGACCCCCCCCCCCCGGAAATAAGGCAAGAAAGGAGGAAAATAAACATTAAATTTCAAACTTCCATCTATAATGCATGAGCGACATGTTGAACTTTCTCTTTGGATTCTGTATTCTTTAAAGAGTTCAGAATTATACTCAGGTATTGATAATAAGAATGAAGTCTTCTATAGCACCGGTATCCGCCAACTCAGGCACTCATGGCGCTTGCTCCAAACTATAAATACATCATTCAGTCAGATTCCATGGGTGCACTGGCCGCTCCTGATATTTACAGTTGAAATGAAATTAAATAGTTCCAAAAAGGAAGTCTACAATGTTGAATTTGTTCAATCATGCATGTAATCAAATGGCTAGATTTTCATATTGAAGAGATGGGTCTTGAGAACTGTTGTAAAAGATTCCGTGGTGAGAGCTTTGCGGATAAGGCTTGTTCTGAAATTTGCAGACATAATATAGATATTTCAAGGACAGAAAGATATAATGTAAAATATCTTTATTAAGTATCAAATATCAAAGTTTATTGAAGCCACAGCATTACTCTCAAAGGTTCACTGGAGAAGTTAACATTTTCCTGCATGGTCCTTCCTACCAAAGTATCAGTGATATCTATTTTTTCTTGCCAGTTAGGGCTGTATTTGGGGACATTAAGATAAACAAATGCAAAGATGTTTCTGACAAGAACATAGGGTGAATGTACGTATTGACATTAAATATTTCTCGGTGGGAGACAAGTGGGGCCATTATGTCCCTTCACCTCTGAATGCTGCTAACTCTCCCCATCATATCCCGGAAGGGATGAGTGGTGACAAGCATCCCACACACTAAGAAAAAAAGGTGCAATTTTGCACCCTTCAAATGCAACACTGGGAGCTCCTTTCTGGGTGCAACTTTGCACCCTGAGAAGCTTTTTGCACCTTTAAGGGTGCAGTTAGCTACATTTTGTATCCTAAAGGGTGCAGAGTTGTACCCTTTAGGGAAGGGTGCAAATTTACACCTTTTTGAATGCAAAATTTCCGCACCCTAAAAGGTGCAAAGTTGCACCTTTAAGGGTGCAAACGGGGCACTTCCAGGTGCAAACAAGAACAAAAAGGTGCATTTTTGCACCTTTTTCATGTAGGGTGCAAGATTGCACCCAAAAAGGTGCTGCCAGGGAGTGTTGCATTTAGGTTGCAAACTTGCACCTTTTTTCTTAGTGCATGTGCACATGAATCACGACCGTATGCAAGAATTTTTTTTCCGGGGAGAGGGGGATGTTCAATATTCAACTGAAATTGAAGGATCTAGTGCACATTTTGGGGTGGAATTTGAATAGGCCTAACTCATGAAAACTGCATGGGTTTCAAAATTTGGGGGGGGGGGGGGAGGCAACTGCCCCATGCCCCCTGCATATGGTCATGATCAATGAATAGAGGCAAAATCAATTTCTCATGCCACCACATGAAGTTGAAAGGACGTTTTGGCAAACAATTTCATGATAAAGCTAAAAAATTATACAACTTGTACGAGTGAAAAACTACCCCCCCCCTCTTAAAAAAAAACCTTATCGGGTATTCTAGGGTTAAGGGTTAAGGAGTATTAAGAAAAAAAAGGATTATCAAATGGCAATTCTATTCTGTAAAAATTCATATAAAGTCTACGTAGCGTCAGCCACTTTGAATTTAATAATTAAAATTTAGGCTCACCGCACTCTATTCGATCCGACTGCGACCCGATTTTTGAACAAATGGCATGAAAGTTTAAAAAAGTAAAATTATCTTATTTGAAGTTCGGAATAATGATAGGAAGTACTAAAATCGAAATTTTGGTTAACTGCAAGCCTTGTGGTCGGAGTAACGGCCAAATGACGTCGCTATACGATTCGAAATTGAATTCGCTTTTATTCCTACAGAGAGGCTTCCAATAGCCTGGAACTGCGATTTTAGTATTTATACATCTATTCAGAACTTTGATCATTAAGATTTTACGTGTTTGAATGTTCATATCCAGTGCTGTAACAAATTTTTCCAAAATCGGATCGCAGACGGATCACGATGGTTATAGTAGTAAAATTTCTATTTGAAATGCTATTTAAAAACAACAACAGAGGTTGGATGGGAGACTTCACGATACGGAGCTTTTTCATTTTTTTCGAATTAAAACTGTGCAGTCTGCAAAACCTGGAAAGGAAATTCCAACTTCAGTTCAGTTCAATTTTTATTTTTTCTCATTTCCAACAAAAGAATGAAATAAACGTCTGAAGTAGAATACATGCAATATGAAACATCAAATTTGAAGACATGTACTATTATGGATAAGCGTGTCATGAATCTACCGACGGGAAAAAGATTTTTTTCATGAATTTTGAAACATGATTATGGAAACATGCAGCCCAAAATTAATAATCTTCGCAAGTTTCAAACAAATGCCAGCGTTACACAAGATACTTTATTACTTATGATAATAATACAGACAGTGGCGTAGACAGGTTCTTACACCGGGGGGGGGGGGGGATGATTTGCCGTTCACACCCGAATGCACAGACATGAATAGACAGGGGCGGCGGAGCGTCTTTCAAAGTGGGGGGGGGGCACTAGCGAAAAAGGGCACTTTGGGGGAAAATGGGGGCACTTACAAAAGCTGAACACGAGAAGGAAAATATACCCCTACATTCTATTTAACACACTTCTAAAGTGCATTTTTGACATACTTTTACATGATAATAACTACTTTGCAATATTATTGTATACTGCTCTGTCTTACTCAATTGTGAGCGAGCGAAGCGAGCGAGCAAAAAATGCTAGGTACCTTTGCTGAAGGGCATGGTATTTGCAGTATATTTCGAGTGGCCTATAATGATAAAGGCTCCTGGAAATTCATTTTATACGTGTTCCATATAGTGACCAAGCTATAATGTTTAAATGCAGGTGAGGTCTCATAGCTACCGATCATTTTTTATTAGAGAAAATATTCAAATTGAATGAGGTTTTGAGCACAATACCATCAGGAACTTAGGAGAACATATAAGACTTTATGGCTACAACACACTTGAAGTGCCTTGCGTGAGATATCATAAGTGCGAGCGAGCGTAGCGAGCGAGCTTTAAAAAGAAAAAGTAGAAAAATACCCCCCCCCCCCAATTAAGGGGCACCGTTCCTTCTAATTACAGTTGTGGGAAGCACAAGCACTTGCCCGAATGGAAAAGGGACACTATCAGAAAACAAAAAGGGCGCTAATTGCCCTTATCTTACATGAACAGATGCAGAAATATTTATTGGACAAACTAGAAAGGAAAAGGGGCACTTATCAGAAGTAAATGAGGGCATGTATCGGATTTCAAATGGCCACTTATCAGGGGTGAAAAGGGGCACTCTGCAGAAGAGAAATTGCACTGTGAAAAAGGAAAAGAGGTAGTGAAAGGGGGATAATAATCATATATATAAAAAAAAAACATTCATTTGAAGTGTAAAAGGCGCACTTCTCAGAAGGGAACAGAGCGCTATTAAAAGGGAAAGGTCATAAAAGAGCGCATTTCTGTAGATTTTAAAGGTAATCTATCTGAAACGAAAAGGGGCACTTATTAGAAAGCGAAAGGGCACTTGATCAACAAAGGAAATGGGCCCTTCTAAGATAAAAGAAAGGCACTGAACAGGTTTGAAAGGCGGCATTTTTGTTGGGTAAAAAGGGGCACTTTTGGGTGCTTCTAAAAAGGGGGTGGGCACTGTGCCCCCTGCCCCCCGGGAGCGCCGCCTCTGTAAATAGAAGATATAGGCACCGTGACAAACGTATATAGAATATGGACTGACACACATTATCGCATATAATACATTACTAATTATTATTATTATCATTATTATTATCATTATCATTATTATTATTATCATTATTATTATTATTATTATATTATTATCATTATCATTATTATTATTATCATTATTATTATCATTATTGTTGTTGTTGCTGTTGTTGTTATAATGATAACGTAAACAAACATCCTTCCCCAAAACCTGGGGGGGGGGGGGGGATGATTGTACATAGTCATCCCCCCCCCCACCTTGTGAGGTGGGGGGGGGGGATGCATCCCCCTCATCCCCCCCGCTGTCTACGCCCCTGAATACAGACAAAGACACTGAAATAAAAGGGACGAGCATGGAGAGGGTATGATGCGGTGGGGTACCAGGGTTTTACTCGCACAGTGGCGTAGCTAGGATTTCATTTTAGGGGGTGGTAGTGAGCACGCGAAGCGCGCTCCCTAGGGGGGAGGGTGAAGGGAGGGGGGAGTTGAAGCTCCGACGTTTCTTTGAATTGTTCCTTGTCTGCTCCCGCTCTTCTTACGTTCTCTTACGTTTTTCTTTTCTCGCTCCCGCTTTATTTCCTTCTATTTTTTCTTTTTTTTTTCTTTCTTTTTTGTTGGCGTTTTGGAGGGGGACGACCGCCCCCATCACCTCCCCCCTTAGCTACGCGGGTGCACTCTCATGGTAAAAGAGCTTTTTGCAATATTGATGGTTTGCAACTCTGTGAAAGAACACTATTTGGGACTACAAACTTAAAGCCCGTGTCTAGTTTTGGTAAATCTAAGAATATTCATTATCAAAGTTTGAATCCATTGTCAGATAAACAGATAAAACTAAGTGTTATATCATAAAACACATTAGTATTGATATTATGCGTGTTTTCTGCCTTGTTATGCATGCTATTTGGGAAATTGTGAATGCGTTACTTAACAGTAGAAAGGGAGTCTAAGTTAGGGAGAAATAATGACATTTGCGTGATATCACTAATGTAAAATTGAAAATAAACCATGGTTGAAATTTATTTGGGGGGGGGGGGGGGCTGGCGCCCCCCAAGCCCCCCCCCTCTCCAGTACGTCAGTGCCCTGCACATGTTACAAGATGCGGGTTTCTTATTAACGCAAAGATGCAACAGAAGGGGGGGGGGGTGTGGTGCCGGGAGATCTTTTTTTTTTTCTTCTTCTTCTCAATCAAGGATTCCTTTATGGGAAAACAACCACAACAATACCCCCCCCCCCCCCCCCCAAAAAAAAAAAAAAAAAAAAAAAATAGTTCTAACCTTCGAAATAAGATGAAAAATATTAATCGATTTTCAGTAAAGACTTCAGAGGGCAAACTAATCATCAACTTGTGAATACTTTGTGTTGTTTCCTCGTTCTTTATTTATTGCTAAATTACTGGAGTCAACAAGGGCAAAAATTTGAGAGGTATAGCGCCATCTACTGTTGAAAAATTGTGGAGTCTCAAAATTTATACCGCAATGGCGCCGTACTGTTGTGATGCAGACTTCTCAAGTTAGGTTCTGAATAGAGAGGCAACAGGGTGTTGAATTATATTCTGGATTTGGCATTTGGATTTCTGACAATCTGAACATTCACTCAGCCCAACATGGTACTTCAGCAGTTAGATCATGAGGTAAGATATTGTGAATTTGTCCGAGAGTTTTTACTGATTGGGTCTGTTCTCTGAGTCTGACTGTTCTGTGACTGGGTCAGTGCAGTGTGACTGCCTGTGTGTGGCTGTGCAGAATATGAATGGCGAGTTGAACTTGAAGAACATCTTCGATTTCATGATGTTCTTTTACAAAAGTATATAGATTTCCATGTCTAACTTATTAAGTTAGACATAGTTAACTAGTTAGGAGGAAAAGAGGGATGCTGCCACGGAGTGGCAGCGTCCCGGGGCTTGTGTGAGATGTGAATTTTAAAAAATATTTTGGCAGTTGTTGAATTTTTATGGCAGTGTATGCAGCCACATGCGTGCGGTTGTATCCACAGCATCAACACGATGATACAGCCACACTCGTATCTGAATTCCCACTTATACTCTGTGCCGCGGCGCTGTCGCTAGCGCATTGCACAAGCGATGTGTACATTCATGCGATAGTATATTGCAGAACTAGTCCAGGGATGTCTGGAGAGTAAAAAAAAAACCCAAAAAACCCGCTACGCTATTACTCTCCATGATGTCCAGTGCTTTTACATAGCAAGCATCTTGGCACTTCAAAACAACCCCTGGAAAATCACTCTCCCATCATGCCCATGGGCCAATGACACCACCAGCCTTGTAACTATCGGCTGTGGTCATCACGAACCCGACTGACACTTGGGACTAAAAATCGGACGTACGAAAACCGAAATTTAGATATAAATCTATTGTAGGGTAGCTGGAAAAACTCACCGCTTGTTTACGTTTTCCCAGCGTCCATTGAAATGCAGATAGAAGATGGCTACTAACTTGCACGTGCGCATCGATGCGCGACTGAATGCGAGCGATCTTGCAGATGTTTTCAAAAAATTCACGGCAAATGCGCAAGTTAGTCGCCATTTTCTATCTGCGTCACAAAGGTTTTATCTCTTGAAATTTACTGACATGCAAACAATGATTTTACTTCATTATTGTCACCTGCTTGCCAATCAGTTGAGAATGAATTGAAAATATTGTTTGTATAATAAGTGAAATCGAGAGATAAAACCTTTGTGATGATCAAAATTTTGCAAGTAACAAGATATACCATCGCTTGAATACACATCGCTTGTGCAGTGCATGTACTAGCGATAGATGTAGCGGCACAGAGTAGAAGTGGGAATTCAGACGAGTGTGGCTGTATCCTCATGTCGATGCTGTGGATACAACGACATGCATGTGGCCGTAAGGTAAAGACATGCGTGTGGCTGTATACTCTGCCTAATTTTAAACAATTAAACGGAAGTTAAACGTTTTGAAAAAAAAACCAAAACTTGATGACTGAGCCTTGGCCTATGAGTGAGATGGAACTTCTATGTGTAAGATACTAAAAGCCTACAGTGTTAACCAAAACAAACCTAAGGAAGAGACTTGTATGTTTGGTTTGGAGTATAGCATTTTATGGCTATCAGGAGAGACGGCGAAAGAATGCTTGCCAATCAAGAAGTGAGTTTATGGAGAAGACAGAAGAAATTGAATTAACCCTTTGCCTGTGGAACCAGGTTGCCCCAGTATTAACCTTATGGGAATGAGAGAATTCAGAAGTCATTGAGTTAAGAGAGAGAGAGTCTTCTTCTTCTTCCTTCTTCCTCCTCTTCTTCAGAATAATCTGCCTCCTTCACTGCTGAAGATTCTTGCAGATCTATGTGCTTGTGTGTGTGGGTGTGTGCGTGCTAACAGGAGGATGTCAAGGTGTACACCTGGGTGAACAGTGTGTATTTACATGGTGCAAGTAAAAATGTTGCTGTAGATTACTTCCCTCCTTCCGTCAGCTTCTATTGAGGAAGTTACAAAAGAGAGTGAATGAACAAAGGGACATTGGAAAAATAGAAGCAAGAAGAAAAGGATGAAGAACAGGGATGTAATGATGAAGAAGATGCAAGACAGAGGGATGGAGGAAGGACTGACCTGATGACTCTGGTTGGTGTGTGTACCTGCTCCTGCGCAAAACACAAGAAGAAGATGAAGGAGAAGGAGAAGAAGAAGAAGAAGGATTTCATGTCCCATACTGCTCTTTTTGTTTTCTTGCCACCTCTTTCTACTTGTATGTCTTCTTGATATATTTTTTAAAATGAAATTCAAATTTTGAGGACATCTTGCGTAGTACATGTATATTGGGTCATTTTGGAGGTCAGCAATGTTTTACATGTCTGGATGATCAGATACAGTGTACATGATATCATAATAGCAAAGACCCTGACAGTATACCGCATCTTGCATGTCTGGATTGTCATTGAATATGGAAAATAAACCTCAATAGTCAAAGAACTGATTCCTTTGGAACTCCTGGGTCAATTTCCTTTTACAAAAAATGATCCTCTTTGTTTAAAGGGAAAGGATGAAGAACAGGAATGTAAACCTGAAGAAGAGTTAAGACAAGAGGGATGGAGAAAGGACTGACCTGATGACTCTGGTGTATGTACCTGCTCCTGGGAAGAATGCAAGAGGAAGATGAAGAAGAACAAGAGGAAGAACAAGAAGAAGGAGGAGGTGGAGGAGGAGAAGGGAGAAAAAAAAAGTGATTTCATGTCATATACTACTCTCTTTGTTTTCTGGCTACCTCTTTCTACATGTACATGTATGTCTTACTTGATATTTTTTGTAATGAATTCAAATTTTGAGGATATCTTGCTTAGTATACTGGGTCATCTTGGAGGTCAGCAGTATCTTATCATGTATGGATGATGATAGCAAAGACCCTGATAGTATATTGCGTTACATTACTGCTTCTTGCCTGGATTGTCATTGATATGGAAAATAAACATTAATGGTCAGAGAACTGATCCCTTTGGGACTCCTGAGTCAATTTCCTTATCCAGAATGTGATCCATCAAGATGCTGTATCATTGCAGAGGAAGTTGACTTTCCACATGTTTTACTTGTATTAATGCTACATGTACATGTACAGATGGTTAACTTCTGCAGAAGCATCCTGTGGTTATCTTTGTCAAATGCTTTACTGAAGTTTCTGTCAGATGAGGACATCAGTCTGCTTGTTAACCACTAATGCTGTTGTTGAAACCAAAGAACTGAAGCTCTCATGGATCTTTTCTGTCTTGCTCTTCATGGGAGAGGTTAAATGATCTTTTTCACATTCCTACATGTATGTGTCAAGGTGATGTGAGAGGAAGACTTTATTTGTCAACTGAAGGACAAATAGTTTTTGCTGGTCATTTTGTAAACTATCATACAAGAACATATAATCTGTATGAACATATTGGAGATCTAGATGATCCTTTGTGGGAGCTCGGTTTGAAAAGAAAACAGGAAATGCTCGGTAAATTCATGTCCCATCTGTCATGCTGAACTTCTGACCATGGCCATGAATCCATGGACTTTCAAGGACTTGGAAAGTAATTTTGTTTTTCATTGTACCACATACAATGGCCAAGAGAAAGCACCAAACCCAAATTGTACAATGTGAAAGCAAAAGGTTATTGCAAGAGTATCTTCAAGTTTTGCCATTTTGAGAAGGGTATCGCCTAGATTGGTTGAGGATTTGTTGATTTTGGGGGCTTCCAGTTAAGAGAGAGAAAGAAAGGTCTAATTTTCTCCAGATTTAGGGACAGTCTGTAAACGTATTGGGACATGACTTATCACACCAGCTGATTTTTCGAACAGTGAGGCCTGCAGTACTCCACAATTAAGATGTAACTATTTGTATGACTGTCATAATCGTCAGGTATTAAATAAAAGGATCAACTTTTTTCAAGTTGTCATATCTTCATACTGCAGTTTATTGCAACATAGGATCACAGTCGAATTCTGCTATGAGGTTTAAAATACGACTGAACCTAATCCCAAAAGTGAGACAGGTGGCTTCATCACAACCACGCAGACTAATCATAATTTTGATGGGGATTTAGGAAGTCAGAGAGAAAGAGAGGAGGAACTACCCTGACTTGCCTGTGATTGGCACCAACCAGGCGTTTCCACAGGAAACAGTAATTTGGCGCATCCTGCCACCCCGAAGTATGACACATGCTCCCAGCGATTCTCCCCTTCCCCCATCAAGTTTGTCTCCTGCATTGTAGTCCTGCGGAAACCTTCGGCACATTTGTCACCAATTGCTTGATCTGTTGTAGTCCTATTGCATTGGAGCTCCATTCGGAAACTGCACAGAGAGCTTCACACGTTGCCCATCTGCGTTGATTGTGTGTGAGTTGGTCTCCGAACCTGAACCTCGGAACATGGAAGGCCTGGACTTATTCTGGCACCAGAAAGAAGATCCCATCTCGGTAGTGGACCCTTCCGCAGTCTTTGGGGAGCTCCTTTTCAATGCAGACATTGCCAGAAACCGCTGTGTAAGTGACTCTTCCGTTTAACCCCCCTCCCCAGTCACCGATGCAGTGACACCGGCAGGTCACTCTGACCAGTTTAGTCTTCAAGTGGTTCCTGGTCTGCTTACAGTGCTTACATCTGGGCTCTGGTTACATACATGCAGAAGGATACTTTGATTTTTAAATAGATTTAAAGGCTACACATGTTGGTTTGTGTGAAATTGTTGGCATGCAACATTACTATGGTTTTATTGTAAAATTTTAGATTTCACTTTGTATACATGTATACATGTATGAACCAGTAGAATACATAGTTCGAAAGTTTTTTTTTATATTTGTATGTTTTATTGAAACAAATCAAGGGAATCATATACAGTATTTACACAATTTGAAAAAAGGGCTTACCCTTTGAGCATTTTTAGTTGTAAACTTGGAAATGATCGATTCAAATAATTTTATTATACTTTGTGCTGTTTATACATGTAGATGATTTCATGGCATTTTATTTGTAGAAGTAAACAGTGGTATTGAAAAATTGACAATTTGAAGAAAACTTGTGCAATATAATATTGAAATGAGATTTTATATTCAAAGAGATTAATTTTCTCCAACAGTCCCTATGGTGTACTGTAAAATGCATGTAGCTGATACAGTTGATTTCTAAATGTACATACAGGTTGTAATTCATTGTGAAAGATTATTCAACATACATTTGTATTTTTATTTTATTCCTTTATTATGAAATTATTCTTCACAACATAAAGTTTACCAGGCTTTAAATTCATATTCAAAGGGAGATTTTCATCTGAATCATTAATTTACTGTTAGTCTCCAATTCTCCATCTTCCTTCAAGTTTTTGTGCATGTTTGTTCCTCAATTTATAGGCTATACCATAAAGATGAATAATTAAGCTGTGGGCTCATTTTGTTCCCCTGTCAGGAAACCTTTGCCCCATCTGTACATGTAATTCCCTTTTATTTATTTATTTATTTATTTATTTATTTATTTATTTATTTATTTATTTATTTATTTATTTATTTATTTATTTATTTATTTATCTATTTTTATATATATTTATTTATTTATGTATTTATTTATTTATTTATTCATTTATTTATCTATTTATTATTATTATTTTTTGGGGGGGGGATAGATTAAGGCAAAATGTTGCCTAGATGATAATTTCCAGGTGCTTCATGATAAATGTAACCTGATCTTTTTACTATGTAACCAGTTACATTTCCCTGATGTAACTAATCAAAGTTGTTTACTTCTGCCTGGCAAAGAGATTGCAAACTTGTAGGAAGTCCTCAACTTCCTTCCTGCAAAACAGGGTTCAGAGAAACAGTACGTGTAACTGCATTTGCGTGCACATTGCTTGCTCCATGCTCTATCCTGTACCCCCACATATTCACTTTCGTGTTACAAGTCACTTCTTGAAGACACTGGCATACTCAATGTTTTGTGTTTATATACAGTAGGCGTGTCTGTTCTGGGTAACTTTGAAAACTGAACCCTCATGCTAAGTTTCATGTCTTTGAAGGTAACTGGAGAAATTGCAGAGACTTTACTTTGGATTTGTGGTGAATTTGTGTTGGTTTCCGGTTAAGGTGTATGTAACTTAGATGTGATAAACTAGACAACCCAGGAAGTTCCATGTATGGATGCATGTTAAACACATCTCAAGTGCTTGTCATAATCTTGTATCAGTTCCTGGTTTGTCTTGTGTTAATGAGTTTGTTTGTCAAATCTGTGCTCTCTATTCCTTACATTAGTGTACATAGAAAGAGAAAGCCAATATAATGAATGGATTTACAGGAATGGAGGTAGGTTTTTTTTCTGTTTGTTTCCTGCTTGTGCAGAGTTAGATTAATTTTGGGTATTTGAATTATATTGACAAAGATTTACAGACTGATTAGGATAATTCTTGATTTTGTTTGATAACCATTTTGAGGACCTTCATAGGAGGTTTCAGATTTCAGTGGTGTTTGTACTTTGTGGACCATTCGAAAGTATGCACATTGCATTATTTCCAATTTACACATTCTTCTCTGTATATTGACAAGTGATGCTGAAACTACAGGTGTATGTGTCTGTGATTGTGGACTGAATTAAAGAAAACATCAGGCAAATATTAAGTAACTCAAGTATCTTTTGATTTTATGAAATTGTGGTAAAAATGGCAATTTCACTCATTGCTCTTTTTTTTATGCATTATGGTATTTGGTTTTAAGATTTCAAATTAATTTTGTTCAATCAACTACATGTATAATTATGGGTATGCATTGCATGTTATCAGTTGATGAGGAAGTTACTGTGCCGATTGTATAATAAGGATACATTTACATGTATATACATGTATATCAAACTCTGCTTCCTTCGTATGCAAGTAGATCCTGTAAATGAATTCAGAGTTGGAAGTGTTGAGTGAAATTGACTATCAGAATTAACATTCACCAACATTTTATCTGGAAAATCATTTATTTTTCACACTATTCAGACATTTCTGTGATACACATACATGTATATAACGTACGTGTATGATGTTTTTTTTGTTTTTTTTTTGTTTTTTTTACTGATTCCCATCCCTGTTAAACATGCATTGCTCTCGATCTGTGTGATTCCCACTTTAGTCTTGTTTTTGTCTCTATTTTGCATGTACAGTGTTTTTTAGTATCTTCTTTAATATTCCTTTTTTCTTCATTGAAGAGATATTACTGGTATAATGATATGATGTACAGTGATTTTCTTCCCCCATCACAATTAAATAATTTTGGTCTCTTTTGCTTATTGTTACAGCCACCATTGGTGCAAGCAGTCTTTTATGGAGATGCTGATGAAGTCAGGGCTTTGCTTTACAAGAAAGAAGATGTCAACAGCACAGTAAGTCCCTCTGAGAGGAAGTTAAACCACATGTTCCTTTAATGTCCAACACTTGGTATAGGGACATTACATGCATGTAGCTCTGACAACTTTTGCCAGGGGGGGGGGGGTACTCAGATGTGGTTCGGATGGGGGGTGTGCAGCTGAATTCTCCATACCCTTACCCATTTTTAAGGGTCATTTTGGCAGAAAAGGGGTACCCGTTATTCAGGATTTTCATTAAAAAAGTGACCTATTTTACATGTAGGTCATGATATAAAAGTGAGAGCATGTTTAGGGATTTTCAGCACAAAACCATACACCATATTTAGGGATTTCTTGCAAAAAAGCGACCCATTCGAGTGGCATATTCCTGTATACCATATTAGACGAGTATCCCCCCCCCCCCCCCCCCCGGACTTTAAAAAAATGTTCCCATTCGTGACAGGAATTATTCAAGCCTAATTTGATCAGTTTTTATTCTTCAAATTGGCAACACCAACATTTTTATTTTATTGCTACATTTTTCTTATAAAATGTCATGTATCTGAAATGAATATAAATTGACAGAAATTATGATGAGAAGTCAAAAAGTTGCCAATTTGCAGGGGAAAATGGTGATTTTAAACTTTCTATCACATTGCCAATTTAAGGATTTTAATGCTTATTTTCCTATTAAAAAAAATCAGCATCAAACAACAAATATTGACGCAACCAAAATGGGCACAGTTTGTGTAGACTTTTTTGCTCTTTCTTCTCATGTATTTGGTATGATTTTTAGGGCTTTGCATCGAAAGATATTAGGCCAAACCACAAAATGTGGACCTCTGTCACGAATGGGTTAAAGTAGGATATTGGCTGTGCAGCAGTCATTGCCACAGGACGTATGTAAAAGAGTTTCTGTATGTTTAGCATACTCAATGGGGAATCAGGGTGGGGGGGCAAGGGGGCACAAGTCCCAGGCGCCACTTTTAGGGGGTGCAAAAAAGCAAAAGCAAAAAAAAAAAAAAAGCAAAATCCTGACCAACCAAAGAAAGATTCAAAGTTTTTTAATTTTTTTTTTTTTCCATTGGTGCCAAAATTTGAAAGGAGGTGCAATTACAGCACCTGCCCTGGGCGTCGGGTTTCCTGGATACGCCACTGGGCACATAATTGACGGGCTTATGTACAAATTAGCCATTTGGGAGGAAAAAGTAGACTTTACCTGTAACTGCATGAATTTCATGCTAGCACCATTTTACACTTTTACTTGCAGTTTATTTATGTACAGTCAAACCTGCCTTAGCAGCCACCTCCCTATAGTGGCCACTTGAATTAGTTCCCAAGAAGATAAATTATGTATTTAAGAACTGGTTTGTAGCAGCCACCTGCCTATAAAGGCCACATTTTGGTTTCCCTTGGGTGGTCTTATTAGACGAGTTTCACTGTATTTACTGGTATACATGTATTTGAAACAAGCATTTGTTCCCAAAATATGCGACTATTTAGAAGTGTTGCATGATCTAAATTTAAAATATAAAGAGGAAAAGATAACTTCAATTTTCTCTGAACAACTGTTGTTAGACAGCTTGTCGCAAAATACAATTTCATTCGTACATGACTTGTAGTTTATTCTGACAAATCATTGCAACCGTTCACCGTGACTAATGAGTTCATGTGCCTGCAATATGTCTTCCCATCCCACTCCTAT
>CM057167.1:21641835-21759335 GCA_029962745.1 Echinometra lucunter
TTTTTTGTGTACAAAAGGGCCCATTTTAGATGATTTTCCTACTGTTTTATCAATTCTAAGTGGCATCCCTGTCTGTTACAAATGACTCATGCAGTGCATTCTGAGGTACATTTAACCTTCATTTGTACTTTTTGTGCTGTTGCTATACATGTACATGTATGTATGTAGTAACATACACTCTGTACCCGATATCGGATAAGAGAGGGAGAGAGAGGGAGAGAGAGAGAGAGAGAGAGAGAGAGAAGGTCTGGGAAAGGTTTAATCATTGCTACTGAAGCTTGAGCTATTTCTATCAAATCTTGCACATACATGTAGAAAAAAAAGAACACAACAACTATAACAGCAACAACAACCAAAACAACAACAGCAGTGACAATACCCATGTAACAACAACAGCAATGACAATATCAACAATAGTAACAGCATCAGCAACACCGACAACAACAAAAACAACATTAAGAACAACACCAGCAGCAACAGCAGCAAAATAACAATAACAAAAGTTACGTAATTAGACTAAATCAGGTTTCAAAGAAAGAAAAAAAACAACAACAAACAAACAAAACAAATTGTACAAAGTCAATCATTATGCACATGATGAAGGTACACATGGACATTTTATTTTTAACCATTTTTGCTGACTGTTCCCCTTTCCTTTAGAGTTCGAGCTTTTTCATGGTGTTTTGAACTGAATTGTTACATGTTGCCAAACCTAGAATTCTTTTGTGGTGGAAATGGTTCATTTGTTACATCAATAATTCTTTTACAGCCATTGGATATAAAGGTGAATGACAGTTGAAGGAGGAAGTCACTGCATTCATGTGCATGTGGCTGAAAAAATGTTATTCAGTACAGGGTGCACGATAATAAATATAGTTTGCTCATAAATTTTCACATCATGTGATAAATGATAAAATACTTTTTCTTGCAATGCATCTCCCATAGATTCTTTAAAATAAGGATCTAAAATCTAAAAAAATTATTTGCAAGCCCTGTATGTTTGTTGCATGAATCTTTTGCTAATTACAAAAATGTTTTGTCTTAATTTGATGATTTAAATACATGCCTGAAATCTTGAGCACTCCACAGAGTGGATCTGGCACTATACAAGTTGCATTTATTATTATTATTATTATTATTATTATCATCATCATCATCATCATCATCATCATCATCATCATCATCATCATCATCATCATCATCATCATCATCATCATCATCATCATCATCATCATCATCATCATTATTATTATCATGAAGTCTTGGCCATATTCTGGGGAAGTTTGATAAGCACATGCAAAAGTTTCTGGATAAAAAAATAGCCTTAACCAATAATTTCTTTTTTTCTGATTCTAAATGTCCTATCCCTCTCAGGATGAGATAAAAATATATACAATAGACAGGAAGGAAAAACCATTAAAGCTTAGTAAAGTATACATCAAGGAAACGTAAACTAGTTCCACACTAAAAGTGTGGTTTGTAGAATGACCCCTAATGTTGGAAATACATGTACATGTCTGCCATTTGAGTAATTGAAATACATTAACCCATTCGTGACAGAGGTCCACATTTTGTGGTTTGGCCTAATATCTTTTGATGCAAAGCCCTAAAAATCATACCAAATACATGAGCAGAAAGAGCAAAAAATTCTACACAAACTGTGCCCATTTTGGTTGCGTCAATATTCGTTGTTTGATGCTGAAAATTTTTAAAAGGAAAATAAGCATTAAAATCCTTAAATTGGCAATGTGATAGAAGGTTTAAAATCACCGTTTTCCCCTGCAAATTGGCAACTTTTTGACTTCTCATCATAATTTCTGTCAATTTATATTCATTTCAGATACATGACATTTTATAAGAAAAATGTAGCAATAAAATAAAAATTGTTGGTGTTGCCAATTTGAAGAGTAAAAGCTGATGAAATTAGGCTTTAAATAATTCCTGTCACGAATGGGTGAACAAAACAATAAGAACAGACTATAAAAACTCTATTTTAAATAAAGAGAACTAGTCCCGAATCTAAAGGTTATCCGCATTGTGGTTATTAGGATGACCTCCTGTACTGGAAATACATGTCTGTCGTTTGAATAACCCTCATAATTAAATACCGTCTGGTTTTAATCTGTGAGGAAATGAGTCAGCTCTCCAGGGCAGAGTTCCACTCCCTCGTTGCCAAGTAAAATATAAACTCTCACAAACTTTGTACAAGTAGCTTGTTGCCTCAAAGAGCCAGGGCTGCATTTCACGAAACCATCATAAGTCTAACTTCTTGGACATCCCATTGAAACGCGTGTTGTAGAATTAACACGCGTTTCTATGGGATGTCCATGAACTTAGACTTATGACGGTTTCGTGAAACGCAGCCCAGGATAAAATGGAGCTTGAAATGGAATAATATGAACTACATGTACTGAACATGTATTAGTGTCCAATGGTCATGTAGGATGTTTTATCTTGAAGTCTGCATAAGATCATATCAGGTATAAAAGATGAACTGGAGTTCTGGTCATTTGATCATAATGGGAAAGAAACTGTTCCAAACGGCTTGTATCTAGTGTGAGATTTGGAAATTATTGAATTGAGTAGAAATTCATCTACTGTACTTTCACCAAAAGGTCCTGCACCACACAAAGAAATGAATATATGGGACCTCACACAAATCTGGCATGAATGTTAACCCTGAACTTTCAGCTTTTTCTTGCCATATTTCCAATATGAGGGCATTTGAAGAGCAATCCTTTCTAGGGAACATTTTTACTATGATATTCTTCCTAACTGACATGGAAAGAATGAGAAAGCTAACAATCATTTTTCACCTTTCCCACAACTCAAGATTGTCTTTTAAGGTAGAAATCGATGTTTGTTCATGTACATGTATATTTGTACATCTTGGGCTCCTGTGTTACAGTATTGTTACTTGTAAGATATTATTCCTGGGGGGCGTTTCATGAAACAATTAGTCAGTGGTTTTCACCGACTAATTTGCTTTCAGCCAATCAGATGCGAGTATTTTCAGTAGCTTATAACATTTGTCGGTGATTTTCACCGACAAAACTCTTCATGAAACGCTCCCCTGGTGATTTGAGTGACACTGGAGAGCATTATTTGTAATTCCTCATAACCAGCAAGATATACAATGGAAGATATAGACTTTCACAAGAAAGTTAAGAAAAGTGGTCTATAACCAGGTAGCCGTCAATGTGCCGGCTCTTTACAAAAATGTTTAGTTGAGAAGTGCAATTCAGGGACACAGAAATGTCAGAAAAGCAGATGGCCTTTATTTATAAGGAGAGTTCATGTAGCAGATTTGACCACATGTACTTTATGGGTAGGGCTCATTATTAACAGGCACCCAGGACACTTGGCCCCTTGCCCCCCCCCAAATCCGAAAAACTTGTACATAGTGATCATTGCAAACAGACCCTAAGATTTCAATCCAGACCTGCTATGAAAAAGTTAGTGTGCAGCCCTGCTTTTCATATGTTTGCTTGAATTTTTAAAAAGAGTTTAGAACATTGAACTGCAGGCTACAGGAGAAGCCCAGGGGCCTGTAACACAAAGGTTTGCAATCAATTGCAAATTGAAAACAACCATTCTGATTGGTCCAGTGCCACCTTTTTGAACGACGTGCACATGAAACAACGGTCCTGATTGGCTGTTACAACTTTGCGATTGATTGCAAATCTTTGTGTTACGGGGCCCAGGTCTTGAAATTATACAAAGGCTTCTATCACTTTCTCTTAAAAATGTAAATCTAATGGCTTGTATCTCTTTGGCTTGATTCCCTTGTTAGACCACCGTGCGAGTTCTCCTGAAGCATAATGCGGACATCAACGCAAGGGACAAGAACTGGCAGACGCCCCTCCATGTTGCCGCTGCTAACAATGCTGTGGATATCGCTGGGATGCTCATACCTCTCCTTTCAACAGTCAATGTGACTGACCGGGCTGGACGTACCAGTCTGCATCATGCCGCCTTCAATGGGCATGTAGAGGTATAATCATTATCCCAGGGCCCCATTTCATAAAACTTGTTATCAATAACAATTTGCAATAACTGTTATAAGCTACTGAAATCCTGGCATCTGAATTGGCTGAGAGCAAATTTGTTTATAGAAATGTGGCAGTTGTTACTGATAACAAGTTTTATGAAACAGGGCCCAGATGTGGATTCTTCTGGAGTTGAAGTTCAAAGACTGAATTCACAAAAGAGCTTTATTTCAAAGCATGGACTAAATGATGGTTTAAAAATCTGCCCCGGATCGAAATGAGCAAAATAAGTGCATTACTCTCCGCCCACTGGACAAGAGGACATGCAAGTATTCCGCTTGTGGAGGTTTAAACCATGGTTAAGATATGTTTATGTTGTGAAGAAGGGTCAAATAATCTAAAGAAATAATTTTTCTGCAGGTAAAATGTATTTCTTGTGCTTGTGCAAAAAAAAACAAACATTGCAAACTTAAACTAAAATCATGATTTTTGAATGAATCCAGTGCATAAAGTGCTTATATTTTTTGTAAAATATTTCATACAAAACACACGTTTTTTTTAGTGTTCGCATATGGCATAGTAAACCGTGTTGTTTATGAGCATTGATCGTCAGCACTCAAATAAAAGTGTCTTGCCAAAAGTTAAGCAGACAAAATCATGACGTCATATTTTGTGCTAACTTTCTAAGAATTTGAGTAGTCCACACCTGTTTGTTGCCAGGAGGCAAAAAAGATTCCTCTTGCCTCAGATTTTTTTTTTTTTTTTTTTTGGGGGGGGGGGGGGGGGGGGACCGGGACCCCTCCATATCCCATTCATTTATAAAATAAACACCAAGGAACTTGGGGGTTTTCCTCCTCTTATGTGAACAAGCCCAAACACATATGATTTAGAAGTTCTGCTCAAGAGCTCTTGTATACGTATTGTCTTACGTGTATTTGCTGTGCCATAAATGTACTCCATTCCACCTCATCTTTGGTGAGTCAGCGTTTTTATGACCTGACTGTTACGGTCTGTGCAGTGGAGCTGATGCATAGGGTGGGGATGGGGCAGTGGGTAGGAGGCATGAACCACTCTGGCAAAACTGAATATAGCAAATAGCAGAAGTACACAAAAGAAGTATAAAACAACAACAAAAAAAAAAATCATGGGCAAATTGTGTTCTTGTTTTTTTTTTTTTTTTTTTTTTTTTTTTACCTTTCCTCTAAGGTGAAATGCCCCAGGTATGTCATTGCCATGATAGACTTTTCTCTTTGAGCACTAGCCTCCCGATGTCGGACAGTCAAGCTTTCCGGAACGTCAAGCCTACTCTCATCATCGCCTTCTCATCTGGTTTACAGTGCTTTTCAGGTCTTCACTCATTCTCAAGAAAGATGCTTTCCTCTCTCTCTTACTCTCTATCTTGCCTATCCATTTCTCCTCCTCCTCCTCAACTTTCTCCACTTTTCCTCTAACTTTATAACAGTCCTTTTCAGGACTCATCACATGGTGAACCGTAAACCATAGACAAATCAAGTAGCATAGACAAAAAAGTAGCACAAGCGGATTTGCCTTATTTGCATATAAGGTACAGCCTCATCATTCAATCCAAGCATATTTGGGCTCGGCCCCTTTGGTAACATTTCATTGCCTCCCAAAGCCCAGATACGATTCAGTATTGATATCAGTTCATGCATTGTTTGACCTTTCCTTATGGGCATGCGTTACACTGATCCCGATTTCTTTCTTTTGATGCGTGCTTAGCACATACGCACCTGGGGAGCATCTTAAAAAATTCGGGGCTATGGGAGGCCTTCAAATGTTCCGGCGCAATAGCACATGTTTAGGGGCTTGCCGTAAACCTCATCCATGTGAGCACTAGCCTGCAGATATATGTTCTAATGACATTTAATATGCTTTTCAGATGGTGAAGCTCTTGGTAGCTAAGGGAGGAACCATTAATGCTCAGGACAAGAAGGAAAGAAGGCCTCTTCATTGGGCATCGTACATGGGTAAGTCTTTCATATTCCTCAAGATGATCACGGTGATAGTAATGATTAAAGAGTCATAATGGCATATTGGCAGACCACTGACCGCACCTGGGCCCTGTTGTATAAAACTTACCATTGATGGTACCATCAGTGGTAACTTCCATGGAAATCTGAATTGGATTGATTGTTGAGCAATGTCACCACAGTAGTTACCATTAATGGTAAGTTTTATGCAACAGGGCCCTAAGCCACATGAAGTGAATGGCCTAGGATAGAGAGAACTTGAATTTGAGTGCTCGGTCTCCTCATGTAATACGTATTTTTCAGCTATGCTACGCTGCAGCAAAAGAGTTGAGCAAATTTTATTTTGAAGCCAAATCTTCTTGTGTCAGTGATCATGGCTAGATACAGAGTGTCTGCTGTGTTTGTTTTTTTTGTTTTTTTTTTTTTGGGGGGGGTGGTGCAGTCAGTTGCAGCACATTAATTTTATGATGTGCTAAACTGTCATTTATGGTGCCCTTTACATAGAGGAAGTGTCGATCCTGCTGTGATTTTTACCACAAGAGAACAGAAAATGCCTAAAAAATGGAAATTACTATCACTTTATCCCTCTTGTACTTCTACAGGACATGTTGATGTAGTCCAGCTCCTGATTGAGAATGATGCCGACATTGGATGTCGAGATAGAAGTCTGTTCACGCCACTCCATGCAGCTGCAGCCAGTGGGCAGGTCAGTGTGGTCAGGATACTCCTGGAACATGGTGCTAAGGTAAGCTGTCATTGGATACTTTTTGTCCAGCTAAAGGCATGGTCATTAAAGGAGAATGAAACCCTGGGGAAAAATCAATTTTAATGAAAAGGGAGGATGGTGAGAAGCATTTAAAAAAAAAATTTCCATCAAAAATTGTTACGAAATGAGAAAGTTATGAAAGTTTGAAAAGTCTCAATTTACTTTCTATGGCGATCCTCAAATTGGCAATGTTGCTTCAAAATAGCAGGTTTGGAAGTACAACTCTCCCTGTGTTTTGTACGCAAAAATTTCATATTTTCCCCATTATCTCTGAAGGTGCAGCTTGTCTCGTAGCTCAAGATATATCATGGGAAAATGTATTTGACACAACATATGTTGAGTTCACAGAGAGACAAGCAGCATCTTTAGAGATAATGGAGAAAATAGGAATTTTTGTGTTAAAACATATTGAGAGTTGTCCTTCTAAACCTGCCATTTTGAAGCAACATTGCCAATTTGAGGTTTGTCAAAGGTGGTTAATTGAGACGTTTCAAACTTTCATAACTTTCTCGATTCGTAAGTGATTTTGATGGAACTTGCTTTTAAATTGCTCCTCTCTATCCTCTCTTTCCGTTAAAATGGATATTTCCCCAGATTTTCATTCTCCTTTAAAGATGGACTGTTATGTACTAGTTAAAGCTAGTTCAAGTTTAATTTACCAACAGTTTAATAGAATGAAATGAATGTAAACCAAGCAAGGAAAATGAAAAAATATTTCAAGATGACCTGATGTTAAATGGTAACAAATTATATAACTTCCTATGGAATGAAGAGGTTGACCTTTGGCACTTCATAGATCGGTGGACTAAACAACCCACTCAACCGGGACTTAAACCAGGACTTAAACCAGGACTACAGCTAATTTGTTGTTATTGTTATATGCACTGGCTCATGGAGTTCTTAGCAAGGAATATAAGCTGTAAAACTATCAATCACTTCCTAAAAGTGCATAGATGTATATGAATTAAAATTTAAGTAAATACCAGTAAGTGTGTTTAACAGATATCTGGCATAGGTAGTATATGTAACCATTGTTCTTGTCATGATGTATTTGTTATAGGTTGATATGCCAAATGCCTGTGGTAATACTCCTCTTCACATAGCAAGCTTGAATGGTAATGATCTGGTGCTGAGAGAGTTAATACAACACAATGCAGATGTAAACATACTCAACAACAAGGGACAGGTATGGATTTTATTAAGCCACTTAGTATTGATGCTTTATACTCCGTAGCAGTTAAGATAATGGTTATACAGTCAAACCTACTTTAGCGACCACCTGTATAGAAAGACCGCCTGTCTATAAAGACCAAAATTTTTGTTTCCCTTGAATTGCTTTTCCCATTGAAACATTTTCTAAAGAAACCTGTCCATAAAGACCACCTGCTCATAAAGACTGCTTTTCTTGTCTTCCTTGGGTGGTCTTTTGATACAGGTTTCACTGTATTAAGCTCACCGCACACTATATGATCCAACTACGATCTGATGTTGGAAAAATTTGTTATTGCATTTAAAGGGAAAGTCCACCCCAGAAATTTCACTGTTTCAATAAAAGGAGTTAAATTTGAACAGCATTTTAAAAAAGAAATGAGCAAAATCATTCAAAGTATAAGAAAATTACACTCATTTACATTTTCTAGTAAATTACTCTCGGCTCTGCAAATTGGCGACACTGATGACATCATATGCGAGCAGCTCTCCATTCACATTGTACATGAAATTTCACATTTTCTCAATTTTCTTGGAAGTAACACATTTTCCAACCCCCATAGTCCATGTATGTTCAGAAGAATTGCTTTTTACATAACATACTTTGACTATGGGGTGAGAAAATGGGGGAAGGATTCAAAAGTTAGACAGAAGACAAGCAAATAGAGAGAAAGAGGAATTGTGTCTTGTTAGTTCAAACCTCAATTTATTTCAAGTGGACCAGTATAGTGTTGCATAAGGCCTTGTTATTATCCATGTATTCATAGAACCACATGATTGTTCTCAAGAGTAAGGATGGGAAAAGTACCACTACAAAGAATAAATGACCTTATATTCATTCATTGAGTCATCAAATAGCCATGATTACCTTAAATAGGCCTTATCCTCAAGGTGGCTTACAAAAAAACATGAAAGCCTCTTTGGAATGAATACAAAATGGAGAGGGGATTAAGAAGGGATTAGTCCCACCATATTGTGTGTATGGATGTAAACAGGAGTTTATTCAATGCAAGTACTAGGCACTAAAGCTTACTTATCTCCAGAATGAAGCTAGACAGTGATACAGACCTGTTATTCCCTACAGACAACTTTGCTGCATATACTGTACATTTACATGAATGTACTTGCAAATGTTGGAAACATATTTGGCTCTAATTTTATGCAGCTCAATCATTTACATAGAGTGAAAAATTACATGAAGAAACAGTAGAGAAAGATGCAGAGGGACATTTAACCCTAATACTCCGGGGGGGGGGGGGGGGGCATTATGGCCCCCCCCTGTCGAATTTTTGTCGGTACTTCCTAACGCCTCAATATTTCGAAATGAAATTTCATGACTTTTTTCTCTGATCCTTCCCGCACATTTTGATACCAAATTTATGGCGATCGGACCTACCGTGCGGGTGTCAGATTACGTTTACCGAACACATGTCACTGAAATTTCGCTATTTCTCTATATGACTCTGTATAACCCTATGGACAAAATCAGGAGCTTTTCCAATTTATGTAAACACTTTCCTAGTAAGTATCATCATTGTTTCAAATAGTGTAAATAATTACCACACTCACATACACACACCCTCACACACCCACACACGCACACCCACATTCACACACACCCACACCCACACATACTGAATCTTTACATAAAACGCTTGACGAAAAACAAAGAAATACATAAGAAAATTGAAAAACAATAAAGTACATAAGAAATAATTACCACAACCTATTTTCTTCTTTCAGGAATTGATGAGGGAGTTATGAAAGACATTTGTACCAAAAATTGCTATTCCTAAGGCTTTATTTAGTGAGAAATACCAAAATCTATGATTTCTCGCATAAATTAGCATAAATTAATTAATTTAAAAAAAAATAAAAGGACTTTCGTAAATTTAGCTATACAACTTTGTAGATTACATAATTCTTGACCCTTGTGCAAAATTTTGAGGCAATCGGGCGACCCATGGCCGAGATCTCGGGGGGGGGGGGGGGGGGGGGGGGGGGGGCCATAATGGCCCCTCCCCAGTAATAACAAGCTTTGAAATACCCCGGGAGTATTAGGGTTAAAGAGCAAATTACAATGATAACACGAAAACAAACATCTTCAGACATCTAGTCCACATGAAAGATCATTGAGATCTCTTTCTTTCTTTTTTTTTTTAATTGAAGCTCAGGAATGTGTATCAAATTTTGGTTGTCTGTATTAATTTTGCCTTTCCCTTCTTTTGATGCTTTCATGTACTATTTTTTTAAAGAAAATAATTTGTAATTCTTAAATCAGTATTTATTGTATGAGGTTGAGTTTCTAAATCGACACTTGAAATAGACTCTGTAGAGGTGTTGTGGTCTAGTGGACATGTCTCCGGACCGTGAACCATAAAGTACAGGGTTCTGATACCTGTCGCGGTGAGTGCTATAGTTGTTGTGTTGAAGCAAGGGTAATAATATGATTCCAGGGCCTTCTTGGAGAACAGTACCACAAAGAACAATTGCCTATGTAAAACCCAAACAAGGTGACGATTTTTCCATACAAAAAATACACAAGTTTGACCTGTTTCATATTGATCTGCATGTCAAAACCTACAAATTGAGGTACTGACGACCGTTCAGTTGTAAGTAATATGAAAGTTACAGCTATAAAAAGCTCTTGTTGTGTACCATAAATCCCATTGAAGCACTCCCCATCTGTTTTTTGCGAATTGTTCTATGTGAGTACATAATACTAAGGAGGATACCCTGGGTAAATAAGACATATTATTGTTATTGTCATATTATTATTATTATAGTTTTATAATTATGATTATGATTATTATTATCATTATTATCATCATCATCATCATCATTATCATCATACACATTTTTTTAATGATATCTTGCTCCAATTTCTCATCAAACACAGACTCCGCTACACTTAGCTGCAGTCTCACCCCATGGAGGCATGTGTCTGGAGTTCCTCATCAGCCGAGGGGCAGAGGCAAACATCCAGTGCAAAGATGGACGCACACCCCTCCACATGATTGCCCTTCAGGGGCACTATCCCCGTGCAGAGAGTCTTATCGAAAGAGGTGAGATTGGGGGCCTTAACAGATTTGACATATTCCATAATTATCTCTTTAAAGTGGGCAGAAATAGATTCTCGAATATTATGATACTTCTTTGATAGCCTTCTAGGGGCATAGTCCTCAGGGGAAGGGCTCACCAGGAGAGGTGAACTTTGTTTCATAGACCTGGACTGTAGTGGTCATTGGTTATAGGTTCCCGTTGGTTGTCCCAAACCCCAAAGTTTGTAGAAATCGCAATGTGAATGCTGACATAGTTGTATGTTAGTCTTCTTGGGTTGTACCCTAGCGAATTAAAACTAATAATTACTTGAGCACCTCACTGGGCATGCTGTTCACCAGCAGTTTAAGGGCAATGTATACAAATTGCTCGGGAGCCAATTTCATGAATAGTATGTAGAAGAAAGAAAAGGATTAAATGATTCGTAGAGCAGAAATGGATAGGATTTGCATGAATTAGGATTAATGTATTTCACTTTAAAAAATTCTCTGCTATACCCTAATCTAAGTTTCTGTAGATTAGTTAAGATATGTACATAATTGTGAGATCACCTGTGCCAGAAAGATTTCCCCACTTGTTCTTTCTGATGTAATAAAAAAATCCCTTTTCCTAGCTCTGAACATTGAATCACCCTACCCTTTTTTTAAAAATTCCCTCTGTTCCTTTAGTACAGTTTTTGTAAGCAGTCCACTGTCACAGTTTTAAACCGTAGATTTTGACCAGTATTTCAGGGCAAATTTATTCTAGTATACCTGACATGCGATGCATTTTTGAGAGTTTAAATCTCTGAGAATCGATTTACATAATCAGGAATTGCTTTTCTGAATCTTATCAGTACACACATACATGAGAGAATGGTTCTTGAGATAAAGCCTTATTAGTGCAACACTATGTAGTAGGCCAGTATAGTGAATTTAATGCAATTTTTATTGATACTTTTTTGTGCATGTGCATTAAAGCTCCTTGGGCTTGCATGGGTAAGAAATGCCCCCATTACCACCTCCTCCCCCCCCTCCCATTTTACCTTCAAGTCACATCTTGTCTGTTGGGTACAGTGTTCCTCCTTTAGCATTGGGCAAGGTCAAAGGTCAAAGGTTGTGACCTTTTCTGCATGTTGGAATGGATAGAGCATGCATTGATAAGACTTGCTTGTCTCTAACACTTCTTTTTAAAATATTTCTTTATATGTATGCAATGGAATAGAAATTATATTGAATGAGGAGGATGATATTGGCGGGCTTTTAGGTAAGGGAATAATTATTTTTTTTTTCAGTTTGTTTTTCAAATTCTGAAGGTCCTTTGGTTTGGGGCTTTTATTTTTTTCTTCAGATTTATGTGGGGTATTTGATTAGTGTATTCCATAATATGGTGAATTCTTGTGTTCTGGGTTTAGTTTTGATTTTGAAAATATTTCTTGCAATACATTGCAAAAGGTGAGTATTGTGTTTGTTTGAAGTGTTCTTCAGTGCAGGTTTTCATGAAAAAACAACAACACAATTATTTGCTGAACTGTGTTTTTAAATGAACATGCTCTACAATGTGCATTGCTGAGAGCATTTTGTCTACTGTACATGGTTCATGCAAAACTTTTTGTGAAAACATTTATTAAAATAATTTGTCATCAACTTTCACTTATTTTCACTTCTTCTTCTTTAGCAACATGTTTTGTTCAATCAGGAATGTATGCAGATTTTCAGATGAATAGAAATTCCTCCTCCTTATCTAAGGATCATATAAGATGATATAAACTCGGTTCCAAAAGAAACATCACTCTTTCAGAGCAACGTTCACTAAAATATACTGAATCAAAATTAATCATATTTGGACAGAGATAAGCTACAATTCTCCCTATGATGCACATTGAAAATTTTAAAGATTAGTATTGCCATAAAGGAGAAAATTCTGATGAAATTGCTGAAGGTCACTTTTTAAAAATCACAGAAAACTGCTCGCTGAGAACCTCCGCAAAAGGCCGCCTATTCAGAACATTCCAAAGCTGTTCATTCAATTACAAAGGCGGGTTATTGTTACCGCTGTACTGCCCATTGTCCATACCGAGTTCCGTGCCTGGGAGGCAAGCAGGTTTTGGGATTTTGAAAAATGACCTCTTGTGATTTTACCTTATTTGATTCTTTTTTGACTCAACAAAATGTAAACATTTTCAGTTGTGCTTCGTAAAGAGTATTTTAGCTAATCTATGCCCAATTATGATTCATTTAAATGCTTTGGATTTTAATGTGTCACTCTGAAGAAGTGTTAAGTTTCTTTTGATGTTCAGTTTATATGCATTTATTCCTTTACAATATAAGGCTAAATATAGTATAGACATTGCAGTTTCATCTTTTGGAAAAGTCCGAAAACATGATTATATGTATATGTATTCTTTTAAATTTCTGGCTTTATGTCATTATGTTCATATTCAAAGACATTAATATTATAAAATATTCTCCAATCTAATGCTGTAGGAACAGTGCTAAATAATTGGAAAAAAACCCACAGAGTAGTAATAAAAAAAAAAATCTTTGCCTTCAGGGTAATGTTTATATTTTGTTCAGTCTATATTCATCTGTCAGTCTTGTCATGACAAGGATAATGGCAGAGGCATTATAAAACATATTTGCATACATTTCTGAAGATGTATTTGTGAACTTTCCTAATAACACTAATCTTTTCCATTCCCTCTCTGTAGTTGTCCAGCTTCTCTTAGATGCTGGTGAGTATTGGACCCTAAAAATATTTTTAACTCCCTTAATCCCAAGTATTATAAATGTTGCTTTAATATCAGCGCTAACAAGGGATTAGAGGCAGTATGGAATTTACTATTGAATATTAATGCCACAAGCAATTAACTTCACGTAGGAAAATTGTGCTTGTTTTATGATGATACACAAAAGATAAAAAAGAAAGAAAGAAAGAAAAATTCATATATTTGCTTCCAAGACACTCCGTAATCCTATTTGTCTTCTTGTCATAGATTGGCTCAAGTCTGAAAATTTCCTGCAGCCAAGAGTGGTTGAAAGAAAGAAAGGAAGAAAGAAAGAAAGAAAAAAAGGGCAGGTGTTTGAATTTACCATTGTTCTAAAATTTCTCTTGGGTTGGGGGGGGGGGCACAATGAGGGGGAACAATTTTTCACTTAAATGATTTCTTAATTTTTGTCAGACAGGGTTGTTTTTTTTTTTTCAAGGATTTGCTACTGTAGTGATTATGAGAGTTTCATGCTTAAGCAACTCATGGCAATGTGATTTGTATTTAGCCAGCCTTTCAGAAGCTAGAAAATAGAAGTGGGAAAAAAATATGTTTTTGTGCTTTATAGTTGACCTTTTGAACTCTGTATAGTCTACCCTGTCCTGTACATGATGTAAAAATACAGTCTTCTATGCTGTAGGATGTGTAGTAAGCTTTACCTTATCTCGTCTGTAGGCTTTTATGAATGAAGGCTTGTTCATGGATGAGGCGGATGACCCCCGCAGTTAACCCACAGTTTTTTGTGTACAAATGAATGGGATGAAAAAAAAAAAAGTGAGGCTAGAGATATAATATTCAGCAATTTGTGGCAATGTGATTTGTATTTAGCCAGTCTTTCAGAAGCTAGAAAATAGAAGTGGAAAAAAAATATGTTTTTGTGCTTTATAGTTGACCTTTTGACCTCTGTATAGTCTGCCCTGTCCTGGACATGATGTAAAAATACAGCCTTCTATGCAGGATGTGTAGTAAGCTTTTCCTTATCAGGGGACCGTTTCATGAAGAGTTTTGTCGGTGATTTTCACAGACTAATTTGCTTTCAGCCAATCAGATGCGAGAATTTTCAGTAGCTTAAACCATTAACTGATGTGTTGGCCCAGTAGGTAGAACGTCCGTCTCACAATCGGGAGGTCATGGGTTCGAACCCTGGCCGCGTTGTACCAAAAGATGTTAAAAGATGGGAGTTGCTGCTACCTTCTTTGGCATTCAAGAATTGAAAAGGATAGAGCAACGTCGATCTGATGCTGCTCAGTGGCTGCCAGGCCCGCAATCAATTGGGCAAAAAAAGAATTTCCTTCTCGGACAATAAAATTTGGAGATGCGGTGATTTGTCGGTGATTTGTCGGTGATTTGTCGGTGATTTTCACCGACAAATCTCTTCATGAAACGCTCCCCTGGTCTGTAGGCTTTTATGAATGAAGGCTTGTTCACATATGAGCCGGATAACCCCCGCAGTTAACCCACAGTTTTTTGTGTACAAATGAATGGGATGAAAAAAAAAAGAAGTGAGGCTAGAGATATAATATTTTCCCTCCTGGCCACAAAAAGGTGGGGACCCAGCCAATCAAATTCTTAAAAAGTTAGCGCATCATATGACGTCACAAATTTGTCTGCGCAATTTAGGGCAAAACTCTCATTTATAAGAGCGTGAACTATTTTTGACTTGTTAATGTGCATCTCATTGTCATTAGTGGTGCAGCAAAGAAAAAAAAAATAAATGCGGGGGTTTTCCCCGGAGTTTGCCACATAAATTTGAATGAGCCTTTATAGTGTAATTCAAGTGGCCCTAATTTTACTTTTCTCTCTTTGGTTTAGTACACATAACTGGGGAGTGTCTCATGAAGTGTCTTGTCAGTGATTTTTACTGACAAATTTCTCTCAGCCAATCAGATGCAGGGATTTCAGTAGCTTATAACAGATGTCAGTAAAAATCACTGACAAGACACTTCATAAAACGCTCCCCATTAGTCTGAATAATGTAGTCTGCTCTTTTTTTGCAAGCTGAGGTGAAAATATGCCACTTTTTAAGAAATTTGGCAAGGGTGAAATTGCATCATGCTGTTACAAACTTTCTGAGAGAGTGGAATAAATGTTGGAATTGATATTGGCATGTTCTGGAGATTATTATTCAGAGCAAGTATTTATGTTGAAGCAAATAATACCTGGCATAAAAAGAGAGATACATGGATATATGCTTATTAGAACACATTTCCTAATTTGATTGAAAGATACAAAAAATAACATGTAAAAACCCACTAGATAGGCATTAACATACCTCCCAATTGTAAAAGGGACAGGCCCTATTTGGGGGAAAAAAGAAAGAGCAATTTTCATTTGTTACAACCCTGTGTCCCTAATTTTGTAAATGATCTTTCCAATCCATTCCGGAATGATAGAGGAAATCTTCCCCAAGAGTTGAACTTGCATTTGTACTATACCTGCTGTATTAAAACTCAACAATATAATCACAGTATCATAGTTCACTGTCTTGTGGCCTTTTTTTTGTGAAGTTACCCCGGTATTTGAGTTCAGAATTGGTAATGTTTTACAGATTTTAGACAGCTGCTACCTTACAAACAATGCACTTGGCAATTTTGTCTACTTTGTAGTTTGGGTGTATGCAAATACTCAGCATACTGTCTTATCTTATATCTGTATGTTACTTTAAAATATTCCGTTCACACGAGTATTGCCCTATGTACTAAATAGTGATATTTCTACCTCAAAATGTACTGCTTTGTAATGCCTGTTTCATTATTATGATACTGAAAAGTGGTATGATTTGTTATGTCAGTACATTTTTTGAACTTTTGTTTTTCTTGTGCCAGAAAGAGAACAAGATGTTGAAAAATGATTTGTTTCTAGTTATTTCTTCTTCCTTGCAGAGAATAGCATGTTGCATATTTCTAGATTTTTTATTGTTTTGCATGCTGACTTTTGGTGTAGTGGGAAGGTGCACGGCATATACACATGTGTAGAGGGAAAGGGTAATTGGTAATCCTTGACCATTAATGTTTTTATACAAAGGAAGAAGGGAGAAGAGAGGAGAGAAGGTTCTTTTTTCTTGGTTCTCACTATAATACCTTAACAAATTTGGTAGATGTTTCTTCTTTGAATTTCTGACTTATGCAAAGATTTTTGAGAAGCCTTCATTAATATCTTTTTCCCATTCCTAGTGCTTTCCCCTGCAGCATTCTATTTTCTAACATGTAGAAATCTTTCTGCCTTAGACTGAAATGAAATTTTGAATACTTAACTACAAATGCAGAAAACATATAATCCATCCTCTTGTGGTTTTTTTTTTTTGCCAATACATGTACTTCTCAAATCCTAGGGAAATGTAGTGCTTTCCCTGGCAACCTTCTTTTTTCTAACATATGTTTCTATCATGGATTGGAATTAAACTTTTGTATACTTAAAGGAGATTGCAACCCAGGCATCAGTGTGCTCTTAGTGAATAAAGATGACCAAGAAGAATAAACAGTGAAAGCTTGAGCAAAATCGGACAATCTGTTCAAGAGTTATGAATTTTGAAAGTTTCAGTAAATCCCTGTTATGGGAATCTTTGAGTTGGCAACTTTGCCAGCATCTGTGATGTCGTCGTGGACAACTCTCAATTCATTTTGTACATAATTTTTCCAAAAAATTGATTTACATGAGATTTTAAGTCAAGAATCAACACAATTCTTCCCAAAATGCTTGCAGAATTGATATAGCCATATCATACTCAAACAATAAATCAAAAGAATTTTTATTTTTTTTGAAAATAAAGAAAATGTTGAATTCTGTGTACAAAATGAATGGAGAGTTGTCCACAATGACATCACAGATGCTGACAAAGTTGCCAACTCAAGGATCCCCATAATAAGGATTTATTTAAACTTTCAAAGCTCATAACTCTTAAACAGATTGTCCGATTTTCCTCAAACTTTCACTGTTGTACCTTCTTGTTCTTCTTCATTCACTGGAAGCACACTGATGTCTGGGTTGCATTCCCCTTTAACTACAAATGCAGAAAACAGATAATCCATCCTTTTGTTGTTGCTCAAACATCTCAAATCCTAGGGAAATGTAGTGCTTTCCCCGGCAACCTTCTTTTTTTTTTCTAACATATCTTTCTACCATGGATTAACATGAAATTTTGGTATACTTAAAACTACAAACGCAGATAACGGATAATCCATCCTTTTGTTGTTGCCCAAACTTCTCAAATCCTAAGGAAATGCATGTCCCATGTCATGTTCATTCTCCTTTCTGGTTTACTACATGATTGTATGCTATTGAATGCTGGTACATGGTGTGCATGCTCCTCTCTAACAATCTCTTGGTTTTTCGTTACGCTCCATTCAGATAATGATGTGGTAAATTTGCCTAAAACGGACAAAGATATTACTTTGAATTCATCGAGGAGTAGTATTGAAGGGATAAAAGTTGCCCCGGTGCTTACTCCCCTGGGCTCACTGGTCTTTGTATTGTAATACACAGAAATGTGGTGAACAACAAGTATTAGAATATTGATTTTACTTTTTTGCAGCATTTTTAAAGGCGATTTACTACATCATATATGATCAAGGCTGTAATGTTTATGTATTGCGCCCTGGTTTTGGTTCTTTCCATTTGCAAATGCCTCCAAGTACCTGAGACAAATAGAAATTGCATTTCGTTGACATAAAATATACAGGAGTTAGAAGCTTCTCTTAACTTGATGGTAAAGCAGCTAATATATACATTCAGATTTTAATGTGAAGCTTTTCAACTTTTACCAATGTTTATGAAATAGAACAAGTGTAAGCTCTTTTGTCTTGTACATTGTCATCCACATCTATTAAAGGCTTAAGTATATCTTATAATAGCATCAACTTTAAGCCTTTCTTAAGGTTGGATAAGACCAAATATATATGTAAAATGATGGTCTCTTGGACACTTATATTTACCCCTCCATACCATGTACATGTATGGGACACTGAAAAATGACCAAATACATTGGACTTACCCAAAACTGCTGTTGCAAAGATTAGATTAGTTATCATTTCTTCAAGCTACTCTTTCTCTCATTTGCCATAGGTGCTCTGATTGACTGTGTGGACAACCAGGGTAATACACCACTCCACCTGGCAGCCCAACATGGACACCAGGAACTGCTGGTCACTCTGCTTGACCATGGGGCTGACTCAACCAGGTCAGTACACATTCACCCATGATGATGTCCAGGATTCTCTGGCTATGGGGTGATGTCACAAATCTGGAAAAAAAAAAAAAAAAAAAAAAAATCTTTAACAATACCCCCTCTCCCACCCCAAGTGCAGAAATAAAGATTTGTGCAAATGCCAAATCGGTTTTGATGGTGGTGGTGGGGGGGGGGGGGGGGGGGGGGGGGGGGGGTGCGCACATGCCTTATTTCTGTGACTGAAACACATTTTCAATATTAGTAGGTACATGAATGCCAGGAGCCTTTGATGCATGCACCTTATTTTTCCAATCCTGGACCCCATTTCATAAATCTTGTTACCAGTAACAACTGCCACATTTATATGACAAATGCTCTCAGCCAATCAGATGCAAGGATTTCAGTAGCTTGTAGCAGTTATTGCAACTTGTTATTGAAAACAAGTTTTATGAAACAGGGCCCCTGGATGTTACTCATTTCAATTTGCCATATCATTTGTGAACGAGGGTTGACTCTGCGTCTGCTTATTTTCCAACAGACATGGGATCCATCGGATGTTACCGCTTCACCTAGCTGGGTTGAGTGGATACACTATCTGTTGCAAGAAGCTTTTAGAAGCTGGTAAGTAACACGTACACACGTATTTGTCTCTGAACCCGTTAAACATATATTGGTGTAACGCGCATTTCCCGTAGATCCCGCAGCCCAAGTTATCTCAGGCTTAATATTCAGCGACTTAAAAGAAAGTTTGGTAATTTGTAATATCATGATCACCAAATTCATTTTTGTAGATCTTGGATTTGAATGAACTTTTTGTTTAAATTCTGTATTTCTCTCCCCCAAAGTTTTTAGTATTGAAATTATCATCATCTGTGAAATGCTTTGAAGAATTGAGAGGATGCAGGCTCTTTCTTCTTCTTGTGATGTTTCTGTGTCAGATTTTATTGTAGTTATGCACAAAGAATACCAATGTTTGTATCATTGTGATCTGCTGACAGTTATAAATAAGGATTCTGGGACAAGTTTCTTGAAACCGCCATAAGTCGAAGTTCATTTGATATCCCATTGAAACACATTGTAATGCTATGAAAGGGCCTGTTTCTTCAAACCTTCATAATTCTAAGTTCTTAGACAACCCATAGAAACACATGAATGAATGAATTTAAGACATGTTTCAGTGAAATGTCCATGGATTCAGACTTGTGAGGGTTTCTTGTAACATGTCCTTGGACCATTATGATTTGATCATCTTTGTTAAAGGGAAAGTCCACCCTAGAAGTTTCACTGTTTCAATAAAAGGAGATAAATTTGAACAGCATTTAAAAAAAATGAGCAAAATCGGTCAAAGAATAAGAAAATTACACTCATTTACATTTTCTAGTAAACTACTTTCGGCTCTGCAAATTGGCAACACTGATGACATCATATGCGAGCAGGTCTCCATTCACTTTGTACATAAAATTTCACATTTTCTCAATTTTCTTGGAAGTTACACATTTTCTTACCCCATTGTCAAAGTATGTTATGTAAAAAGCAATTCTCCTGAACATACATTGATTATGGGGGTTAGAAAATATGTAACTTCCAAGAAAATTGAGAAAATGTGAAATTTCATGTACAAAGTGAATGGAGACCTGCTCGCATATGAGGTCATCAGTGTTGCCAATTTGCAGAGCCGAGATTAGTTAACTAGAAAATGTAAATGAGTGTAATTTTCTTATTCTTTGACCGATTTCACTCATTTCTTTTTTAAAATGCTGTTCAAATTTATCTCATTTTATTGAAACAGTGAAACTTCTGGGGTGGACTTTCCCTGTAATGATTGAATTTAAACCACGTTTATGAGCTTGTATTTGTGGAGCATGAAATAGCAAGCAAAAAGATTCTTCTCATGAGGGTTTCTTTGTTAACGTTTTTATTTATTGGAAATGGAAATGGAAATAAATGAAATTGGATTTTTTTGGTATTTCATTAAGATTTACCTCCAGATATTAACTATGTGTAGTCAAACATTTGATCCCAAACTATTTGTTTTGCCATACTGTAGGTTGTGATGTGAATGGCCTAGATGAAAATGGCAGGACGCCAGCGCATTGTGCATCTTGCTCAGGGTTAGTAGCAGAACTTCGTCATTTTTTCAGACCCTTTTATTATTACCACACAATCTTTTCTCATATAGAGCCTGATAGGTTGAGGGTGCCATTTCTGTCCGTTCATGACACTGATTATTTCTTTGATTCTAATTTCATTATGCAAACAAGCCAATTAATTTTTTTTTTAAATTTCATGTTCTTCAGCGGTGCCATTACAATGAAACATAAAAACGCTCACTTCATTTAATCACCCATTTTCTACAAGCCTTCAAACTTTCCAAATTTGTCACATGTCTGTGACTAAATGATCAGACTCTACATTGTTTTTTATCATCATTATCCAAAATGTAATTAGTATGATGATTATTACTTTTATGATGAGGATGATGAAGATGATATTGATAGTGATAATGGTAATGCCAGTTATGTTTATTTTTTATTATTTTTTTTTTATTGCTGTGTAGGAACGTAGACTGTCTAGATCTTTTAATCAGCCGAGGTGCGGACTTTGATGTCCAAGACAAGGAAGGTCGGACGCCACTCCACTATGCTGCAGGCAATGCCAATCATCAATGTCTTCTCTCCTTGGTTGCTATGGGGTCAAAGGTCAATACATCAGACATTAGGAACTGCACTCCGCTCCACTATGCCGCTGCTGCAGATATGGAGGCAGAGTAAGACAAGTTTTTCTCATTGAAAAAAGAAAAGAATATGAATAATTAAGAGAAAATAATGACAATCAAATAAATTATTATTCTTGTAAATATTAGATTTCTAAATCAATCTTTTTGGTTCATCCAAGACATGCTCCCTGAGCAGTTGCTCTTTGCTTTATTTTTGTCAAGGAATATTTGGATTTTGTTGAGGTGGTAACTGGTTTTAAGTGCTTAGAGAAATTTGTTTTGTGATAAGCACTATATAAATATTGTATATTATTATTATTATTATGTTAGGTTTAGGGTAAAGGTAAGCATTGGGTAGGCCTTATGATGTACAGTATCCAACAGAAGTGAGTACACCCTGTACAAAATGTTAAAATTCAAATGTAAATTCTTACATAAATGTATTACAGCTATGATAGAGAAGAACGAAATTCTGTGACTGGTGTATTGATAGGAATTATGTCTTCCATAACAATAATGTAATAGCTGAAGGATTTTGTTTAAATTTGTGGCAACAAAAGTTAAGCACACCCTCAAGGGTGTACTCACTTTTGTTGGATACTGTAAGAGTTGATACTAGGAATTTGGTTGCAGAAATTGACTGGTGAGAAAGTGTGATCAGAGCATGTTTCTTTCAACCGATATTCATCATTCAGCCCTTGACTGGCTGTTTTATTCTTATCTTTGTACAGTTGTGTAGAACATCTCCTTCACAACAGTGCCAATCCGACATTAAGAGACGAGCATGGGTATAACGCACTTCACTATGCAGCAGCAAGTGGACACAGTTTAGCAGCAGAGAAGGTAATTGTGTCTCTGTAGTAGTAATCTCCTCTAGAAGTAGTGTCTTCTGTTCTCCTGAAAATTTGGATTGGATGAGGGGGGGGGGGCATCATGGCCCCCCGCTTCTAGACATTTTGCAGTCACTCAAGATTAAAGATTTTTCACTTCATTGTCTAGATTATCTCAAATTCTTCTTTCTTCTGTCTTTCATATCCATCAAAAAATATTGTCCGTTCAGAGCCAAAAGGGCATTAGGGTGTATAAAATGATATGAGTTCATAACCTTCTGGCTCCAAACAGCTAATATAAAATTACAAAACTAAGAGGCGAGCTGAAAAATGGGGATAAGAAAGGAGAAATCCAGTTTACTTGTTGATATTGACATAATTACATTATTGCTTTTGGTTTGTATTGTAGCTGAGAGCTGTAGCAGCAAATGAGCTCCTAGCTGCGAGTAGATCAGGACCTCTAACAACACCTCTTCATCTAGCTGTAAGTATTCCAGCTTCTCTTTACATTTTTGGGAAAACCTGAGGCTGTAAAGTCTAAGACATTATGGTTCTCAGCCAGTATCGTGCGAACAGTACTTCATTTTTTAAATTCACATGCCTTCTGGCACCTGGTTCACACATGTTACATTAAATCACCTAGAGAAAAAAAGAATACTCTATGGCATAAGATGAAATGATTTAAAGATAAACTGGAGTTCTGGTCATGCGATCATGATATGAAAGAAACTGTTCCTAAGCAACTGGGAGAATTAGATTAGTTGTCTATGAACACAGGAGTCTAGTGTGAGATTTGGAGATTATCAAATTGATGAGAAATTCACTTACTTTCCCCAAAAGGTACTTGCACTGCACAAAGAAATGAATATATGGGACCACACACACAAATCTGGCATGAATGTTACCCCCAAACTTTTCAGCTTTTTCTTGTCATATTTCCAATATGAGGGCATTTTAAGAGCAATCCTTTATAGGAGATATGTTTACTATGATATTCTTCCTAACTCACGTGGACAGAATGAGAAGCTCACAAATTATTTTTCACCTTTCCCAGAACTCAAGCTTCTCTTTAAGATTTGCGTGCTTCGCAATTTTGTATTTGACTAATATCTGACCATCTCTCATCCTCTCCCTCTCATTCCAGGCATACAATGGTCATGTAGAAGCTCTCCAGGTCCTGATGCGATCCATTGTGAATCTAGACATCCAGGATGCCAACGGACGCACGGCCCTGGACCTGGCTGCTTTCAAGGGTCATGCAGAATGCGTGGAATCCCTCGTCATGCAGGCAGCGACTATATTAGTACATGACTCGGTGTCAAAGAGGACACCCTTACATGCTGCAGGTTAGTCTAAGGAAATTCCGCTTTTGTGTGTTCTTGTGATGTATTTTGACTCAATATTATGTGTATGTCAGTGGACGCATGGCCTCCTTCCTGGCCGCATCCATGATTCAGCATTGAAGAGGACACCCATGCATGCTGCAGGTTGGTATAAGGCAATTGCCTTTGTCTGAATGGGGTTTATTTGTCCTTTTCATTTGTTTTGTCTTTGCAGTAGAAGTAATGGTGATAGTTCATTACATGTCTAAAGGAAATTATACCAATGCTAATAACACAGAATTGATTTTGTACAGTCAAACTGTCCACCTAAATTTTCAAAATCCATACCATCCATTTCAGAAATCTTGCTGACTTGTAGTTATTTCATTCAATTTAAATCTTGTAATTTTGTTTTTAAAAAGGAAGGAGACTGACATACATTGCCCAATCTTTCCTAGCTCTCTTAAACAATGTACATGTTCTCATTCTGCGCAGCGTACAATGGCCATGCAGAGTGTCTCCGTATCTTACTAGAGAACGCAGAGCAGGAGGGAGCTGTTGACGTCGTTGACGATCAGGGCAGAACACCTCTCATGGTCGCCGTCAGCAACGGTCACATCGATGCCACCATGCTGCTCTTAGATCATAGAGCAAGTCCAACCATTCAAGATGTCAATAAGCGAACAGCATTACACAGAGCGGTAAGAAACAGGAAAAAGTTGTTATAGCTTGTAATCATAGTAATCATAACATACAAATAATGTGGTATTCTTCAGGCATCTTGGTGCGGGAAATTGTTTCATTTTTGTCCAATCAAGTGAAATATTGCTTTGTAGAATCCCATGGCAGAGATGCCAATCGTTACGGTTTCGCCGTATTTGTTCCTTCTTTTTTTTTTGCACTTGTTACAGCGGTACGGTAAACAACCAAAATGTTACGGGAAACCAAACAAAACTATACGTAGGCCCTTCCGTATACATCTACACAGGGCATACGAAGAGCAATTTTTTCAGGGGATATTTCTACTGTGATACCGGTATTCCAAACTGACATCAAAAGACCCAAATGTCACAAATTATTGGTCACCTCCTCCCAGAACTTTAGCTTCTCTTTAATGGCCACTCTTTATTCAGGTCTGATTTATGCTAACACCATTGTTTTTTGTCAAATTACTGACAAATATCTTTGATTAGCATCAGGGTATAAAGTACTTTTTTTTTTCCATGACAGAAAAATAGCTCACGTGGACAACTTTACAGGAGCTATTTCTAGGCCCAAGGGAGCTATGCTGAATTTTGATTGCTGATATCCCAATTTTCTCCTTGAGAGTATGCGTAATTGAGTATCAGTATGATGCGTTAATGTGTGTTGTTTCAAGAAATGTTAATTCCACTGCTCTTAGATCATGATTCGCACATTTATTCTTTATTTTCAGAGCTGAGGCGAGGGCGACTCTGCAGAAAATAATTGCCCCAAAGAACTGGGTTTTACGTATTTTAAAGAGCTATTTGAGCTCCGCCAAGGGCGAAATCGCCTGATTAGTATCAGTCCTTGCATTTTTATACACATTTTCATTTCAGGCTGCTAACGGGCATGAAGAATGCTGCGATGCTCTCTTAGGTGTGTGCAACTCCACCATCCGAGACATCAACGGCCGGTCAGCGCTTCACATGGCTGCAGCGTGCGGTCATGAGGGCATCTTAAGCTCCCTCCTGCAGCTTGAACCTACAAACCACTTAGACAACAAGGGCTACACACCACTGCACTGGGCTTGCTACAATGGTTAGTGATCTGTGAACAATCTCCATATTTTATCATGAACCCACCCAATAATTTGCAATTTGCTTAACATCATGTGAACAGATCTTAGTAGTTTATACAAAGTGTCATCTTAAAAGATAAAATATAATTTTGTTGAACAGGTAATTTTCTAAAATAGTTTACTACTTGTCTTTGATGTAGGAAAGAATAGTTTTACAAATATATCAAACTACTAGTATTTTGTTGGAAATAGTGAACGCTTGTAGTAAAGTGAACTTCCTTTATGGTTCAGAAAGTTCTGCGTGGCACATTTAATTTCCGATACATGTGTATATTCAATACTGCAAAGTGTTTGTTTCGTAAATGATACTGAATTGCACTATGAACTCACATTTCTTGTACATTCATGCCTGCTTTAATTGAACATGTGTGAACCCTTTATTTTGGTGTTCTTTCTCATGTTTGCATTCAAAATACTGCTGTGTACATTGTTATATTCTTCAAAGCAATATGTATTCTATATTTGATAACTTTCCGACAGGGCATGATAACTGTGTTGAACTGTTACTGGAGCAGGATCCTAACATGTTCTTTGAAGGAAATTCATTTTCAGCACTTCACTGTGCGGTGTAAGTCATTCAATCCATAAAAGATATATTTCTATTTCATTGTCAGTAAGAAATCATACTGAATATTTATTTGGCAATGTAAAGGATCATTCAGAGCAGCAGCAAACCCCCGCGAAAAACCTTTGCAATTTTTTTACAGCGCCAGTTAAAATAATGAGATGCTCATCAATATGTCAAAAATAGTTCATGCTCGATTAATAGAGAGTTTTGCCAAAAATTACGCAGGCAAACTTGTGACGTCATATGTTGCGCTAACTTTATAAGAATTTGATTGGTCCACATCTTTTTTGTTAGGCAAAAAATATGCCTCTTGCCTCTGTGATTTTTTTTGGGGGGGTTGCCACCTCATATCCCATTCAACAAAAAAATGGGGGGGGGGGGGTCTACTGACTCTACTGCAGTTTTTTCCCCACTTCAAATATGAACAAGCCTGAAACATAAATTCTTTTCAGTTGAAAATTGTATTCTATCTGTACCGTAATGCACAAAAGTGATTTCAATTTTTTTTTAATTCTTTCCATCTTAAATCACACCCTTTTCTCTTCTTTGTTGTCTTTTATGTTGTGTAATTAAATCTTATTCTCGTAAAAAAGGTTACAATGACTGTCTGTAATGCAAGTTAATTTCTCCCCATCATGCCCCTCCAGATTACGAGACAATGAAGTATGCGCTGAGATGCTGATAGATGCCCTAGCAGATGAGGTTGTCAACATCCAAGATTCTAGAGGAAGGTTGGTATCTTCTTGTCCTTTAAAGGATTGGAAGAGATAGGAAAATAGTAGAACTCACTTCAGGTGGAGAATTCAGGAACCTTTTCAAGGACCAGATGTAGACCTACTATTTCACAAATGTTCCTTTGGTTACATGTCATTTTTGTCAACCTCAATGTTATTTTGGGGTCAAAGGTCACATATGTAGGTCAGAGGTCAAATTAGGCCAAATTTTGAAATTTTCCTGCAAGTTTCTACTGGGGTTGGTAACTTTCGAACAATAAGCCCATTTGTAACCTAACTTGGATGATAGATGCCTTACTTGGACCTCATTGATATTTGGGGTCAAAGGTCACATGTATATAGGTCAAAGGTCAAATGAGATCAAATGTTACAATTTACCTCCAAGAATGATTGCACATGAACAGGGGGTGGGGGAGGGGGAGACACATTATGGCTATAGCCTTGTATGAATAACTGTGTCATTGAGTGTCATAATCTGGAGCTGTAGATGTGTATGTTGTCAGCTGTCCCACCGCTGCCACCATGTTATGCCTTTTGGTAATCATTATTGGCATCATTATTGGAGACAAGTGCAAAGTCAAAATTTTATGGAGGTTTTACTAGATATAGCTTTCAATGTATTTTTGATGAATGAAACATTGGTCTTCCCCATGTTGTCTTCAGTTCTTCATCCTTAAACTTTTACCCACAGATTTTTGTGAATATTTGACCATGATTTATTTTTTATTTTATTTTTAGGACACCACTTCATGCTGCTGCCCTCAATGACCAGGTGGAGTGCATGCAGCTGTTACTGAAGCACGGCGGCCAGCCGAACATTGTCGACAAGAGCGGAAAGACTTGCTTCATGATCGCTGCAGAGAGTGGTTCTGCTGGCACAATAGGTAAGAAGCTTCTCACAATGATTGTGCTACTTCCATACAATCCTTTTACTTTAAAGTCTTTCCTTTATTTATTTTTTTATTTTTTAGTCCTGTTAGACTTTTTCCTACATGGAAGAATATCAATATAAATCATAACTGATTTTTACATGGAAAGGTATTCTTCCCAATAGCGCTAATATTCCATACATAACAAGTAGCTTTAAAAACACCCTACATTTTTGGCATGAATTTTGATGCCAGATATATGTGTCGGTTCTAGGACAACTCCCCCGATATGATTCCCACCTGACAACTCCCGAAGGACAACTCCCCTAGTCCCCAGGGGAGTTCTCCTGATACGATATGTGTCATTCCATCTATCTGCATCCCTGTGTTGTGCATTTGAATGTATATCAATTTTCGATCGAATCAGTATCTCAATAATCTGATGCTTCTATAACCTCACAATGCACAAATATTATTCTACATATATATACTACTTGGTCAGACTTTCCCAGTAACTTGTAGACAGCATCTCTCACATCACTTGACAACTCCACCTTTTCTTTAGATAGTGTTATTGGGCAATTCTGCGTCAGAAAAACAGTCACCTTACTTCACATTTATATTAAAAACAATCACTTTGATAGCCCTGAACAGCTAAATCTTTGAATTAAAAAAAGCTGAAGCAATAAAGAATTCCACAATCTTAGTCTGTGTTGGTATAATGCATGTTTGATTTCAAAATACGTGTTTGAAGTTTAAAATTGGTGCTTTTTTCTGGTAATTCCGTTACGGAGGTGTTATACCACAATATCATGAATGTGAGAATAAAATTGTTGGAATGAAAGAGCTCACATGAAAGAATGGGCATATTTACAGAGTATTAAATGGTGAGAAGGGAGGCAGAGTACAAAATAGGCACAGAAAGTCTAAAAATGTTGGTAACGGAATTACATCCTTACCGTGGAATTGCCCTATTGTTACTCATCTGTGATTTATTCATACTTATCCATCTAACTCTACGTACTGCTTCATAGAGTTACTCTGCTGCCAGGAAGAAGATTGTATAGACTATGCTGATGGTAAGGGTTGTCCCAATGTCACGTAGCTGGTCAAAATAATTGTGGCCCAAAGCCCTGTTTTCTTTTGCTTTTGTTCTTTGTTAAAAGTGGATATATGTACATTGTAAATGTGTTTAGTATGCATATTGTATTTTCTTTTGAAATGAAAAAGCACTGTGATGTAACCGTAATGTACTTATCATTTGCTTACTTTTTTTCGGGGGGGGGGGGGGGGGGGGGGGACCACCCATTGGTGGAAGTTAATAGATCTGAGCCATTTTTGTGCCCTCTGTACTGTATATCTTGTTACTCCTGTGATGTTCCTGATGTTAATATTGTTAACATTAAAAGAAAGCATTTCATTAGGAAATCGTTTTTGAAAAAGAAAACCTTTTTTTTCTCCCAACCAACCGTTGTGAAAAAAAATTCCTTTGTTTATATGCCATCTGCTTTCTTCTTTCTTAATCTGTGTCAAAGTACTGTGTTCTTTTTGTTTTCTGAGCTCTAGATGTATATCTTTTTCATTTCAATTTGCATATAATCTGCCGAGTAGCCTGAGAGTAGGCAGGTTTAAACCGGTCATAAATTCTTGTGAACAGTTGCTGCAGTAATGTCGTGTAACTGCTAGATGTACAATTATGCAATTTAGTAAATGAAAAAGAGTTTTCACTTCTTTCAGTCAGCTGACAAATGTTGCCCAGAGAAAGTCTTTAGCTTACAAATGTCCTTCAAACGAGACTCTTCTTCTTCTTCTGATTTTCCTGTACAGAAATATAGTGTAGTTCATGTGCGTAATGCTTAATTCTTGTGTAACTCACTGTGAATGTATGCTTTCCAAATATAAAATGTTGTAATTTGATTTTCCATGGTACATGTTTATTAGAGCACATCCAAATGTGTTTCCTTCCCATATATACCTTTTTCTATGGTACAAACTACCAGAAATGACATTTGTAATGCCCATGTGCACTCCGTAGTTTTATGTTACTTCATAATATTTATTTTTGCAAAGGTAAAAAGAAAAATTTGAACTATATTTTAGTAAAGAATTATATAAATATAGAGATAAGGAAAATGATTCCCTGGCCTTTTCCATGGTGAAGACGTATATACTGATGTATGAGTCTTGTTCAGATATCCAGCGGCAAGTCCTAGCGAAAAACACCAGGTTTTTTTTTTTACCAGCGCCACTCATGTTTTATGAGATACGCATTAACCCATTCATGACAGGAATTATTTAAAGCCTAATTTGATCAGCTTTTATTCTTCAAATTGGCAACACCAACATTTTTATTTTATTGCTACATTTTTCTTATAAAACGTTGTGTATCTGAAACGAATATGAATTGACAGAAATTATGATGAGAAGTCAAAAAGTTGCCAATTTGCAGGAGAAAACGGTGATTTTAAACTTTCTATCACATTGCCAATTTAAGGATTTTAATGCTTATTTTCCTTTGAAAAATTTTCAGCATCAAACAACGAATATTGACGCAACTAAAATGGGCACAGTTTGTGTAGAATTTTTTGCTCTTTCTGCTCATGTATTTGGTATGACTTTTAGGGCTTTGCATCAAAAGATATTAGGCCAAACCACAAAATGTGGACCTCTGTCACGAATGGGTTAATGCATCAGTAATAGTTCATGCTCCAAATTTGTGCAGAGCAAGTTGTGATGTCATATTTTGCACTAACTTTATAAGAATTTAATTGGCCTACACCTTTTGCTGCCAGGAGGCAAGAAAGATGCTTCTTGTCTTAGCCCTTTTATTTTGGACGCCTTATATACCATTCATTTACACGCAGAAAAACACACAAGGTTTACCGCGGAAGGTTGCCACTTCATATACAAACAAGCCTATAGACTGATCCGGCTTATCGTTGAGGGCAGCAGATGGTCCACCAAAACTGCAGTGTCCCCATAGAGTTAGTGCAGTGCATTTCTGCGGTATCTCACAGCTGTGTGTAGTGCACAAAGATGATAAAGCGTGGCTTTATGATCTTTGGGAGCTCGCGCAGTAGAAAAATCCGTTCCAAACCTAGAGTTAAATACGTACTAACTTGGGGACACCGCATTAATGGTGCTGCCCACAATTTGATTTTCAGATCTGTGTATAGGGACTGATTTTATGAAGAGGATTTGACTCGCTCTGCTAATATTGTGTGTGTCATTCTTTCTTCACAGAATTACTGGTAACAGGACAAATAGCTGATATATCTCTATCCGATGACACAGGGAACTCAGCTCTTCACTTGGCTTGCCAACAAGTAAGAACATGAAATCAAGATTTCTCTTGTTTTCATCATTTTCTCATCATAAACAAACATTGTTGTGACTTTCTATCCTTGTTGCACTAAAAGGTAGGATAATGAACATCTTCTAAAACATACATCGTTGTGAATTTCTGTCATTGCTGCATTAAGAGTAGGCTAATATACTCTTTTTATGCCTCTGCCCACCGTAGGTGGTTGCTGGAGGCATTATGTTTTCGCGTCGTCCGTCCGTCCGTCCCGTTTTCATTCTCGCGATTACTTAAGAACCTTTTGACGGATCAACTTAAGAACTTGGCTCGAGTATGCATATGGTAGGGGCAATGATCTGATTAGATTTGGGGGTCTCAAGGTCAAAGGTCAAAGGTCACAGAGGTCATTATGTACATAGAAATAGTTCGTTCTCATGATAACTCAACCATTTGACAGAGCAGCATCATACTTGGCACATGTATGCTTATGGGAGGGACAGTAATCTGACTAGATTTGGGGGTCTCAAGGTCAAAGGTCAAAGGTCACAGAGGTCATTATATACATTAAAATTGCTTGTTATTGTGATAACTGAACAACTCTGTGACGGTTCAACTTCAAACTTGGTTCATGTATGCATATGGATAGTCACATAATGGTCTCATTATATTTGAGGGTCACAAGGTCAAAAGTCAAGGTCAAAGATGTCATTGTATACATGAAAATAAAAAAATCAACTTGAATGTGCCATATATTTGCGATCTGGCAATTGCGGAGGCATAAATTTCAACCGCGTGCAGTCGAGGATTCATCTAGTTTTGTGCTGCCTTCATGTAGAACTGCTCAATGTAATGCTTGAAAACAAAGGAAAGTTTTCATTCTCCTGTACTGTTGGGATCACTCACAATGTCGGTATATTTCTTGGTCCATGTATCTTCCTCACCATTTATGCTATTTTCATGGACCTCATATGTACTTTTCTGCCTTTTTTCAATAATTTTTCTTTTCATTCATTTTGATGAATTTCTCAGACACATGAAGGATGTGCTTTGATGATCTTAGAGAAGATTGACGACGTCAGAGTATTAGACATGCCAAATGCCAAAGGAGAAACGTAAGTCTATGTCAGAAACATGTACACGTACGGTATATTACTACATGGCAACCGGTGGAGAAACAAGACTGCTTATCCTCACTGTATAAATTATTGTTGACCTAGAGGGAAGAGAAATGATCAGTTGTTATCCAAAGTTTGTCATGTGGTCAGGTGGCAAAGGAAAAACCTATTAACGTCTGAAAGTCAATATGTAATGGAAGTAGCTAAATTTATGAGGCATACAAAATTTCCTTATAGGAGATACAAATGAATGATGAAATTTGAACTAGTTGATTGTAATTAATTGCATAATGTTCCTTGTAATCAAATTGAATTCACAAAATATTTGTAACCATTGCATGATTCTCTTTGTAACCAAACAGTATGAATATAAGTTGACTTGTGACTGAATATCAAGAGCTGATGGTGAAGTGTGCCAACTTCAAAAAATGTACCATTCATTAAAAAAGTTGTGTTTTTGTCATCTTGATTATACTAATTCATCTGATATTGCAGTAATGGATCACACATTTTTCGAAGGGGAGGGCATTGTTGTTATATCTTTAATGTTCATACTAGTGGAGATGTCTAAAAAGGCATACTTTCTGCAACCCAACCCCTGATCTGCCTCTGTTCTCATTTCTTTGTGCTGCTTTCTGTAGTTTTCATTCATGTTTTGTTAACCTGTTGACAAATATTATGACTTAACATGAATTGGATCTGTTCAATTTCTTCTTCAGCCCGTTGCATATAGCAGCATCCCGAGGTCTAGTCACAGTAGTCCAGGACCTTATAACAAGAGGAGCCAGTCTTTTAGCTGTAGACAACAAAGGTTTGTTCTGTGACTTACAATTTTATTCACACGTATTCCATGTGGACATATAAACCACAACTTAAAATTACCATACCACAGACAGAGACTCCAACCCCAAGCACCTCTTAAGTGGGAGATTCTCCTGCCGAGACCCCCTAGCAAACGGGTGAATCTCACTCAGTGTGCGCATAGCCCAAATCACCAGCGCAAAGCATGAAATTCCTTGCGGTCTGAGACCACTTTTAGGGTTATAGAAGTTCTCTGGTGCTATCTTAGGCTTATTTTTGAACATATACATGCCAATACTAAATGACGTAAAATCCAATGATTCAGATTCATACTTTTCAAAAAGGCGGTTGGGCGGGAGAAAAAAAGGAGAAACACAGCAAGGTTCGGAGAAATTCAAACTCAAGGCGGGAGATCTCCCGCCGAAAACAGGAGAGTTGGAGTCTCTGCACAGGGCCTCGCAGAAACCTTTTTCAGTGGAGGTCTTGATTGTAATTGTTAGGGTCTTTGTATGCCCCTCATGTCCTTATTTCTAAATTTGGGGGCCCATAGATCAAATTTAGGTATCCACAATGCACCAGACTCTTGTTGATGTTGGATGTCATATTACATAAATGACTCTAGTCTCGAGGCTTAGGGTATTGAGGGTTTGAAAGAGAATGCAGTAGACCAGGCAAGAATAGAGAAGGACTTAAGCAGAATAAGTTAATTCAAAGGGTTCAATTGATAACAAGGCTAAATTGATAACAAGAATAGTACTTGCGCAAAGTGCAACATCACGTCATGTGTCTATGATGTCACCGCCCAACACTAGTTACTATTGTCACTCTTTACTCGACGTCTTTCCATCAGGCTACACCCCTGCTCTAAGCTGTGCATCCTCTGACAAGGTTGCCGACTGCTTAGCTCTCATCCTAGCCCACATGATGCCCTTTTCACCCGGTAACTCCACCATCAATTCTTCCCGCATCGCCCTCGCTCTCTCTGGCGAGCTTGGCCGCACTAGAACGTCCACCAGCCTGGACTTTAACGATGGCAACCGCAGCAGGACTGAGAGTAACGCCGATACGTCCGACTCGGAGACCTATTGACAACTGATGTAATGATCGCAAATATTTTGAAAGGTTCAGCAACACATGCTTCAGTGACAATTGCTTTACAGTGAAACCTGTATGTATAGACCGTCCAGGGGAGACAAGAAAATCGATCTTTATGAGCAAGTGGTCTTAATGGACACGTTTGTTTAACCCATGGAAGTACAGAACTTTTTAGAGGCCTAAATTAATCATCTTCAATCCTCAAATTGGCAACATATATAATTTTTTTCCTCTCTTACACAATTTGAAAAAAAATCAATATAGATATAACATGAACCAAAATGAATCATGCTTGCAAAATTTAAGCTGAAACTGCCAATTTGAATACAGAAATAGTGATTATATAATATTCACTGCGTTGCCAATTTAAAGAGTTTAATGATTAGTTACATTTAAACTGCTCTAATTTGAAAACGGAACAACATACTGCATTGGGAATGGACTCAAAACTTTCAGTGAATTTTTCTCTTTCTGCTCATGTATGGCATGTAATGCCCAGCATTCTGGATCAGCAGATACTGCAAAAGCATCTCCTAAAGGAGACACTGTACCTCTATGGGTTAATACACGTTTCAGTGAGAGAAACCATTCAAGGGAAAGAAAACAGTGGTCTTTCTATACAAAAGGTCACTAAAGTAAGTTTGACAAATCAAATCCTGACTTCGTTTCCAGACCAAACACAATTTCTGACCTAACCTGAAATTGAATTGCTACCCTAAACCTGTATATTTGATGAAATAAAACCAGGAGCAATTGTCGCTGGAGCAAATGTCTGATCACCTTTGATAGCATATCTCTTTATATTTGACTATTTTTTAGATATCCATTGAACTAACTTATTTTCCAAAGATAACATGGAGGGCGAGGATGAGGTTATTGTTTCTTTTATAGTTTCTTTGTTACTTACGAGCCTGTGAAAAGATGTTTAACGCTTAGTGCTTCGTGATGAAGCAGATATTAGAATTGATATATGACTATTTTCTGGCGTTAATACTTTGATGATAAGTATTATTTAGCAGCTTTTGTAGGCATGGTTTTTTGAGCGTATGGTGATTAAAATGCACAGTCTTTTCATTCATTGTTGAAAAACAAACAAAGTTATCCTGTTATCCTGTGATACATTTATCAAGAGAGCACCAAAGTCATAAAGGCAAAGTCCACCCAGAAGTTTCACTGTTTCAATAAAAGGAGTTAAATTTGAACAGCATTTTTTAAAAAAATGAGCAAAATCGGTCAAAGAATAAGAAAATTACACTCATTTATATTTTCTAGTAAATTTCTCTCGGCTCTGCAAATTGGCAACACTGATGACATCATATGCGAGCAGGTCTCCATTCACTTTGTACATGAAATTTCACATTTTCTCAATTTTCTTGGAAGTTACACATTTTCTAACCTCCATAGTCAATGTATGTTCAGAAGAATTGCTTTTTACATAACATACTTTGACTATGGGGTGAGAAAATGTGTAATTTCCAAGAAAATTGAGGAAATGTGAAATTTCATGTACAAAGTGAATGGAGAGCTGCTCGCATATGGTTTCATCAGTGTTGCCAATTTGCAGAGCTGAGAGTAATGTACTAGAAAATGTAAATGAGTGTAATTTTCTTATTCTTTGACCGATTTTGCTCATTTCTTTTTTAAAATGCTGTTCAAATTCATCTCCTTTTATTGAAACATGAAACTTCTGGGGTGGACTTTCTCTTTAAGAATAGCCAATGTCAAAGCATCCCATGACAATGTTTTCATATGCACTTTGCTTCAACTAGTATGACTTTATTTGTTCTAGAATTGTTAGATACCTTGTCTGAATGAAGCTCCTCACTGAACACTGTGTGATAAGATGACAATGTTTTCATATGCACTTTGCTTCAACTAGTATGACTTTGTTCTAGAATTGTTAGATACCTTGTCTGAATGAAGCTTTAGTTTAATAGTCATTAAACATTCCAGATATAGATTTCATTCTGCAAAATCCCTTACAAAGTCCCAAATGAGTAATTAATAGACCAAAATACATCCAGTGTACCTCAGATATTCCTGTAGTCACATTCCTAGAACATTTTTTTAGTTTGGGGTTTTCTTTCCTGTTTTTTTGTTTGTAGATTTAGGTACATACTCTGTAGATCTAGTGACCAAATTCACATCTCTCTTGGAGTTTCCTCTGTCTGTAGATGTTTATTCACTCTTATTTGCCAACAGAAAACATTGTTTTTACACACACTCAAACAATCAGTACCTCTGTCAGACATTGTTGCATTCTATCTCTCTGTATTTCTCAAGTTTCCTCACAAAATTTGAATCATTATTTTTGGTTGTCGTTAGAATGTAGAATAAAGGGATCTGGTAACTTTGCGGAGACTTGATTTCATAAATTGTTGAATTTTGATGTCTGTGTTGTGTAAAGATGTTCAGAAGGATAAATAAACAGGCAGGAATATAAAGGTTTTGAAAATGTAAGATGTTATCATCAAGATATCTATCACTGAATTCCACCATTTGCAAAACCAACCTGGGTATGCTTTTGTCTAACACTGCAGTCTATGGGGTAAAAAAGGTCTGGCATTACCGGTCACTTGTATATTTTCACTTTTTGTGAAGCACATGATGATGCTTTTGAAGTGTATTTTTCATGACTTCATATTTACACAATATCACATACGCTGATAGCATCAAAGCATGTAGGGCCATGCAGCTCAGATTTTAAAAGTTACTTAATGGCTTTAAAACAAGGTAAAATCAGTGGAATATAGCCTTATGAATTAGCACACAGGTGAAATAGTAGTTAAACACCTTCCACCATGGGTTCTTTCAAACATTGTAGATTAGAATAGGGTCTAATTCAAGTAGGCAGGTCTTGAAAGTTTTTTATTTTTTTATTTTTAAACCATCAAAGGTATTAATAGTAGTTAGAACTCTGTTTCCGTCAGTGCATTCAAATTGCATGCCTGGCAGATCTCTAATTCCAAAATCCTTGTTTCTACCTTTAACCATTTTTATAGATATTCCACAAAGTGAGACAGATTGTGCTCTGATTTACACCATTGCCTTTCTAACCTGATATCACTTTCTATAATTGCTTTCAAACTCATAAATCTTGCATGCTTTTTGTTCCCTATGTTTTCACTTTCAGTTTGGGCTTTCTTTGTTCAGGAAATAATGACTATTGACATTTTGTCATAAAATGGGTATATATATATATATATATATATATATATATATATATATATATATAAAACTACAAAAGGAATAAAAAACAAAAGGAATAAAAAACAAAAAAACAAAAGGAATAAAAAAAAACAAAAATAAATAAAAAACAAGGAATAAAAGCCCTAAGGGCGAAAATTCGTGAAATTTCCTTGGTTTACGGAGTTTTTTATTCCTTTTGTAGTTTTTGATATCACCAACTCCGAGCAGAACACTATCTACTTTGTTTATATATATATATATATGTATAGTGTACCTCAGCATTATAACATCTAGAGTTGAAGAGTGCACAGTATACATCTACATTTATCTACATTTGCCACTCTTCACCCAGGTGTAGTAAACGGGAACTTGGTAAGAAGGAATTCCTTGAAATGCTAGCGTGCCATAAAAGCAGCAGTGCTAAAGGCGGGGTAATAGCAGTGGAGTGCCAATAGTGTCGGGTGTGACAGACATGAGCGCTATACAGGGACCCTCTATTATTATTTACTATGCATAAACATGCTCTGTATTGTTCATGTATTTCTAGTTATACTTTTTTTTCTAGGAAATGTCTAGTTCCTGCTTAAGGCCTGTTCAAATATGAGGGGAGAAATGGCGGGGGTTTTTCCGAGGTTTTTTTTTTTTAGCGCATTTTATAACATGCAAGTGAATAAGTGTGAAAAATTTTAAGCGCAGTCATTTGTTTCATCATTACCGTTCATTTTCTTTTAAAAAAATATGTTTTAAAAAATACCCCTGCAGTTTCCCCCTTATATCTGAACAAGCCATTAGTGGTTTTCCAGTTGGTTCAGTGGCACAATATTTCTACACTTTGGGGGGAGGGTATTTGAGAAAATTGGTCTTTTTAAGAAATCATTTGTTTTGTAAATACACAAGATCTTCGGAAAGCAACATAAATGCAAATATATTATTTGTGTTCATAGCATTTCTTAAACTATATTTGTCCAGAAGATATTATATTTCCTTTATATTGTGATCAGTATTGCTTTGCAGAATTCATATTATGATATTTGAAGATAATCTATGTGACTTGGTATTTAAGGAGTCAACTACAGATTTTTTACTGGGTATTTGAAATTTTGAAATCTTGAAGGAGAATTGCAACCAAGACATCAGTGTGCTTCCAGTGAATGAAGAAGAACAAGAAGAGTAAACAGTGAAAGTTTGAGGAAAATCAGACAATCTGTTCCAAAGTGATGAACTTTGAAAGTTTAAGTAAATCCTTATCATGGGGATCCTTGAATTGGCAACTTTGCCAGCATCTGTGATGTCATCATAGACCACTCTCCATTCATTTTGTGTACACAGAATTTAATATTTTCTTCATTTTCAAGAAAAATGAAAATTCTTTTGATTTATTGTTTGAGTATAGCATGGCTATATCAGTTCTGCAAGCATTTTGGGAAGAATTATGTTGATTCCTAACTTGAAAAGTTATATAAATCAATTTTTTGGGAAAAATGTGTACAAAATGAATTGAGAGTTGTCCACGATGACATCACAGATGCTGGCAGTGTTGCCAACTCAAGGATCCCCATGATAGGAATTTACTGAAACTTTAAAAATTCATAACTCTTGAACAGATTGTCCGATTTTGCTTAAACTTTCACTGTTTACTCTTCTTGTTCTTCTTCATTCACCGGAAGCACACTGATGTCTGGGTTGCATTCTCCTTTAAGAATTTTGCATTTATTTTCATGGCTGTGATTAGGTTATAACCAGTATATGTAACTATGCAGACGAGTCATATTTTTGAGTTGGTGCTTTGAAATTTATTTGTATATATTAGGAACCACTTCACATTCATTAGATGTATTCAACTTTGCCGCTTTGTTTATATTCTGTTGAGCTCGTAAAATATGATGATTTTGTATTTTAATTTGACTGTTTTGCTATGCTTAGTCTTCTGTGGATTTTGATATTTTTGATTGATTTTGTAAAAAATTAATTTCAGATCTTGGCATTTGTGTGATTTTTGTTATGTTGATAAACTAATTGGTCATTGCTTAATAGGAGGAGGGACAACATTTCTTTGAAAAGTGGAGATTAATGATGTTAATTATTTTTCACTAGTCCCCTGTTTTATGTTACTCTTGAATCATAGACTACTTTTCATTGGGTAAAATATCTTTGAATGAGTGTATTAAAGTTGATATCACTCATACTTTGGAAGAATTTAGGTTTTTTGTTTGAACTCCTGAATCGAAATATAGCTCATTCCATAAAAGGAGACCAACAATAACCCATTCCGGACAGGATTTATTTAAAGCCGAATTCAATCAGCTTTTCCACTTCAAATTGGCAGCACCAGTATTTGTCTCCTCTTGCTACGTTTTTCTAATAAAAAGTTATGTCCATATCTGAAATAAATATAACTTGATGGAAAGTATGTTGAAAAGTTGCCAATTTGTCGGGAAAAACATTGATTTTGTAATTTGCAGTTTAAAGGAATTTATTGCTTTTATTTCCATTTAAAAAATTTCAGCATCAAATGAGAAATAGTGATGCAATCAAAATGGGCATAGTGTGTAGAATTATTTGCTCTTTCTACTCGTGTATTTGGTATGGTTTGGAGGGCTCTGCATTAAAAGTTATTGGGCCAAACCACTCAATGGGTGATTTCAAGTTCGAGGCGCGGTGTTGGTGTTGGTTTTTAGAACATGGAAAGGCTCCTGAACCAAGCTCCAACACCGACGGTCAGTTTAGAGGGACGATACCGATCACCTTATCGATAGCTCAACACACCGAGTGACGTCATACGGTATAGCGAAAAATCTTGACGATGAAATCATTTTCCCTCAGAATTTCTAATAAATCTACATCTTATTGGATTCAAATTGCATAATCATTTGAAGAATCCAAGAGGAAAAATATTACTCTTCCATGGAAGATATATGGTTTTGATTATTCCAAGTTGTTTTGACTGCAAAATGGGTTTAACCACCAACATGTGACGAGTGGCCGTAGCAAAGAATGCCACTGCTCATGCTTCGTGAGGGACGAGCAGCAATAACATGTATGATTACAACACCAACACCAACACCGTACTTGAAATCATGAATTTCCCAATCCCTAGGGGCTGGTGTTGGTGAATGGGGAAATTGCGTGTAAATCGTCAACACGAACCGTGATACTCGGTTCAGCAGATGACATTCGACACCAGCAAGCAACACTGACTACCGGAAATACATCAAATCTTGTGGGGTCAATCCCAACACCAGCCTGATTTCAAGTTCGGTGTTGAGGCTGGTGTTGGTGTTCTCACAACACCAACACCAGCCTCCAACACCGTACTTGAAATCACCCAATGTAGTCCCTTTCTCACAAATGGGTTAACAGCTACAACAATAGACTGCATGTGAAGGCGATAATGATGTACGATACTACATTATCCAAGGCAGATTGGAAACTGGGACAGGTGGCATATTTTTGTCATATGGTTATCGTAGTTAAAATAGGTTCCTGCACATCTTAATGGCTCCTGACACTTCAATCTGTGTTTCTTCCAGTAAGGGCGATCTTGGATGTGTTTTTGTAGCAACTAATACTTGTATGTTCAGTATGTTCCATTGTCTCTGTGATAGATATGTTGCTGTCGAAGTAAGCACTAAATTTCAAGAAAACCCTTTTTACAACTGTAAGCCCTGTTGTTGATGAAAACGAGTATGATAGAAGTAGAAATTGAGTGTGAGATGGCACAAATTCTTGTCTGTAAATGCATCAAGTATTGACTGCAACATTTTCATGTCACTGTTTGTTTCCAGTATCTCCTTTAAAAAAAAAAATCCTCTTACTAACACACTTCAATTTATTCCATCATGGCAGTTATGAGGAAGACCATTAACCCATTCGTGACAGGAATTATTTAAAGCCTAATTTGATCAGCTTTTATTCTTCAAATTGGCAACACCAACATTTTTATTTTATTGCTATATTTTTCTTATAAAACGTCATGCATCTGAAATGAATATAAAGTGACAGAAATTATGATGAGAAGTCAAAAAGTTGCCAATTTGCAGGGGAAAACGGTGATTTTAAACTTTCTATCACATTGCCAATTTAAGGATTTTATGCTTATTTTCCTTTAAAAAATTTCCAGCATCAAACAACGAATATTGACGCAACCAAAATGGGCACAGTTTGTGTAGAATTTTTTGCTCTTTCTGCTCATGTATTTGGTATGATTTTTAGGGCTTTGCATCAAAAGATATTAGGACAAACCACAAAATGTGGACCTCTGTCATGAATGGGTTAAAAAAAATATTAATCTTACATGTATTGTATGTCATACTCTTGCAGAGTATGACATACAATACAAACTAAACATTTGTTGTTAAATGTGCCCTCCTTATTCACTTAATCCTGAAATTACACCTCCAAAAAGGATTTTGCTAAATTGTGTATAGTTTCCTATTTTCCTAGGAATGGGTACAATATTAAATGAACAAAAATAATTTGTGTTCTTGTAAATATGAATGTAATACTGTACATGTCGTCAAATCTGATAACAGAGTTTCTAATGGATTATTCGGCGAAAGCGTATGACCAAAATTTGCCAGAAAATGACCTACTTTGTGTGAATTGTATATCATGCTTATAAGATGGAAGAAAGAAAGAAAAAAGAAATGAAAATAAATACTGAAAGCATATGAATATTTCAATTCTGTGATCTATATTATCGTGTTTTATAGTTTCATGTCATTCAATTTTATGTTTTAAAAGAATTTAAAGTAATTTTCTTCTTTCATCTGCAACTTAATAATGATCTTTGATAATTCAATGTTTGTTTTCTTGCTCCCCTCTCCACGGTACTCCAAAATACATTATGGAGTTTATTTAATCAAAGGTGTAATAGGTTTTTTACAATTGCAAATTTTTGTTTGGTCCCAGACTATTAGTGGGGTCAAGGGGTGCCACTGATAGTATTGAACTTTCCTTAACCCACTTTCTGTTTACAGTCTGGTTATTGCAAAAGTGGGCTTGCCTCACAGATAAACCTGTACCAGCTGGCCTGGCAAAAAGAAAGAGAGAATGAAAGAAAGAAGAAGGAGAAGAAAAAGAAGAAGAAGAAGAAGAAGAAGAAGAAGGAGGGGGAGGAGGAGGAGGAGGAGGAGGAGGAGGAGAAGAAAGAAGAAAAAAAAAAAAGCAGGGTTAACCCAGTCTGCAGGCACAGACCCTAATTGACACTTTATTGAAATGAATTTGGGTCTTGAGAGAAGCCTAGCCCATGTGCCTACTGGCTGAAGTGTAATGAAATGCAATATATTCCCCATAGAAAAACATGTGATGGTGTATCTCTTTCTTCTCTCTTGGCCTTTCTGTATAGTTGTATATATATCTCTCTCTCTCTCTTTCTCTCTCTTTCTCTCTCTCTTTCTCTCTCTTTCTCTGCTTTCTCTTTCAGTCTCTCTTGCTTTCACTTCAGCTCTCTCTCTTCCTCTCTGAATTTCTCATTCTCTCTCTCTTCTGTCCTCTCCTCTCCCTCCCCCTCTCTTTCTCTCTCAAACAAACACTCTCATCTCAAAAGAAACAAGATCACACTAAGAACAATCCTGATGAAATGTACCTTCAAAGGTTAATGATTTTAAATAGTGATTTGTGACTTAGAAAATGATAACATATCACTAATTTTATGATCAAACATACATTCTACATAATGTACAGTTATAAACATGACACAATTTGTGCTTTAAGTAGATGCAAAATGCCATACATATTACACTCCTTGTATAAATATAGTTGCAACTGTAAAAATAGAATATAAAGGTATAATACATTTAACTACAGATTAAAGGGAATATCTTCTGTAAAAATCAGTTATTCATAGCCTCGTAGCCTGTACATGGAAAATGGATCGTATATCATGCGGGACACAATGATTTAAATGCGTAATACTGTAATAATTACTTTGGTAATCTCCTAAACCCCCTTTCGAACCGCATAAAACATACTCCGTTTTGCTTTTCATCAACCTTCATGAACATATCTGTGCATGTGCATGAAGTTAATTATTCTCTCTCTAAAAAAAAATTATTCTTACATGTTGCAGATTTATGTCTATTTGTATGGTTTGGAAAAAATATCAATTGACAATTGATTTAGTATTTACATCTAAATACAAAATAGAAATATCAAAATGCAATATAAGAATATCAACCTGGCATGAAAGAAAATTTGTTCATAAATTCATCAACAATGATTTTATAAACCGCTTTACTTTGAATCATCTGAAAAGAAATATACAGTAACAGCACACTAATAATCAATAATGGAATGTTACATCATAAAAATATAAATATCAAATTTCTAATTGCTTCATCTATTTTCCAGTATTCAAGTGATTAATAACACCAAATTTCAATCCCCCATTCCTACATTTAGATTTTAAAAATTAAAGGCATTGGTTAATATTGTTATAATTTAAAAAAAATCTTGTTTTGTTAATGTTTTGAAAATGGGATAAACATAAGGGTTATAGTGTAAAAATACCAGTCTGAAAGCTTCAAAGTATAATATCCACAGGAAGTATTTTTAAATATTAAAAATGTGAGCCAATGTTTGAAAAGTATACGAGGGTCGGTTGCCCAGAATAGACATAAGGAGTGCGCATGCGCGTATGACTCACCTTACCGTACTGTGTGTATTGGCGTATCACGCGGCGGGAGGCACATAACGGCATTTTCAAATTCAAGCAGAGTGGTCCTCTTAGTGATTGTCTCGTGAGACGAAGGATAATAAAATCACTGTTTGCGTCTAACTTACACTTTCTCATTCCAAATTATGGTTGGTTTCAGGGTTTTTGAGTACAAATACAAGTACTTATACACATGTTTCATCTTAGTTTGAGAATTTTTTAAATCAGCTACTCACAAAGTTAGCCAATGCCTTTAAACTGTGAATACTACTATTACACTGCTATCTATGCCAGTATCAATTTGAGCTATATCAAAGTTCAGGCTTATAAATGTTTAAAAATACACAATAAATTTTACATGAAATGTTAGTGACTGTGTTTTAGCCTCTGAAATTACAGATTACAGGTACTCCCAAAGCTTACTTTGTTGCAGATGAAAATAAAATGTATCAGGCCAACAAAAAAATAATTCTTTGTTTCTTGTCCCCTTCTCCTTCCCTTTTTATGGCTCACCTCAAAATTATTTAATTCTTAAATTTTTGTTCTAAAATGAAATTATTTTCAATCCAGGTACATCTGGACATTGAGATAACAACTTTTTAAATTATATTTTCAAAAAAGGTCATTTGTGTTAAATTGACTGAATAGCATTTTATGCATAGGGAAACTATTAAATTTCAAATCACATATAAACTCCTCCTCCTTAAGTTGACTATATCCAGATGAGAAATTAGGAATAAATTTTACTTGGCCTAAAAAGAATAAAATCATGACTTTCACTGTCATATCTACATGTACAGGGCCCCGTTTCACAAAAAGTTGTTATAATAGCAAATCTTGCTGGAATGGCAACTTTCATTATAAAAGCCAATCAGGAAGCAGAATTCTCACTGTTGCCATGGTAGTTACCATTCCAGCAGGAGTTGCTATCATAGCAACTTTTTATGAAACAGGGCCCAGGTCTATACATCTAAACAGTAATTTGGGTTAAAAAGTGGCAGTTGTTACAAAGATATAAAATAACCCATGATATTCTATTGCACACTACTCTACTAAATGGGTAAAAACCTTGGGCAGTACATGTTGCAGTAATTTGAAACTTTGGAATACATTGCATAGCAAAATTTTCTCATTCATAATTCATATACTACAGTGCAAAGGTGCCTTGTTACATGAACAATTACATTATCAAAGAAGTAGTGGTAAGTGTTGCAAGTTTTCTTGCAACACTCCCTTAGGGAGTGTTAGGGAGTGTTGCAAGAAACTTGCAAACAATGGCAAATCCCCCTCAAACAGTAAAAAGTCTTGCGGTGAATTGCATATTTGCTATCCATTGAAACTTAAAATCAATCCTGTTACAAGAAAAAGTTGTGCCTGATATTAATATCACGCACAAGTCTTGCAAATCATCACAACTTTTCAATCAGTTGCAAAATCTGTAACTGATTTTGCAAGTTGATTGCAACTCAACTTACTTGCAACACTCCCTTATATTTATTACTTTTTTTATCTTCTAAACGCAGGCACATGCACATCTATGTGTAGAGCAATAACCATTCTAAAATGACAGCATTTGACAAGATAATATGGAAGAGAGATTCCCCCAGCTTATTGATAATTCAGTACAGCATCTAAATTCACTGAAAAAAGAGAGGTATAATGCGCACCAAGCCTCGACATTGCAAAAGAGTTTTTTTTTAATACCACGGTATAAACCAATGTTTAAACCTTCCCCATGGACTAAAGTAAACATAAATTAGCGTATATAAGCTCATTAAAGTGATTACGCAATGGTAATTTTTTTTTTTGATATATGATCGAGAATAGTATTCTAAGAGGAATAACATTAAAAATTTGACGATTTCCAATCAAAATCAATGCATTTTGGCTAATTTTCTCATAAAAAGTCAAGTCATAAAAAGTCAAGAGTTGAAAAAAAAAAAATTAATATGAGGTATGACGTAAAAGTGGGTACCCAGCTGCGCGCATTGCAGTTGTGCTGCACGCTAGATGTATTATACGTTGCGTGCATTTTGCTAGAATTGCGCGACAAGGTACCCACTTTGACATCATTTTGACGTCAAGTGGGTACCCAGTTGAAACTGGGTCACAGCTGAGAGGTCAAAAATATCCTGAAATCTTACATTTGGGGGTTTCCTTGGCAACACGACTTTTAAAAAAACTTTAGGCAGATGATTTTCTGCTAATAAAATCATGCTCTTTTAAATGAACTGACATTGTTTTAGCATTGGGTACCCCCTTTAATGTTCGCCCATTGACTAGAGGACATACGCATACTACGCTTATGGAGGTTTAAACCACGGTTTAATCCCAAAAGAGACTGGGGGGGGGGGCCCCATCAAGGCCCAGACAATTTTTGCCGTGAAATTCGAACTGCCGCATTTCACACCAAGCCACTTCCTGACTTTCTTCTTCCAAGTCTTGCGCATCTTTTGACAAAAGTTTACAAAAAATCGATCACAACATTACCGAGTCATGTGATCTTTTGTGACCTCAAGTCAGCCCCAAAACGGATAATTTCTGACCTTGGTGTACAAAACAAATAGGAAAGGCATGTGCTCATATTCCTCCATTATCATCAATAATTTCTCCTTTAACCCATTCGTGACAGGAATTATTTGAAGCCTAATTTGATCAGCTTTTTTCTTCAAATTGGCAACACCAAGATTTCTATTTTATTGCTACATTTTTCTTATAAAACATCATGTATCTGAAATAAAAATAAATTGACAAAAAGTATGATAAGAGGTCAAAAAGTTGCCAATTTGCAGGATAAAAGAGTGATTTTAAACTTTCTATCACATTGCCAATTTAAGGATTTTAATACTTATTTTCCTTTAGAAAATTTTCAGCATGAAACAACAAATACTGACACAACCAAAATGGGCACAGTTTGTGTAGAATTTTTTGCTCTTTCTGCTTATGTATTTGGTATGATTTTTAGAGCTTTGCATCAAAAGTTATTAGGCCAAACCACAAAATGTGGACCTCTGTCACAAATGGGTTAAGCTGTTATTTTCATCTATTCTAACTGAAAAATGGTCCAAATAATATGCTGAAACAGCAAACTTAAAATAACAATAAAAAAGTTAAAGATGAAAAACAAAGAAATACATAATAAATTCGCAAAGCGATAGAAACCATAAGAATGGAATCACTTTCAGATTTCTTTCTCTCCTAATAATGTTTTCATTGTTTGTAAAGAAGTTCTTGCACAGAAATTTCATCTCCAGGGCCTTTCATTACTTGATTATCACTCAAAATGTGTATTTACCTGTATTTACAGATATAATTTGCATAAATCAAATGTATAACATAAGTTGAAAAAATAAAGATTTACATAAAAAATAACAATGCATTTGTGTTCTTTACACGATTCTCAACGTCCATGCAAAATTTTGCGTCGATCGGTCATGTCATGGCCGAAATATCGCAAGAAGATCCCCCGTCCTCAATACCTCCAAAATAGCCCCCAGTCTTTTTAGGGTTAAATACAAACACCACTTTCATGAATTTGGGCCTATATATTTTCCTAGCTGACTTTAGCCTGTTTATGAATGGGAATAAATCATATATTCGTATTTGTATGAATCATTGTCATTAAAGAACTGAAATTCAAACTCATGAATCTCCTGACCTCCATCATGACCTTTAGTACAATGAAGGAAATCTATATTAATGGTATATGCCATGAAATTCATTCTCTTATAAAAACATTTCATTTCATCTTAAAAGTTCATTGCAAAATGCTGATCTGTTAAAAAAGACTTAAAAATCAGTTAACATGGTAAAAGTTTTGACTACACTTCTGTGCAGGCTAGAAATCCAGTGATCAGGGATAATCATTGTAACATTGTAAAGCGCACTGAAGTATTCACGTAATATATGTCATTGTTATTATTATTATTATTATTTTTCATCCAAATATGAAACATACTTTATGTAAATCTTCTTTTGTACTCTTATCAGTAATCATAAAGTAACCTCTTCTTGAAAACGTACAAGAAAATGAATAGGAGTGAATGGGGGGGGGGGGGGGTGTCCTGTAATACCACCAAAACTTCTTACCTACCATATCTGTATACCCTTCATATATATATATATATATTTACTCTATCAAAAGTATTGCAAAGCTCAAGACAGCAAATCCCTGCTGGCAGTTTTGTGCGAACATAATGAAAATTTGTCACAACTTAGCATGAAACACTTACAATAACATGCATAAAATCTTGCAGACAAACCTGTAGGGTTCTGATGAGACTGTATGGACAATATGCAACATTTGCATTTTTTTCCCCCAAATAACATTGCACAACCTGCTCCCATCTTCCCCGTCTCTCCTCACCTTCTCCTCTATGGCAAGATCCCTAGCACTACCTAGTCATCCTCACGTATGGCTCAAAGAGTCAGCTCAGCTATACATGCAGAAAATAGGCAGCTGTATGTAGTATGGAGATATAGCAATGCGGAAAAGCTTTTCTTAACATTGACTGCCTTTTAATACTGTTCCATGCTCTGTGAAACGAAGTATCCGTCCACATTTTCTTACCCTCCATGCACGTACATGTAGCTACCTGCATGCTATTTAACATACTTCAAAATTAAGCCTTAACATGAACATGAATATGTCGTGCTACAGGTTTAAAGACGCTCAGTCGTGGGCTTTCATGGGGAATTTGACACCATGGGTGCTTACCCAGTAACAGGTGTTGTCCATCACTATGAGTCTTATGACCAACAGACCTTATGTAATGCTCTGTATATTCCACCCTTTTCCCCTTCTGGCAAAGTCATTATCTCACTTTCCCTGGCCCGTGAATGCTTGAAGCAGGCCGAAGAATGTTTATGGTGGGACAGCTTATTTTTGCTGTCCTCCAGAAATGTAGCTCTATTACAGGTATTTCCAGTGCTTTTCACAAAGTCTGGTGTCAGCAAATCATGATCCACTCCCCATGAAAGCCCACGACTGAATGTCTTTAACATGGTGATGCTTTGCATGTTACTGACCTGTTTATACTATTCCATAAACTGGGTTAGAAAATATCCTTCCACATTCCCTTACCCCATATCACCCAAGGATAGCCACAAACTATCGAAAACACTTTAAAATCGACCCTTCCATGCAAATGAATGTATGGGGTCTTACATGGTGAAGCTTTTCTTGATGTTGACATGTTGATACTGTTCTCTAAGCTGCGATACAACATCTAATGTGAGCTGCTGGCAGAAAGACACATCGAGGAAGACTAACTTTGTACACTTATCCAACACCCTGTGATACAAAGAAAATAAATGTAGGAGAATTCAGTATTTTAAAATGGTTGTAATAAAGGTATAAAATATGACACTCTGCATTAACTTTTTTCTTTGCAGGAGTATAGACTGACAATTTTAGTGTTAGTATGCAAGGGCCCCATGTTTATATGTTCACATTTTTTTTTGTGGGGGGGGGGGGGAAGGGGCAGTCTGGAATTCAAGTTCAGATTCCCCATGTGCTCTCAAGGCCTGTTAAGAACAAGTTTTGCTTCAAATAAATTGCATGTTAAAATCAAAGTGGTTTTTCTTGCACAATTCTACCCGTGTCTCAAAAGCTTAAAAATCATAACAGAACCATTTAAAGGGAAACAGCGCCAACTTGCGGCAACTCACAACCAGAGACTGTCTTAGAAACATTACGCCCTTCTTGGCTTCTAGTGAACTGCCTTAGTCTGAATACATATACATTTTTACAGATGTGTCTCAAAAATAAAGCTCGCGTTGATCAGAGTGGTGCATGCTGGGAGAAAAAACGGGACAGAATCAGTAGTTCAGGACTGAGATGGCCCTATTTCGAAATCTCATACAAGGGCGCCAGTTTGCCCTGGCTTTTACATGTCAATGGTGGAATCAAAGAGAGTTTTGCCAAAAGTTGCGCAGACAAACTTGTGACATCAGATTTTGGGCCAACTTTATAAGAGTTTGATTGGTCCGCACCTCTTTGCTGTCAGGAGGCAAAAATTATCTTCTTTTTTTTTTTCAAGAGGCAAAAAGATAATTTTTGCCTCCTCATTTTTTTTTATTTGTAATGAATCATGTATCATTCACTTATGCTTAAAAAAACAACCCTGCAGGGGTTTACCAAAGGGATTTGCCGCTTCATATATGATCAGGCCTTTACCATGTCATGTGTAAATAAAGCTTTAAGTCAGTATTGTCTCAACCATATCCATATACTTACCTTGTTATACCTTGATGGCTTACACGTTGAGCTCCTAATAGATCCAACTGTTCCAGATCGGGAAGGGAGGATGCTATTGTATACAAGTCTACATCTGCTATGCTCCTGTAACAACAACAACAACAAAACACACAACGATGCATCAAAAGTGAATTTGACAAATCGTCATGTCAGCACAAAGTCATCTCTACATGTATTGTGCATAGAAAAGCCCTTACCAAATTCTGCCTTACTTTGGCAAAAGGAAGCAAGTAACAAAAGTGATATTTCTTGTAAAAGAGCAAAATGCATCTGTCATTTACACTGACGTCAATGGAATACCATGATGTCTTGCCTAACATATCGCTTAGTGTTCATGCATGAAATTTGGCCCAGGAGAACAACACTCTAGGTGAAATATGAAAATATCAATAACTCAAATTTGGTTGATATGTCACTTGCTTCCTTTTGCCAAAGTAGGGCAGATTGAAACATTATAAAGATCTTCTCACAAAAACCCAGTTTGACACTCTGACTGTTGCTTTGGAGTTACAGTTACCTTCATTCCAGATAGGTTTTCAAGAAATAATGAAGCGTTATATAATTTGAGAGAGAACATCTTCTGCATCGCTTGAGGGGGTTTCTGTACTGATGCAACAAACTGTCCAATTACTCAAAATTTCATTCGGACACCAAAATATAGCATCCTCATGCTCTTGCGAAGAGCTTCAGAATATACTGCAGGGTCGTCGCCTCTGTCAACCATTATTACAGGGAAAGTCCACCCCAGGAGTTTCACTGTTTCAATTAAAGGAGATGAATTTGAACAGCATTTAAAAAAGAAATCAGCAAAATCGGTCAAAGAATAAGAAAATTACACTCATTTACATTTTCTAGTACATTACTCTCGGCTCTGCAAATTGGAAACACTGATGACATCATATGCGAGCAGCTCTCCATTCATTTTGTACATGAAATTTCACATTTTCTCAATTTTCTTGGAAGTTACACATTTTCTCACACCATAGTCAAAGTATGTTATGTAAAAAGCAATTCTTCTGAACATACATTGACTATGGGGGTTAGAAAATGTGTAACCTCTAAGAAAATTGAGAAAATGTGAAATTTCATGTACAAAGTGAATGGAGAGCTGCTCGCATATGATGTCATCAGTGTTGCCAATTTGCAGAGCCGAGAGAAACTTACTAGAAAATGTAAATGAGTGTAATTTTCTTATTCTTTGACCAATTTTGCTCATTTAAAAAAAAAAAATGCTGTTCAAATTCAACTCCTTTTATTGAAACAGTGAAACTTCTGGGGGTGGGCTTTGTCTTTAGAGGCCTGTTCAGATATGAGGAGACATTGGGGCGCCACAAAATCTCCGCAACATTTTTGTGTGCAAGTCTGTGGGGTATGAGGTGACAAAAAAATGTTGCTGTGGCAGGACACATTTTTATTTGCTGCCTGGCTGCAAAAAAAATGCGCACCAATCAAAGTCCTAAAAAGTTAGCGCAAAATATGTTGTCATGAGATTGTCTCTATTCACTTTGTACATTGTACATGAAATTTTACATTTTCTCAAGTTTTGACAAAGTTGTCTTTCATTTGAGAGTTGACGCGTTAACGCGCTTTCATTAACATATGTGGCACCACAAAGTGGCACCACAATGTCGCCTCATATCTGAACACCCCTTTACAGCACACTGGAACCCAAGGAGTAATCCTACCCCATTACCGCACCTGGGTATAGGGTGGCAAATGTAGAGTAAGGCTCTCACATGTGTAATAAGCCTAGGTCAAACCAATGACCTATTGTATGTATTCAGCATGAAAGTGTTTGAATCACTCAACTCCAACAATTCAATAGTGATATTCTATGTGTAAAAGGGATATTCAACATTTACAATAGTCTGTGCTCCTGTTGACAAAGCATCATACATTACTTTTTAGGAAAAAATAAGAAATTGAGTAAATATCTAAGATTATGTCATATGAACTATTTCAAGGATAATCTGAATATATATTAATGATGCAAACATTATTCCAGTATACATGTACATAAACCCCCAACTGTGACAAATAAATGATAATTTGTAAAATTACCCCAACTGTATGTGTTCAGACTTACCGTATAGATGTTAAGAACAGCTTTTTGAGATTGGGACAATTGCAAACAAGCTTTCTCAGCCAACTGGTATTTACACTTAGATCAGAACTAGAATGGAAAAGAGAGAATATCAAATTAAAGAGATTTTTAAGGAAAGATTTAAATTCTGCAAGAAATTATAAATGATAATGAATGATAGTAATACCTGAATTCCAGGGGGCTGTTATCAATAAAAAGTTGCAATAACTGTTATAAGCTACTGAAATCCTTGCATCTGATTGGCTAAGAGCAAATTTGTTATAGAAATGGGGCAGATGATACTGATAACAAGTTTTATGAAACGGGGCCCAGAAATGATTTTACTTACAGCAAAACATTTTTCTGAATAGTGGGATATGGGGTGGGGTGGGGGGGGGGGGAGTGGAGTAGAGCGTTTGGAGAGAGGGGGTTATGAGGAAGGATCAAGGAAAAGGGAAGAGAGAGATGAAGGGTAGTAAGGGGTGAGGAGAGTTACAGATGGATTTGAAAAAAGGGGAGGGGGGGGGGGGTACGTAGAGGTGTCAGTGTCCAAGACTTACCATCAACATCTAGTAGATCTTGACGACAGACTAGGGTTAGACTGGGAAGGCATTGAGAAGGGGTGACAGGGGAAGGGGTGAAGGGGGGGGGGAAGGAGATGAGGTTGTGGGAAGGGTTGTGAGAAGGGTGACATGAGGGGGGGTGGGGTTATTGGATTGCATACTCAAATTCAAATTCAAATTCAGATTTATTTCCAATAGAAAGAAAAACAACAGCATAAACACAAGTAATCATAATATACAGAGCCAATGAAAATAGTACACATAATGCTTGTTTGTTTGTTTTTTACCTTTAAAGAAGTAAATGCACATTAATGGATCTTCAAAAGAAAAGCCTTAAATTCTGTCCAAATGGAGGGATCCATTGACAAGCAGTGCTTATAATTTGCGACCCCCCCCCCCCCCCCCCCGAAAAAAAAATATCCCCTCCCCCTCAAAAAAAAAGAAGGAGAGAAATACTTACCACCATCCTACATCAAGTTCTTGTAGATTGGGGCAGCCTGCAGCTAGGTTTCCCATTCCAACGAAAGACAATGTTTTGGCTCTCCACAAATCTAGAGTTTCTAGATGTCTGTATAATGATGGAAGGAAAAAAATAGCGATAAAAATACTGGGGTAAATAACATTCATTCATCATTCCTGCAAGTACATAAATTCTAAGAAACAATATTGCACTGAAAACATTTCAAACCAATTCTCAACCATTGGATTGTTTAAACTAATCAATGTATTTCTACTTCTTTTCATTCTTATATATTTCTTTATTTTTCCTAATATGTTTTTTGTTTGTTTTAGAAGAGTAGTTCAATAAATAGTGACACATGCAAATTCGAGCAAAAGGCAATGAAGACACAATCGACAGTGTTGCAGAGTAATTTAGCAGAAGCAGTATTTTTTTTGTACTAGCCCCATTGCATAAAACTTACCATTGATGGTAACTCTGCCATCAATGGTAACTTCCATGCAAGCCTTGAATTTGATTGCCTGTTGAGCAATGTTACCATGGTAGTTAGCATTGATGGCAGAGTTACCATCAATGGTAAGTTTTATGCAACGGGGCCCCAGATGTATGCAAAATGTTAATTATCGTTCAATTCTACCCTGGACAGCGATTTCAAAATATTCCATCACTTTGTGATAGCAGGGTTCAGTATACAGTAAGATAGGAAATGAAAAAATCCAACTTACGGACAATTCTGTGCGAGTTGCTGGACTACGTTATCCAGTGTGGGAATAAAGCGGATACCTCCTAGGTTTAGATGTCTCATCTTTGGGGTATGGCTAGGAAATGAATAATAAACAATACAAATATTGATACAATAAATGATAAACAATACACAATGAATGATAGAAAAAAAAGGCCCAAATTCAATACAGAGATTTAAATTCAAATCATGGTTTAAATCTAAGCTATGGATATTTTTGCTTTGTGCGAAGCACATGATTATGCTTTTGAAGTGCATTTTTAAGGGCTTCATTTTTCCACAATATTACATACACTGATAGCATGTTTGGTCATGCAGCTCAGATTTTTGAAAGTTACTTAATGGCTTTGACAAGGAACACCCTAGATTTTATACCTGAAGATCTGGATCATTTCTGTCTCAGTTATCTTGGCACGGTACAAGTTGAGCCGTTCTAGCTCTTTGAGGGACTGTAGGCACCCATAGCTGTTGGGTGTTAGACTGCGACATGATGAAAGATTGAGCTCTAGAAAAATAGAAAATCAATAATACAAATATTACTTCATCTTTATTCAGTATTGTTGTAATGAAAAGTAATGGGCCAGACTAATGAGACATGAGGGAAAATAGAGTTAGCTCTAGATTCCACTGAAAGACCAAAATAGCAATGAAAACATCAAATACAACATGATGAAAATGAATGTTCAGAAAATACCTATGTAATTTGTAATTGTTGAGCAAACCAACATGTACATGTATGATCCCATAATGGCAACATTATAACAAAATAATGAAAATACATCTATGAATGTAACTACAGATATGTATCAGACAGGCATTGTGTACTGTATGGCACTCAACAGAAAAAGTCGTTTACAAATATAGAATTCTTACTTAAGCATTGGCAAACTAACTGCCACGGCACAAGCGTCCTTTTGCAAGACATTAATCTATAATTTGCCACACTCAACTCAAGTGTAGTAAGTGGGTACCTGGTAGGATTTGTTCCTTGAATACACAAAGCGTGAAGGTTGCTCCGGCTAAAGCCAGGGTAATAATATCCAAAGTACTTTGGAAGCACATAGAGATGTTATATTATAATGTGATAAGCACTATACAAGATACTTCTATCATTATCATCTACAAAAAAATCTCAAAGTTTAAGAGTTTAATGCAATAAATTCTCTTTATAAGAAAATATATATTGTGCTTGTAACATCACTTGCAAAAGTTTAAGTCCACCCTCCCAAAATGCAAGAACTCAAACATAAACAAAGTTAAACATATTCATTTTTCAGACATACATTTATTTTCAATGCATTCATGTGGGCTTATACCATTACTCTAGTGCTACTGACCAATGTAGTAAACATGTTATGTAAGCATTCAATGAGACAAAAGAATGTATTTCAAATTATTGAAATACCCACAAGTTCCCAGTTGGTCTTAAACTTTTGCAGATGATAGTATATCAAAAAGAGAGAATGAAGCATAGACATATTATAAATTTACTAGACGAAAAGCAGCACGCGCGGATATCATCACACCAATGGCATTAGGCCCCGCCTCTTTCGGATCATTTGAAGGGGCCGACAAGCACCCGTTATCACCATGATATCGATAACACTGTTGCATTATTCATAACTTTTGCGCGTATCGGTTTTATTGTGACACTTTGATTTAATGCACATTAGTTGCGCATTTGTTGCACATTTATTGTGTATTCATTGCGCATGTTTTTAGCTGATGGGCGAGATGTTTTAAAACATGCACAAACGCACGCCACTCCTTGGCATCATCTTACAAAATGAATTATTCATATTTGATCATGAATACTGATGGGTGCTTAGGTCGGCCTTCTAATGGATCTGGACATAGTGGCGGAGCTTTAGGGGCCTGGAATGAAGTTACCTGTGAGTTTGGTGCAAACTGTTGCTATTGCTTCCAGTACTTCTTTGGTTACAAATCGACATGCCTTCAGTCTCAGAACCTTGAGTTCGTTCCCACATGCAAACAGAAAACTGGATAAAGAAGAGTGAGAAAAGGAATCCCCAAAATAAGAATAGTTCCATGAAACATCAGGTGTGTGGTGAATTCCTTCCCTAACTTCACTATTCCAAATCATAAAGACTTGTTCACATTTGAAGCAGCAAAACCCCATGATGGTAAATCTCACATTTGATTTCAATGTGTAAATAAATGAGATATGATTTGGCAAAAAAAGTTCCCCTGAACTCATTTTTGCCTCCTGGTGGAAAACAGGTGTGAACCAATCAAATTCTGCAAATATGACATTAGGGAGCTTTAGATACGCGATGCGAGTCCCATGATGCGGAATCTTGGCAAAAATGGTGCTATGCGCATGCGCGAGACAGTTTCCAGTCCATCCTGCGTTGTCCTATTTTTCATGACGGTTCTGGGGCCAGTTTACCGTCCTCTCACCCTTTTTTATGACGTAACAATGGTTCACATCAGGTTCACATTTGAGCGCGTGCGCTTTGTCGATGAACTGCGTCTTCCCCAAATCTAAAGCCTATTTGCAACACGACGCGAGGAAAGAGGAGAACGTAAGTCAACCCTGGAAGATTCCGCGTCATGGGACTCGCGTCGCGTATCTAAAGCTCCCTATTACGAGTTTGTCTGCACAACTTTTGCCAAAACTCCCTTTTTTGAGCATGAACTATCACTGGCACAGTAATGTGCAACGTACAATCATAAGCGACGAAGTTTACTGCGCCATATGTGAACACTACCAAAATGACTGGGGTTTTCTGCAGGGGTTTACCACTGAATATCTGAGTGAACCTCAATCCTCAACCAAATCTGAAACCAGATTTCAACCCCAGCCTCCCGATGAGGGGTACTTGCCTAATATGGTATACGGGGATGTGTTGCTCTAATGGGTCGCTTTTTTTTTTGCAAGAAATCCCTAAATATGGGGTATGGTTTTGTGCCAGAAATTCCCTAAACATGTTTCTAAATATGACAAAACCTAAAAAGAATGGGTCACTTTGTGAATGAAAAGCCCAAATAATGGGTACCTTTATCTGCCAAAATGACCCTTAAAAATGGGTATGGGTATGGAGGCTTTTGCTGCACAGCCCCGTCCGAACCACATCTGAGTACTTCCCTCCTCCCAGCCCTAATCCTAAAATGATGCCCCCAGTGTCACAACGTAGTTAATATACACAAAGGCAGAACCCAAAAGAATATCTCGTCACAATTTTCAAGTGAAATAAATAAATATTTGTTTGTAAATACTTACTCTACATCAAGCACTCACCTAGTGAAATCCTTTGCTACAATTTTACCCCAGTCACCGCACCATGATATATCCAACATCTGAAGCTGCCTGCATCTCTCTGTCAAACCATACAAGGCATCTCCTGAAATCTGTGTATATGGAAGAAATTCAGCGGAATGCCTGTAAGATAGTTACAAAATATGAACTGGCTCTGGGCCCCATTTCATAAAACTTGTTATCAGTAACAACTGCCACATTTCTATGACAAATTTGCTCTCAGCCAATCACATGCAAGGATTTCAGTAGCTTATAGCAGTTACTGCAACTTGTTATTGATAACAAGTTCTATGCAACAGGGAGGGCCCTGATCGCAATATGGTTGATCCAACATCTGTACATCAAGCTGCATACACCTATCGAAAGCAGCTTCTGATATCTGTATATAATGAAATCAATTACCAGTATAGAATTATATCATCATTAAAGGGATATCACAGAGCTGAGTCTAAGGGATTTAGCGTTCGGGATGAAGTGGACATTCTCGGCCGTATACTGCAGTGGCGAAGTGTTATACACAGTATATAAGGAACACACACGCAGCACCGAGAATTGCCGATAATATTTTTCACTCGCGCAAAAGTTAAGAAAGCTTGTTGACCTTTGCGCTGATGTATAACTCAATAGAAACAAAAGTAGAAGCAAGGGGAGTCAGCGAACATCTCAGAGCCCACATACTGTGACTATAATATCCCTTTAAGTATTTGGCAATAACTGCACTCAGGCAGGGAAAAGGGAACTTAATCACTGTGACCATCGGGTCTCTCCTCATGGTAAGTGATTATTGGGATGTGCAGGTGTACCACTTCATCGGGGTTTCCTCCTACTCTTCTTCAAATAGTGCAGTGAGTTATTAACCCATTCGTGACAGGAATTATTTAAAGCCTAATTTGATCAGCTTTTATTCTTCAAATTGGCAACACCAACTTTTTTATTTTATTGCTACATTTTTCTTATAAAACGTCATGTATCTGAAATGAATATAAATTGACAGAAATTATGATGAGAAGTCAAAAAGTTGCCAATTTGCAGGGGAAAACGGTGATTTTAAACTTTCTATCACATTGCCAATTTAAGGATTTTAATGCTTATTTTCCTTTTAAAAATTTTCAGCATCAAACAACAAATATTGATGCAACCAAAATGGGCACAGTTTGTGTAGAATTTTTTGCTCTTTCTGCTCATGTATTTGGTATAATTTTTAGGGCTTTGCATCAAAAGTTATTAGACCAAACCATATAATGTGGACCCTCTGTCACGAATGGGTTAATGCATAGGTGGTGACTCTCCTCTATAAAACGGGCCTCCGTTTAACATTCTATCAGAGGGACAGAATGTTTTCTACTGCAACACAGCCCGTGTCTATGAAACAGGGGAGGGGCACGTCAACATACCATGCAGGCTTTATGCTGACCATTATTCTCACAATACTTTCATTTACGACAAAATGCAGAATAGAATAGAAATTAATTGCTATACATTAGGCATTGTCTCAGGTATGCCTTGAAGTCAGAGAGATGTAATTACCATTGGCCAATATGGCTGTAAGTTCAGTTCTACATGCAGCAGCTGATCATAACAGTGTTTCCTGAACAGAGTACACGTTGTTGCAGCGACACACAAGTCATCTAGGCTCAGGTATTCAAATATCAGATGAATGAGCTCACCCTAATAAGAAATAAACAAACAATTGGAAATTTTTTATAGGCTTATAGGCTGTCAATCATATGAAAAAAAAGGAGGAGAAATTGTTTTTCATTTAAAAAAAAACTACAAAATTACCCTCACCCCCTAAAAAAACCCCAACAAGACAAATGCCCTTGGCAGTCTCACCTGCATTATGCAAATCGTCGTGCCAGCATTCTGATTTAATAAAAAATTGTGGACTGGGCACGAGGGGTGCTACCCCTACCTCTTGGGGACAATGTCAAGCAAAATTTGAAAATGAGGGGTTATAATATAAATTAAATGACCCCAAATAACATTTAACCTTGACTTTGTGATGTGAAATTCGTTCCACATGATTTGTGTTACTTGATATCCCTTGTGAACAAGTTTGATGGAATTCAAACAAATACTTCTGAAATGAGGGTAAAAATCCCAAAACTTAACCTTAGGTTAAGGTTTTGAAGTATAATTCAAGTTCACTGACCTCAAATTACCTTTAACCTTGACTTTGTGACCTGAAATTTGTTCCACATGCATTGTGTTACTTTATAACCCTTGTGGATAGTTTCATTGTATTACAATAATTTTGAAATGAGGGTAAAAATTAAAAAACTTAAAGGCATTGGTTAACATTGTTATGATTTAAAAAAATCTTGTTTTGTTACTTGAAAATATAAAACATAAGGGTTATAGTGTACAAATACCAGTCTGAAAGTTTCAAAGTATAATATCCACAGGAAGTATTTTTAAATATTAAAAATGTGAACCAATGTTTGAAAAATATACGAGGGTCGGTTGCACAGAATAGACATAAGGAGTGCGCATGCGTGTATGAATCACCTTACCGTACTGTGTGTATTGGCGTATCACGCGGCGGGAGGCACATAACGGCATTTTCAAATTCAAGCAAAGTGGTCCTCTTAGTGATTGTCTCGTGAGACGAAGGATAATAAAATCGCTGTTTGCGTCTTACACTTTTTATTCCAAATTATGGTTGGTTTCAGGGTTTTTTAGTACAAATACAAGTACTGATATGCATGTTTCATCTTAGTAGGAGAATTTTTTAAATCAGCTACTCACAAAGTTAGCCAAACCTTAGGTAAGTTTGAACTTAACCTTAGGTAAGTTTGATATATGGTTATGTTTTTACTTGGACTTAGGTTAAAGTTACAGTTAGCTGTAGCTTTTAGTCCTGCTCTAAGTTATGAATTCAATCATAATTATGCAAATGACCAAAGAGCAAATGTTGCTGTGTCATACTATACAGACCTATTTAGTTTTAAAACACTGTAACTTATGCCAGTCATAACTGGGGGGGGGGGGGGGGGGTTCTAAATAAAAAGAAAAGATTATTCAATGGGTTATGCAATGATAAATCAACTATCATTAGGCATACTTGAAGTTCCCCAGTTACAGTCTAAATAGACATTAATACGAAAGGCACCCAAACCGAACAGGGGGGTGTTTCACAAAGACTAAGATGGACTCAAATCACTCTTAACTATGGCAGGCCATTCATGCCTCTGTTTGCTTCCACCATCGGTCTCTCAAGGGACGCGCAAATCATGGTCACATATTTGCAGAATTCAATTTTTTGTTTTCTTCATCAGTGAACTATAAAAAATTGTCAATTCTACAGATCTGCGACCATGATTTGCAAATCCTTTGAGAGATCCATGGTGAAAGAAAACAGTGGCATGAATGGCCAGCCATAGTTAAGTGCAATTTTAGTCAGTCTTAGTCTTTGTGAAACACCCCCCAGGTCTATAATGCTGTCCAATGACAAGAGGAAACAACTCTGTAGAATGAGTTTCTTAGTAAATGAAGAAAATATGTCAATGTTTAATGTGGAAGTATATGGAATTGCTTCCTTTTGATATATCTCTATGATGGAAATTGGGGGTCATGTGACCTTAATTTCTTCATCATCATGTAGAGCTCACAAAAAGGACCCTAAATTTAAAAAAAAGTCAATTTTGAAAAAAAAAAAAAAAAATCAGAGTTGCTTCTTTTTGTCATAGGATGGCAGTAGAGATCCTAAGAGAACTTACAGGGAGCATGTCAAAGCAGCCATTGTCCATGTCAGGCAGACCTTGGGCAGGGTACTCAGATGATCCCTTTGACCTCTCCTCTTTCAGGGACAAGTCCTGCAAACGCTGAAGGTAGACGTCATCCAGGTCTGTGCCTTCGTCTTGAAGGGACGTCATACCGATAAGCTCCACACTGTCAAGCTCGGTATAGTAATCGCTGAACCGGTGGTCGAACACAAGTCTGATCAAACTGAAGAAAAGGAGAAAGTAAAAAGAAGTTAGTTTTAAAAAAAATTGTTTAGTTCTCAGCAAACATGCACATACACGAAAGAAAAAAGTCAGCAAAGATCTTTAAATCTGGAGGGGTTAGAACACAACATATTATGCTATAGAAACACAACAATAGAAAAAAAACTAGATGAATCTTCGACCACACGTGGTCGAACTTTATGCCTCCGCCATTACCAAATCAGAAATAAATGGCACTTCATGTTGATTTATTTTCATTTATACAATGACATCTTTGACCTTGACCTTTGACTTTGTGACCCTCAAATCTAATCAGATCACTGTCTCTCCCATATGCATACATGTGCTAAGTTTGAGGTTGATCGGTCAAATGGTTGTTGAGTTATTGTGAAAACAAACCATTTCTATGTACATAATGACCTCTAAGAGCTTTGACCTTTGACCTTGTGACCCCAAAATCTACTCAGATCATTGTCCCTTCCATGTGCATCATGAGCCAAGTTTGAAGCCAATCTGTCAAATGGTTCTTCAATTATCGTGAGAACGAACCATTTTTATGTGTATTATTACCTCTATGACCTTGACCTTTGACCTTGAGCCCCCAAATCTAATCAGATCATTGTCTCTCCCATATGCATACAAGTGCTAAGTTTGAGGTTGATCAGTCAAATGGTTGTTGAGTTATGGTGAAAACGAACCATTTCTATGTACATAATGACCTCTATGACCTTTGACCTTTGACCTTGTGACCCCAAAATCTAATCAGATCATTGTCCCTTCCATGTGCATACATGAGCCAAGTTTGAAGCCAATCTGTCAAATGGTTCTTAAGTTATCGCGAGAACAAGCCATTTTTATGAGTATAATTACCTCTATGACCTTGACCTTGGACCTTGAGACTCCAAAATCTAATCAGATCATTGTCCCTCCCATATGCATGCACAAGCCAAGTTTGAAGTTGATCCGTCAAACGGTTCTTAAGTTATCGCGAGAACGAAAACGGGACGGACGGACGGACGACCCGAAAACATAATGCCTCCGGCAACCACCTACGGTGGGCGGAGGCATAAAAACAGAACCTAAATCAGCAATAGTTTTGGAACCTAAAAGTGGTAGTTCTATACACCTTTTGAACAACATTAATATAGAAAGTTTGACATATTCGCTTCTTTTCTATTACACAAAATTTAATGTATTTTTTAAAAATCAACATAAAAATCAATCACTCCAGAATGTTATACAAGCTAAGCAAACAAAGGGTTTGCATAAGATTGTTCAATAAACTACTTACTTTGTTTTTGCGTTGATGTTTTTGATGGGCGGAGAAAACATTTGAGGCTGAAAATGCTTATCATGTGCTTCACCTGACCATAAAACATGCCACCTGTAAGGAGAGAGAGAGAGAGAGAGAGAGAGAGAGAGAGAGAGAGAGAGAGAGAGAGAGAGAGAGATAGAGAGAGAGGGAGAGAGAGATGGGGGGGTGGAGAGAGAGATTTAAAACCATTTTATTTCGTAAAATTTATGCCAAATGCATTTCAATGCAATTTACAAGAAGTATTTTATCACACCTAGGGGTGTTTCACAAAGACTAAGATTGACTAAAATCGCACTTAACTATGGCTGGCCATTCATGCTACTGTTTTCTTTCACCATGGATCTCTCAAAGGATTTGCAAATCATGGTCACAAATCTGCAGAATCGAAAATTTTTTATAGTTCACTGATGAAGAAAACAAAATATGTAAATTCTTCAAGTTTGTGACAATGATTTGCGCATCCCTTGAGAGACTGATGGTGAAAGAAAACAGTGGCATGAATGACCCTGCTATAGTTAAGAGCGATTTGAGTCAAGTCAATCTTAGTCTTTGTGAAACACCCCCCTGGACTTAATTACTTTTAGGACAATAGGCATATTCCATTCGTACACTTAAACCAATATTTTGAGTGAATATATTATCACTAATTTGTCAGGTGATGAACATACCAAATTAATATTGGTTATTATAAAAAACATTCTGACTACTCTAGAGTCCACCATAAATGGGTGAGCGTTTTCATTCTGCATCTAAAATTTTAGTTAATCTTTTCATCACACTAAGTAAACAGTCATACACAGAGAGCTCCAATCAGACTGAATATGAAATGAAAACCATATTCGGTGACATTTGTGGAGGTGTCCTGGTGTAGTGGTTCATTCACTCGACTCTCAACCAAAAGGTCGAGGGTTCAAATCCCCTAGCCTGGCACTAGCATCTTTTTGGCAAGACATTAATCCATGTTTGCCACTCTCCACCCAGGTGTTAAATGGGTACGTGGTAGGATGTGAATGTCAATGCAGTTAGGCTGGCATGTGGGCACTTGAAAAGAGGGCGCCTGACTGGAATGCTCCCAAGGGAGGAGACAGTGCAATTCATATTTGAAAGGGCGATTGAATCGAATGACTGGGGTGATAATATACAAATAATGAATGTTTATGAGTGCAATGGACAGAATATTTCATGAGGTGAAAGATGAAATGATCCATTCAACGAGGCACAGCTAAGTTGAATAATCAATAATAATCAATAATTTCATCTTTCACCGAATGAAATATTCTGTCCATTGCACGAATGAAAAAAACATTCATTATTTGTTTTATATGACACCTAAAAATAGATCAAATCGCAATAAATCAATAGCGCTATACGCTAGCGCGCTGCTTTACGTACGTAGTGTTTGCATAGTGTACATACCGGGCTCTCGGCGTTCGTGCAATGGAGCAAATCGTATGGATCCAAGATTGCACGGTAAATGGAGCCACAATTGCACGAATGATGACGTCATAGTGCAATGGGACAAATGATGAATATCAAACAACCAATCAAATGACAGGGATCTATTAAGGTGTTGTATAATATCATTACATGTAACATAGAAACGTAGCACTATACAAATGGAACTATTACTATCATTAGTAGTATTACAGTTTATGCTTGAAATTCCGAAATTCTTGATATCAGATGCGAGACAAAATGACAACATACCCTAAAGTTGTCCGATAACAAGAAGTATTTATGTCTTTCTCAGAAAGTAGAATGAACTTACCTGGCTTGATTATTAAGCAGGAAGGCACCCCCATTGTCTGGTGGCCCTTCTATTTCTGCTCCACATATCTGAATGACCGAGCCAGGATGGTAGGTTTCATAGATGTTGATCGCTGTGGGAAGAACCTTCTCTTCGTAGAAAAGATCTAGATGAGAATTGGAGGACAGAGTTATCGTTTTACTCCTTTCTATAACATCTTTAATCAGTTTCTTTTAAAGGGGGTACCCAATGCTGAAACAATGTTAGTTCATTTAAAAGAGCATGATTTTATTAGCAGAAAATCATCTGCCTAAAGTTTTTTAAAAAGTCGTGTTGCCAAGGAAACCCCAAAATGTGGTAAGATTTCAGGATATTTTTGACCCCTCAGCTGTGACCCAATTTCAACTGGGTACCCACTTTGACGACAAAATGACGTCAAAGTTGGTACCTTGTCGCGCAATTCTAGCAAAATGTGTGCAAGATATAATACATATTGTACAGTCTAGCGCGCAGCAGTGAAGCTGGGTACCCACTTTTATGTCATACCTCATACTCAAATTTTTTGGTCAACTCTTGACTTTTTTATGAGAAAATAAGCCAAAATGCATTGATTTCGATTGAAAATAATCAAATTTTTAATGTTATTCTTCTTAGAATTCTATTCTCGATCATATATCAAAAAAAAAAAATTACCATTGTGTAATCACTTTAAAAAAGGTAATAAGCACAAGATTGCCACTTCATAAGCATATTTCTTTTGTTTGCATATTTGGAATTTCTGTAAATGATAATACCTTGAAAATAATGAATCTTTTCATCCCTTCTCATCCCTTCTCAAAACTCACTTCAGATAATTTAAAGGAGAATGCAACCCAGATATCAGTGTATTTGCAGTGAATGAAGAAGAACAAGAAGAGTAAACAGTGAAAGTTCGAGGAAAATTGGACAATCTGTTCAAGAGTTGTGAACTTTGAAAGTTTAAGTAAATCCTTATTTTAGGGATCCTTGAATTGGCAACTTTGCCAGCATCTGTGATGTCATCATGGACAACTCTCCATTCATTTTGTTCACAGAATGTAACATTTTCTTTATTTTCAAGAAAAATAAAAATTCTTTTGATCTATTGTTTGAGTATGACATGGCTATATTAATTCTGCAAGCATTATGGAAAGAAAAATGTTGATTCCTGACTTGAAATTTTATATGAATCGATTTTCTTGAAAAATTATGTACAAAATGAATTGTCCACGATGACATCACAGATGCTGGCAAAGTTGCCAACTCAAGGATCCCCATGATAGGGATTTACTGAAACTTTCAAAATTCATAACTCTTGAAGAGATTGTCCGATTTTGCTCAAATTTTCACTGTTTACTCTTCTTGGTCATCTTTATTCACTAACAGCACACTGATGCCTGGGTTGCATTCTCCTTTAAAGAAGATGGATTCCTTATACCGACATCTACCTGTGTATATAAATCACCCCCATAATGATTTCACTCAAATATTATAAAACAACTGCATTTTACAATTACTGTACTACTTCTTTTATCCCTTCATGAGTTTAAATTATATTTTCTTTGTTAAATTTCTTTCGGTTTATAATCTCCAACATGCACATACACACTGCAGAACACTGATATACAAAGAAGATCATTTAATAAACGTGTGTATCCACTTCTCTATCATTTGTAAATGTTACAACTGTAATAGAAAAGTAAATCCTTGATTTCTAATATCAAAGGAGTTATCAATGAGAGATGGCCTACCTATGAAGTCATTGCCTCTGAAGTCACCTATCCTGCCAAACATTTTCTCTGAAGAAGGGGCCCTATCCCACCATGGCCCATAGGTACGCTAAATGAAAACAGAAAAAAGGACCTGTAACGCATACATCCCAAAGAACAAAACAAGTAAAGTTGTATTTTTGCCAGCTTGGTGGATTACAGAGTAGAACAGATCAGTTGCTGTTATTATTGTTGTTTGATACATATGACCCTGACAGCCTTTCACATTATGAAATTTGCCTGAACTCCTGAACATTGAACTTTTTAAAGGAAGCAAGCTGCTGCATTGATACTTCATAATAGCAATGCACAGAATGAGCTAAAAGAGTGCTATCTCTCTTGTGTCCTTCCTTCGCTAAGATCGTAGATCGTTGGCACTTTGGATCTGCTGCTTGGTTTGACATATGGAGGATTCAACAGTTACTGAGTAGATTTTGACGGGTTTGTGTGAAGGTTGTGTATAGAGCACAGGATTAGTGTATGCAGCTGAAGTTTCAAGTTCCAGTATTATCTCATTGTTTCATCATAGTGGTTACAACAGAGTCTTTAATCCTCTCTAAGTCATTCATTCACAACAGCAATACTGGCATGTGAGTCACAGAGTCAGAGTGCTTAATGAGAAGCTAACAACTGTCTAACACGACTGCCTGTCTTCAGCGACTCATCCCTGCTCACTCCACACGCATGAGTAACTTGTTGACATTATTTGATTTTGGTATAACGTGCAATTTCCCACAGACCCCAGCCCGAGTGATCTTGGGCACAGCAATCAAAGGGTTAAAGGCCATTAAATTTTAAAAAAAAAAAAAAAAGTCAACCTCAAACCAGAGAAGAATAGTGAACAAGTGTATGATGCTAGAGACCAGTGAAAATGTAAATGAATTAACCCAAACACCAATTTATCTACAGGAAGTGACAGCAAGATTTCCTCAACATGCAGTAAATCATGAAGTCAATAAGAAAGAACAGATGCTCAGCGTAAACCCGAGCAGTTTAAACTACCTTCAAATAAGCCTTCACATAGGATTCAGTCTTACTTGAGAACAGAAAAAAAAAAATATGAATAGTCCATAGATGTTCAACACAGAATAAAACACCTTGGAGAGTTTTTTCACATAAACCAATGCCATCTTGATCTTGTGTTTTAAAAGAGAAAATATGTATAACAGCAAATTGGAATTTTGTATTGATATTTAGTCCATCATGTTAACTATTCAAACAAAGGTACAGTTCATAGCATGTCGGATATTACAGAGCATCACTTACAAAGACACAAGCCTGGGTGAAGTCCCCGTAGTTGGGAAAGACGTCCGGCGAGCCTGCCAGGTTTGCTGCAACGTAAGCCATGGAACCGTCTCCACCATACTGAGAGCTGAAGTGAATGACCTCCTTGGCAAACTGGCTCAGCTGGGCTGAGGAGCAGGCGGACATGGTGGAAGGGGACAAGGTGATCTTCTCCATGCAGGTCGGGCAGCAGCCCATGTAGAGAGGAAACCTTGGTGCGTTGGCTACTGTGTCAAGATGGTTTCCTTTAATCAAAGAAAGATGATAAGTCAATAAAATATGAAATTCATAAAATCCATATTTGAAATCGGAAATCAAAACACTGTGTCAATATGGTTTCCTCTGATAAAAGAAAGATGACAAAATTCATAAAATTCACAACTTTGAAGTAAATATACTAAAAATATGGAAATTGGAAATATAAACATGTGAAATTTCGAAATAAGGTAATGAGGAATAGAGAAATAGGAAAATTGGAAAACTGAAAATTTCAAATTTCGAAATTAGAAATCAGAAATGTTAAACTGAAACCTGAAACTAAAAATGAAATATTTGAAAAGAGTAAGTCATAGATCCATCTCCACCATACTGAAAGTTGAAGTAAATGATCTCCTTGGCAAACTGGCTCAGGTGAGGCTGAGCCAATGAGTTTGACATGCAGACATGGTAGAAGGGGACAAGGTCATGTTCTCAAAGGCATGCAGAGAGAGGAAACTTTTCTTGGTGTGTCAGATACTGGATCAAGATGATCTCCTTCAGACAATGGAATTGGAAACTGGAAATATTTGAAAAAATTAAGGCAATTCTCGCTGTAATTTTTTGAAAATGTCTGCTAGATCGCTTGCATCTAGTCGCGCATCGATGCGCATGCGCAAGTTAGTCGCCATTTTCTATCTGCATTTCAATGGATGCCGGGGAAACGTAAACAAGTGGTGAGTTTTTCCAGCTACAATGTACCCTACGATAGATTTAGATCTAGATCTAAATTTCGGTTTTCGTACGTCAGATTTTTAGTCCCATGTGTCAGTCGGGTTCAAATAGGGGGTAAAAGCTCTGGACGTCAATGGGGGGTAATAGCGTTAGCGTTGTTTTTTATTTTTTTTACTCCCCTGACGTCCATGGACTAACGGGACTCCGAGATTGAGCCTCCAAATTCAATTTTAAAAAAATCTTTTTAAGAGGGGGATACATGAGGAACTCTTTCCAAGCCTTTCGTGAAACACTTTGTCAGCTCCATGACATCTCCGTAGATCATCGACAAGAGATATAATTTTCATGGAGTTGGTTTCATGAAACGCCTCTCCGATTGTCACATCGCATTTTAACGTAAACAGCACAAAACTGATGCTATGGGACTGACGCTAAACACTTGGTACTACAAAGAACATAGTAATTGTAGAAATAATTGTCGGTCTTTGGGATTTAATGTCTCTTATGCAATTGGAAAGGAGAAAAACACCATTATCATAGATAAATACCTGTTAAGGACAGCCTGAAACCGTTAAGGAAGCACAAATTCACTCCACAGTCACAGATCTTCTCCGACGGGCGTCAAATAATGGTGTGATTAAGAGTGCAAAACATAAAGGAAAGAGAATTAATGGATATTTGCTGGCCCTTTAGCCTGTATGGTTCAGATTAGACAACGCGTAACGGTATTTGTACAGGAAGGGGACATCCGGACATAATATGGGTCGGGAGAAGAAAGGAAAAAGGGAATAAGGCAGCGGCCTCGGAATGATTGTTTGTAGCGGAAGTGGGGGGGGGGGGGGGGGGGAGGGAGGGGCTGCAGCCCCCTTTTTTTGAGAAGAAAAGCCCTTGGCTCAGGTTTTCGTTTTGCGAGCCCATGACCAATATTAAGTTTTTACAATTTATAGGTCGTTCTAAAAAAAAAATCCTCTTTTTTTCCCCCTAATCTTTTTTAAAAGCCAAAATTGTGGGGGCTGCAGTCCCAGCTTCCCCCCCCCCCCCGCTTCTGCGGCCCCTGGAAACCCCACTGCTTGTGCGTGGGCATGTTATTTGTTAATAGGGTTCATCGGGATATTTATTTACAGACAGTTTGTGCGATTTTCGTATTCGATTGGATTGCATTTGACCATATCTTCAGGTGGGATGAAATTACCATTAGAAGGCATGATAATCATGGTGCAATGACTGTTTTCTTCCTTTTATTTCAAACAGCCCCCCCCCCCCCATCAAAATCGATATTGAATAAAGATATACGACACTGCCTGAAAATAATACATATGAATATCGGTAAGGTAGAGAAAAGTATACTGATCTGTATGTCCAAAGCAGTGGCGTATACGTAGACAGGTTCTTAACTTAATATTCAAAACTATAATACTTCCACATTTTTATTATGGTGACATAGTCTGGCATTCCGCTTCTAAAACCTCCCTTTTACCTTTACAAAAATTGCAAAACAGAGCGGGTCGGGTGATAATGAAAGTAAACCCTTATTCTCATACTTCAAATCAACATGTTCGTGATGCTCTTTCTTGTGATTTACTGGACTGCCGCTATAGAAAACATATATGCACCATGATTTTTAAGATATTCAATAATTTTGCCACTACATATTTTTCTGAAAATATTGAATTTCGAACGAAAAATTATTCATTTCTCTCCAACCAAAATCTATATCTCCCTAAACCTAAGTCAAATTACTGTAAAAGAACATTTTCTATAGGGGGTGACGCTATATAAATTACCTGCTGACATCCGGAATTCATCTTCATTCGGACCCTTCCATGCCCTACTAAATAATCATTTTGTTAATACAATTCCCGATACTTAATTACCTGCACATAACCATTTCCTCTCATGTTTTTGTGTATATTTTTGTTATGTTTCGTTTTGTTTTTGTTTTGTTTTTGCTTTGTTGTTGTTTTATATGTTATTTTGAGTTTTTGATTTAGTAATTTTATTTTGAAGGACCCCAAGGAAGAACAGTGATGTTACATAAACATCGCTGAAATTGGGCTTTCCTCATGCAGATTTGTTATCTTTTGATTTGTATATTTTGTATTCATAATCTTTGTATATAATTTGTTTTTTGTATATGTTCTTTTTAGTGATTCTGGAATAAAGACAAACACGCAAACAAACAGTGTCAATGGCTTTTTGCAGGTCAAGAAGCACCATACCAACAAAGTGCCAATGTGAGATTTCGGTCCTCACATAATCTGTCAAGTGAATTAGACTTGTTTCTGTCAAATAGTCGTGACGAAAGCCAGACTGAAAATCATAAATGATATTTTACTTTTGTAGTATCTTTCAAGTTGAACATGAAGTGATTTTTCGATATTTTTTGAAACTACATTTAAAACACTAATTGGTCTATAATTTCCAACATCTAATTTGTCTTTCTTTTTGTAATGTGGTGTCACTTTAGCTATTTTCATATCATCAGGAAAAGTACTCATCATAATAGTTAGATTGATTATAAAACACAGGCCTGAATAGAGTTTTTGCACCATCTTTTAATAATTTTGCTGGCATCAGATCTAAGCCCTTTGATACGTTTAATACGTTTGATACCCTTTGATACGTTTAATTTACGTAACTCATTTTACACAAATTGTTCACTAACTGGTAATAGCTCAAAGCTATCTTCGATTACACCTTTTTCTTCGTAAAACCCACGAACACAATCATTATCTGTATTGAAAATATTATTGGATGGAGGTAGCTTGTCAATTAAATTGGCAGCAACATTTGTGAAATAAGAATTGAATTCATTGGCTATAGCCACTTTATCGTGACACAATTTTCTCTCTCAGGCTCTCTCTCTCTCTCTCTCTCTCTCTCTCTCTCACCCTCTGGCCTTTCCTTCCTCTTCCTCCCCTCTCTCTCATACACCCTATCCTGATGGCATAGCAATTTTAAAGTGCTAATGCACAGAGAGAGAGAGAGAGAGAGAGAGAGAGAGAGAGAGAGAGAGGGGTACTGTAGTTCAGTGGTAAAACCACTTAACTGGAGATGCGAAGGTCGTGGGTTCGAAACCCTGCCGGCGTGGCACTGTCCGTTTGCAAGACATTAATCTATTTGCCACTCTCCACCCAAGTGTCGGTAGGGTGCTAATGTCACTGTGGTTTGCAGAATGAGCAACTGCAAAAGGCGCCTGGCAAGAATATTCACCATGGAGTGGAATAGCTGTGCATACATGTACACGTAGTGTGCGGGCAACCTGAATGCCATGACTAGGTCAATAATATTTCGGTAAATCGCTTAGAGACATCGACTGGGTATCAGGCGCTATGAAAATCCAGAGTAATGACCATAATACAGTGTAGTAATGATGATGATGATAATAATGACGATTATGATTACTGTTATTATTATCATTATTATCATCACCATTGTTATTATTATTATTATTATTATTATTATTATTATTATTATTATTATTATTATTATTATTATTATTATTATTATTGTTATTACTATCATAATTATCATTGTCATTATTGTTATTATCATTATTATTATTATTATTATTATTATTATTATTATTATCGTATTGTCTAGTTTGCAATGTGTATTTCCATCTGAGTACGTCTGCGCAAAATAGATTTTATTTTTGATGAAGGAAACAGAATTTCCATTCCATCAGTGTGAAGCAGATCACACCAAAGTCTTCCTTTATACAATGCTGAGAAATACAAGAAGGCGATAATTGGCAAGGCCGGTGCTAAAGGGAGACTCTTTTGTAAATTTAGTATTACGTGTCAGCCGCGTGTTACGCTGAAATACAAACTATAATCATTGTGTGCAACGTAAGCGGTTAACGTTGCACAGGACATACTTATTTACCTTGATTTACCCTGATGTTGAGCATAAAGTATATCAAAACTTATTCGCCCCTCGGAATTTTCATAAATAGATCTTCATGGTGCGCATAAGATGGACAATGATTTTGTGAGAAAAATAGTATCTGGGTCAAAGCACGTAAAATTGTGTTTCCATTTTGCCTTCTACATATATATATGATATAGGGATGATATGAAGCAATTTACACTATTGCTGCCGATAGTCTCTACTTGATGGTAGATTTTATCATGCTATGGATTTACTAGTCGTTGAGAAAAGTCTCTTTTTCTGATAACACTCTAAACATGATTTAGTGAGATTTGCCTAGATTGCCGGACCTCACGAGAATCAAAACTATTCTGGTCAAAATTGACACAAATCTAATGAAAATGACCAGAATTCTAATACATTCTTTTACTCCTGATCCAGTGAAAATGAACAAATTTTTAAAACCATAATTCTGGTCATTCATTAGAACCGTGTCAAATTGAAGTTGGAGCCAGTGTGATCATACATGTATGTCCTATTCAAATTGTACTAGAATTCTATGCTGTGCCAGTTTTTACTATAGGTTTTCCAGGTCAAGTATCCGCAGTATCAGGGCCAATGTCATTGTAGGTAATTCAAGTGTCCATAGGGAAATCAAAGGTCCCCTATAGCTAGACAAATATCCAAACAGGATGTCCACAGAGAATTCAAATAGCCACACACAATAGAATCAGTTACAATAGAAATCGTTTTCAAGAGGGAAATCAAATGTCCATGTAGGAAGTCCAATATCCTCAATGAGGAGTCAAATATCCACATAATAGAAATTGTTACGTAATCCTGTGTCAATTAGAGTAGCAAGTCTCTCATAGGTAAATCAAATGTCGCGTGCGCACTGGCGTATCCAGGAGTTGTCAACAGGGGGTATCCTATAATAAGTTGGATATAGGAGGGGGGGGGGGGGGCAAGGCGAGGGTGTGGAAGGGGGTATCCTCCCTCCGGTATCCTCCCTCCCATGATAGGAAGATTTTTGTAAATTCGTGCATGGAAATGGCATTTTTCGCGCACTAAAATTCAGTGAGAAGTAGCATATAGGGAGGGGGGGGGGGGGGCAAGGCGAGGGTGTGGGAGGGGGGTCGGTAGGGAGATTTTCGAAAATTCGTGCATGAAAATGACATCTTCTGCACACTAAATTTCAGTATTAGGGATAGCTTATATTAAGTAGCATATTTACGCTTTACTTTCATTTCCCATGGTAGGGGTAGGGTAAGTTAAGTGAAGTGAACTCAATGAAAGTTTTATTTCAATTTTTATTTCATTTTTTAAAAATTTATTTTTTGCTGACCGATCAATAGGGGGGCCATGCCATGGCTCCTTGTGCCCCCCCTTAGCTACGCCAGTGTATATGCGGTTCAAGTATACATTGATCTAAACTATTGACAACTGAGATCACTATTCGACATTTGATTTCCTTGATGGGAAATTGCTTCCGCTAACTGGATATTCATTTACTGATGTGACTTTTGAAGTCCCTATAGGCTATTTGACATGTACTTTGTGTACGTATAATTCTTACATGGACATTTTAACTCCCTAATCGGTTATTTGAAATACATGTACTATAGGTACATCGAGTACCAACATAGACATTAACTTATCTCTCTAGACATTTGAACTGCCTAAATTGACACCATTATTCTAATGTGGACATTTATTTAACAACATGGACATTTGAACTACCTATAGTTCAGATTCTGAACGATTTTATTATAAGAGCAATCTCCCCAAGCGTGATATCCCAAACCGCTGCCAGGCCGAGAGATGGCGTGATCCCGAATTGTACGGGCGAGGAAAAAATTCGGGATCACGCCATCTCTCGGCCTGGCAGCGGTTGGGGATATTGCGCGTCTTCGATTTCTGTGTTGGGGAGATTGCTCTTAATATAATAAAATCGTTCAGAATCTGAACTACCTATACTGATGAATGGTTCCAACCACTGGACACTTGACTTGGAAAACCTACAGAACAGTACTAGTCAGTCAAACATGACTACATTTGTTCTTAGAGTGTAGAACGAAGTTTCCGAAGTTTTACACAAATAACATCTGGACTGTGAGTGGAAGGCCGGAAGAAGTCTGGGCTATGCATATGCAAGTCGTCCATACTATAAAACCCGTTTGGATCATATTATCTGATGCCTTGATCCTCTAGGAAAAAGTTTGTTCCTCGGTGTATATAGCTTCATAAGTCGTCGATATAGCTCAGACTTATTCCACAGCACACTATATACGACCGGTCTGTGATCAGATTAAAAAAAAAAGCATTTGATATGAAATTAAAAACATTTAAATCTTAATGATCAAAGTTTTGAATCGTCATATGAATACTAAAGTCCTTTGGAAGCACAAAGAGACGTTAGATGATAATGTGATATGCGTTATATGGATTTAAAAAAAAATATTATCAAAATCGAAAATCTGGGCTTTTGCGACCCTCCTCGTAGAAGATAAAGTGAAATCAATTTTGAATCATAGTGAGGTATCATTAGTCTTGAGATTGTCTACGATTTGAAGTGAATTTGCCCTTTACTCAGACTAAGAGACTTGAAGTAAAGTAAACCATAATTTAGTTTTAGTACTCTCATTATTTCGAACCTCACTTCAAGTTAGGATGATTTTACTTAAAAAAAATAGAATAAAAAAAGCGATTTCTTAAAAAAAAACGGGTTGCAGTCGAATCGTTTAATTATCTGCGGTAGCCTTTAGACTGTGTATCAGCTTCATTACTCAAAGTTGCACTTTTCCCAGTTTGATCTTATCTTTCTTTAGATATGAATACCAAACACTAACAAACATTCCAAGAATAGATGTATAGTAGATGAACAACTCCTCTTTCATCTAGGATTTAGAAGGTTCTTTTGATCATTCCCGGAGGCGCTTTGCCTTAATTGGCACATACTCTGTCGACATGCATGTCTAGAAAATAATATTGCAAATTTATTATTGAAATTTACTCCTGCCAAGGTCATTTTCTTTCATTAGTCAGGATTTAGATGATAACTCAGTAATTGAAACCGCATTTTGCAAATGAATCGAGGCACACTTAGAATAAAAATGTTCAATTTTGCACCCTATACATGATATAAATGCAACACTGCCAGCACCTTTTTAGGTGAAATCTTGCACCCTACATGAAAAAGGTGAAAAGATTCACCCTTTTGTACTTGTTTGCACCCGAAAATGCCCGTCTGTACCCTTAAAGGTGCAACTTTGCACATCTAAGTGTGCATAAATTTTTGCGTTTAAAAGGGTACAAATTTTCACCTTCCCTAGAGGGTACAACTCTCAGGGTGCAAAATGCAGCTAACTATTCCCTTAAAGGTGCAAAATGCTTCTTATGGTGCAAAGTTATACCCATAAAGGAGCTCCCAGTGTTGTATTTGAAGGGTGCAAAATTGAACTTTTTTTTCTTAGTGTGTGTAAAATGGCTATTTTATCATAGCTTGTACTGAAGATCGTCAATGGAACTTGGTGTAGAAAAGGAGATATCTAGAGACAAGGGGAAGCTATAGTTCAGAGGGTTGTCAAAAAAAAAGGGGGGGGGGGGGGGTTACAGTTCCAGAAAAAGACTGGTGATAAAGAACTTTTTTGTGTACAATAAGGGATGCCTTTGCCTTGGGGTGTTGACAAATATTTTAATGATAATTTATGAGTAAGTTCCAAATGTAAGTATCATGAAACGCATTTTTTTTTTCACAAAGTCTTGGAATTTATTTTGATAATTTTTCTTTACAAACAACAAACACATCATTAAAATCAACAGAGTATGATCATGATACATTGTTCAATATTATAATCATGTTCACTGTAAAAAAAAAAATTACTGTAGAATTTACAGTGAGTTGCCAATAACTTACTGTATTTTTTTGGCAGTAATGCACTGTTTATGCTACGGCAAAACTGTAAACAGCAGTAAACAAATTTCCATGTAATATGGACAATAAATACTCAATATCAATATCAAGTATTTAATTGTAAATGATTTTACTGTATCATTTACGGAATTTACAGTATATCATTGGCAACGCTGCTGCCATTAATTTACTGTAAATTCCTACAGCATTTTTTTTTACAGTGTTGTCTTGTCGCTCTTTAGTTGGCAAAACTGGTGGTAAACTGTTGCGTGCAAGAGTGCATAATAATAGTATCATATTTTATAGTTGATTGTGCAAGTCAAATTCACATTTAGCACATAGGGGACGGCTAATAGTATGGGCTGTGATGAGACCAGTTTCCATGGTTTCAAAATATGCAGGTTCCTTTTGATTGACAAGCTGCAAGATATAAAGACAATTTTAATGGAGAATGAAACCCTGGGGGAAAATCAATTTTAATGAAAAGAAAGGACAGAGATATAGGCAATTTAGAAAAAAAGTTCCATCAAAAACGGTTACGAAATGAGAAAATTATGAAAATTTGAAAAGTCTCAATTTACTTTCTACTGCGATCCTCAATAATTTTTAGCAATATTGCTTCAAAATGGCAGATTTAGAAGGACAACTCTCAATATGTTAAAATTTCATATTTTCTCCATTATCTCTAAAGATGCTGCTTATCTTTGTGAGCTCAACATAATGTCCTGTCAAATATATTTTCCCATGATACATCTTAAGCTAAGGAGACAAGCTGCACCTGCAGAGATAATGGAGAAAATATGAAATTTTGTGTAAAAAACATATTGAGAGTTGTCTTTCTAAAACTGCCAATTTGGACAACATTGCAAATTTGAGGATAGCCATAGAAAGCATATTGAGACTTTTCAAACTTTCATAATTTTCTCATTTCTTAACCCTTTATGATGGAACCCCTTTATCTCTATCCTCTGTTTTCATTAAAACTGATTTTTCTCCATGGCTTTATTCTCCTTTGAGGGTTGTGTATTTTCAGGTATTGAAATTAGATTTTTTTTCAGGGGCGCCGGCCGGCTGTGCCCCCCAATCCGCCAATGGCAAGGTTTTGTTCGTACTTGCAGTACCTTCATGAAGAGCAATGCTGACATTGATCTGCATTTGCTAGTCTCCACCCTGGTGGTTTTAAAGTGGGTACACGCGTACGGTAGGATGCGAAAGTCATTGTGGTTTGTTTAACATCTGCAAAACGTCTGCAAAATTCACCTGGCTAGAATGCTCCCCAGTTAGTGGAGAAGGAGCACACATTGGGTGTGGTCAAGCCTGAATTCGATGACCGGGGTAGTGGTATTTCTGTGTAAGCGTTTGGAGGCATCGGAGATGTATAAAGCCGCTATATAAATCCGGATAATTATTATTACAATTTTTCATCATCATTGTCATTGTTATTATCATTATCGTTATTATTATTATTATTATTATTATTATTATTATTATTGTTGTTGTTATCTTTATTATTGTTTTTTAATTGTTATTATCATTATCATCATCATCATCATCGTCATCATCATGATGGCCATTATCATACAGTTTCATGCAAAATTATTCACCCCCCCCCTCGCATTTGGAACCTGTTTTTTGTGTGAAAGTTAAAATTTTGGATGGGCTATAAATTAAATCTTGACTTTTGCTCTGGTATTCAATTGGAATGAACTATCTGTTTACCACTTGAATGGTTTAGTAATAGTCTCACTTGTAATGCTACTCATTTTGCCAGAATGTCCAAAATGCGAGGGGTTGAATGATTTTGCATGCAACTGTAATTATTATTCATTGTTGACGGCAAAAGATTTTTATTCTTTACTAAATAATCACTGTGACTTGACTTTTCAAACTATTTTCTTATCTATTCGAATTCTTCCAAAATATTTGACCAGATCTATTTATATATTATTTGGAATTTCTGGTTAGCTTGATATAGGAAAGGTTTTTGAAATTAGGTCGTATCAGATGCTCTTCCTTTTCTTTTAAAATGCTGAAGAGGAAGGTGTATTTGCAGCCGGATGTGTTCTCTTGATACTTTGATGTAATACATTGTGACTTTTTTCGTCTACAGTGACCACTGAAATGTAGTTATAATCTTTAATTCAGAACAAGCGCGAGAAGAATAGTGTAGAAGTCAAAGAAGATGCCGGTGTATAGTTTGGATGTGCATGATATCATCGATGTCGGTGCATCCGTAATATTTGTCAGATTAAATCGAGGACGCCTAGAACAAACATCCTCCTCTGGCGAAAGAAACAAATCAGACATAAAGAGTTCCTCAAACAACTCGAACCCACTTGCTTCTTCTTCGCCTTCTTCGGCATGAGACGCGGCCTGATGAGGACAGAGATCGTCCTTGTGGATCGATGTCAGATCCATGCCTTTGAACCGGATAGGACTTTGACAGATCACCGTGTCCGCCCCAGACGCGAGCAGCCACAGCCGGAGCTCTGCCGATGACTGGCAGCTACAGCACCAGCTGTTGTTGCTGAAGTCGAAGAGTGTTGTCAGGGACGGTGGCGGAAGGTTGATTACATCGAGCCTGAATAAGTCGTTATTGGAAAGGGTCAACGACTCCAGCGTCTTCAGAGAAGCAAAGGATCCTGCAGCAATGGTGGATATCTGGTTGTTCTCAAGGAATATGTTATCAAGATGAGGGGTGTACGAAAACATTTCTGCAGTGATCTCCTGTAACCTGTTGTTGCTAAGGTCCAACAGCCGAAGGAATCGAAGAGATGAGAGTGCTCTCCCGGAAACTCCCCTTAGACCATTGTGGCGGAGGAATAATCTGAGCAGACGCCCGCACGTGATCTTTGGCAAATCTTTAAGAATATTGTGTTCTAAAAAGAAATATGTCAATTCCTTTTGCACGATTTCTGCATTGGGTCCATGACCTGAGCTGATGACATTGATGAAGCGTAGTGAAACGATACTTCGGTCTTTAATGACTTCGTTCAAACCCTTGAAGCTCAAATGAGAATAAGAGAAGTCTAAGACGAGGTTGACGTTTTTCTTACTCTTGGGCAGCATGGCATGGTCGATACTGTTAAGTGCATTCATACTGAGATCCAACGTTTTTAACACATGACAAGATGTAAAATAATCTTCAGATATGAACTCAATTAAGTTGTCCCTCAGCCATAGTATTTGTAGGTTTTCGCAACCATCGGTAGGTCCATTTAAGGATGGCCCTATGCGATTTCCGGACAAATCGTATGTCGTTAGGTTAAAAAACGTTGAGGGAATTCGCCGGATTAGGTTACTGGCTGCTTTTATCTCTTCTACTACCCTATTCCCTATCGGGGACAGATCGGAGATTGCATTACCTTCGAGATCGAGTGATCTAAGAACGTTTGAGCTGTTCTCGTAAGTCACTATGTTGTGTAGGAAGGCAACATCTGTTAGCTTGCAGTCGTTTAGCTTTAAAGTGGACAGTTTGGTATTTTCGATGCTGCCAACATTTTCTATAGGATTTCCACCCAAGTCAAGTGCGGTGAGGTTCGGAAGATTCTGAAGATTGACGTCTTTGCTTCTCTTTAGGAAGTTACCTGAGAGAATCAAGACTAGAAGTGTTGGAATAGGTGGAAGTTCGATACTTTGTAGGCCGTTATTACTCAGAGTGATTTCTTGAAGTTGCTGTGTGTTTGAGAATGATTGGCCGTTAAAACGTGCAAGACGGTTGGCACCTAGGTTTATATTGAGGATCGACGGAGTCAATGCAGGATGAAGAACGAAGGATTCGAGTTCATTTCCACTGAGATCCAGATATTCAAGTTTAAGGCATTCGGAAAACGTATCGGGATGAACTATTTTAATTCGGTTATTTGCCAGATATGCTTTCTTGAGGTTAGGCAGTGATCGGAACCCTTGCAGTTTGTCTATCTGATTATCTTGCAGAGAAACAGTGTCCAGCGTCGGGATATCAGTCAGATCATTTTCGGCAATACTGCTAAACCTATTTCTCTCTCCTCTAAGACGAAACAATTTTGGAAGGTGGTTTACAAATGATACATCTGTGAGATAATTTCTGTCCACAAATAAATACTCTATAATCGGTAGGACTGTCTGATTAGTAACATTTCCACCATGTACCAAACCGGAAACGACGACACTTCTAAGCTGATTGTTGGATAGTGACAGCTGTCGTAGATTGGGCATTCTCGACACCGAGATTACAAACTCACCCTTTAGCTCACAAGATTTGAGGAACAATTGCCTAAGTGTAGGAAGATGTAGAAAATGAAAAGTGCTAGAGATTGGCGTACCTTCTAAAAAGAGGGCACTAACACCTTGTAATCTTCCAAATTCAAATGCAGAGGTTCCGTGTTTTGCAATAATTGATAGTTTGTGGGCCAAGGTTGTGACCTGTAAGGTAGAGAGACGTCCTAAAGAAAAGAAATTCAGACTACGAATATGATCAGGTAGGCGGGCGTGTAGGCTATGGATTCTGTTTCCGCTCAGATTAAGCTCCACAAGTCGAGTCATATTTCGAAGATCAGGGATGTATGTCAGAAAATTATCTGCGACATCAAGTTTTGTCAAGAAAGCTGCTTTATCCATCTCGTGTGCATCAAATACAGTCAACCTGTTGCTTGAGACATGTAGCGTGTTGACGCTGTGTCGGATATCGCTTAGCCTAGTCAGGCGATTTTTCATCAAGGAAAGCCTGACAAAATTAAGAATGAACTGATCCGGCTCTTTGCGAGCAATGTCTTCAATGACGTTTGAACTGAGCAAAAGTGTGTCCACCCACCTCAACTTCAGCACTTCACCTACATCCACTAGTCGGTTTCCAGTCATGGAGACTTCTCTTATATTATATGCACCATCGAAACAACCCTCCTCGAGTGTTTCAATGAGATTATACTCCAGACCTAGGTAGGAAAGAAAACGCAGACCACTGAAAACTCCGCTGGGTAGAATTCGAATGTGATTGTTGTTAAGATGCAAGCGGTAGATTTGACTGGGGTAGATGATTTCCGAAGCGGATTCGATACCACGTGAGATGCAGTCCAAGTGAAATATTGGTTCATCGTCAATCTTGCTACCACAAGAGCATGGGTGCGGACATTCTTCAAAAGTTTCATCCCTAGTAAGAGACAGAATAGACCCGATTTGGCCTGAAACTATCAGCACGAATACGATGGTTAATTTCAATCCGCCGACCGTGAACATAAAGCAGTCACGCGATCGCCGACTTCTCCTTGTTCTTGAAATTCGCGCCAATTTCATCGGAGTAGCCATGATTGGTTCATAGACTAGTTTTTAAAATAAGGATTGCAATCGAAGGAATAATGATTAGTCAATAAACATATGCAATTAAGGAGCGATATTATTTTGCTTTTTCAAACTCATGTCCAAGGTTACTCCGTATGCAATTCATACAGTCAGTAAAAGAGTCACATCCTGGTGCCACTATTAAGTTGATCAAGAACACGATCGTGCTAGATACTTTACTTGATAAACTTGAGCGATGAAGTAAGAATGTATAAACCTACACCTCCATCATGTGGCTCTGCGTGAGTTCCACTTTAAATTGGCGTCCTTTTAAAGGCTGTGTTGCGCACTAGGGACGTCATTATGCATTGGCGCAGCTCCCCAACCCCTGTAATGATTATCATGATATTATTATACATTTTCCAATCATTGTGTTAGCCCCCGCCCTACATCGTTGAAACGTCAACCGACATCCCTGGTAGAAAATAACAAAGACAAGGATTTCGATATTTTAGTGCTAGCTTTTCTGGCTTTCGAGATTTAAAGAAAAGAACAAATTTTTTTTTTCATAATTTTTCTCTTTGTCTTTTTCTCTTATCTGGAATGACTAGGCACTTCGACAGACCTAGGTTTTGCCATATTTACACTTTATTTTTTGTTTTCATTTGTTTTGCAGCCCCTTATGTATCGGTTGATACCGATTCTGACGTAAGCAATTTGTCATTTCTTCCCTATTTATGAGACATCGGGGATTAGATGAATATTGATGACTCCTGATGCAACATGGGTAAAGTTTATTTTTTTCCTTGATAAAGGAGAGGTTCCATAGACATGATAAAACTTTTTGAAATGTTTGTGCAAATTCAAGGACATATCATACTTTCAAGAGCACAGAAACCGTGCAGGATTTTCTAAAAAAACAAACATCGGTTCCATTCAGTATTTTTGTACCCCAATGTATATCGATGGTATATTGATGGTATATTTAACTGAAATCATTTTCGGTTACGTATACGAGTAAAGTAAGTCACCGTAATGCTCGCAAGGTTCAACAGATAATGGACAAGCCTATTGGAAATTCATTAGGTTGATTTTTTGGACAGTTTTTGCGATGTTTCAGAAATATTTGTGAATATCAGGGCTATAATGCCTACGATAAATGGGGTCCATTGTGCCTTATTAGCACTTTCTTTTCATTTTGCAACGTTTCTTACTTCGATCATATTAACTGAACAAAAGAAATGTTTTCCGAATTGGGCAAGAAGAAGTAAAAAATTTGTCGTACGCGATGACTGCCATCGACTTGAACATTTTAAACCATTTTTTCGTGGGGGGGGGGGGGGGATAATAAAACGTTTATAAAAGACAACCAATTTTTTAAATATCTGAACACCATTCCAGAATATTTGGCCCGGACAATAATTTCAGAGGACATTATTCTCTTCAAAGGTAAATACGTCTATAGAAAATCGGTCGAAGTTTCACATTATAATTAGATGATATATATTTAATAAAGTTGAGCAGAGAAAAGATTATAGTTGGGCAGCGAACAGAGTAAATTCGACAGGACACAATAATGTTAGATATCTATTATGCATCAACATCTTCATGACCTTCATGACCTATGACCTATATGACATATCAGGCTTTTTCAGAGAAAGGTGCGTGTACTGAGGTGACACGACCCAGTTTTTCTTCGTTATTGGTGGCGTGGCAAAGCTCTTATTAATTATTAAAGCATGCATCGGTGTGGATAAGTCCGACCTTGTTTTTGCCTCATTTCAAAAGAGCACCAGGTAAAACGTCTAAACATGGCAACGTTTACTGGACGCATTAATCATTTCAGCGAGATAAAAATGACTACTGTATACGGGGAAAAAACATAAAGCCACGATGTAGCAGGGATTATGCGACAGCTTTTGGATAGCTAATGTATTCCTAAACTTATTATCTGCCGATCCTGCTTTCGGAATCCCGGGGAGCGTTTCATGAAGAGTTCTGTCGGTGAAAATCACCGACAAAATATGTTATAAGCTACTGAAAATCCTCGCATCTGATTGGCTGAAAGCAAATTAGTCAGTGAAAATCACCGACAAAACTCTTCATGAAACGCTCCCCTGATGTTTGGAATATTTACGAGGAAAGAACATCCAAGTGACAAATTGAGGCTTAAGAATCACAATATCGTGTGAAAGCCAGCTCAGTCTAAGTAGCTGATGTGAAATATTGGTTCCTTGCTCTTCATGATACCAGGAGAGGAAAGGAGGAGAAGGAGAGCAGGAGAGAAAGAGAGAGAGAGAGAGAGAGATAGATAGGGGGAGCAGAGATAGATAGTGACAGGCAGAGAGAGAGAGAGAGACAGAGAGAGAGAGAGAGAGAGACAGATAAGTACTTAATAAAAAGCAAAAAGAAAAAATTAAACTCGTAGTACCTGGAAAACATAACGGTATAGTAAGAGAAAAGAAAAGAAAAACAAAACAAAACGAGAAAACGTGAACACACTTAAAAATTGAAAAATTGATCACATAAAAAGTATATATCAAACTACAACTACACAAAATATATATTACCCACACATTTACACAAACTACACACGCACACACGCAAACATTTTGTTCGGAATACATTCTTTTGTCTATGCCATCAAAATGTCCCCATAATCGTGCTTGATGTCCCGCTAACACTGTTTACGCCTGACGGAATAAATCCCATTGTATATACACGTTAAATTTGCTTCGGCGATGATATGATTTGAGGGGAATGATTCCACACCATTAAAGGCATTGGCTAACATTGTTATGATTTAAAAAAAAATCTCATTTTGTTACTTAAAAATGGGATAAACATTAGGGTTATAGTGTAAAAATACCAGTGTGAAAGTTTCAGAGCATAATATCCACGGGAAGTATTTTTAAATATTAGAAATGTGAACCAATGTTCGAAAAATATACGAGGGTCGGTTGCACAGACCCAACGTAAGGAGTGCGCGTGCGCACATGACTCAACGGACTGCACTGTGTGTATTGACGTATCACGCGGCGGAAGGCAAGTAACGGTATTTTTGAATTCGCGCAAACGGTCCTCTTAGTTCAGTGTCTCTCGAGACGAAAGCTAATAAAATCGCGGTTTGCGTCTAACTTACAGCTTCCAAATTATGGTTGGTTTCAGGGTTTTTGAGTATAAATACAAGTACTCATACACATGTTTCATCTTAGTTTGAGAATTTTTTTAATCAGCTACTCACAAAGTTAGCCAATGCCTTTAATGTAGGGGTGAGCCCAAAAGCCTTGCAGAATACTGAAAGCCATACCTACCAGATCGATACGATTTACCGAACAAAAATAAGCTTAGACATTGGGGGTAATGTAATATATTGTTTCGTATCAAAAAGTGTAAAAGTAACAAATGTGGATGAGAAAATTATGATATTGGATGATTATTCCGAATCTTTCCCTTAACAGATACGCGTACATAATGAGGTGCTACATTTTTATGACAAATTTGCTCTCAGTCAATTAGATGCAATTAGGATTTCAGTAGCTTATAACAGTTATTGCAACTTGTTATTGATAGCAACTTTTATGGAACGGGGCCCAGAATCAGGGCAAAGAGCCATTAATTATTCATAAAAATGACACGGTCCAGTAAGTTTATAAATCTCATAATTTCTCTCTCTCGTTTCATAAAAGTCACGGTGGAGCAGTTCAGAGAAAAATACCTTTTAGATAAATTATATCGTGAAAATCAACAATATTATTAAGCCAATCACATTTATTATAGACGCCTGCAAATTAGTAAGAGAATCATTTTTTTCCTAGTCATTCATATATACGACAGGGCTCATTTAAGTATATTAGCCTCACAGTTTATCTCTCCCGCTTCGTGTATTCATAGTTGAGCGGTCTTGAGAAAACTAGCTTTTAGATGAATTACATTTTGATAACAACAATCAAGCGAATTTTGTGTCGCCGCGGAAAATTTAACATAACATCGTTGTTTTTGGTTTATTTCCATTCAGCCCTTTTTTCTCTAGGCCCTGCAGTTCTTAAAAAAAAAAAAAGAAAAAAGGCTGACTAAATTACATTTTGCGTACTTCTTTGAAACAGCGAGTTGGTTGTTGGTGTGCGAGAAAATCGGCCACAGCTTTTTTAGACTGGAGACTGCTGTTTTGCGAATTACCCGTTTGATAAATCGATAAGCAGATAGATCATCTACTTAACAATAGTTTTCAACACGTTCAAATAATTCATTGTGCTATACAAGAGGATCTTATCAGCGCTCACCATGGCACCGCCGAGAAGAGATGCAAGAGGGGCTTGCTGGAAGGTACAATGTTTTTAGTTATTTCAAAGACGATGAGGAGGAGAAGGATGATGATGATGATGATCATAATATTGGTGGTGATGATGATGATGATGATGATGATGATGATGACTATCATGATAATGATTTCATGATGGTGATGAAGACGACTACGGTCATGACGATAAGTAGAAGGATTGTGAAAAGGTTAGATAAGAAAAAGAGAGAAAAAAAAGGAGATACAATGAGCGACGCGGGGGGGGGGGGGAGTATACCTCCCGACTCTACATACATTCCATACTCCTTCATAATGAATTCAAATCCGAGGGACTGATGATTCATCTGAAGTAAGAAGAAAGGTTAATTGTTTGATTAAAGATTTTTACAACGATCCTACAAAAAGCTGCACAACTCAAGGCTCGTGATCCCAAAGCTAAAAGGAAATGCAAACATAATAAACCACGGTTTGATGCCAACTGCAGAAATATTATTCGAACTATTCGGAGACTTTGCCGACTTTTAAGAAGAAAAAAACCCTTTGGGATAAGACGCTGCGACAAGAAATCATGTGCAAAAAGAAACTGCTCCGTAAGGTTATACGTAAACAGCACAGAAATCATAAAAGAAAACTTTTAGATAAGCTACTCTTTGCAGAACAACAAAAAAAAAATCCCACTGAATTCTGGAATATTGCCATTAAAATAAAAGGGAAAGAAAGAAAGGATGCTTGTTCAGAAATTGAACCGAACACCTGGTACAGCTACTTTAAGATATTAATGAATATTGAATACACAAATTACTTTGAAGAAAATACTAAAGATGCACCTAGTATCTAAAAGCATGGGGTGTGTTCCATAAAGCTGTTCGTAAAGTTACGCATGACTTTACGAACGACTTGATAATGAAGCGCCAAATGGGATGCCAACAATTTCCTGACGTGTTAGCAAAGTGTGACTGCATTTCCCATAATCTCAATTAAATAGTGGGAAAAAAATACTTTGCAAGAAAAAGGTTTGTAAGCAATAGCAATATTCATCTACACCTGCATATTTCACTTTTAGCTGATGTGATTTATAATGATTGAGAATCCCATTTGGCTTGCCATATTCAAGTCGTTCGTAAAGTCATTCGTAACTTTACGAACAGCTTTATGAAACACACCTCAGGCTTTTATGAAGAAAAAATATTTATACGTATTTATTGTCGACCTGCAATAATGACGATGACGATGATGAGGAGAAGGATGATGGTCATATTGATGATGATGATGATGATGATGAAGACAATGATAATAATGGTGATTTCACGATGATGATATGAAGACGATTACGAATTTACGATCGTGACGATTAGTAGAAGGATTGTGAAAAGGTTAAAGAAGAAGAAGAAAAGAGACACAATGAGCGAGCCGGGAGGGAGGAGGTGGGGGAAAGATAAGTATACCTCCCGACATGCAAATCAGTTGAATTAAGGCTTAATGTTTTGAAATTATGATTACTTTTATCATTATGAGACTTCCTCCAAATTATAAGTTTCTTTGGATGTACCTGTATGTTCTCTTGTGACTCACAAACCTACAGAGTCCTGGCTTCCGATACCGGGCTGGCATCGCGATCGGCTGTATCCAACTCGGAGGAGGTGTCGCATCTGTACTGCTGTCTTGGTTCTCGTTGAGATATTACCACTGGCCTATCATCAACTACCCGATGATCAAGGCTGGAATGTGGGCGGGCGTCGTAAGTATCATTCGTACAATGGGACATGCAAAAATACTTAGTATAGTGAAAAGGGGAAGTCTTGGGCTTCCACAGGTGCGGTTCTAGAGGGGGGGGGGCAACTTTGGGGGCTGAAGCCCCCCCCCAAAAAAAAAAAAATCCCTCAAGCCCTCCCGAAATTTTTGACGACATATAAGTGCAATTCTAATCTCATATAGATTCTAATACAACGTCCTTGTATTAAACCCGCATATCAAAAAGAGTGGATGAAGAAAGGATAAATAAGGGGAAAAAAGATAAAGGAAAAACATGGGAGCGCTTAATGATCTTAACCAATACCGGTTATATTACTATTCTGAAGAAAGGAAATAGGTTTGCATCTTGTCTCGCTATCCAAAATTCATGCTATTCACTCATGTTAGGCCTATATAACTGCAATGACTCCGGAGTGGCAAAGTTGACCTAAAATAGATTAATTTCAGGAGATAAAGGCCTGTGACCATAAACTTATTCGCAGTACCCTCTGTGAGAACGGAAGGTGCCGATAAATATCATTATACGTTACTAAATCACGAGAACATATATGGAGAAGGGAGTAGTATAACCATGATAACTCGGTCTCAGTATTAAGAAAAAAAATTGCTCGCTCATAAATTCTAGACACGAAACAAGCTTGATATTTCCGATCAGCAATCGCTCTTATTCCAGCAACAGTCTGGATATCATAACATTTTTGCAGCGACGTGTCCGACTATCCTCGAAATGATTCTGCAGGGAGTGTATATGATAAGATCAATTAGTGAATTTTGTATATCATGATTTTTTCTTCGCTCGCTAGAGGCTCGCTCATATAAAGAATTATTTGGGAAGGGAAACGAATTGGGAATTCAAGGGAGGTGACCGAATGCATGTTTTAATAAAGGTTTTCCCGTTCAATTTCATGCTCACGTCGTTCAAATTGATTATTGTGCATTCGAATTCACACATTTTCGCAAAACGATCAATATCGGATATTTGAATATAAATTCTGAGCGAGCGAATTCATTTTCAGTCTTGCAATTTCATTTAAGATCATTCATATTCATCAACGGGCATGGCACTTTTATAAACGGTTATTCAAATTCGTTTATAAACGTTCGATTTCGTTGCGAGGCAAAAAGATTCATATAAAGTGCATCCAAATTCATCAACGGGCACCAGTCTTCCACTTACGGTCATTCAAATTCTAACGTCTATACACGTTCGATTTCGTTACGAGGCAATAAGATTCGTCAACGTGCATGCAATTTCCAACATTAAGACATTCATTTTCACGTTCTGCTCATTCAAATTTACGCACAATAGCCGGCGCGCCTGTTGGAGCAATCAATTTTGTTTCTGAGCATCCAGTTTAAGATATTTCTTATATATTGCAATTAAAAATAATTTCCATGTATACTGGCAGTATAGATGAGAGACGAATGAGGAGAAATAATATATTTTACATAATTAGCAGAATTTCATCCAGTTCCTTTTTTTTGAAAGACTTTCTCCTTCTTTAGGAATATGACAAGGAGGTGTCATAATTGTTTGTCATATATGGATAGATAAATAATGAATGAAGATATATTTGACATACATATACAGATATATATCATAGATATAGATATAGATACATAGATCCATAGATACATAGATACTGATAGGCAGACAGATAGATAGATAGATGGATGGATGAATAGATAGACAGATGGATAAAAAGAAAGAGAGATGAGCAGCGTGAACTAAATTGAAGAGTTCGGTGCACAGATCACGAATTTGAAAGAGTAATAATGAAATTGAATTTACATGCACCACGGCGATCATATCGTTTGTGAATTCGAATGCTGGAAATGTGAAATAGATTGAACAAAATGTGAAATTGAACGGGAAAACCTATATTTTATAGGCCTGTGGAGTCTATATTTCCTTGCTCGCTTCGCTCGCTCTTTAGGAACAGGGTGGTTTTATACAGCAAACAAATTGCCAGTGAGGTATATCTAGCGAGGCGGCCAAATAGACCATGTCAGTCTGGGGTGTACTTTGGTGACAATTGCAGCAAAAAGTGGTTATTTTTGGCTCGCTCTCAAATATTAAACAAATAGTAGATGTGTATATTCGAAAGTCTCTATCGCGCACGCGTGTGTGTGTGTGTGTGTGTGTGTGTGGGGGGGGGGGGGGGGTGGTTTCCCTCTCCCACCTCTCAGTCGTTTTGCTCTAGCCTTGGCACATAATCTCCAAGCCTCCAGTAGCCCCCCCCCCCTCCGAAATCGTTTTCTCTAGAACCGCGCCTGGATATCCCCCTCCCATCTCTCAGTCGCTTTCCTCTAGCTCTGGCATATATTCTCCAAGTCCCCAGTAGCCCCCCCCCCCCCCAAAAAAAAACATTTGCTCTAGAACCGCGCCTGGGCTTCCAACGGGGTAGGTGATACTTCAAGGTGAATAAGGCTAACTCGTATTATTTTTTTTTTTTGCAGCGGATTTATGACTATAAAAAGAGGGTGGATTGTTAAAGGGATCCGGTAACTTTGTGGAGGTTTGAATTAATAAATTGTTGAATTTTCATGAGGCTGTGTTTCATAAATATGTCCAGAAAGATAAATAAACAGCCAGGAATATAAAGGTTTTGAAATATAAGATGTTGTCATCAAGTTATCTGTCACTGAATTCTACCATTTGCAAAACCAACCTGTGTATGCTTTTGTCTATAACACTGAAGTATATGGGGCAAAAAAGATGAAAAAATGTATATTTTCACTTTTCGTGAAGTAATTTTTTCAGGGCTTCATATTTACACAGTATTACATACACTGATAGCATGTCAGGCCAAGCATCTCAGATTTTTAAAAGTTACTCAGTGGCTTTAAGTAATTCCTACGATCTACCGGTAGTACTCACAAGCGTGTGGGGGTGATACTCCCTCGTAATTTTGAATTATGAAATTTCGACACCACAGCCTTTTGCTGTGATGAAGTCTGTTTTCTCATGTTTCTCGTTCGTATATCTTTCTGTCTTGATTCTTATGTAAAAATTACAATTTCACTATAATGAAGTATCGAAAATTTTGCTCGCTTGTTTCGTCACAATTTCTAGCACCGGAAAGATGGTATTTGAGGCAGGCGAAGCCCGCTCCTCGTGTCCCGTCTGGAAAAAATAATTGTGCCATGCAATGAAAGTTTACCAGTGAAATATTGCTAACGTTACTCTTTCTTCTCGTTCCTTTTCTTATTGAGGCCTTCATTCCGGCTGGCGTCCTCGGTATCGCTGCAATGAGAAAGAACACCTGCATCGTAAGACGGCTAGCTAGGAGCGTTTCGCAAAGCTGTGCGCAAAGTTACGCATGCCTTTATGAACGACTTGAACACGAAAAGTTCAATGGGATTCTCAGTCATTTTTAATCGCAGAAGCTGAAATTGATATATGCAGTTGTAGATTAACATTACTGTTATTATTAACAGAACATTTAATGCGAAGTATATTTCATGCACTACAATTCAACTGAGATTATGGGAAATTCAGTTGGGCCTTAATGAAACGTCACGAAAATTTTCTGGCATCTTATTTGGCTCTACATAATTATTCAAGTCATTAGTAGAGCCATGCTTAAATTTTCGCACAGCTTTGTGACCCTCCGGTCTGATTTATCCCTTAATAAAGATAACCATAAACTGATAAACTGATAAGGTATAGACTTAAACCGGCATAGAAACATCAGTATAGGAAGAGGTGTCGCGGTCTAGTGGATATATGTCATCGAACTGTGGATAACATGGTTCGCGGTTCGAATCCCGCTGCGTGGCAAGACTCTGACACTCTCCACCCAGGAGCAAATAGGTATCGGTGAGGATCGCCAAAAGCCAGGGTGATTGTCTTTGCCATTGCCCTGTACGCATGCGTGGACGTGAACGGAGAAATACGGACATCGCGGAGTGCAGGCCAGTAACAAGGGGGGGGGGGGGGTTCGAACGAATCGCCCCCGGCTGGCCAGCAGGGTCCACTTGAACAATAACAACAACAGGCAACAAAAGAAAAAGGTGAAAACTTCTTCTCCAAGATCCAAATGCAACAGAAGAGGAGAGTGATTTTCTAGTTTTAAAATAAACAAAAATCCAAATGCGTAAAAATAACCTTCCTAGGTTGAACCTCCTTCCCCCCCCCCCCCTCCCGCTTGGTCGGCGTTAATTGTTGAGAGTCTGACCGAGACGCCGAGTAAATCATCTGAGTGAGAAATAAAAATAAAGAGTGATTCAAGGGTAATTAAACTGCTTTTGAAATTGACCTGAAACGGCAATCAAGAAATAATTTATTTCAAGATTTCAATAATCAAATGTTGAAGTGATAGTGTGGAATATTGCTCAAAAAGCCCCACACCTAATACGATTTTGCTTCAGCGTGATCGCTGATTGAATAAAAGCAGGATGTGCGCAGTGTCTTATGTGTGCGCCACTATGTTTACTCCGAACAACTCCGAACATACGAAGGCGGCAGAGGGAGTCGCGGCAAGCAGTGTTGCGTAATAATGTGATGTAGAACAGTGCTTCTCAACCTTTTTTACCTCGAGGCCCACTTTGGCTATTCAAATTTTTTCGAGGCCCACCTTCATTCTTAAAAATATTTTGAGGCCCACCTCCCAGAACCTCAATGAGAAAAAAAAAATTCGATAAAACATGACAAAAGAAAATAGCGAATTGTGAGGTAATTATCTGGATTACTACCTACATTACATTACAAAATCCAAGCTACAAGTATGGTTGCAGTAAATGAAAATTGATATAATACCCCCACCCCAACCAAATGTACAGAAATCTTCGAAAATTTTTAGGACATTGCATTGACGATAAGCCACAACCTTTGGTGTTAATCTGATATGTTTGATAAATTCAATTCAATTTGATGTTAAAAGTAAAGCTGAATTCGAGATTTTTTCCAAAATATTTTGGACTGACCTCGCGGCCCACCTGAGAAAGCTTCGCGGCCCACCAGTGGGTCGCGGACCACCGGTTGAGAAGCGCTGATGTAGAATGTATCACGCTTCGTCATATAGTTACTACTGATTTTGCAGTATTGCTTTATATGTTTAATTGTTGTTGTTGTTGTTTTTTAATATACTTATGTTTCATGTAGTTCAGTTGTACTAGTAATTTGGGCAGATGTGTCATTTTTCTTTTTCATTTTGACATTGTAGCAGAGGCGTCGATCGGGGGGGGGGGGGGGGGGGGCAGTTCCCCCCCCCCCCACCGGAACACTAATAATGTGTACAATAAGTTGGAGGCTAGATATTCAGTGATCGGGATATCATTACCTCCAGGGCGGCCCTACATGGGGCGGAGGACGACCTCTCCCTATGCTTTTTCAAGTGATTAAAAAAAAACCAACCAACCAACAAACAGACTTTCCTTATGCTTAATATCATTTTAAATATCTTATTCTCTAGTTACTCTGAAATCTAAATAAGTCATATCGACAGCTTTAGAACCATTCAAACGTTCACACCATCTGTTACCACATAGTTTCTCGTTCTTTGTTCATGTGTTTGATTAATTTTCTGATTGTTTGTTCTTTATTTCTCGTATCTTTTATTTACCGCCGTGTTATGTGTTTACCGGTCTTCTGAGTGTATCAGTTAGTCAGGAAGAGGGGCCATTATCGTTATAGTTATCAAGTTTGCTTTTCCTTTTCCCCAACTGTTGCACTCCGAAGATTGCCCCAAAATATGCATTTATATAATGTCCTTTTTACATTAATTGTTAAACCATTTTTGCTTATATTGTTACAATTCTCTTGTGCAAAATTCCGAAGAAATAAGTAGTATATAATGTAAATGAGTAAATAATGTGATAACTTAAATCACAGATCGCCCTTTACATGCTATGGTGCATTTTCGCTGCCTTCGTTGGCCCAATGATGACCGTCTTCGAGGGGGTTGTTGCCGGGGTGGGGTCCTTGGTCTTCGCCTGCAAGAGCCTTTTCCAGCATGTTCTTGGGCCTATCTTCACGGATATCTTTGACAAGTTTGATGTTTTTGGAATCCTCGGCAACTTGGCCAATGAAGTTGCCGACATGGCCAAGGGGAGTTTGTGCGAAACATTCGGCAAAGAGGTGAGTCCTACCGTGTGTAAGGATGATGATGATGATAAAAACAATACTGATATTGATGATGATAATGATAATGATAATATAATAATGACAATAATGATAATAATACAATAATAATGATTGCTACAGGGTCTTGTAAAAGAATTATTGTTGATAATTATGCCTGACACACTTAACACTATTGATACTCTATACACACTTAGAATGAAAGGTTCAAGTTTGCACACTAAATGCAACAATATGGCAGCACCTTTTGGGGTGCAATCTTGCACCCTATACGATAAAGGTGCAAAGATGCACCCTTTTGTACTTGTTTGTTTTTGTACTTGCCCGTCTGCTCCCTTAGAGGTGTAAAGGGTGCCGAATTTTCAGCATTCTAAAGGGTGCGAATTTGCACCTTCCCTAAAGGGTACAACTCTGCACCCTTATGGGTGCAAAATATAGCTCACTGCACCCTTAATGGTGCATAATGCTTCTTTGGGTGCAAAGTCGTACCCATAAAGGAGCTTCCAGTGTTGCATTTTGAAGGGTGCAGACTTGAACCTTTTATTCTTGGTGTGTAGTTACTCCGGCTTATAGGCGCACTGGAATTTGAAGGAATTTCTGCCATGCATCCTAACTCACCCGGGTCCGGTGTTTCGACAAGCGATGTCATTCCTGAAACAAGGACTCGAACCACATTCCTTGTGATATTCCGGTGACTTATCCACAAGACCATGGAGAAATGAGATGACATGGTCTAGTGCATGTGTCACTTGTGGATCATATGATTCGTGGTTCAAGTCCAAACCTGGTACTAAATGCAATTTTGGCAAGCCACCAAACTACATAATGTCTATTTTTGCCCTGGTGAATACCAGTTAAAGAGGAATTTTATTTTGAAACGTGCTGCGGCGGGTTATGCAGGGCCCTCAGGAAAAATCGTTTATCACTGATGAATTTGAACTGAATTTAAATTCACATTTATTTTCTTCTGAGTCAACCACAAAATGTACAAAATTCCAATAATATATAATACATCATGTACAGAGAAGGTGAAGAACACCCGGGAAGCGAATTTTACCGCTGGGGACGCCGAAGACAAAAAGAATGTACTAATAAGAACAGGTAATGTACAAATACACAAACATAAGTTATATAAAATGAAGGAAATTGGGGTAGAAGCAAAAAATGGAAAATATCATAGTGGAAAGGGAAAGGTTGGCATCTTTATCATGAAATGTTGCAAGGGTAACAAACCAAATCATCGTAAATTCGTAACTTTGTAAGAGTAGCAAGATGTAACAAAATGTTGACTTAGTTGGACTTAAAACTACTCAGCAAATACAAGGCAGTGCACATCTCATTTCCGTCCCAGTATTATGAGAGAAGAAGAAAAAGAAGGAATGTCACATTATATAGTCAGAGAGATAACACATTAGACATATTTTGCTTCCAAGTACTATACTGTGTACAAAAATGAAGCCAGCATGATGAACACATAGGCCTACTTAGCTGGTAATCAGATACAATTTCATCTTGCGTGAAAACGTTTGCAGCGAAAGTGAGTTTTGTATTAATTTGGTCAGGCAAAATATTCCATAGTTTGGGCCCAGAGTATCTGATATCCTATTGGAATCTCATAGTTCTGTGTTTTGGTAAATCAACGTGGTTAGCACTTCTAGTTTCGTATGTACATGTTCAGATGTATGAATATCCGAGTTGCCATTAAACAGATTGAGATCACTGAAATCATCTGGAAAAATGTTGTTTATACATTTTATGCATGAAAATACCTTGTTGGGGTAAGTTAATGTCACTAAATTTTAATAACTTTAAAAAATAAGGTAGGACCCGTGTGGGAGTAAGGGTGCATCACAGATAGGATATATACGAACGATCTTCTTCTGTAATATCGTAAGTTTTACAAAGTTTGTTTTGCAGGAGTTGGCCCAAATCAGATTACAGTAAGAAAAATAGGTAGGACACAGTATAACATACGGTTTTGCAAGAAATGTTATTCGATGAGGCCGGGGGCGGCGCTACAGGGGGCGACTGCCCACTATGAAAAAGAAGAATAAGAAAAGAAGAGAAAAAGAAGGGAAACAAAAGAGGAGAAAGAAGAAAGAACCGTATGGGAAAAGAGAGGGTTGAGTCATTTAATTATATAATACCCCTATTTTTTTCATTTAAAACGTAAATAACTCACCTATGGGTCATCTTGCCCCCTATCAAAATACTCTGGTTCCGCCCCTGGATGAGGCTACCATGTTGGGTAAACAACACTCCTTAATGATGGGAGATCAATAATGATGTAGGCCTAATTTATTTCGTTGTACTCCCCTTTCCTCTGCATCAATGATATCAGGAGGCTGTCATCATCCATGGGGTTCTCGCCCTCATCGGGTTCATCGAGTTCGTGGTCTCCGTCGTCGGGTCCGCTTTCTGCTGCAATGGACTCTGCTGCGGGGTATCCATACGAGTCGCTCCACACGATCTCATTGTGGTAAGATTTATTCTGACAAAATATGCTCCGGCGACAATTATTGCTTGTTTTTTTTTTTTTTGTTGTTGTTGTTTCCAATTCGATTTTAGGTTAGGTTCAGGATAAAGGTAACCCATAGTGTTTGATCTGGATATAGAATTCGGCCAGCATACAAATATGTATATTACAATCTCGTCCAATGCCATTTGGTCCAATTATCGTGTTTTCTACTATCATTTTGACCAATATACATAATCGTTAAATTTTCTACATAATCGTTCAATCAGTGTTTCGTCCATTGGCATTTTGACCATTAGGGTCAACCTCTAGGTGATGAGTAGACCATGAGAACATAAGACCAGCTGGGATTAGACGAAACGGCTATTGGACCAGATGATTATTGGACGAACCGAATATTAGACTAAGTGGTGTTTGGATCGAAAGGGTATTGACAAAATTTTCATTAGACCAAATGGTTTCTGGACGAAATGGTTGTAGACGAATTGGTCACTAGACGAAATGATTATTGGACCAAAGAGTCATCAGACAAAATGGTGATGGACGAAATGATGTTAGACCAAATGATGCTAGAGCAGATGACGATTGGATCAATTGGCTATAGACCATACGGTAATTTACCTAAGCAATCATCCGCTGGCGGATCCACGGTTTGCTGGATGGCTGTGTTTCTCCATTGAAAAAAAAAACTCAACAAAACCCACAAACAAACAGACAAGTAAACAATACAAAAACAAACAAACAAATAAACAAACAAACAAACAAACAAACAAGCAGAGGTAACTACAAGTACCTTGGCTTTATGTTCATTTTTCAAAAATACTTTGTGATTGTGTTTACCACAGAAACAAACAAGCCTTTCTATGAATAGAGGCGTTCATGCTCTTTTTTTTCCAGACCTTGAAAGGGCCAGGATGATTCCCGAGGAAAATTATTCCGGGTGAAGTAATGATTATTGCCTTCCCTCTCCCCCCCCCTTTTTTGCTACCCTTCCCCATCCTCCCCCGCCCGCAAAGACCAAGAGTAGAGGTGGTCTGGCTCAGTGGATAAGTCTCCGGACTTTGAACCATAAGGTCCGTGGTTCGAATCCCTGCTGCGGCATTAATGTCCTTTGGCAAGACATGAATCTACATTTGCCATGTCTTTCGGATGGTGACGTTAAAGGTCGGTCCCAGACGTAAATAATCATATTTGATTGATACACGTCTGTAAAAACCCAATTCAACAACAACAACAACAACCAAGAGGGGGGGGGGAGTTCGGGGAAATTAGAAATCATGTTCCTGGGAAAAATTACTGATGGGAAGAATGCCACCCCCATCATTCATAAAATCAAGGATCCGCCACTGACCATTCATTATTGATGAGTTGATTCTATAGAAGCAATTAGACAATTTTATCTTGTTCGAGAAGATTAAACGCACTTTCCTCGATTAAGGCTATTCGGTGAATGATGTACACTTTTCAATACACAAAATAATTATGAAAACTCGATGGAACTGTCGTGACAGCAATTTTTTAATTTTGACAATGAATGTCCCTTTTCATGAGCCCTTTGAATACTGAAATCCTGCACTCCCTTTAGGTTTTGTACAGGGACCATCCGGTATCAAAAGGCAAAGAGAGGGGCGTTTTCATCGAAGGACAAAGGAAAATCAGTTGTGTTCATGCGACTGAAATTATACGTTTCATAGCGTATACCGATCTGCACCTATTTCTCTACGTACAGATCAGTGTATAAAGCCCACCGCACATAATACGATCCGACTGCGACCCGATTTTCGAACAAATGGCATTTTACATTAAATATGAAAATTTAAACACGTAGAATTATCTTATTTGAAGTTCGGAATAATGATAGGAATACTAAAATCAAAATTTTTATTAACTGCAAGCCTTTTGGTAGGAGTAAAGGCCGAATCGGCTTCAAATCGTAGCCCATCGCAAGATTCTATGACGTCACTACGATTTAGAATTGAGTTCGCTTTTATTCCTGCAGGGAGGCTCGCACTAGCCTGGAATTCGGATTTTAGTATTCATACGACTATTCGGAACTTTGATCATTAAGATTTTACATTTTTGAATGTTCATATCAAATGCTATAACAAAATTTTCAAGGATCTGATCGCAGACGGATCGTATAGTGGGCGGTAGGCTTTGACCCCTATATAAATGTTAACTGCTAGTATGGCTATAATTGTTACTATCATCATTATTATCATATTCGCCATTAGTTTTGATCTTGCATTTCAAAGTGGGAAAAGGACAGTGTCTGACCCCTTCATGTATAGCCACGATAACAATTAGTGGAATCTCGTATAAATTATCATTTTCGTTTGATTCCACTAAGAGTGAATAACAAATACAACACATAATGATAGCATGAAACATAAATTGAAAAAGAGAATGATCGATGTTTTTATAACTTTTGTAACTCTAGTCGGGAACTAAAATTTGTATTTCGTTCTCTTTCGCATCTCTTTTATCTTGCAGTAAAGATCCGATTACTAATGATTTGACGTCCTGGCACTTCTGATAGAGGGCGCAGTTTGCATTGGAACTTCATGCATCAGAATTAAAGTCTGCACATTTTCTAGCGCTATTTCGGTTGCGTTACCTGCATGCGTTGATCAAACCAAGAAGTTTTAAGAGCTGGAATCCCAAATGGCAACAAATTATCTCAAGCAGCTGTTCCTTTCTTTATGTGTGCTGCTGCCTTTGATGTCCGAGGTTCGATGCCGCCAACATCATGGAAAAGTTTGAGCAGTGATTTTTGTCACAAATGAAATATCGTCAATATTTCACTTTTTATTTGAATTGACAGAGAGAAAATTGAACAGATGATAAAATATGAATAAAAAAGCCTCTTGTGTCCATAAAATTGTGTATGTCGCATGATAGCAGTTTTAATTTGTGAAAAATAGTAAAATTTCACAATCCCCAAACCCGCAATTTGACACTTTTCCGATTACTTCCTGCAAACGAAAATAAAAAGTGAATTTGTTTAAGTACAGTTATTCATGATGTATAATATGTCAGACATGCCCAGTCGAGTAATTTTAATTCATTCAGTGGGGGGGGGGGGGGGGGGGGGGGGGGGATTTGCACCATTTAAATCGCTTGCCTCATGTAAAGGTAAGCACTGTGAAGGCCTACTGCTCGCATAATCAGACGAGTGGTAGCGAAAAGTAATTATCATTACAAAAGCGTATTTCCCTCTAAATAGCCCGTAAGTTTGAAGCCAGGCATGAATCTTTTGTCTACGCATCTGCAAGGAAGATCCAGTTAAGCACATGCCCGACATATTTTCTCCTGGCGGCATCGAACATGGTTCAACGGGAATAAACCACTGAAGGGGGTTAATGCATGCTCCATGCAGCACTTCAGTGCATTGTTTGGGATTCACATTTTACATGATTGATTGATTGATTGATTGATTGATTGATTGATTGTTATCAATTTTCATTTCCATATCAACGAAATTTACAATGTAAAGCAAAATACAAAATTCAGAGATGAAAAAGGGAACCCACTGCCCACTGGAAAGCACAGCTTGATATCGCTCTCGTAATCTCTTTGAAAAAAAAAGAGTGAATGCATTCACTCTGTTAAGGGTGAATTTAAGAACAGAGTGCATATAGAGTGAAATAAGAGTTAATTAAGAGTAAAAAATTATGATATTCATTGTTTTAGGGGTGACCTCAGTGATCACACATACAAGGATTTTGAGTGATGACTGTGGTCATCCCTGAAAGAGTGAATAAAGAGGGATTATCACAATCTTTATTTATTTATATATTTTTATTTCTCATATTTATACAGAGTAGCCTGTTCAGCTCAGTATACATGGAATATAACAACACAAAATGAAATTATGTACATATAAAAGCAATTAAAAAAGCTGGTCTTCCACAGGGCTCTGCTGGTAAAAGATAACCTCAATAACATGAACGTTAACAATAACAAAAGATTATGGTTACGATGAAAGGAAAGTGAGGGTGAAATTGATTTTTTTTTTTTTTACTCTTAATACACTCTTAATTCACTCTAAATGCACCCTCTTCTCAGATCCACTCCTAACAGAGTTTTAAAGAGCGTATGGCACGTCGACGATTGCCTCAGTTGCTGACGCATTCCTGCGTCAGAGAAATGACGCCTTGTGTATGTACAGCGTGCATTTTTTCATCTTCATTCATTTTATGATTAACCCATAGCAGTGCAGTGTCTCCATTTAGTGAAATTTTAGCAGTATCTTTTGGATCCAGAATGCTAGGAAATACACATTTTCCGTAAGCAGGAAGGGAAAAATCCAGTGAAATTTTTTTAGTTCATTTCCAATGTAGTATAATGTGCTGTTCTTGAATAAGAGCGATGTAATTGTAACTATTCTTTAAGCTCTCTGAATTGGCAATGCAGTGTAAAACATGTAATCACTATTTTCATGGGCGAATTGGCAATTTTTCGGTCACCTTTTGTAATTTTCTTTCAAATGTTATTGTTATACACATTTATTTCTTTGATCTCCGTGGAGGAAAGGATGATAATTTTTTTAAATAAATAATTGTTGCCAATTTTAGGACGCAAATGAGATTAACTTAAATCTAAAGAAAAATCTCTACTGCTTTGGGTTAAACTGGATGGACAACAAAATTCTTCGAACTGAGCTTATTGTCCGTTCCACGCAAAGCGTCGTTATCTGACGTAGACATGCGTCAGCAGCTGGTGTGGTTCTTGACGCAACAAAATTCATGAGGGTAGCATCTTACAACGCAAAAAGAATAGTGTTTTTTTTAAATAACTGGGTTAGGTGACCTTCACAGGCTTGATTGAAGCAAATGATAATGTAATGGCGTCTCGGATTCAGACGGAATACAGTGCTTAATAGTTGAATGTTCTTGCTTGTTCATAATTATAGACTGTACATTTTCTAATTAAGATTGCTATGCTAAGATTGCTATCATATTTAAACAAAACGGTTTTAATACAACGCAAAAAGAACAGTGTATAAACATGTTTTTTTTTAATAAAAAATAATACTTAGGTTAGGGAACCTTTACAGGCTTGATTCAAGCAAAACATGGTGTCTCGGATTCGGACGGAATACAGTGCTTAATAGTTGAGCGTTCTTGCTTGTTCATAATTATAGACTATACATTTTCTAACTAAGATTGCTATGCTAAGATTGCCAGTATCATATTTAAACAAGAAAAGGGTTTTGATACACCGATGTCTTTCACTTCATTTTGAGCTGAGTGATAAAGTCTACTTCAGGATTTCTTACCATTTCAAATTTGCTATTTTTGAATACTAGTGAAATGTAGTCTTTCAGTGCTTAAAGTGTAGGCCTACAACCACCTGAAATAACAATAACAACAACAACATGACTCCTGTCTTGAGCATGTGGGATCAATGAAAGAGTTCTGTACTAGCCAACTGCTTGATAAATTATCAAAATTCTTGTTGTCAAAGCATTGAGAGTGAATTTATTTCTGAGGAAAGAAAATACATGGCGCACGCTTGAGTTGGGGAAAACGATTACAATTCGTTATTCCGAAGGTTCCTTATTCCGAAGGTTCGTTTATGCCGAAGGCTCGTTAGTCCGAAAATGAAATAAGGTCGTTAGTTCGTTAGTTACTAACGAACCTTATTTCATTTTCGGAATATCGAACCTTCGGAATAACGAACCCTATTTCATTTTCGGATTAACGAACCTTCGGAATAATGAACTTTCGGAATAACGCCACAAATATTCTGATTAACGAACTCTTTTTAATTTTCGGACTAACGAACATCTGGGTATACGCAATTTGCGTGTTTCGGAATAACGAACCTTCGGAATAACAAACCTTCGGAATAACGAACCTTCGGAATAACAAACCTTCGGAATAACAACATGTGGGTATACCTGGGGAAAACGGGAACATAATAATAATGTAAAGTTTCTCGACATCAAATTTTTACAAGTTAGTATGTGTATAGTGTTTGAGTGCCTTTTATATATTTTGCTTGTCATTTATCATTGTGCAGTAAAAGTGAAATGGTATTTTCAGTGAATTAAAATTCAAAACTTTGTCTCAAAGTATTGTTGAGCCTACCATAATATTGCTTTATTCGAGGAAAAACATACATAGTGCACGCATGAGATGCTTTTGTGTGTGTGTGTGTGGGGGGGGGGGGGGGATAGGAACATAATATGCAATTTTTTTCTTTCAATGAATTAAATTGGAAAAACTTTTGCTCTCAAAGCATTTGAATTCTGAGGAAAAAATACAAGGTGCACGCGTGGGTTGGGGAAAATACGAGCATAATATGAAAATGTTGCCGTGCATTAAATTACCTTAGACCATCATCTGCATTTTAAAAGGACCATTATTTACCAGTTAGTTTATGTAATTAATGCTGGAATGTCCTTTAGATTTTGTTTGTCATTTATCATTGTGCAGTTAAAGTCAGTTGGTACTTTTAATGAATTAAAAATTCCAATCTCTTCGTCTCAAAACATTGTGAAACATTTAGCGTCATTCTTTCTGAGGGAGAAATACACGGTGAACGCGTGAGGTGGGTCAAACGGGAAGATTATGTAAATAAATCGTGATCGCTCCTTCTCCTCAATTGCACCTATAGCTCTGGAACACCCTTGCCAATGTTGTCCGTGATGCCCCCTTCCTTTGATTCTTTTAAATGTAGACTTAAAACGCACCTCTATTCTTCATACTTTTGTTAACTTTTATGTAATCTAATTTCTCTTGTATTGTGAATTAGTGTAATGTAATTGTAATATAAGGTAGTGTAATTTTAGTTCAGGTACTTTTAGGTAATGTAATGTAAAGTAATGTAAGGTAATTTAAGGTTATACATTCAACGTACTTCTTTATTAATTTGATATGTAAAGCGCATTGAAATATTTCATAATGCGCTCTGTAAATGTACGCACTATTATTATTATTTTATAGAATCAAACTTTCCCTGGAATAGGACTTTGAATTTTAAAAGGAACACGATATGGGTCTAAACATATTTCCAATGATTGAAGATGAGGTGGAAGAGCGGTACCTTCACATTTGATCCCTAATGATATTTATGATAAGAGTTAAAGGGAAAAAAACATGGGGAAAATCAATTTTAATGAAAAGAGAGGATATAGAGAGAAGCAATTTTTAAAAAGTTCCATCAAAATCTTTTACAAAATGAGAAAGTCATGAAAGTTTGACAAGTCTCGGTTTACTTTCTATGGCTACCCTCAAATTGTCAATGTTGCTTCTAAATGGCAGGCATAGAAGGACAACTCTCAGGATGTTTGGTACACAAAATTTCATATTTTCTCCATTATCTCTCATTTAGCCTGAGGGGCAGCCTGCTCTCCTTCATAGCTCAAGAGATATCATGGGAAAATGTATTTGACACAACATTATGTTGATTTCACAAAAAGACAAGCAGCATGTTAGAGATAATGGAGAAAATATGAAATTTTGTGCACAAACCATATTATGAGTTGCCCACAAAAACCTGCCATTTTGAAGCAACATTGCCAATTTGAGGATCGCCATAGGAAGTAAATCACGACTTTTCAAACTTTCATATAGCTTTCTCATTTCGTAACCGATTTTGATAGAACTTTTTTAATTGCTTCTCTATATCCTCTCTTTTCATTAAAATTGATTTTTTTTCCTCCCAGGGTTTTGGTTCCCTTTAAAGAATAAGAAGAGCGTCAGATCAATAATAACTCTTGCAGGAAAGCGTGAAATAGCACAAATTAATCAAATGTGTCATCACATGCTCATATTTTCGGTTTCAAATCCTTGAAGAAAGGCTGCAGATGAATCCAGCAAGTTAAGAGAGAGAGAGAGAGAGAGAGAGAGAGAGAGAGAGAGAGAGAGAGACAGAGAGAGAGAGAGAGACAGAGAGAGAGAGAGAGAGACAGACAGACAGAGACAGAGAGACAGAGAGACAGAGAAAGGTATAAAGTCATTCTTGAATTACAAAACAGTGTGTTCACTACGGAAAATTATTGTTTTGTATGCCCTTCATTTCCCCGAACAGAATGTGAATGGAGAAGGGTAGGAGGAAATGGCGGGACATGAGAAATCACTCTCTCCCCCTCCCAACGCCTATGTTGGGTGGAAATGTTCCGACCCCCACCCTCCTTTCTGCCCATCCTGAATCCGCCCCTCGAGCTGTCTTGCAACTTTACACACAGTACCTCCAGATACTCCATAAATATTATTATGAACTTGGAAGATAGTTTATCAGTTTAAAGGTTCGCAGGAGTTCGACTACACAAACGCCATTTCAGCCGCGGCTTATATGTCGGCAATGGCACCTCCACAAAACAACAATGGAGCGAGGCAGAGAAGTTGGCTATCAAAGGTAAGTTGATCACAAATCTTTTTCATTTATGAACCATCTTTTCCCCGGCTATAGCTTCGGAAGTTCGTGGTTCGATTTCATTCTCAAAGAGCTTCCAAACATATGTGAATGAACTATGATTTTGAACGAATTAGAAAAAAGGTTAGATAATCAGATAATTTAACCACTATTTTGGAGTGGAGTCCATTATGATTTGGATTGAACTTAACATGCTTAAACTGCGAAGGGAAGTGATCCCCAATGTGACTCTTAAAATTGCTCAGCTAAATTCATATCATGAAATATATCTATATTTGACATAGTCGGGCAGAGTAGTGCAAATTAGATCGGATACAATGTTGGATATTCATTATCCGGTATCTTCATGACCATGATGACGTAGAGTCTGAGGACCTATATGATATCGAGCATTTTCAGAGAAAGACGAAAATTAATGTACTGGGATGACATGACCCAGTTTCCCTCCATATTTGGTGATAAAGTACTTATCAATTATTTAAAAATGCATCCATGTTGATAAGTCTAAACGAGTTTTGGCCTCATTTCAAATCAAGCATGCATCAGGAAAAACATCTAAACAAAATTATTAAGAAACACTCAAAAGAAATATCGTGCATTGAGAACTTCAACGAGAAGTAAATTTATTTTGAGCTCAAACTAGGAATATACATGTATAATACTAAGCAATCGTCTTCATGGTCTTATCATTTATAACTTTAAATTCAAAATGAATTCATACAAAGTAATATCATCTTTAAATAAATTGTATCATCAAACTATTATTATAATGATTTCAACAGAATGCATACTAAATTATTCATGCATCAAGTATATTATAGACTTATGGTTTCTCTTTCTTGCTTCGTGCATGTGTGCACGATGAAGCGGTGTATAGAAAACGGGCTTTTAGATAAATTACATTTCGACGTCAACAATCGATCAAGCAAATCATTATTTTCGCCATGGCAAATTGAACATAACATTGTTTTCCCTTTTTGGAGAAATCACTATATCCCGACATGATATAATAAATGCTCCGACCCCCGGTTATAGCACCGCAATTTCGTGGGTCCATTTTACAGGGGCTGCGGAACATTTAAAAAAATATATTTTTATTGGGGGTGGGGGGGGGGGGGCTGACACCCAAACAGGTGAGGTCCAGGGGACTGAGCTCCCTGAATCCCTTGGGGTTCCCTATGAGGAATTTAGATATAAAGTTTTAAAATTTATAGTTTTTCTTTTTTTCCTTCCCCCATTTTACCCGAAATTGTTTGTGTAGGTGTGTGTGTGTGTGTGTGGGGGGGGGGGGGGGGGCTGCAGCCTCCCCGCCTCCATGGCCCCTGTTTTATACTCCAAGAGCTTCAAAATATGAGAGTGCACTGAACTATGACTCTGAACCACTATTTTGGAGTGGAGTCTACTAAATGGCGGACTGAACTTAAACTGCGAAGGAAGTGAGGCCCTATGAGATTCTTAAAATTTAGTTTTTTTTCAGCTAAAAGTATTGTTTCGATCTGCGTTAACATACAATATCAAATACAAAAAGCACAAAACTTACAGGACAATATACATGTACGTCCAGACTGAAATGTAACTTAACTTACATATAGGCCTAACATCAGTTGTTTTTTTTCTTCTGATCTTTGTGAAGAGAAATCCAGCCTTTCAGTACCGGGCTGGCATCATCATAGGTACTGTGCAGCTGGTAGCAGGCATCTTCTCTGTTATACTGTCCGGTGTATCGTACGTTTACAACCAACAGGGCGTGGTCCCTTACCCTGCTGTGGGAATCTGGGCAGGAATCTTGGTAAGATTCTTAGAAAAATGTGCCAGTTATACAACCCCTTTTTGTCCCGTATCTAGAACCCTGCAGAAAAGGGGTTCTGAAAGGGTTCTTTATATTTTCAAGAACCCCAAAAGGTTCCTTGTACAACCAATAATGGTTCTAAAAGACCCCTTTAGAACCCTTTAGAGAACCTTATTAATAGGCTAGTTAATGGTTCTTTGAAGAACCTTTAAAGGTTCCAAATGTGGGACAAGCAAGGTTCTAATTAGCACCATTTTAGAGTGAGTATTGTTTGGTATAGGCGCTGAACTATTGGAGAGAAAGAGAGAGAGAGAGCGAGAGAGAGAGAAAGAGAGAAAGGGAGAGAGAAAAGGGAGAGCGAGAGAGAGAGAGAGAGAGAGAGAGAGAGAGAGAGAGAGAGAGAAAGAGATGGTCTAAGGCACTGGTAAAATTAAAGGGTTAACATCCGCCCCATGCCTCTAACTGTAATCCCAGTTGGCATAATGGAACCATGGTAACGGCTGGCCCGGATTCGCCCCTGATACGGGAATTCTTAAAACTGCCCAGGTGTTTTGTGCAATTGGTACACTACAGCCAGGTCCTTAGATATTTTATTCATTTCATTTATTTCCAGTTTTATTTTCATTCAGGGTTGCCTCTTCAGTTGTACAAACTGCTATCCTGAAATCAAAACAATACATACAACCTGCAATATTTACAAAAATATGAAAAGCAAAACAACAATTTCAAAAAGTTCAAATACATATAGAGATTCATTTGCGTAAGGACCATGATGAAATATTTACAAGAAAATGGAGAAGTACAATGAAGTACAAGCTGTTCATGATTATGTCCGTGATAAATACAAATAATGCTATAGTTATGGTTATGTTTCATTCCTCGAGTTTCACCGAAAAGATGGTATTACTTAGTTTATTGGCGAAAGATTGTTTGCTATTCAACTACATATATCCAAGAAAACAATATACCTTAGTAGATTCAAATGAGTAAAACCAACAATCTCTGATTTTGTATCTTTAGTGCTGAAATCATACAACATGGAAAGGTATAGCTACACAAACAATGAAATAGCGGTTCATGATAACTGGTGGCAGGGCATGGCTCATGCAGCGGATATCCGCATGATATTAATAGTGTCGAGTATTAAAGCCAGAGCGAACTGGCACCCTTGTATGGGATTTTGAAATAGCGCCCTCTCAGTCCTAAACTACTGATTTTGTCCCCTTTTTGCTCCCAGCATGCTCTATTCTGATCAATGAGAGCTTTATTTTTTGAGTAACATCTGTTAAAATGTATTTGTATTCATACTAAGGAAATACACGAGAAGCCACAAAGGATATAATGTTTCTAAGAGTCTCTGGTTATGAGTAGCCGTAAGTTGGCGCTGTTGTGAATACATCATAATAAGGGTCAGTTCACTGTTGCTTTAAAAGTAGGATGCTGTTATGTAAATCCGACGCGACGTGTAATTTCCGCTATATATACATGATATATGCATGTATCTGTATTTAAATTATGAAGTGACTAATGATATACCATTAAACGTGATAATAGTGATAATAATGGTAAGTCCTGAAAGTTGGTATCCATTGTTACAATGTTTAATACACCAAAATACCCTCTGTCCTAATGTCGTTCCCAAATTTTCGTTCTTTGTGTTCATCAGTTCTACATCCCTGCTGGTATTCTTGGTTTCGTCGCTAAGAAAAGACACACCTACTTGGTAAGGTTTCATTTACTTCTTTCACCAGTGTGACATTTTTTTTTTTTCATGTTCAAAGGGCCACTGCAACCCAAAGTCAAGTTGATTCCTATTGATGTGCAGGGCCGAATACAACTCATATTTTCTTATTCAAACGTTCAAAAATGTTTCATAGAATTTTGGATAATTTTTTATTAAAAAAAAAAAAATGCTTAGCAAGTTGAAAAAAAAATGATTTCAAAAATTGTTTAAAAAATCTATGAATCACATTTAGATGTTTGAATAACAATATATGAGTTGTATGCAACCCTGCCCATCAACAAGAATCAACTTGCATTTTGGTTGTAGGGGCTTTTTAATTATAGTCTTTTTAAAATGGATTCCCAAAACTGATTCTTAGTCTGTGTCCTTTTGCTTTATGACACTTGTTCAATGATACAGCGAATCAGCCACCACTTACAAGCTATGCTTTTTGGCTGACTTCCTGTCATTTTTAATTCCGAGTCAGATTGACACGGAAAAGGGTAAATGACCCGGAATAGGGTCATAAAGACTTATTTCCGGGTCATTTTTGACCCGAAATGGAGTGTGGCCCCAACGGACCCTTTTCCGTGTCGAATTTGACTCGGAATTTTTTAGAGTGAATGTTTGTTTTGTTTATTGTCAAATTTGAAATTTCGTTTGTTAAGTTGAGATTATGTTATCCCATGTGTATATTGTTAGGTACTTCTGTTGTATGAATATACTCACTATGAACATGGCGGACAAAGAAAGCGGACAAAATAAACAACCTCTCATTCTACCCTTCACAATGGTTCTGGTAGTCAAAAGAACATCCCTTCACAGCTATTATGTTTAATCATGTAGTTCCAGGTGAATATGCATGTGACACCTGATCCACATATTTTAGACAATAGCAGTGAAGGGATGTTCTTTTGACTACCAGAACCATTGTGAAGGGTAGAATGAGGGGTTGTTTATTTTGTCCGCTTTCTTTGTCCGTCATGTTCATAGTGACTATTTCGTTTGTATTTTGTCATGAGTAATGAGAAACTATAAACTAAACTAAACTAAACTAAGCTAATGTCCGGCTCGGAGGATATTTTCAAATGATGATAATTCAGTCCTATTTTTAGATTATCGAGGATAGAGAATAGGCCGTCCCTTTTCTTAGATCTTAAATCAGGGATTGCTTCATATTCCCATTATTCATCAGGGGCGGATCCAGGGAAGACGAGGACCCCCTTTTATTATTTTTTTTATTTAGCTTATCAGCGAATTTCGCGTGTGAGATAGACACCTGAAAACGGTCAGGACCTTTTTTTTTTTTTTTTGCTTGTCAGCAATATTTTTTTTCGAGTAAAACCATATAGAGTTACATACGCACTGTTCTCCGAATTTATGGGTAAAACAGTCACCTGAAAAGCCGATCGTGCCCCCCCCCCCCCGACTGAATTCTGGATCTGGCGCTGTTCATGATCGTCCTCATATATAAAGTAAACAATTTTTGTTCTACTCTTATTTCTGGAACTGACAGTAAACCTATTCGCAATACACCAGTCTTGCATCTCCTCCTTGTACTATAATGTGGCGTGATCATGGTATGGACATTCTTAGAATAGCTCGGAATCATCTTCAAAATAATGTGTACTGCAAGTCGGTCACGAGCTGAAAGCGACACTGCAAACCTGAACAGATTCTTGGCTCTAATCCAATTGTATACGCCGATTTTTTCACCACTTTGAATGATAATAATAATAATATTAATAATGATAAACATTTTACGTGTAGCGCATAACACATTATATGCGCTTTGGAAAGGAGAAGAAAGAGAAAATAGGTCACTAAGTTCACTTTGTTAAGCTAAGATACATTTTGAAAAAGTGTTTTAAGGGCAGATTTAGAATTATCTTTTTCTCAGAGAGTCTGGGAGGCTATTCCATAAAACTGGGGCAGCATGAGCAAGTGAACGTTCACCATGTTTTTATCAGAATGGGAGGTATACAATGAACAAATTCTTTTTACATGATCGAATATGTCTTGTTGGGTTTGTAAGCAGTGAGTAAATCATTCAAATACGAAGGGTCTAGTCCATAAAACGTTCATAGGCGAGTAACAAAATCTTGAACTGGATTTGATACTGGACTGATCACCAATGTTAATTTCGTAAGACAGGATTATAACGAAGATAATAGTATTAAAGCTCTCTCAGATCTAGAACACACCTTGTAAACCGTTTGCGCAATATGACCGATAGTTTCAAAAGCTTTGTAGTAATTAAAAGACAATCAAGCATGCATTTTACATAATAATAATGATGATAATATAATAACAATAGTAGTAGTAGTAGTAGTAGTAGTAATAATAATAATAATAATAATAATAATAATAATAATAATAATAATAATAATAATAATAATAATAATAATAATAATAATAATAATAATAATAATATTAATAATAATGATGATAATGATAGTAATAATTCTTTTTTACCCAGGGAAGCCTCTTCAGTACTATGTACTGTTTTCCCAGAGGGCCCTGCAAGAATATAATTACCCTGGCTTTAGCTCGAGCAACCGTAGCGCTTCGTGCATTCAAGGAATAAATCCTACCAGTCAATTATCATAATGACACAATTAATCAAAGCAATCACTTAGAGACTGCTACTCTTATTCTTTTTGAAAACCACATTGGTATCAATATCAGGCCCCGTTTCATAAAATTTTTTATCAATAACAAGTTGCAACAACTGTTACAAGCTATTGAAATCCTTGCATCTGATTGGCTGCGAGCAAATTTGTCATAGAAATGTGGCAGTTGTTACTGATAACAAGTTTTATGAAACGGGGCCCTGAAAGCGGTATTTCATAAAGCTGTCATTGGCCGATTATCAATGATACATTATTTTCTTGATGATGATTATTATTAATGCTCCTGCAACAATATATAAGTCTCCGCGTGTGACTAATGCCCTTCTGTGTGCTCTCAACAGGAGTACAGAGCAGGGGTGGCGCTGAAGGGGGGGGGCAGGGGGCGACCACCCATATGACTTTTAAGCGATAAAAGAAAGAGGAGGAAAAGAAGAAAAAGGAGGAAGAAAAAGGAAGAAGAGTATGGGGAAAGAGAGGGCTGGGTCATGCAACTATATAAAAATCCTTTCGTTCATTTAAAACGCAAATAAATTGACCCATAGATCATCTTGCCCCCTATCATATTACTCTGCCGCCGCCCCTGGTACCGAGTGTCTCCTTCATTGACATTACTGAAGTATCTTTTGGTCCAGATTATTAGGAATTACACATCATATATGAGCAGAAAAAAACCCAACATTTCCTGAAAAGTTAGTATATTTCCAAATGCATATGTCATGTATGTTGTGCCATGCTCGAACAAGAGCGATTCAATTTCAACTAGTCATTAAACTCTCTAAATTGGCAATGCAGTGAAAATTATGTAATCACTATAATATATTGGCAGTGTTTTAATTAAATTTTACAGTTATCATTCATTTTGGTTCATTTTCATTATTATTTTTCATAATCACTATTGATATCGTCATCCTCATTTTCATCACTACCAATAATATCATTGTTATCGTTACGATGAGGATTACTATTAAACCTCAACTGCCGCAATATTGGTTTTCACTCCTATAGGTCATCCTGTACATGACATGGTGCATCATGGTGGCAGTGATAGCATCGGTGATGATCATCGTCGAAGGCTTGGTGGCAGGGGTGGAGTCGTTTGTCTTCGTCTGTAAGAGGTTTCTATCCCTCTCGCTTTTCGACTGGCTGGGCATTCTGGGCCTAACCGATGACTCCATCGAGTTGGGGTGCAGGCAACTCGGTATGGAGGTGAGCTCCTGTGTCCAGTAGACGGGGAGGGGGGGGGGGGGGGTGGGGGTGGGGGGTGGGGGTGGGGTCATAAAGTGATCGTAAAGTTACGCATGACTTTACGAACGACTTGAATATGAAGTGCCAAGTGGGATGCCCGAAATTCTTCCTGACCATTAAACAAAGTGCGACTGCATTTCCCATAATCTCAATTAAATTTTGGTAAAAAAATATACTTCCCGATAAAAATGTTTGTAAACAATAGTAATATTATCTACGTCTGCATAATTGTACTTTTCGCTGACGCAATTTACAATGATCAGATGATTGAGAATCCCATTTGGTTTGGCATATCTTTCTAGTCGTTCGTAAAGACATTCGTAACTTTACGAACAGCTTTATGAAGCACCCCCCTATTTACTAATGTTATTAAAACTTATGCACGCTTCTCTCCAGAACCCTCGGTTACGAACTATTCAGTTCACCTATTATGTATAATGGCATCTGAATAGATGGAATCCGGTTTGCATAAATTAGTTGCTGCTATGTCGGGCAAGTTATGGCAAGCTTCTTTGTTTTTAAGGGAAACGTTTGTTCAACAAGTATGCATAAAATTAGTAAACAGGTCTATTCTTTGTTTATTTTTTAATTTCATTTTTTTCAACTGAAAAAAACCCTTTTTCATCGCCCGAGCTGCATGCTCCCGTTGTATTTTGATAAACCGAATGAATGAAAAGTAATAATGTAATAAAGGAGTTATTGTTGGGGTTTCCCTATCCTCGATATCACACTCTCTCTCATTCTTTCTTTCTCTCCCTTCCTCTTATCTTTTCTGTCTTTAATTTTCCTCTCATTATTGCTTTTAATAAGAGGACATGGATATCCAAATGAGCAAGGAGTTTCAACCGGTTTCCTTTGTAGTGAAACGGGGGCTAGAACTCACTAATTCTATCATTAGATGTTATCATTGTTATTATCACTATCATCGTTATCATCATAAATATTATTACTAGTGTCATCATTATCATGATCGTTTTTATTATAATCATCATTATCACCATCACTACCTTTATTATAAATCCCTTTCCCTAAATGCATCGTCTTTAGGAAGCCGTGTTCATCCACGGTTTACTAGCTTTCAACAGGTCATGATGATCATGATCATGATCATCATGATCATCATCATCACCATCATCACCATCATCATCACCATCATCATCATCATCATCACCATCACCATCATCTTCTTCATCATTATCCTCCTCCTCCTCCTTATTACCTCTGCCATATCTTTCAATGAATGCATCATTTTCAGGAATCGGCGTTCATCCACGGTCTCCTAGCTTTCATCGGGTGTCTTGAGTTCGTGGTCTCCGTGGTTGCTTCAGCCTTCACCTGCGATGGCTTGTTCTTCCAAAAGTCCACACGATCAGGTCTTCCGTAGCATGGTATATTCCTATAATGCTAGCCAAACTTTTATGACAACGGAGCCCAATATTTGCTTTAAATAATTAATAATACCAGATCATGTGATTATTATTTGATAAAACCCAAGTCTTTCCTATACTTAAATATTTAAAAGCTGTATATTACATCTCTCTACAAGAAATGTGTGTTATTGGAATAAAATAACTCGAGAGAATAACATCTTAGTATTTCAAATTGATTTTGTTGATATAGAGGGTGATGTTCGTTATTCCGAAGGTTCGTTAGTCCGAAAATGAAATAAGGTTTGTTATTCCGAAGATTCGTTAATCCGAAAATGAAATAAGGTTCGTTATACCGAAGGTTCGTTAATCCGAAAATGGAATAAGGTTCGTTATTCCGAAGGTTCGTTAATCCGAAAATGAAATAAGGTTCATTACTCCGAAAATAACTAATGAACTAACGAACCTTATTTCATTTTCGGACTAACGAACCTTCGGAATAACGAACCTTCGGAATAACGAACCTTCGGAATAAAGGCCCCGTCACATATTAGCGAATAGAGCTAGCATAATTATGCCTAGCGAACGTCTATTATTTTTTTTAAAAGACCAGATACGCTCAAATACGCTCAAATTTTTGGCCAAAATTTGGTTCTAAAGGCCCCGTCACATATTAGCGAATAGAGCTAACGAATGCCTAGCGAAGAGCTATTTTTTGGAAAAGTCCAGATACGCTCAAATACGCTCAAATTCTTGGCCACAATAGGGTTCTAAATTTTTGAACATGTCCAAAATAGAAAATCGGCTCCAGCGTATGTCTGCGAACACCTACGAACAGCTAACGAATACCACGTACGTCAAACGTGTCACGAACGAATGGCAACGAACACGAACGCATGTCCTAATTTTCGAATACGTGAGGCATTCGTTTGCTCGATTCGCTAATATGTGACGGGGCCTTAAATTTTTGAACATGTCCAAAACAGAAAATCGGCTCCAGCGTATCTCTGCGATTACTGCGAACAGCTACCAACAGCTAACGAATATCACGTACGGCAAACGTGTCACGAACGAATGGCAACTTACGAGAACGTATATCAAAATTTGCAAATACGTTGGGCATACGTTGGCTAGATCCGCTAATATGTGACGGGGCCTTAAACGAACCTTCGGAATAACGAACTGTAACCGATATAGACGCTATAAACGCTACAAACAGAGACTGAATCACAGTCTTGAAGGATAAAAAAACAACTTTGTACAGTCTATACTCAGTTCAAATAAAATCTGTGGGGGAAATTGCTTTTGAGAACTGATTGACCTCTCAAATCTCAGATTCGGTGGTCTAAACTGTAATTTTCTAATAATAATAATAATAATATACAGTTCTTGTATAGCGCATATCACATTATGATATAACGTCTCTATGCGCTTCCAAAGGACTTGGATATTATTACCCCAGAGGCCGTAGATTTTTTTTTTTTTGCAGCATATTACCACTTTATGCAGGCAGTTATTCACGGTAACCAAACCCTTCAAGTGTTTTTTGTTCAAAAGCTCACTATGGAGTCCTGAACTCAGTATGTATTTTTCTCACTTTTTGCCTGATTTCTTAATTATCTGTACTGTACAGCCACCGAATTATACTAACCGGTTTCTGTTGTTAGAGGACGCTTTTCCTTTCACGATTTTCATCGGTAATTGTACGACATATAGTGTGTATGAGGAATGAGGAATTGTATGTACACAAAATCATAAGAACTAACTCACATTAATATCGTACTAATCGATCAGTCATGAATATTCTGCTTTATATTGCGCACATTTCTGTCAAACTATCAAAGGATATCGATTATTGTGTTATCATCTGCACACACGGGATCCTTGGTTGATAGGGCCGATTAAGGCTGAGGTTTAATAGAAAGTATTTGTGGGCCTCTATCCCCTCTAATTTTCAGAAGAGAAACACATTTGCTATTGTGTTATAGTTACTAGCAGTTTTGACAATATGAACGAAAAAGTAATTATAGTTGATAGCAGGGCGGCGCTAAATGGGGGGGGGGAGCGGTCGCCCTTCCCCTATGATTTATCAAGGGATCAAAGAAGAAGAAGAAGAAGAAGAAGAAGAAGAAGAAGAAGAAGAAGAAGAAGAAGAAGAAGAAGATGATGATACAAATTTATTGTACTCTCATAAAAACCTCGAAGCTTTAAGTAGAACCGTCAATACTGATTTGTTGAATGTTTGTGATTGGTTTACTGCTAACTGCTAATTGGTTTACTGAGGCCGTCGTCAACATCAAGCAGGTCGCTCATGACGACGGTCTCCTGCGTTCTGAAATTAAGTTAAATAATATTTTTCATATACTTTTTTATATTCAGAAAGAGATTGTAAATGATACGTGTGTCTAAAATGTATATGTATATAAATCTATGCAATAATTGATTATGTTGTATTGTGTTGAACATGTTGAACGCAGAAATAAATTTCAAGCAAACTAATTAACAGTCAATTATAAGAAATCGGTCCAAAATTCTGGAATGACTTATCTGAAACTATGAGAAAATCTTTGTCTCTTGCAGGCTTCACTTGGAAGCTCAAGAAATGTCTGATATCTAATTACAATTCATGACTAGGGCTCAGTCATACCCAGCCGATAAATCATCTACGCTCGTAAACATGTTTGACTTTGGAACTTTAAACAAACAATGGTAAATAATAATTTGGAAAAAAAATAAAATAAAAAACCGAAAATGATAAAATATTAAAGATATTTTCTATGTCAAATGACATATGATGTTCAAAATTTTTTAGATGATACGTGACTAGTTTCCTTGAATCGTATTATGACTTGTTTGGATATGTACCGAAATTATAAGTAATACGCACTAATGATTACTCTCGATTAAAATAATTATTTATAGCAATTTGATAACTGCTGGCTGGGACTGAACCCTATCACCATTGTTTGTTTTCTTGAAAACAGTAAATGTATACTGTAAACCGTACTGTACACCATAATCTTGCCATAGTCATCATGCTTACATGTATGCTACGAATTTCAAGCGATACTGTTGCAGTCTTCTTCTACTACTTCTGTTTCTTCTTTGTTCTTTACTCTAACAAGCTCTCCCTTCCGCTCTCCTATACATGTATATGGTAATTATTGTGCTAAGTTGTTCAGGCGAGCCCGCCACAAGCACTTGCTTTTAGGGATCTCGCCTTCTTCGTATTATGTTATTGAAATATATTATGTTGTTACTATGTATAAAATGTACTCAAACGACAAAAAAAGAAGAAGAAATGATTGTAAACTCAAGTGAAGTTGGAAGAAAATAAATGTTTCATTGAAGTGAATTGAAAGAAGAAGAAGAAGAAGAAGAAGAAGAAGAAGAAGAAGAAGAAGAAGAAGAAGAAGAAGAAGAAGAAGAGGAAGAAAGAAGAAGCATATCGGGGAAGAGAGAGCAGGGTCAGGCTATATATTTATCCCCATTTATTCATTTAAACGTAATTTAACTCACCCGTGGGTCATCTTTTGCCCCCTTTGAAAATAACCCGGCGCCGCCGATCCCTGATGGATAGGATTTCTATAAACTTGGTATTTGCTGTTTTGTGTGTTTCAAGTGCATGCATTCGTACAGTGTTGGTCGTTCCATGATTTCCAATTATCAAAGAGAGAGAGAGAGAGAGAGAGAGAGAGAGAGGGGGGGTGAAGTGAAGTGTCTTTAAGGAGATTGTCCCACACCTTAATAATCTCTAGCCTTTCATCCCTCTACTTAGCACCCTCGTCCAGCAGGGGCGGCGCTAAGGGGAGGGGGCAGGGGGTGACCGCCCGTATGATTTTTCAAGTGAAAAAGAAAAGAAGACGAGAAAAAGAGGGGGAAAAAGAGGAGGAAGAAAGAAGTGTATGGGGAAAGAGAGGGTTGGGTCATGCAACTATATAATAGCCCTATTTTTCATTTAAAATGTAAATAAAACTCACCTATGGGTCATCTTGCCCCCCCTATCAAAATACCCTGGCGCCGCCCTTGCTCTCGTCCCTTTCCGAATGACAACTGAACTCATTTTGATGGCTGGACCAACGCTAAGCTACTGTTGAATAAAAATCCTGAGCTGAAAGGACCCTGGACAAGAGGACAAATATGATTTGATACGGTTCATTCGCTTCCAACAAATCAAATCGTTTTCTTTCTTTGCTCCTAGTGTTTACCATATACCCTTCTACCCCTGGCAATCCACAGGGCTTCCCAATGGATCTGATAACCCACTCTCCCCTATCGCCTTTGCTCCCCCCCCCCCTCTCTCTCTCTCCCTCTTCAATCGATCAATAAAGCATTCTGATTGGCTTACCAGAATAGCCATGAGG
>CM057167.1:21764335-21765993 GCA_029962745.1 Echinometra lucunter
CAGGAGCTTTTTGTCCCCCCCAAAAAAAAAAAAAAAAATCGGGGGGGGGGGGGGGGAGCATACCTCATTGTTTCCCCATTCTTTTTTTTTTTGGGGGGGGGGACGTGTACCCCTGTCCCTCGCCCTAGTGACGCCCATGCAAAGTGTGATGATATCAATCATGTAGGGTTCGGTCATTACGAGCGCTTTTAGCTTTTTGTGGAAAATAGAGCTTGTTGAAGCAGATTTTGTAACAATCGCAGATTGAAATCAGGGATGGACTGGTCATGGGCAGTTTGAGGAGTTTCTACAATGGGCGGCTCGGTAATGATTTAATTTTGACTTGAGAGCAAGCCCGATTTGAGGTTTAACAGACGAGCCACAGTCATCGAAGTAATTTCCTAACCTAATTCAGTATTATGCAATTAACTTATATAATTCATTCATCATACCACCCTGTAATATCAAATAGTATTCAAAGTCTAAATGCATATTATAAATGTCAGATTTTCTTAATTCGATGATATTGCCGTTACTAAAGACCTGTCCATTGTATTCTCCATTCTACTTTTGTTTTTACGATTACGGTTTTTTTTTGAAAAGCGCCTTGAGCAAAATGACGCTATAAAAATTCTGTGTATTATTATTATCATCATTAGTATTATTATTATTATTATTTATTATTATTATTATTATTATTATTATTATTATTATTATTATTATTATTATTATTATTATTATTATTATTATTATTATTATTATCATTATTATTACTTTCCTATTATTTTTACATTATAAACAAACCGCCACACGGCCACAGCTGTGTACAACTACATACAAGTAATAGATACTATACTGCTTTTTCCTCAAGTATATGAATTGTATTATCATTACGTATAGGGATAGCACGCACCTTATGATAATATGTGTTACATCATAATGAGACAATTAAATCGACTCGTTGATGGCGATCCCAGCATAGGCTTCCTGCCTCCATGCAGGGAATCTCCATCTTCTATAAACATAAACATATGGAAATGTAAATTTGTAGTCAATATTTATGAAGTGCAAGGAGGATTTCATTCTTACGTCTTGAAAATATTGAATCAATTTGTCTTTACAATCTTTCTCTTTCTGTGTTGTCGGTCTCCAGGCCAGGGTCGACGTTTTTTGTTTAAAAACGTACATGGCTGTGAAAGGCGTCCCATTCTTCTTCTTTATTCATTTTTTCACTTATTCCTTTTGCTGTTTCACTCTCTAAAATTATATATATTAATGGAAACCCACTCTTTGCAGAGTCATGATATTACTGATTTTTGGGAGTGCACTGGAAATCTAGGCTATGTAAATGGAATTTACTCCACATTATAGTGCGGCAAGATAGGCCTATAGTATCCCTTGGATTTAGTCGTTCGATTTTTCTCTTCAGGGAGCATTCTGATTGCTTTAAAAAATATGTATATTTCGAATTGCCCGTAGGTGGTGGCATTCTTGGTGATGTGTATCCTGACTTCGCTGGAGGCGTTTGCCATGACCGCATATGAAGGGGTGGCTGCAGGGTTACTCTCCTATGACTACATCTGCCAGTGGTTTTACTGCTATTGGGAACAGAACTCAGTAAGTATGTCGATAGATCCTTGCTATATACGGATGAAGGTGTATCGAGGCCTTAGCCTCGG
>CM057167.1:21766493-21906950 GCA_029962745.1 Echinometra lucunter
AAACACTGACTGGGTATCACATAAAATTACAGAAAAAAACAAACACCACAAATAAAAAAAAATAAAAAAAACAACAACAGTTGGCAACAAACCACGAGACCTCGATCAAGCAGTCGCCGGAAGTGGGCAGTTTCCTTCATCCTTGAATCAAAATGGCGACTACCAGTGTATTTCGCAGACCTTCTAGGTCTCGAAGTGGCTCGAAGAAAAGTGCTTTGTATGATGCAGATGGCAACGAAGTAGAGGTAACTATCACATTTTCATTTTGGGACAAGATTTCGTTAATTTGTGGATGTTGTTGCTGAAAATGAAGGAAGTTTGTTGCTCTTAGAAACTGCATACAGTCCCGCGCGCTTGTATTGGTGATGTTTTTTTCCCCATTTGTTTTGTAGATCTTTTCTTAAATTAGTTGTGCAATGGTTTACAAGAGCTCATGTGTTTACTTTAATACCTCTCTAGCCTCTGATCATGCTGACTGACTTAAATACTTTACCTACATAATCTGCACTTATTACACTTAACTTTACAATACAAGTAAAAAAAGTTGACAGACGAGTCCAAACTTCGCGAATGTCAGTTGCAAATAATTATTCCAAAAATAGAGATCCAACAGTGGTAAGATAATCCCGGGGGGGGGGGGAGGGCACTCGACCCAAATGTGGTAGGTATGTGCAGTGGGCAAGACAAAAAACGGGGGGGCTTTGGAACGGGCTTATTGTGAAAAGGAGGGTCTTCGGAACGGGCTTCGGAACTACAAATGTTTGTGAAAACGGGGGTCTTTGGAACGGTTCGCCTGCGTGTGAGTGTGTATGTATCCCTATGGAACGGGCATGCGTCAATGCAGCTAGCCCGGCGGCACGGGCGCTGGGTGCACTCGCGCAGAGGCGATGGTCGGACAGCGCTCTGCGGGCCGCTTTTCACCAAAAATGCAGCTCATTGTAGCGGATCAATGCGGCCGGAATGGTCGTAACGAAAAATATGCGAAGCTTTGGAACGGATTTCTTTTCTTCTTCTTTTTTCTTGATAAAAAGAAAATGCTATGCTTTGGAACGGCTTTCTTTGTTCTTTTTCTCAATAAGATAAAAATGCTATGCTTTGGAACGGAAATTTGAGTGTAAAAATGGGGGTCTTCTCCGCGGCACATACCCACCACGCATTATATACTGAGTGCCCCCCCCCCGGAGATAATTAAGTTACATCACTAGCAAGGTTACCATAAGATTATTTTGTATCACTGTTACTTTTATTTTACTTCTGAGTTTGATGACATCTCTCACTCAGTTATCGGTAAGTTCATGTTTTTTGTGAAAGGATGCCAAATACAGTGAAGTCTACAAAACTTTTGTCAATAGATCTAAGTTAGGTCTACTTTTACAATTAATTCCTCAATTTTAAAGAAATTTTCATATTAAGCCGTAAGGTAAAGCTAAGTTCCTCTAATGTCCATTGGTGCTATTTGATTGGAGTAATCTTGTCTAGTTTTTGAGATACACCCTGTGCAAAAATATGGACATCCGCAAAGTTTGGACACATCGCCATACATGGACAAGGATGTCTTATTAAAGTTGAAGTAATCATAAAGTTGCCATACCTCAATCAGCCCCTCCGTACAAAGTTTAAATTTGACATCCACATCAAGAAAATTCCTAAGGAATATGACATTGAGTTAAGGAGATGTAAATCGAACATTTGTTTTGCTTTTGCAATATAAATTTGCAGGTGGAGACGAGAGAAGACGAGGAGCAGAACGTTAAACTGGGAGAAACCATTGAGCTTCTGGTTGCTGCAGGTTATTTTAGAGCCAGGATCAAAGGCTTGTCTCCATTTGATAAGGTAAAGACAGCGTGTATAAAGACTACGTGGAGATGACAGGCAGAGAAGTCTTAATGCGCAGGTGGTCTTAATATCTTGGTCTTTTAAGGATATCTATAAACGAGGAACGTTTTCTAAGGGAAACGTAGCTGTTAAGTTGGTCATTAGAGCAGGCTTCAATGTGATTTTTTTTTTTTTTTTGAGCTCAGAAACTGGTACAAAGTTAGTATCCTTAAAAATCATGTGTCCTCTGTGTCAGTGAAAAATTATGCAAATTTTATATATTGCTCATTGGGTTGAGATGAGATAGGTAAGAGGCTCTAATTGTAATATTGTATGCAAAGTACAGTATAGAAGTCAGTTATGATCAATACAAATTAAGAAAAAAAAAAAGACTGCCAAGGTCATTTTACTATTTCATTACTCATTTACATGTTACATATACTTTGTCTATCAGGTTGTTGGAGGTATGACATGGTGTATCACGACATGCAACTTTGATATTGATGTGGATCTACTCTTCCAAGAAAACTCCACAATTGGCCAGAAAATGTAAGAAGTATTGGCATCAGCAGTACTAGTAGACACAACCTGCCCTGCCCTTTGCTAAATATCTTCTATATTTCATATTGTTATGCCCATTTTCCTGATCAGAATGTGTGCTCCCTCAACCAAACTTGTGAACCCTGTTTTGTTAGTTTAGTTGTGTTTTTTTTTTTGGGGGGGGGGGAGGAAGGGGGGGAGCAGGGAGGGGAGCAGGGAGGGGGAGGGGATTGGGAGGGGGAGATTAAAGAGGTAAAGTTGTTGATATTAATTCTTTATATTGTTTCATGTTTTTATCTAGTGACAAAATATTTGAACCAGGCCCCTAAAGCTCCGCCATTTTGTCCAGATCCATTAGAAGGCCGACCTAAGCATCCATCAATATTCATGATAAAAAATGAAAAATTCATTTTGTAAGATGCTTCCAACTAGTAGCATTTGTTTGTACGTGTTTTGAAACATAACACGCATCAGCTTACCGCATGCGCAGTTAATGCACAATAAATGCGCAACAAATGCGCATTAAATCAAAGTATCACAATAAAAATGATACACGCAATAGATATGAATAATGCAACAGTGTTATCGATATCATGGTGATAACGGGTGCTTACCGGCCCCTTCAAATGATCCCAAATAGGCGGGGCCTAATGCCATTCACGTAATGATATCCGCGTGTGCTGCTTTTCGTCTAGTAAATTTATTATATGTCTATGATTTAAACAAAGAACGTTCAAACATCAACAACATTTTCAACTGTTTTTGTTTTGTGATTTCACATGCAAATCTTGCCAGACTTGTTTCACTCCACGTGGAGTGCGGAGTCATATTGATTTGAAAGTAAATTCTTTATATTCCTTCTTGTCGTGTACAGTGCCCTGACAGAAAAGATTGTAGCTGTGCTTCCCAGGATGAAATGTCCTCATCGTATCGAACCTCATCAGATCCAGGGCCTGGATTTTATTCACATCTATCCTGTGGTTCAGGTGAGTACGGTGGGCCACTTTAACCCCTTCACGACAGAAATCCACATTGTGTGGTTTAGCCCTTCTTTCGATGCAGAGCTCTATTAGAAACATACAAAATAGTTAATGAGTAGAAAGAGCAAAAAAATTCAACACATACCGTGCCCACTTTAGCTTTGTCAGCATTTGTCGCTTTATGTTGTATTTTTTTAAAGGAAAATAAGCAATTCTCAAATTGACAATGTGATGGAGAGTTCAAATTCACAGCTTTTCCATGCAAATTGGCAATTTTTTTTTTACTGTAAACACACTTTCTGTCAATTTTTATATTCATTTCAGATGATTTTTTTAATCACAAAAAATGTAGCTCAACAAAAGAAGAATACCGGTATTGCCAATTTGAAGAAGAAAAGCTGATCAAATTAGGCTTCAAATGACTCCTGTCATGAACGGGTTAATACTGTGCAAAGGAAAATATATTTTGTGACATTCTCACATTGTTTTGTGATGAAAATATGCTAGCACTTACATGTACACATATACAATGCACTTTTTGAAGACTCACACTGCATATTTCTATCAATTACTCACATCTTTTTTGGGGATTGACTGTTGTAGGAGAAGGGAGGGGGGGGGGGGGGTGGTCGGAATTATTGCCCGTTAGTGAGCTTGAAACTGTACATTGCTCCAAGGGGGAAGTGGCATGGTATGGAAATTAACATTCAGTATTTATTGCTTTTTTTTTTGGTTGGTACTCTGTGTGGATCCTTCATAAAAGATGATATTTTAGTGTGAAGATATTATTTTCAGATATATGATACATAACTCACTGATCTATGCATTTCTTTCTTTTCTTTTTTTTGTTGTTGGTATTTTGCAGTGGTTAGTGAAGAGAGCTATAGAAACCAGGGAGGAGATGGGAGATCAGATTAGAGCTTTCTCTATTTCACAGTTCAGCAAGAATCATAAAACACCTGAGGTAGGCTATGTTGCTTTTAGATAATAAAAATGCAGTTAAAGTTGTCCATAGCACAGCAGTGATGACCATTGTACTGCTGTAGACAATCCTCAAATATACCACTGATAATCTAGTTTGGTATTACATAGATGGCTGTAGAGGTCAATCTGAGCCCTGAATTTATGCAGGCAGTGGTGGAAGGGGATGGATGCAGGTTGAAAGGTTTAGAGCTTTCTCTTTCCTTGCCCAGTGCTTACCTTTTTCTCTGCGCAGCATAAGTCAGATTCCTTTTGTGTGTCTGATCTCCAAGGTGGAGACGAAAATGACACTTATACTGCTTTCACATCAAGGTACGGTCGCTGCGACCGTACCCAGCGACCGATCGGACGTGCTTTCACACCTCCGTCAAAATTTGGTCAGGCCCAGAGCGATCGGTCGCTGTATAGCTGACCTAGCCGGAAGCGGAAGTAGAGATAGTGCTTAGGCATGTATGGGAGTCATTGCATTTCGATCGGTCGCTGAGTACAATGTGCTTTCACATCTAGCTTGCATCGGTCGCGATCGGTCGCTGAAGTACCTCAGCGACCGTACTCAGCGACCGATTGTTTTTGACCAAAACGATCGGTCGCAGCGACCGATGAAATGCTTTCACATTATGATTTCATCGGTCGCAGCGACCGTACCTTGGTGTGAAAGTAGTATTAGTTTGGTCTGGGGCAAAGTGTTTCCAGTTGGGAGTTAGAACATGAAAAGGCTGTAGAAAGAGCTTTAGGCTGTCCAAGAATAGTTTCCTTAGAAATGCATTAAGTTTAATTTTGTGTGTATGTATTTCTACTCTTTCAAAAAATAAGTCAGAAATGTCACAGCACTTGCCAAATAATTTGGCTCTGTTATTCTTTGACTATAAACCTGTTTTAAAAGAGAGACTCCGGAAAAGATGGAAAAACAAATCACAGTTGAATGAGATTATAAAATGCCTGAAGCAGGATGAGATATATCAATATCACTTCATTTTACAGGATGGGAAATTATATATGACATCTCTCCCTCTATAAAAATTTTGAAAGAGTCTGAACAATGCCCCCAGTGTCCAGATTTATCTTCTGAATAGCTTCATGTTTCAAGATGAAACATTGTGTTGGAATTTCACTGTGATAGAATGCTTGTTGATTCACTGGCTTTCACTTGAAAGTACTGTCTTCAGTTTTGGGTTGAATGATTTAGTTCTAAATCTCATAATTTTCTTTGACATAATTTGGCCATTTTACTATTATGGTGTGGTCTAGTGGTCTAGAAAGATAAGAAGGTTGAATAAAGATTTATGTTTACTGATATTGTGAACGGCCGACATATGTTTCTCAGAACAAAGAAATGCATTTCCATTTCTTGTATCTGCCTAACAGTGGAAGGATTTCAGTGATCATATATCCCTATGTAATCCCTGGGATTTAAAATGGTTTGTCTCACAGGATGTAGAGTTTGATAACAGGAAGGACACCTCCATTTCAACAGTAGGGGTGGTCAAGGAATCCTACAAGGCACAGAGAAAATACCGCAGATCCGATGCTCACAAATTGAAGGAAGAAGAGCTGAGGGTTCAATCCACTCTGCTTGAGTATGGAAGGTAAACATGATGTGTAAAATCAGTCTGTGACATGAAATCGTGCCGTTTTGTTTCTGATGACAAAAGCAGATCTGCGATGTGCTCTATATCCCATTCGTGACAGAGGTCCACATTTTGTGGTTTGGCCCAATATCTTTTAATGCAAAGCCCTAAAAATCATACCAAATACATGAGCAGAAGAGCAAAAAATTCTACACATACTGTCCCCATTTTGGTTGCGTCAGTATTCGTTGTTTGATGCTGTAATTTTTTAAAAGGGAAATAAGCATTAAAATCCTTAAATTGGCAATGTGATAGAAAGTTTAAAATCACTGTTTTCCCCTGCAAATTGGCAACTTTTTGACTTCTCATCATAATTTCTGTCAATTTACATTCATTTCAGATACATGAAGTTTTATAAGAAAAATGTAGCAATAAAATAAAAATGTTGGTGTTGCCAATTTGAAGAATAAAAGCTGATCAAATTAGGCTTTAAATAATTCCTGTCATGAATGGGTTATTACAGTAGTCTCTCATGTTAGTTATGACAGGTTTGCTGTCTGAAATATGTACCTATTGCACTGAACAGTATTTTTTCATTATTCCAGAATATGATAAGAAAAGAAATTGCTGAGAAATAATTTGAAAATAAATGCCAGATCAATTCATGCTCAAAAGAATTTTTTAAAGTCAGGATCAAGGTGGAGAATGGAGGAATAATGGGGGTAAAATGAAGGTTAGAAAAGATGGTATTATACAAAGTAGTCAAGAGATGAAACATTAATGTTAGATTTTTGATTGCAAAGATTTATTCCTTCTTCTATATCTTTTCAGTAATTGTGGTGAATTTGCTAAACTTTGAAGTCCAGTAGTGTGGTAGTTGTGCTTGAATCATGCAGCAAATTTTGATAGGTTAATAATAGAAATAGTGATAATAACAGTTTTTTGTATGAAGCGCCTAAACGGTGTAAATTGACCAAAGCAGTTACAGTAAGTGAAGCCTGTGTATATAAAGGCCACTCGTGGGATACAAGAAAAGTGGTCTTTATAGGCAGGTGGTGTTCATGGACAGGTTTCCTTTAGTGAGAAACCACATTCAAGGGAAACAGAAAATGTGGCCTTTCTAGACAGGTGGTCACTAAAGCAGGTTTGACAATATTAGCGAGCTTTAGATTGGCAACGCGAGTCCTGTGATGCGGAATCTTCCTGGGTTGACTTACGTTCTCCTCTTTCCTCGCGTCGTGTTGAAAAAGTGGCTTTAGATTTTGGGAAGACGCAGTTAATCAGACAAAGCGCGTGCGGACAAAGGTGAAGCATTGTTGCGTCATAAAAAAAGGTCAAAAATAGTTTCGCGTCGCGAAATTGGAGAGGACTGTAAATGTGGCCCCAGAACCGTCGTGAAAAATAAGAGGACGCAGGATGGACTGGAAACAGCTGTCTCGCGCATGTGCATAACAACAATTTTGCCAAGATTCCGCGTCGCCAATCTAGAGCTCCCTATTATTATTATTACGCATGTCTCTGGATTCAGTTACTGTTCTGCTCCTACATAACTGCACATTCTCCACTCTCTTGGGAGCATTCCAGCCAGATGCCCATATTACTGACACCCACATGCTGATCTGATCATGCTGACCTTCACATCCTACTGTGTACCCAATTAGCACCTGGGTGAGAGTGGCAGACATGGATTAACATCTTGCCAAAAGATGTTTTAGTTCTGTATTTAGATTTGAACCCTCGACCCTTTGATTGAGAGTTGAGCGAATGAACCACTATACCAAGACACTCCCACCTCCAGAGTACCAAAAAATAACGATATTGGGGGGGTTTCATAAAGTTGTTCGTAAAGTTATGCATGACTTTACGAACGACTTGAATATGAAGTGCCAAATGGGATGCCCAAAGTTTTTCCTGACGTTGTGACAAAGTATGACTGCACTTCCCATAATCTCAATTAAATTGTAGCAAAACATATAATTACACAATAAAAATGTTTGTAAACAGTAGTAATGTTAATCCGAGTCTGCCTATTTCACCTATCGTTGATGCAATTTATAATGATTAAGAATCCCATGTAGCTTGCCAAAGTCACTTGTAACTTTACAAACAGCTTTATGAAACACCCTTCTGATCATACACTGTTGCTGATATGATTGTTTAGGAGATATGGCGTTAGTGGCAGCAGTCAGAACGAGAAGGAATCTGAGAAGGATCCTAAGAAGAAAGCTGTGGCTGCTGGTCTTTCACCTCTTACCAAAGGAGGAGGAGGAGGAGGAGGAGAGGATGCAGAAGAGGAGAGAATACAGGAGGAGAAAAGAATACAGGCTTTGATGAAAGGCATGGCTGCCATGGAAGTAGAAGAGGTGGGTAGAATAGATGGTTAGGCAGATAGATGAATAGATGGATGGATAAATGGATGGATGGCTGGATGGCTGGATGGAAGGAAGGATGGATGGATGGATGAATAGATGGCAGGATGGCTGGATGGATAAACTAATGGATAGATAAATAGATGGATGGAAGGATGGATGGATAGATGGCAGGATGGCTGGATGGATAAATGAATGGATAGATAAATAGATGGATGGAAGGATGGATGGATAGATGGCAGGATGGCTGGATGGATAAATTAATGGATAGATAAATAGATGGATGGAAGGATGGATGGATGGATGGATAGATGGTAGGATGGCTGAATGGATAAATGAATGGATAGATAAATAGATGAATGGAAGGATGGATGGATGGATGGATGGATAGATGGCAGGATGGCTGGATGGATAAATGAATGGATAGATAAATAGATGGATGGAAGGATGGATGGATGGATGGATAGATGGCAGGATGGCTGGATGGATAAATGAATGGATAGATAAATAGATGGATGGAAGGATGGATGGATGGATGGATAGATGGTAGGATGGCTGGATGGATAAATGAATGGATAGATAAATAGATGGATGGAAGGATGGATGGATGGATGGATAGATGGCAGGATGGCTGGATGGATAAATTAATGGATAGATAAATAGATGAATGGAAGGATGGATGGATGGATGGATGGATGGATGGATGGATGGATGGCAGGATGGCTGGATGGATAAATGAATGGATAGATAAATGGATGGAAGGATGGATGGATAGATGGATGGAAGGATGGATCGATAGATGGATGAATAGATGGCAGGATGGCTGAATGGATAAATGAATGGATAGATAAATAGATGGATGGAAGGATGGATGGATAGATGGCAGGATGGCTGGATGGATAAATGAATGGATAGATAAATAGATGGATGGAAGGATGGATGGATGGATGGATGGATGGATGGATAGATGGCAGGATGGCTGGATGGATAAATGAATGGATAGATAAATGGATGGAAGGATGGATGGATGGATGGATGGATGGATAGATGGCAGGATGGCTGAAAGGATAAATGAATGGATAGATAAATAGATAGATGGAAGGATGGATGGATAGATGGCAGGATGGATAAATGAATGGATAGATAAATAGATGGAAGGATGGATTGATGGACTAGTAGATGCATTGATGGATGAATGGATTGATTTTTAGATGGACTTGTAGATGTATTGGTGGATGGAAAAATGGATTGATCGATTAAGGGAGGGATAGATGGATGGATGGATGGATCGATTGGTGAATGGATTTATACTGAATTGAAAATCTTGCTGACGTATAAAAAGTTATTTTGAAGAGTTTATGCTAATGATGAATGAATGTGAAGTTAATACATAGGTTAGTTGATATACAGTGAAACCTGTGTATAAAGACCACTCAAGGGAGACAAGAAAAGTGGTCTTTATAAGCAGGTGGTCTTTATGGACAGGTTCCCTTCAGTGCATACTCCAATGAGAAACCGCATTCAAGGGAAACAGAAAATGTGGCCTTTATAGACAGGTGATTGTTATAGACAGGTGGTCGCTAAAGCAGGTTTGACTGTATCATAAAGAAAGGTAATTTAGGCTCTAAATACATAACTGCTGAAACCCCAGAAGGAAATTAACTATAGATGCATTTAGTCACTACCTATCATTATTGAAACATTATTATCATGCCAATTTCTCTACTGATTTCAGGGTAAAGTAACAGCTAGCATGGTGGGTAGCATTGTTGGACTACAGTCAGATGTCATTGGCCAGCTTGCTGAGGAATATGCAGAAAGGGTAACTATATTCTGTTTTTTACAGAAATCAAGAAATAATAGCAATGAACAACTAGGCAAAAAGAAAAGAAGAAAACATTTCATAGGTTAGTCACTGTTGAGATTGGTTTTGAGCACAGGCTGCGTGGCAGTGGCACAGGAATGAGGCTTATTCTTATTTCCTGAGAAAATCTTTCCTGATATTTGAAATATGATTGTAGTGTGCTGCCTTACTTTGGCAAAAGGAAGCAAGTAACAAAGTTACATTTCCTGTGAAAAAGCAAAATGCATCTGTCATTTACACTGAGGTCAATGCAATACCATGATGTCTTGCCTAACATATCACTAAGCAGGATGAGTGTTCATGCATAAGATTTGGCCTGGAAGAAGAGCACACTAGCAGGGTTTTTACACTGGCAAAATTTTGCTTAGTCCCGGACTATTGGTGGGGTTAAGGGAGGCCTTAGCCCCACCAATAGTACCGGACTTTCCTTAGCCCACTTTCTGTTTACACTGCTTTTTGCAAAAGTGGGCTAGCCCCACCGATAGTGCCGTAATAGCTGGTCCTGCAAAAAAGCAGGGCTAACCCTTGCAATTGCGGTGCCAAGCAAGCCAGTGTAAAAAGCAAGAAAAAATAGTTCGGGGTTAGCGACAAGACGAAGCCCAATGCCCATTGACCAATCAGAAACGAACGCTTATCAGCATATCTAACGTAAAGCGCGTGCAAATCTAGCTAGCGATAGGATGCATGCTGAGGCGTTCGCGTGCGCGGGATATCCTTGGCCGGCCTTCGGAAATAGTACGCGATTAAGAAAATGCAAGTGTAAACAGCCAGCTATTCCTTGGCCCGGGCTAAGCACTTAGTACGGGACTTATTTAGCAAGTGTAAAAAGCAAAAAAAGATAGTACGGGACTAACGAAAGTTCCGTACTAATGTGCCACCTATAACTTGCAGGACCACTATAATAAAGGCCATTTACCTTTGACCTTTGATGCCATCATACTTGTTTTGTAGAAATCTAGTAAGGCTGGTTCCCCCAAGGGCCCCACCTCCATTACACCATCATTTGCATCATTTGTTGCACCCACACTTTGCAAGTGATATATAAAAGGCATTTAAGCAATATATAGAAGAATGACCTCTGACCTTTGGTACCTTCATACGATCTTTCATACAAATCTGAACTACGGACATTTGCATCATATTTGTACATTCGTTGTAGCTCAGGATAGAACCGTCTTCAGGTCCATCATCGTCAGGGTCACAAAGGGCCAGGCGTGATTCATGGCATCATCTTTCCAACACACACTAACCTTTTACCTTTGACCTTCGATACAATCTTTTGCAGAAATCTGAGTTACAGCAGATGGAGGAGAAACCAGAGAGGATGAGTGGAGCACAGCAGCATCAGAGAATAGTAGGATCATTACAGAAACAAATCACTGCTGTCACGAAGAAAGTAGAAGAGGTAGGATATTCAAAAGAAACATTTTCAAAGGCCAGTACAGTTCATTTACATACCTATCAGGCAGAATGGCATATTTTGCTCATATCACTAGATCATATGTTCGCTTCTTCAGAAGGAGCATTCTTATGGTCTGCATGCTACTCTAAACAATATCCCGGAGCTGCTAGATCCAAGTCAGGGTTTCTTGGGTAGGGTCAGACAGGTCCACCTCTATTCCTGCAGGAGGGCCAAGATCGGGACACTCAAAATAGGATATGCTGATTCATTTTTAAAGCATATTTGAAGTTTAAGAAGTAAGAAATTAATGTCATTGGCTTATGCAGTTGAACCAAGTCAGATATTACTGTGTGACATCATTTTTTTTCTGGGGCGAGACTATAAGCCTGTTTTTTCTTTTCTTTCTTTGCTCATTGGTCATCGCAGCTGTTATTCATCGTCTACCAAAACTGTAGCATTGTATCATTTATTTGTAGTATGGAGTAATCACCAAAAGTTGAGCATGAATCTGTGAAATTTTATTATCTGAAATCAAGGCCGATTAACTGAAGTAATTAGAGTACTAGTAATTAGTTTTAATTCACTGTCAGTCGAGAGGGTGCATGGAGATTGCTCACAGTTGTTTCATTACGGAGTAATTACTAAAGTTTAGCATGAATATATATATTTTTTTGGACGTCTCCATCAAGCTCTTAGAGCTTACGACGATCCATTCATATATGTATATATTACTTAAATGATTATACCATGTAACTGATGATCTATATGATTATGATGATGATGTATATATACATATATATATATGAATAAATAAATTCAATCATTCATTCATTCATTTATTCATTTCATTTTGTGAAAACAATACAATCATATATACATATATACAATCATATAACATAAACATGCAGATAAAATATAACTTTTCTCAAAAATGAAATGGGAAACTCAAATGAAAAGCCTGGAATGGCTTGTAAAACAAAGTTTCCCTTCAGATAAATAATGAAAGTTTGGGAGCAGATCAAAAGAAATTCAAATGATACAAAGGCAGAAGCAAAACAACTGAGAAAACAACAAAAACAGGATGTACAGTGTAAAACGATATCAAAATCTAGGGTAAATATATATATATATATATATATATATATAAAAGGAAAAATGAAAGGGAAATGGAAAGGGAAGTAGTTGGTGGACATTTTAATGGTAATTAGAATACAAGATTAATTTAAATTTCTTTTTGAATGTTACAAGATTTTTGTATGAACGTATGGCCTGTGGTATATTATTCCAAATATTGGGTAGAGTATTCCAAACCGATTTTTTTGAAAAAGCAGTTTTTACTTTCCATAATGAAATACATAATGTAATCTGGTCTCGTGGGTATGGATTTGCTTGTTTGCTGAGAACATAGCTGATATACACTTGGGAAGCAAATCTTGAAAATATTGAAAACCAATTAATGCAGTATGATATTTGAATAAATCAAAAATGTTCAAGGCTTTCAAACGTAAAAATAAAGGGGCAGAATGGGTATTGTAAACACTTCCTGTACAGATACGAAGGGCCTTCTTTTGCAATTTGAACAAAGTGTCCAGTTTTCCCTTGTAGGAATTTCCCCAGACAACAACACAATATGAGATATAAGGCAAAATAAGGGAATTATATAAAGTAAACAATATGGGCAGTGGTACATAAAACTTCAGTTTGTACAATACACCAATGCTTTTTGAAACTTTGTGTACAATGTTATCAATATGGACATCCCAGCGAAGATTTTCTTCAACTATAACTCCGAGGAAGTTTATAGCATTTAATTTAGATATAGGTGTCAAATAGATATTAAAAATAGATATTAAAAAAAATCTGTGAAATTTTTATTTTCTGAGCTCTAGACTAATTACCAAAAGTATAAAAGTAATTAGCTTCATTTCATTGTCAGTAGAGAGGTTGTTTATTTCATTAAGGAGTATGTAATGAAAGTTTGGATGAATCTGTCAAATTTCATTATCTGAAGTTGAGACCGATCAACAAACGTTAATAAAAGTAGTCAATTTGTTATCAGTGGAGAGGATGCATGGGGATTGTTTATTGTTTGTTTTGATCAGTCAAGAGTCTCAACAGAGAGCCAGCAACAAGCTTACAGTGAGGCCCAACAGAGACTGCAGGAAGTGGAGACCTACTCCTCAAGGATTGATGACGAGATGGCCAAGCTGGATGAAGTAGGAGGAGAAAACAAAGCGTGAGTTTATCATAGTCACATTATCATAATCACATTATCAGAGTCACATTATCATAGTCACATTATCATAGTCACATTATCATAGTCACATTATCAGAGTCACATTATCATAGTCACATTATCAGAGTCACATTATCATAGTCACATTATCAGAGTCACATTATCATAGTCACATTATCAGAGTCACATTATCATAGTCACATTATCAGAGTCACATTATCAGAGTCACATTATCATAGCCACATTATCAGAGTCACATTATCAGAGTCACATTATCAGAGTCACATTATCAGAGTCACATTATCAGAGTCACATTATCAGAGTCACATTATCAGAGTCACATTATCAGAGTCACATTATCATAGTCACATTATCAGAGTCACATTATCAGAGTCACATTATCATAGTCACATTATCAGAGTCACATTATCATAGTCACATTATCAGAGTCACATTATCATAGTCCTATTATCAGAGTCATCATTCCATCATCAACCCCATCATGATTTTCCTTTTTCATTTCATTTTCATTTCATTTCGTTTATTTTCCATTTCCAACATAATATAAACAGAATACAAAGTATGCATCGTACAAGGTAAAAAAATGAAACTTAACAGTGGATTCGTAAATATAAATAGTTCCCGTGTACAAGAGCCTGAAGAAAGGTTGGTAATGGAGGGGACTGCTGAAAAGCCGAGCTTGTAGATTGCAGCCCCCTATAACTTAAGAGTTGTAAAAAAAGTTAAACAGTAAAAATAAAAAAAGAAGACACAAACTAGTACAAACAGCGGATATACATAACATAAAGTGAGTGAAAGGAAAATGAAGGAAAGGAGAGGCTTTCAGCTATTTATCCATTCTACTGATTAAACATGTTTATCTTTTTCATCATATTTGTTTGGGGCTGCCATATTTTCAAACAAATTGCTTACAATATCCTTCCGCACATGATTTTATGTTTGATGAACTATAATAATTTGAAAGTTTGTCATTTTGTGTTTGTTTTGTGAAAAATGATTGTTACATATACTTGCTTTGTTATGATTTCTTGTTTAAAAATGTACTTTCGTATTTTTTATTATATATGTTTCTGAAAAATTTTGTACTTATATGAATGCAGAAGAAAATAAATCAAAAATATTCATCTAGGATAAAATGATAAGGGCTAAGTTAAATCAAGTATATGGGGTAAAATGAATTGTGAGTTAATTGTAGTATTCTTAGTTGATGTTTCATATTGCCTTTTTATGATGAGTTATCCAAGCTGACAAAGAAATATCTGAGTTATTATTTTTTTTTTCTGTAGAGTTCTTCAGGAGCTGAGAGGCCTGGTTGCAATGAATGAGAGTCTGAAGAAACAAGAACAAGAATTCAGGGCACATTGTAAGGTGAGCTCAGCAAGCATCAGAATAATTTTCTGTATTTTTTGCCATTTTTTCACATTCCGCAGTGTTTTCCATTATCATATTGATATCGACTTGACACAAATGTCGCTCATTTAGACTTTTTGGTGTTAGTCTAAATAAAAGTCGTAGAAAGTTGGTGCTTTACAAATTGCTATCTATTCGTTCACCTGATGTATAGGAAGAGATGCAGAGATTGAAACAGAGCATAGCTGATCTGAAAGGCCAGGATGGAAGCGGGGAAGTCCAGATGTCCGAGAGAGATCAACTCATTGCTAGACAGTACGAAGCTGACAAAGAGAAACTGCAGAAAATTAGACTGCTTTTGGTAAGAATGATTATCTATTTTGTTCTTGTATATTATGTAATGTTATCTCTCCATTAAGTTTCCAGTGTACCACCTTACTACACCTGGGTCGAGTGTGGCAAATGTAGAATAAAGCCTTGCCAAAAGACATCAAAACTGTGGTGGGGCTTCAATGAAAATACTACTACTAATAATAATAATAATAACAATAATAATAACAATAATAATAACAATAATAATAATAATAATAATAATAATAATAATAGTAGTAATTAATAATAATAACAATAATAATAATAGTAATAGTAACAGTAATAATAATAATAATAATAATAATAATTATAATAATGATAATAATGATAATAACAATAATAACAATGATGATAATGATAATAGTAATAATGATAATGATAATAATAGTAATAATAATGATAATAATAGTAATAGTAATAGTAATAAGAGTAATAGTAATAATAATAATAATAATAATAATAATAATAATAATGATAATGATAATGATAATAATGATAATAATGATAATAATGAGAATAATAATGATAATAATAATAAGAATAATAGTAATAGTAATAATGATAATGATAATTATAATAACTCTTATTGCGGCGTTAGGGCGAATCTCTTTGTCTTGGCCTATTGTTTGGATTCGCCTTAACGCATGTTTGATTCACCTTAACACTCTCACCCTATGGTAGCTTATAATGTAATAATGATGATAATAGTAATAGCAATAATAATAATAATAATAATAATAATAATAATAATAATAATAATAATAGTAATAATAATAAATAATAATAGTAATAATGATAATAATAATAATAATAATAATAATAGTAATAATAATATTAATAGTAATAATAATAATAATATTAATAATAATGATAATAGTAATAATAATGGTCATTTATTATACGTTATACACAAAGTAGTACCATAGCGCTTGCAAAGTAAACATCAACAAAAAAAAGAAAAGAATTAGCTCTATGAAAACAGCTAAGTTTTCAGTTGTCTTTTGAAAGTTGACAGAGTTTCTATTGCTCGGATTGAGGGTGGGAGATTGTTCCAAGCTCTAGAAGCACTTATACTAAAGCGTTTTTCAGCAGAAGAAAGATTTGATCTGGGAATTACAATTCTAGTAGTATCAGATATGGAATGAAGATTACGGTATGTACAGAGCTATTGTGTCGGCAAGGTAAGAGGGGGCAGTATTGTTGATTAATTTGTAAACATAGAGGCAGAGTTTGAACTGAACATGTTGAGAAAAAGGAAGCCAGTGGAGTTCTTGAAATAAAGAAGATACTTGTACTCTACGCCCAACCTGAAATACTAGACGTGCAGCTCGATTCTGAATACTCTCGAGTTTTTTCCTATCCTTTGAAAGGAGAACAACAAATAGACTATTGCAGTAGTCAATTCTTGAGAGTATAAGAGCCCTAACGGCATGAGGACACGTGTTTACATTGATAAACCTTCTAACTCGCCACAGGTTCTTTAGATGGAAATTACATGTACAGACCATATTGTTAACATGGGATGCAAGTGTGAAACTTTAATCAATAATACACCAAGATTCATTACTCTGGAGGATAATGCAATTATTTTATCACCCACAGCAAGTTTTACACCGGATAAGTTATTAGCAAAACAATTAGATGGACACAATACAGTAAACTCTGTCTTAGAAACATTTAACTTAAGAAAGTTTCTAGTCATCCACTTTATACTAATATCTGAGATACATAATGAAATACAGAATGTGTCTCTTTGAGATAAATTTCCCATTTTCATTTTCTCACTAAATGATTTTGTTGCTTTCTCATGTGACATGGGTAGAATGACTTATACGTTACACTCTCTCTCTCTCTTTTATTTTTATTTGAGGCTCGTAAAAACCGTGAGATTTCTCAGCTCCAAAGAAAGATTGATGAAGTGCCTACGAGAGCAGAGCTCACCCAGTATCAGAAGAGATTTGTAGAGCTCTATAATCAAGGTAGGTGTGTTGTTCGTGGTGATCTTAAAGAGACTATATTCAGTTTCAGCCAACTTTCCATTTGCTACCACAACTTTATATGAGCCTCAAGAGTGTTACACCACTGACACTGTTCTAGGATATAATCAAATTAGGGGTTTATTCCTGGGAAATAATTTTAATCACTGCTCTTCTGAATAGTCGGTATTTGATATTAGTACTTTGAATTTGATACACATTTCATAACCAGCAATTCTGACGCAAGATTGATAGACATGAGTATAATGTAAAAACCATATTGATGGCATAACAGTTATTTCTAATGACTTCTTTTGCAGCTGCTCTGAGCTTGCCAAAAAGTTATAGGAGTTGTGCAAAATTTATTCTTAAGCTAGCTATAGTATATCATGAATTGCCAGCAGGAAATTTATGGTATGGCAGTTTGGAATTTAAGATAAAAGCAGGATATTTTGTTGATTCAGTAGGGAATTTGTTCTAATACTTAAAACCAATTGGACATACTGAAAATGTTTCTTTTCTCATTTCATAGTTGGTAGCACACATCGGGAGACAAAGCAGTTCTACACTCTGTACAACACTTTAGATGACACCAAACTGTACTTAGATAAGGAAGTCTCACTACTTAACTCAATCTATGACAATTTTGAGCAGTAAGTATTAGTTAGTTTAGTTTAGTTTAGTTTATTCATATTCATATTCCACAAATCATGCAAGTGCATGTCACAATATATAACATTCCAAATGGGGAAAAAATACATACGACTGTATTCTAATACATGTATATATACAGATCATAATGTATAGCAATAAAACAAGGTGGGTCTACTGGGAAGCATAGCTTGTAAGATGTGGACCCCCTGATGCATAAATTATTTAAATACAATATTAACGTAAATGATTAATTCAAGCGAATCATCAGAATTCATGAATAAAATTAAAAAAACAAAAAACAAAAAACAAAAAACAAAAAACGAAACAAAAAAACCTCAATGTAACATTTAAGTATTCAATTTCTCTGAAAGAAATTGTTAATTTGACCATCATAAAAACTGATCTTATTCCCATTTGTTAGTCTGTTTAGTGAACGATGCGGCATTATCTCAGAAATTTGTTTTCAATGATAAAAAACAATTTTACTTTGATATAAGTTTGTGGAATTATCCTTGTGAATTTTTATTGCAGAACAGTCCTTTTCGAACCACTTGTTTTCTGGAGACTGTTCTGTATTCATCAATAGGTTAGTAACATTAATTTCTTGACTAAAAGATATTTAAGATACTTACTGTAAATTTTTTTTTTTTTTTCATAGGGCAATGTCATCATCATCAGGAAAGGATCAGTTTCTCAAACAGTTTGACCAGATTGTCAATGGAGTCAAGCAGAACTACTCCAAGGTTTGTTCATGCCATCATTTCTGTTTATATACCTTATCCTAAGATTCTAGGCCTCTGATTGGTCAAAGAGGCAGTCATGGGAACCGCTAGCTGACTGCCGGGCATATGGCAAAAAAACTATTGATTGGGCATGATAGTTCAACCTCCGTGTACAATACATAAGTACATGGTTTGTTACGCGCTAGCTCTAGAGAAGTAGGCCGGGTAAGATGTGCGTAAGTATCTGTGTGCATAGGCCTATCTATATTTGCGCATTGTGAAAATTTATTTACTTTAATTTCTCTGACCGGTAGCACGACAACTTCATTTTATTGCCTTAATTTAGCATAAATTAAGTGAGATGCGGTATATAAAACAAATATTGACTGCTTATATTTCGGGTCATGGTTAAAACTATAGCTCCTCGGTGATCTCGAGACTGTACTATGCCCCTCGACTTCGTCTCGGGACATAGTACAGTTTCGAGATCACCTTGGGCTAAAGTTCCAACCATGCCCCTCAAAGCAGTCAATATATGTATAATATGGGATCCTTTCATTCTTCTCTCCTTCTAATTTAACTAATTCATGGCGGAATTCCACATTGTGTTGCTTGACCCGATATCGTTTGATGTTGAACAAATAACTGGGCAGAAAGCGGAAAATATTCCACACATAGCGTGCCCATTTTGGCTTTGTAAGTATTTGTTTTTTTTTACACTGAAAATTGTTTAAAGGAAAGTGAAAACTTAAATCCTTAAAGTGGTAATGCAATGGAGAGTGCACATCACTGTTTTTCAATGCAAATTGGCAACGTTTTTACTTCCCAACATACTTTCTGTCAATTCATATTTATTTCTGATACATGAGCTTGACATTTTAAAAGAAGATAATGTAGCAATGAAACAAAACTAATGGTTTTGCCAATTTGGAGAACTAACATTGATCAAATTAGGCTATAAATAATTCCTGATCACTTCATTCTTTTCTCTTTCTGACTTAATATTAAACTTGAATGTTTTTAGATAATTTGTTACAATATTACACATTTATTTAACAGTAATAATAATGATTATAATTTTGAAAACAGTGATGATGAAAATGAAGAAGTGGTAAAAAAAAGTGTAGCTGTAGTTTGATTCAATCTTACCCCTACGTTTCCCTCTCTGACTAGGTTGAGAAGAAGAAACAAGAGGAGAAGATGAAGCGAGATCAACTCAATGATACCTATCTTGATCTGGTGGAGAAACAGAGATTGTACTTCAAAACTGTCAAGGAATTCCAAGAAGTAAGTCATATTTGTTCTCTCCTGACAACAAGAATGTTTTTTTTTTAAAGGATTTCGTCATTGCTTTCCTCATTATGCCTCCGCCCACCGTAGGTGGTTGCCGGAGGCATTATGTTTTCGGGTCGTCCGTCCGTCCGTCCGTCCGTCCCGTTTTCGTTCTCACGATAACTTAAGAACCGTTTGACGGATCAACTTCAAACTTGGCTCATGTATGCATATGGGAGGGACAATGATCTGATTAGATTTTGGAGTCTCAAGGTCAAAGGTCAAGGTCATAGAGGTAATAATACACATAAAAATGGCTCGTTCTCGCGATAACTTAAGAACCATTTGACAGATTGGCTTCAAACTTGGCTCATGTATGCACATGGAAGGGACGATGATCTGATTAGATTTTGGGGTCACAAGGTCAAAGGTCAAAGGTCATAGAGGTCATTATGTACATAGAAATGGTTCGTTTTCACCATAACTCAACAACCATTTGACCGATCAACCTCAAACTTGGCACAGGTATGCATATAGGAGGGACAATGATCTGATTAGATTTTGGAGTCTCAAGGTCAAAGGTCAAGGTCATAGAGGTAATAATACACATAAAAATGGCTCGTTCTCGCGATAACTTAAGAACCATTTGACAGATTGGCTTCAAACTTGGCTCATGTATGCACATGGAAGGGACAATGATCTGATTAGATTTGGGGATCACAAGGTCAAAGGTCAAAGGTCATAGAGTTCATTATGTACATAGAAATGGTTAGTTCTTATGATAACTCAGTAACCATTTGATGGTTCAACAAACTTGGCTCATGTATGGAAAGGGCAATGCTCTCATTAGATTTGGGGTCACAAGGTCAAAGGTCAAGGTCAAAGATGTCATTGTATAAATGAAAATAAAGCAACATGAAGTGCCATTTATTTCTGATCTGGTAATGGCGGAGGCATAAAGTTCGACCATGCGTGGTCGAAGATTCATCTAGTTATGTATTTCAAACAGGGGGGGGGGGGGGGGTGTTCACGAAGATCGCACTTAAATATTGCACTTGTCTACGATTTTGCTAAGTCCAACTGATTGTGAATCTGATACCTGTTGGATGACTAAGTCTGTTTCACGAATTCTCTCTTTAAGTATGAATGTAGGCATGATTTGGGCACTTACTCACAAGTTTAAGTCAGACTTAAATCTTTGTGAAACACACCCCAGATCTCTCTGGCCGGAAGTCACAAAAGAGATTTTATTTGAATGTAATAAACGTTAATAGGATTAAATAAGCTAAGATAAGCATCAGTGAACGTATAAAAGTGCATTTGCTATCCGCCCAATGGACAGGAGGACATGTGTGTTTTATGCTTATGGAGATGTAGACCGTAGTTTAAACTTAAACCTCTTTTATGAAATCGGGCCTCTTAATCTATATGGTACCATCTTTTGTGCTTGTTTGTCCACTCAAGTCCGTTTTCCATTGAAAGAAATCACAGTTGCTTCTTTAGAATTTTTACCTGTTAAACCTCCTGTCGAGACCTTGTAATCAATTTTAATTTGTTTGAATCAATTTTCTTTTTATCTTTGAACAGGAGTGCAGAAAAAATGAAATCTTACTGTCCAAGCTTCAAGCAGCAAATTGAGCAGACACACTGTAAGCTGTCAAACAGAAAACTTCCAGCTCAGCAGAGATATTGCCAAAGCCTGTGATGTCTAGCATTGCCATTGGCTAAAATTGCAGAGATTCATGGAGGTCGGTACCTGATGGTTGCCGATGAAATTTGTAATTGAACCTTGCAATCCAGTGTCTAGAAAATGATGTATCTTTATTTTTCTGTAAACAAGAATTAGAAAATGACAGGGAAGGGGTGAAATGAGAGGGATATCTAAGATATCAGATATGCTTTTTGTGGTAATTTGCTCATCATTCCCCTTCCAAGTTTTTGAATGGCAAGGGGCCTCTTCTCGTTAGGTGGATAGTTTTGTCATGTTTACGGATTTACAGATTCTACTTACTTCTGGCTGTGTTATTTAGTAAGTTTAGTTCTGCTGACCTGTGCCACTGAAAGGGTTATATCTATAAGGCAGTATGATGAATTTATGCAGAGTAAATGAATGAATGCAAGACAACTATGCTTTCATGGCTGTATTTATTTATAGAATGTTGAATGGCTTTGAGGGTAACGCAAGGATACACAAGAGTTTGAGCATGTCATATGACTCAAAGTTGGGAGTAACCTGATAGATATTTAAATCAGTTTCAGTTAAGTTACATGAAGATTTGGAGTGACTTATTACATTTTCAAGGTAACTAATAATACAGTTTCTGTGATTTTTCACCCATGGCATTGTTCATGAATGAGTGAATGTATGCTAACTTTGGACCAACAAGTTCCTAAAAAGAAATGCAGTATTACTACAAGTAAAGTCATGAATTCTATAATCATATTCATTCATGTAGTAAGGTCATATGTTATGTTTAATCTTTTGTTGGGGCTTTTTATTTTTTATTTTTAAAGGGATCCACATTTTTAGGGACTGTATGCAAGGGCCCAATGTTGAAATAGTAATATTTGGGGGTCCGGAGTTATGTGCCCATGTTGAATGGGCACCAATCAGTATCCCAGAAAATCTGTGCAATGGGAACGTACATGTATGTCTTTGACCAAATTTAGAATATAAATGTGAAATGTGACTAAAGGGCCCAGTGTGCTTACATGTCTGTACTTTCACCGCTTTCAGTAAACAGCCCCATGTGAATGGTTCCACATGTGAAGGTTGATTTTATTTTCTACATCTTTTTTGTTAAAGGAAACTTTATGGTAATTAATATCAACAAATCACACAGACACCCATGTATGAGACTATTGTATGTATCATAATTTTTTATTGAAAATATACACAAAATATAATTTGAAATGATACAGAATGGATACTGTAGTTATCAGACAACATATTCTGCTGGCAACCCTTATACTAGGCATATAACCTTGACATTGGACTACTATATAGGGTATAGAATCCAATCTTGTATCCATATTCCAGACAGGCACTTCTTTTTCTCTTTTTTACCTTGGTCTAAATCTTGGAGAACTTCTGTTTGAAAACAGAGCGGAATCTTTCTGAACAGGGAATTAGTGACTTGCCAAGAAATGTTCTCTCCATTTCCAAGTGTATGTATTATGTATTAGCATGATGTGATTTTGTGTTTTAAAAAAAAAAGGGACTTATTGATAAGTACATACATGTACAATTGTACTTTTGGACAAAGTGGTGTTCTTGAAGAGATGCGGTGGTTTGAGAGACAGTAATGGTCCAATTAAGTTAAATGTGTGCATAGGCATATCTTAAGATGAGTTCTGCAGAACATTCCACTATTACCTATACTTATTTATTAGGATACATGTTCATTTGGTCCAAATTTGAAGTTCTTTTGCACATGAAATGGCATAGATCATAGATGATGTGTGCCAATCACCTAAAGACATTTGGCTATTTATGTTAGGGTTTCCATGTATGAGTATAAATAGGCACACATTGCCAGTGCTGGCACCTAAAGAAAACCCTATATAATTGGACCGAATTTTGTGAGCACTTACACTTAAAAAACCTGGGGGGGGGGGGGGGGGGGAGGGGGGTTAAAACCACACCATGGTCTAAATTTATTTTGTGAATTCAGGCATTTAAGAGTCATATGGCATCAAACTTAGCAAATCATCGGAATAACAGCAGCTCATTTTTTTCAATTAAAATATTCATAGATATAAAAAATTAGTTTAGAAAACAATACATTTCAGTATGCCAAGTACTATTACTTTTGAAAATGTGAAAATAATGTATTTAAATTTTATGACATGAAGAGTTGCATGTTATATAAAAAATGTAACTTATTTCAAACCAAAAGCAGTGAAGTGTTATCAAGAAACTTCACATTTTAAACAAAATTCATTTATCTAACAGTAGGCTACCATACTTAAATCTCTGTTGAATTATTACAAATACTTGTTATATCATCACTGAAGCATTTTTTTTTCCGCAGTAATTGCAATGTTCCTCCATTATTTATTTGAATGCTGTTGTATGTGAAAAATAGACAACATGTGGTTGCATGTCATATCAATATGTCTTACTCTACCATTTATTATAAAAGTTATTATAATTCATAAGCTACTTTTTGAATTATGACATGTTTCAAAATTACATCTCACCTCTGTTTTATCTGTTAGTCCTAATTCTAGACATTACTGATAACTATATGTTCATAAGCTACATAACATTATTACTTTTCCCTGTATTGAAAGTGTTATACACAACAAAATCAATGAAAAGAAATTGTATTTTTATATCCATGTTTATCCAATGGGAGAGTTTATAATTATTTCAAATAAAGATTTATAAAGGCAAAAGGTATTTGTGTATCCCAGATATTTAGTGATATATATTCAGTATTAGAAAACTCACTCTGAAATCCTAATCCATAACTGATCAAAACATATAAATGAGTGATTAGTTTACTGATACTATCACACGCTTACTCTGTGCTTCCTCTAAAAAAGCATGCAATATTTTCCGAACTCAATGAGGAAACAAATTACCCGTATGATTAAGTGTTGAAACACTGTGAACATTATGCATACTAATGCATGACTGTTAAGAAGCATAAGTCATCTACAGGAAAATATCATGACATATGAATACATTACCTTTGATACATTTTCTACATACTCATTATAATATGCAACAAACACTTATAACCCATTCGTGACAGAGGTCCACATTTTGTGGTTTGGCCTAATATCTTTTGATGCAAAGCCCTAAAAATCATACCAAATGCATGAGCAGAAAGAGCAAAAAAATCTACACAAACTGTGCCCATTTTGGTTGCGTCAATATTTGTTGTTTGATGCTGAAAATTTTTTAAAGGAAAATAAGCATTAAAATCTTTAAATTGGCAATGTAATAGAAAATTTAAAATCACCGTTTTCCCCTGCAAATTGGCAACTTTTTGACTTATCATAATTTCTGTCAATTTATATTCCTTTCAGATACATGACGTTTTATAAGAAAAATGTAGCAATAAAATAAAAATGTTGGTGTTGCCAATTTGAAGAATAAAAGTTGATCAAATTAGGCTTTCAATAATTCCTGTCATGAATGGGATAATAAGTACAATAGAATCATGAGACTGCCACTGTAGAACATGAAACTTCCCTGAATCATTCAAACTGGCCATTTCCACAGCAAGAATTCTGAAGTGCAAAAATTCAATGTAATTCACTATGCAGCAAGGAACTTTCACAAAACTAGATCACTCACAATATTGGTAAAAATGACTTGCGTGCCGATGATTGTGCTTTCACAGTACATGAATGAAGATCATTGTTATTGTCATCATTACAAGTTAAAGTACGTCTTAAAATTATTGCACAATTTATGAGACAATATATTATTCATCAAAACAGTATTCTCAAGATAGAATAAATCAATGATGAAGTCATGATAAAGCAATCTTTGGTGTACAGGTTGATCTGTCCCCTGGGGAACATTTCATGAATAGTTTTGTCATTGATTTTCACTGACAACTGTTATAAGCTACTGAAATCCTTGATTGGCTAAGAGCAACTTTGTCAGTGAAAATCACTGACAAGATTTTTCATGAAACACTCCCCTGATCAAAGCAGTGCTACAGCTTACTCGACCTGGTCAACCAATCAAAGTCCTGAAAAGAAAAACAAAATCATTTTCATTTGACAATCCAAATTTCATCCTTCAAACAGAATGTAAATTAAATTTGGCAAGAATACAATATGAAACAGCACAAATGATGAAATAATATATTTGGTGAAAACTTTTGAAAATTCATAATTCAGTTTGTTAACATTAATATTAATCCTTGCGCTCTCATTTGGTTCAGGTGCGACAGTTACTCTAGTGCGTTAATTCTGGGAGATGGGTCGACCATAGCACCATCAACACCTTGCACCTAGTAGCCTTTTCCACTCATATTCTGATTACAGACCTCTATTACACTTCATATTTTCCCTGGGCTCTCACTGCTAGTTCGACTAACTCGTCCTTCTTCCTTGCGCTTTGGATCCCTCGGTCAGTCAAATATTTCCTCAACTGGTCAACTCTCATTCGCAGCGTCTGCTGGAAATGGTTGTTGACCCGCAAGTGGGAAAACAGGCCTCTCATGGTACAGACGTTTGCATGGTCATTGCAGACACTAATCGTGGCAGCCCAAAGGCTGAATTAAGTTTTTAGATAACAAAAAAGAAATATTTGAAACACACAACATCTAAAAACTCGGGCATCACGAGAAATACATTCAGAATTAACTAAAATTTCCTAGTTATTTTTTTCCCCCTCAGACTCCTGGGGCCGGTTTCTTGAAACCGTCATAAGTCAAAGTTCTTGGACAACCCATAGGGACACATGTTGTAGAATTAATACGCATTTCAATGGGATGTCCACGAACTTAGACTTATGACAGTTTCGAGACAGGCCCCTGGAGTACTGGATTTAAAATTTAACATTTAAGATTTTCAACCAGACTCACCTGCTGTTTGCGCTGAGCCTGTGGACTGACCATCACATTGATGAGAACTGGTTTGTTGGTGTGTTTGGTGAGACTGAGGCGGAGAGCATCCTCCAGCTCGGTGGGTGTGGTCACGTGGAAGCCGACGCCCCCAAATGCTGTCATCACCTGGTCGTAGCGGGCATCGGGCATGAGAGCAGTCGGCATTAGCCTGTTGATGTGATAAAATGAAAAATAAGTTCAGGACATACACTAATCTTTGCACTGGTCACCTTCCAACTAAATGGATAACTGCCTAAGCCATACAGGTAACCTTGGAGAATCTTGAAGAATCTTTGAGAGGGGCACATAGACCAAGTTCAGACCAACGCCAAATAAAACATATGAGACGATACCTCAACTATCCCTCTCTGAATTAAATACTCCAACTGAAGCTATCTAAGGATCATGAAAATGAAATTCTCCAAGAGGTTGTTACCTCAAGAATCATCAAATAAATTTCTTTTTATCACCCCAATCTTTATTTTGTTCCATGGCCAATTTACTTCGTAATCATGGATAACTAAAGAATACAAATTTTGAAGATTATTGTTGAGACTTGATGAGACTTTGCTGTTTTGTAAATGGGTTTAAAATCTACAACACTCACCTCTGAGGGCACTCTTCTGGTGGAGTGAGTTCCCAGATGTCCTTCTCTGTTCCAAACCCAATCCCATTATTGTTGATGACAACAATGAGAACTGGCAGATTGTACCTGCAATTGGCAACAAAAGTACATTAAATTCGGTTTCATTTTTACATCAATTTTTCTTCTTCAAGATATGAAAATAATAAAGTTGTGGAACAATGAGTTATGTCATCAGATGATTATGGTGCTCATAGCAGTTAGTACACAAAAAGCACCTACCTGCATATAGTTTCGACCTCCATGCCTGAAAAGCCAAAGGCACTATCCCCCTCCAGACAGACGACACGTTTATCAGGCCATCGATCCCTAGCTAGCAGGGCTGCTGCTATGCTGAACCCCATACCAACACCCATGGTACCAAATGTACCTGCATCCAGTCTGGACAGAATACAAAAGAATAACAAGGCTATAGCCACAATGTGTCTCAATCTAACATGCACAGCAGGTGCTCTGCCATATGTCCTGGTGACAACTGCTCTGGGCCCCGTTTTATGAAACTTCTTATAAATAACAAGTAGCAATAACTGTTATAAGCTACTGAAATCCTTGCATCTGATTGGCTGAGAGCAAATTTGTCATAGAAATGTGGCAGTTGTTAATGATAACAGGTTTTATGAAACGGGGCCCTGGACTTTATTTTGACAAAGATACAGAATAAGGGTTGCTATGGGTTTTAGGATAGGTAAAGGAACTAAATTCAAGAGTTATTTCACCAACCTGTGTCTTGGGGAATGATTCAAGAGGATTGTTCTTCCAATATCCATGGTGTTGGCACCCTCACTCACAATGAGACTGTCCTTGGGAATCATCGCTTGTACCTGGAGAGAGAAAGAAAAAGAAAACATCATTAGTAGTCAGAGATACATGTAAGGCTAAGATGAACTGTTTGGTAAGCATAAACCTGATAAAAGAAATGCACCACATCACAATGATTAAGGATTAGGGTTAGGGTTGTGCATGGGTTTTAGGACAGGCTTAGAGTCAGGATAATTAGGCACAGCATTGGGCATTAACAGAATTAATAATCGTCAAACATAAACCTTACCTTTGAGATGGCAGCATAGTAGTTCATGGGAACAGAGGTGTCACTGGCCAGCACCTTACTCTTCTCCTCGTTATCTTTGACCTTTGACCTCAGACTCTGCCACCAAGTAGTGTTGGAGGGGTAAGGCCATCCACCCCTTGCACCAGAAGTCTTGACAGCATCTACAAGCTACAATAAAATGAGGATGGTTCATAATTTAAGTCTCAAATAATTTTTAATCATTTAAAAAACAAAAAATCAAAGACAATCAATGATATACAACAAATTTCCTTCATTTCCTACAAGGCGTTGTAGTGCAAATGAATAAAAATACCACTCAACTATGACTTCTGAAGCAAAATCGAAAGAGTTCCCAGAAATGAAATACATTTGGTAATTTGAGTTCTGTGCTATAATAAATCTATTTAATCCCATCACTTAAAAAAAAAAATTGAAGGACTTCCCTGACACAGGTTTTATTCTTCAAATTACCGTTTTACCAGTGTTATGGGGTGTTGCAAGGAAGTTGCAATCGATTGCAAGTTGCAACTGCTTGTCACTGGCCAATAAAAATCATTGTTGCATGCATATCTTTTAAAAGGTCAGACCCTGAGCCAATCAGAATGGTTGTTTCAAAATTGGCAATTATTTGCAATTGATTGTAACTTTCTTGCAACACCCCATTAGTGTACCATGTAGTATTAAAATTATTGTATCATTTGAAAATATCTTAGAAAAGATCTCATCTTCGATTTTTTCTTTCCGACTCATCATGATACCTGTTGGGTCACAGCTTGAAGATCACCAGCAAGTCCAATCACATGATCACTTCTGATGTTGTTACCCAGCTCCTCTTGACAAATATCCACCTAAAAGGGCAAATATCACAGTATATTCCATGTAAGAAAATGAATATATAATATAACTAAACAAGGGTAGTGGCATTAAGGAAGAAAAGGAAAGAAACACCAAACCTGATCAATGAAGGGGATGGGGTAGGGATTAAATGATTGAATTAAATGATTAAGAATCAAATCCAATAATTACAAAAAACTAAACCAAGCCAAAAAAAACCCCAAACAACAACCAAGTACCACCCAAAACAACAAGACAAACAAAATAATATATTACTGTAGGATAAATAAGGGGAGGGGGGGGGGACAGCCCCAAAATATAAAACAGATTGACATCACTGATCTGAATACTGTAGAAGGAAATCCAGTTTGGATACACTAGTTGTTGCTATGCCAGGAAAGCATCTTGCAAGCCTCTCATTTGTAAAGGGAAACTATTGTTCAAGAAGTATGCATATCATAAGTAAACAGGTCTACTGTGCCACAATGATCAGCAGTAAACAGGTCTACTGTGCCACAATGATCAGCAGTAAACAGGTCTACTGTGCCACAATGATCAGCAGTAAACAGGTCTACTGTGCCACAATGATCAGCAGTAAACAGGTCTACTGTGCCACAATGATCAACAGTAAACAGGTCTACTGTGCCACAATGATCAGCAGGCCTGTTGGAGAGAAAATCCCAATAAAAGAGTGTCCTAAAAAATCCCAATAGAAAAAAAAAACCCAAACGTATTTATCATTACGGAGTTATAATTTGAACATGGGTATAAATTAAACAGTTCCACATTTTTCACTGAAGAAACTGAATGGTTGGTACTCACTTGGATAAACTTGGTGTTTTCTCCATACCGAGGTGGTCTACCAAAATGAAGGATCCAATTGAGACGGGCTCCAAGGAGAAGGACCACATCAGTTTGTAAGAGAGCTCTGAAGTCAGATAAGAAAGAAAAAACAAACATATTTTTATATTAAGAAAACTTAAACATGATACAGAAGTGAGGCAGTCAAGCTATGCAGGATGACAAGAAATCTCAGAAGGAATTTTGAAAAGGACATTGCCCAGAACATAATAAAAAAAGGCAGCAAATGAATACATTAATCTAAAAATATGTTATACAATACTCTATCTGCAGAGTAATTAAACTACTCATTACACAGAGAGAGAGAGAGAGAGAGAGAGAGAGAGAGAGAGAGAGAGAGAAAAAACAACCCAAACTTGAATACAAGGGGAACAGGTTAAAAGTACCCTAACAACACATCACAGAACAAAACAAAAGAAGCAATACAAAACAAACAGCACTACACAAGACAAAAGAAATGTTTTTTTAATGATATTAATCCCTGATCTGTCCCCGGCGCTCGCCGTCTCCAACATTCACCTTCACTTCAAGGCAACATGACTCATCTATTCAAGATGGCATAAACTTGTAGGAATTTTTGATGCAGCATTTCAGACAGTTTTAAAATATAGAATTCATAAGCCCGCCCTCTTGCATGTAACATGAAAAGATTAACAAAGATTAGATCAACAAAATGAAAGGTTTAGAGAAGATTAATGTGCCATGTGTTCTTCTTCCCACTGAGCGACAGCAATCAGCTAGCTGATTATTCTGTCACTTTGTTACTGTCACTGTAACACCTAATATTGTTTATGTATCACTTTTTTTTCCATTGAGGAACGGTATAGACCAATTTCACCTCCGGTTTATGTACTTGGCCCTCTATCGGCGACGCCATTGCTGCGGTGGGCAAGCGCGCTGACCGCGATTGGCTCTGTGTACAAAATGAATGTAAGATATGAGATATGCGCCGATATTGTTCCATTTACTTTATTCTAGATCATTAAAATAAAGCATGGATACATGGGTAGATGAGGTAAGACAATGGTCATATCTGACGGATGAAGGTATGATGTATTTTTGTACTTTCGATGGTTTTTCAACTTAGTTTTGTCAGTAAAAGTTCGATTGCAGCATAGAAGCCGTAGTAAACGGGAGCCCTAAATCTTACCCTGTTTACAAAGTCATGTTTTCACTCATTAAATTTTACGCCATAGTATATAATGATAATGTTTCTTGACTTCAAAGTCCTTTCTGTTGATGTTTAAACCCACTGGCGACGAATTCCTTCACATTGCTTACGGAAACCTGTGTAGGGAGTACGGCTTCTCACACAAACAGGCTTCATGAGTCAAAAGCGAGTGAATTTCGCACTCAGTTAGCTTCCAATTTTTAAACTTTCTCTAATTCTTGTGGCATTTGAGCACCGCACAGCTGCGACCTGAACTTCCCCGATAATTTCTCATTGCAAATATTAAAATAAATCTGCATATACGGTCAAAATAGACAAAAAATCGAACGAATGTACATAACGCGCTATTGACTTGTGTACTATAAAAGTTGGTACGCCCACCGCAGTATGTCGAACTGTGTCGAACAGTCTGCTGCCCTCTAATTGCGTTGTGAAATTGGTCTATAGATCAAAAAGAAGGTAAAATGTGTCGATGACTTTGAACTTTACATGGAAATCAGTATTTGCATGAATGTGCAAAATCATAAAAAGTGTAATACTGACTGTAATTTCATTCACAAACTTTATTCTGATTGCTTTTAAATGATATTAAAGAATTTTTAACAAGATAAGGGAAGAAAGCAAGAAGGTGAGACGGGTTGGGTTCATTGACATCCAAGGTAAGGTTTAAATATGAAGCAAACTTTATTTCGGGGGGGGGGGGGGATACTGGTTTTACTCAAATATTTAATTTCACACCTAGTTTGACTCATACTAAAATCTTATCACAAACACATTACCATATATCTCACATCCTTTCAAAAATTAAACAATTTCGTATGCAATCCAAACAACCCGATAGCAAAAATGGAAGAGTCCACAGTAACAGGCAAGTAGGTATTACGTAATCAGTCGGACAATCTAATGTGGGTATGCTATGTAAATAATACGAATGAGCTATCATGAATCTATTTACAGGAGCTTGCCCTTCCGTATCACGTCTACCTGGTTAAATATTGATTAATAACTTATTTATTAACGACAAGGCCTACACTTTTATCTGACAGTTAACTAAACGGTCTGTTTGGGCAGCGGAAACTTCACTTGTCAAAACAAGGCATGTCATTGTTATAGAACGTCAGCCAAGAATAGTCTCTATACTGCAGATTCTCAAGTCAGAATCATAACAGTTCTTTGGGATTAAAAAGTGGTGAAAAATGGCCGACATTCTGAGCGCTGTTCCGGTCGTGGAGAATCATACAAGTGTCTCTACGGCGGGAGGGTTCGAGCAGGCATGGCGCTACATGACGGATAACTACACAAGATTTCAGATTGCAGCCTACGGCTCAGCACTGTTTCATTGCGTAAGTGAGATCAGGGGCGGTACTCGTTTTATTTTATTTTTTTAAAATTTAAAGTTCTTACTTTTTACTTTTTTGTGGGCATATAGTTATGCCACTTCAATTATCTGATGAGTGTACGTCAGTTGTGCATAACGCCCAATCCGCCGAGAGTGCGATGACCGAACCAAGAAATATGTTTAGAAAATCCTCAACACAACAGCGCACCCCTCGGGGGAAAAATAGGTCTGTGATCATGAAGCATGTATTTAAAATCAATCACATTCTCAAGAAAGAATTAACAACAAGGTCTGACATAAGCTTTCTGGAACGTGCCTCATGTCGAATCAAAGTAAAAACTGATCAACTGACGATGTAAATAACTTGAATTTTTTTTTTGCAATAACCCAATTAACTAAGTCAAAGCAGCATAATCTTTTTTTTTTCTCTCTCTCTCTCGAGATGCCACCTTACTGCTATACAGAACTACAATGCTTTATGATTATAATCAATTGATTTTTAGAAGGAATTGAATACATTCCTTTTTTCTCTAATTTTATGTTCTCAATTGGGAAGAAAGATTTTAAGTTGATATGAATATTGCGTAATGAACGAAATGTGTGTTCTTTTTTCCTTTTCTTTCAAATTGCAGATATCGTACATTTTGATTTCATCACCATCAATCATCTTTCAGTTCATACCTTACATGCAGCGCTTCAAGATCCAACACGTAAGTTTCAAGAGTTCAAGAGAGTTCAAGAGAGTTCAAGAGTTTATTTTTCATTAAATCCCCCCCCCCCAAAAAAAAAGAAAAATCAAGTATAAGAATCCATGATATTTCCCAAACGATTTTGGACTCATTTCGGAAAAAATATGATTTATTTTTCTTTTAAAAAAATATTTTTGTGTGTTATTAAGGAATCAAAACATAATACAATCTTCACAGGCAGACATAAACTGATAAGTAACAAAATTTACGACAGATCACAATATTTACAGATGATTGGGATGATCAGTGTTCAACTAAACGAAATGTCAAGCCAGAGTCCGCCTTTGAGTATGGGGCACTAAGGGTGTATAAAAATGACTTTGATCTGGGAATATTTCGAAGAAAAGAATTATCATGTAACCTGGCTATGCCTAAACTTGATAAGAATCTCAAGAATTCATAATATTTCCCAAAACGATTTCGGAGTCATTTAAAACATCGAAAACAATGTGATTTATTTTTCTTTTCAATGAAACGAAATGTTAAACCAAAGTCTGCCTTTGGGTATGATGCTCTAGGGGTGTTTAAAAATGACACTGATCTCCGAAATATTTCAAAGAAAAAAATTATCACGTAACCTAGCTATGCCTAAACTTGATACATTTAACGCATATCCCGAATGATGTTACTTAATCTAGAGTACCTACATAAAGAGAGTAGCGACAACTTGCGCATTGACGCCATTTTGTTTCACTCGCCCGGTCTACCGCACGCGCGCGCAGTGCATGCATAAACTTTGAAGTGCATATACTGTGTTGTGTCGGCCACATTTCAAACACAACTGTGCGAGCCAGAAAGCAACTCACGCTATTGTTTATATTGTATCTCAACACCCCCCCCCCTATAGGGAAAAGTGGGAGGGGGCTGTATGTCCATATACAAGCTAACCTTGCAGCCCTAAAACCAAAGTTTTTCTGCTCATAAGAGGGGTGGGGGTGGGGGGGGGGGGGGGGGGTTAATCAGCATGCAACCATAACCCACATTATAAAATAAAGACATCACTGGCAAAAACAATCCAACCCATCCCCCCCCCCTCCCTTTCCATAGACAATGCCCAGCTTGCTCATAAAAATGGGGGAAAAAAATAAAAAAATAAAAAAAATCCATGCACATCAATACCTTTACAAACATTATAAACATATCCTCTCATACATCTGTTTACTCACAATTCCAGACACAGAAGTATACCACCCCCCCTCCCCTCGACACACACACACACCCCCACACACACACACACATAGAGCTCCGAGTATAAATTTCACACAAAGTAACTTTGAAATTCGGCAATTCATTTGTTTGTTGCTTTTTTTCTTTCAATTTATTTCATGTCATAATACATATACATTTTTCTTCTCGAAAAGACATCCTTTTTGACAATACATAATGGGTATGGTATTAAGATATGTAAGAAAAAAAAGGGGAGCAATGTAGACAATGATATACTTATTTACCCATGAAATCCTTGCCCAGTGCGGGGCCCAGTGTCACAACTTTACCTGAACATTAATGTACTTTAGTTTTATCTACACGTAGTGATTCATTTTAAACTTAGAATAGAAAATCTGAATACCATTGCACATCTTCTTCAATTCCAGATACTGCACAACTTCTCCCATATCATTCCAGTATAGACATACATTGTGCCCTTTTTAAAAAAGTGGTATAAAAATATGCTCGCCCTGCATCAACTTGATTTTCTCCAGGCAAGCTCCAAACACAAGTCTACATGTATATCCCTGACATGACAAAACAACTTTGTACATTGTACATTGTATTGCTCTTTAATCCTGCCATATTTTTATTACTGCAATTTAGTCTGGGCTAACACATATCAAACCCATCTTAAAAAATTATGTTCCCTTCAAAATAAAATTGTACGTATAATTTCTCCAGACGACAATATACCACTAGCAAATACCACGAATTTGTTTCATTCCCTAAAATTGTTGAAATTAGAAGACATCAACAAACTTCAACAATGTCATTTTCTCTACAGGTGTTTAAATTCTCAAATTCCACAAAAATTTCGTGATTCATTTACACATGTTTTCAACATACATCATTTTGATACCCGCTCAAATAATCAAATATTCATTCCCAAACACAGAAAAATAATCTTCCAACACAATATTCGTTATACTGGCCCCAAAATATGGAACGAAATTCCGGATTACATAAAAAAATCTTTGTCGACAACCAGCTTTAAGTATAAAATGAAAAAATTGCTTCTGTCGTTTTATAAATAAATATTTCCCGTCTTATGTCTCCTTTTGACTTTAAACATGAAAACATGAACCATGACAAATTGTTGCGGCATTTATGTTTGCCCCCACTGATATTTTGTTGAGCATTCTATTTTATTTAGTAATTCATGCCCGCCTCCTCGCTCACGTCTCCCTCTCTTGTTCCCTTTCCTTTTCTTTTCTCTGCCCTTTTTTCCTTTGTATTGTTTATTGTATTGTATTTATGTCTACAGGCGTATCCCGCCACAAGCCTCAGCTTTTAGGGTATACGCCTTCTTCCTTAAACCCAATATGTATATATTTATATATTTTTTATAACAAATTGATTTATGTATGAATTTATGTTTACGAAAAATGTAATGACATGGAAGAAAATAAATGTTTTATTTGAATTGAATTGAATTGAATTGAACTTAAAAATTTGGAAATTCAGACATTACACAATGGGACTGTCAGGATCATCAATTACTAAAATTTTTACCAAACATAACAAACTGGAATGTGATGGGTATCATTATTTATCTGAAATGTACAATTCAACTTTGCTTAAACAAGCAAATATACATAATCATGAATTATGCAACAAAACACATGGGCCTAGTGCAATTTGCAAGCAACAGAGCAAAAAATGGGTCAACCTCTACTTGCTCAAGGAAATCTTTCATCATTGGAATGGTTATTTCACAAAATGAACAAACAGAAATAAGTCTATTTGGCCAAGTTTGAAATTGGAAACTAAGAACTTCAGTTTATACCCAAGTACAGTACGATATCACAATCGCGGTATGCTGCGGAGTGAAACAAAATGGCGCCAGGAGTCACGTGACCATCAAATTCCGGTCCCCCTATGTCGCTACTCTCTTTATGTAGGTACTCTAACTTAATCGAAGTAACACTGCCCTCATGTGACGAGGGTTTTTACTGTTAAGACTTGATAAGACAAGTAAATTTCAACGCAATACCATTATTCTTTCATATACATCTATCGGACGAAATATAATCATGAGTTTTTTCTTTACTTCAGTCAGTCTGACATTGGACGGAGAAACTACATGACCGTATATTTTCTTTGATCATGTCTTTTTATCTAATGGGATGAATGTTCATAATTATTCGCAGAGAGATTTTGAAAAAGTATGGGATTTGTTAGGATAGTTTCTATCAGATATACTTACTGCTTGCAACTGCTGGAAATATACATTATACAGCATGGACGTAGATAGCGGGCGGGGGTTGGGGGGTTGGGGGATGCATCCCTCGACATTTAGAAGTGGAATTATATAATGTGTGTACAAAAATATGTATATAATGGGTCAATCATCCCCCCAGGTATGAGGACCTGTCTACGCTAATATTATACAGTGATAAAAAACTTGAACGAACATCAGTATAAGATCAAACAGTCGATTGTAGAAAAATTATTGGTGACCATCTTGATTTTATTCTATACTAGAGGTTATATTACAACTTGAAGGAGAATTTGACCATATTAATATTTTTTGTTTTGTTTTACAGGACAAGCCACTGACTGGTGCCAACCAATGGAAATGTATCCGACTCCTGCTGGTGAATCAATTCATTATCCATATTCCATTCTATCTGGGAGCTTATTACTACTGTGAACTCATCAATATGTCGTTCAGCTATGAGACTATGCCAGCATGGTAAGCATTTTGTTCTCAAAAGCATTTTGTTCTCAAATTTCCATTATCTTTAGATAAATTCCCATCGGCATTTGTGTTTCTTATTCTTCATCAAATTCACGGGTGATGTTCGTTATTCCTAAGGTTCATCATTCCGAAGGTTCGTTATTTCGAAACACGCAAATTGCGTATACCTAGAAGTTCGTTAGTCCGAAAATGAAAAAGGGTTCGTTAATCTGAACATTTTGTAGCGTTATTCCGAAGGTTCGTTAGTCCAAAAATAAAATAAGTTCGTTAATCCGAAAATTAAATAAGGTTCGTTAATCCGAAAATGAAATAAGGTTCGTTATTCCGAAGGTTCGATAGTCCGAAAATGAAATAAGGTTCGTTAGTCCGAAAATAACTAACGAACTAACGAACCTTATTTCATTTTCGGACTAACATACCTTTCGGAATAACGAACCTTATGTCGTTTTCGGATTAACGAACCTTTTTTTCATTTTCGGACTAACGAACTTATGTCAGTTTCGGACTAACGAACCTTCGGAATAACGAACTGTAACCAAATTTACAAGGTTGCATGTTTGAGTATTTACTTCCTTTTTTGCTTCTTGCACAAAATAATAAAAAAAAAGTAAATTTAGAGTGCCTATAATCGTCACGAAGAAGTGTCCGTCGTTGCATGTATCCAACACTCAGAAGCTAAAAGGTATTGTTCCGCAGAAATGCCTACATACCTCACCATTTCGTCATTTCGGCGCATGACGAGTATGGTTAAACGGGAGGGTAATTACAAAGAGTCGGAAGAAAGGGGGGGGGGTGGCCCCTTAGCAACGGATCTCACAACATTTTCTTTTGATTAAGATGCATTTTCATTCTTTGTTTCCATCTAGGTATGTTACTTTAGCTCAGTGTTTTGCTTGTCTAGTGATCGAGGACGCGTGGCATTACTTTAATCATCGCCTCCTGCATCATAAGAGTATCTACAAGTATATCCACAAAATGCATCATACCTGGCAGGTTGGTAATAATAATAGTAATAGTAATAATAATGATACTGATAGTAATAATAATAATAATAATAATAATAATGATCATATCAATGATAATAATAAAAATAATAACAATAATAAACAGGAAGCATATGGAGTAAAATATAAGAACATAATTATAATTTCAAATGTTACAATAAGCACAACGTACTCCGGTATACGATGAAGTTTATTGTAAAACGTTTTCAGGTTTTGACAGGATGAGTAATAATCAGAATTAAGACAAACGTTTTTTAAAAAAAAAAAATCTTTTTACAAGGGTTCATTATTCAGAGAATTTTCTATCCTAAATAAGTTTTTTTTTTTTTTTTTTTTCCAATTTCAGTCTCCCTTCGGAATGGTAGCCGAGTACGCTCATCCATTAGAGACTATGAGTAAGTATAATTTCATTTATGAATTAGTTACTTACAGTCATAACAAGGTATACAGAGTAGGCACTTCAGCAATTAAAAAAAAAATAAAATCCTTATATTTTCATGCAAAATGTATCGCAAAAATATTGGATACGGAGATAATCTCCTTGACTCCTTATGCCGATAACAAAAGATTCATGCCAGGGCCCCGTTTCATAAAACTTGTTATCAATAACAAGTTGCGATAACTAATCGTTATAAGCTACTGAAATCCTCGCATCTGATTAGCTGAGAACAAATTTGTCATAGAAATTTGGCAGTTAGTAATGACAAGTTTTATGAAACGGGGCCAAGAGCTATGAATTTCGAGACTTAACCAAAAATCATCAAAGAAATACGTGCAGAATTCACAAAATAACAATAAGACATATTGGATTTGAAATTCATTTTGAACATACAGAACAAAACATGTACATGAAACTCCCAATACGTACACAGAATCCGGGGAAACTTACCAAGAGACCACCGACGTCCACTCCAGTTAGGATCGACTTTGTATTTCTGATAATTCTATACCACATGAGCTAAAAGAACTTGTCATGCGAGGCACTGACGTAATGGGGGGGGGGGGGGGGGGGGGAGGGCAGCCCCCAAATAAAATTAAAACGTGGTTGATTTTAATTCGATATTAGTGATTTACAAATGTTGCTGAAATGACATTATTTTCCTGGTTTTTTCCTCACTTTTTTGTACCTCATATTTTTTTTCTACCCCCCAAGTTTTGCTCATTACGCCACTGATGCAAGGTTTCCAACTCCTAAATGATTTTGCTTGATCAGTTCTAGGTATGGGCACCATGTGGGGCATACTGATCTTCGGGAACCATCTCATCCTGCTCTGGGCTTGGATGTGGGTACGACTGATCGAAACCATCGACGTCCACTCCGGATACGACGTCCCACTCAACCCCATGCACCTACTACCATTCTATGGAGGTATTTTGGATCAGTTTTGTTAAGAAATACAGTGGAACCTCGTTCTAAAGAACATGTTATAACAACTCTCATTATAACAAGGTTAATTTTTCCGGTCCCATTTCTTTGTATTTTATTGTTTTGTTAGCCCTGATATAACAAGGTTTCGATATAAAGAGGTAATGTCTTTGGTTCATGCAGAGGAGTTAAACTTTGTTATATCGGGGTTCCCCAGTATTTTGCGGCGTTCTAAATAGTACTTTCCATGCTCTTGAGCATTACCATATTCCTCGTTCATCATGTTCATGATTTTCGACGCAAAAGACTATCAAAGAAGAAAATACAATTGTGTTCCTTTTTTCTACCGGAAATTATACTGTTTTTTTCATGCCGAGGACCTATTTTCAACATTAAGCAACAATCAAGGGAAGGGGGGGGGGGGCAAGCAATGGTCCTCTGCAAGCCCCCATTTGGAGATATTTCAGAGCATAAAAGGGGGTGGTTTCAAAACAAAACGTGGCGACAAACTTGTCAATATAGACAGAGAAATGTCTTTCACACTAGAAAAAATACTGCCGTTAAATGGGGAATGAATAGTATTCTGACGAAGTTAAGACGATTGAGTTTTTACACCTTTCTTCCCCATAATAATTATCGAAGCTCCTGATGACAATCACAAAACATCATGTCTCAAATTAACTGCACTGATAAAATTACTTCTATTCTATATTACGACAGGTGCTAAGTTCCATGACTTTCATCACATGAACTTCAATGGAAACTATTCCTCGACTTTCACCTGGTGGGACAAGATCTTTGGAACAGACATCCAATACAAGGAATACTACAAGATGAAGGAAAAGGAGGCAAAGAAAGAATTATAGTGATCATGAAGTTTTCAGGACTACTTATTCCCGAATTCAGTAACGCAACGGGAAGAAATCGTTTTTGTTTCACGGTAAATTTGGAATTTGGAATAAAAATCTTAGGTACGCACTATGTACAGTATAGGATTATGAGATGAAGGGGAAGGAGGAGGAGGAGGAGGAGACAAAGAAAAACAAAAGTGACCATGATGACTTCATGATTAAAATTTCATTCTCAGAAAAATGAAGAAAGAAGTAAGAAGAAAAAAAAAAAAAACGTAATTCAATTGTTCCTATATACTGTCAGTCACACAAAGATCAGTAAGCTTATTGATCAAGAAGTTTTCCTGGATGATCACACGTTTATTCCCGATTCAAAGTCGCAACAAAGAGAAGAGAAAAAAATATTTCGTCCTTACAGTCATAAGAGATAGTGACGCCGTAGAAGAAAAAAACAAAACAAAAAGAAAAAACAACACAAGTTCACATAGAGTGATAAAGATGTTAAAAAGACGTCAGTCATGTTGTCCTTGCAGTCGTGTAGTGGAAACAATAATGCTTTAAAAACAATGATCGCCTTCCACAAGAATAAACAATATATTTCGATAGTATTATGCAAGCAGTCATTAAAAAATGAGCTTGCTTTGTACAACGCTTTGTTGCACAAAATGACATTGCTCTTTTGGAGAAAGATCGATTCCAGGATGTATAACACCCACCAGCAAAAGGACATGAAAGCTATTTTGTCACTGCAGCCATTAAATGTATACGTAATATAAGTACAGTAATCATAAATAGTTTCTTCCCGGCATTTGAATATGTTCTTGCAGTCATTATAATTATGAAACAATAACAATCTGTGAGGTCTAAGCTAAGAAAAAGGATGTTGTATAACTAGGAGATATGAAAGAAAAGGAAAAATGTTTTGCAACCTCAAATTCGAATTTTATATCTTGTACTTCTTAACCCAATGAAGCCTTATAGACTGCATGAGAAAAACTTCAAACAGGCGAATAATTTTAGTAGATGGTATATTGGTGACCATGTACTATAGCTGTTCCAGACCACAGCCTTCTTCATGTTCTTCTTCTTTCGGGGTTATGTTCATCGGCAATGCATATTTGACTATTGTCGCCAATGACTTTACTTATCTCTCTCTCTATTAATGGATATCATTTGAATACTTTCTATATTTGTTATCGTTTTATATTTTATCTTGTTTTTATTTTCTAGCTAAAATGAAATATGTCTCAAGCCACAATGAATTTAAATAGAGTTCTGCTGTAGTCTATGCCTGCAGACTAGTATAAAGTCACGATCGACTAAAGAATGTTCTACTGAATCGGTTGGAAATCATTTCAAATCACTTGTAAAAGCCTATCATGTGTAGGCCTAAACAATATAAATTCATAGCTCAATAACTAGTATGCAAAGAAAGTCAAAATTACTCTAAATCTATACAGAAAAGCAAACGATAATTATATGGAAAAGAATTAACACTCTGCATTTTTGAAATACGTCATTTTTATAATTCATATTATATGAATTGTCTCTGTGCAACATTAAAAAAGTATTAAACACTTTGTATTGTTTACGTGATTTAAAAACAAATGTAATACAATTATGCATAGATTGAACAGAAATTAAAATTTTCAATCAAAATGGTAACATGCCTGGCTTTTGTTCCTTATAACGTTGTAACAAAACCAGACTTTATTCAAAACAAAACAAATTTCTCCAAAAGTATAATGGATAATAATGATATTCAATTGCATCATCATAATCAATTCAACAACAAGATAGCAACCACCACAAAAGAAATCGTAGACCATCGTAGGCAACTATTTACTGAAGGGGGAGGGGAGAGCTATAATGCCGGGCATTATACAGACTGAGGCTATATGGTTCTCGATGTCTAGGAATATTAATCTACTGAAATATACTTATTTATTCATTTTTTTTTTTTTGGGGGGGGGGGGGCTATACCGGGGTAATGGAGGTATTGGTAAAGGACTATGCTTCTTGATGCCATGGGATTCATGACATATATTCAGCTTTAAGAAGAATAAAAAGTCATTTACTGTAACGTAAAATATCACACAGCCCTCGAGTCGACAAATCCCATGCCACTTCTCATGCACTTTCAAGCTATTCCGTTTTTTTGCTGAATTTTCGGCTTCCACTTTGAAAACTTAACATTACATGCTGATGTAATGATGCCTTCAATGATGAAAGAAAAAACACAAAAAAGAAAACCAAACTGATATCAAAACCTATCGACCACACACACACACAAAAGAAAACAGTCTCATGTTTATCAGGAAATCATACCTATTCAACTCAGGCTCATCCTTTTGAAGGAAAAATAAAATTCACGAATACATAATTATTTTCCTTCACAGTGGAGTATGCACATAATAATGCTATACTAATTACTAAATACTCCACTGCATGTATACCCAAATGATGCGTGGTGGATTAATATCATTTCATAGTCGCTTTGGTGTATACGTATATGCTTGCAAACACTTTTATTACATACTGGCAATTGCTGAGGCAATTTCCCCGCAATACGGAGACGGTCCCTTATTAAACAGATCAGACACTAACCTCAGTTTACCCACCACCGCGACTCCGCTTGAGCCCGTTGCAGGCGATCCCTTTCACGACCGCACACGCCAGTAACCTTTACCCGGGCATGCCGTATTCTCGCTCCTGATTGGTGCGTTCCTTACCGCTGAGCCTCACCACTGCAGGCCTTTGTGTTTCCGCTTTTGACTGCTGGTGCGGTTAGCATTATGTACCGTGAGAATATGCACGGTATATTTATGGAGCTTCAATGCGATATACACAGACAGCTGGAATGCCTGTATGCGATGCACGAACGATACACTCACACAGTTCAGTGTGCTGTTATTTGGACAGACTGTACACAACCGCTTCATTTCACACGGTCCTCTCCTGCTTGTTTTATGTTGTACATGTAAGTATAATCTCTCTCAATTCTTGAAATATATCATGTTGCTTGTGTGAAATAATATTAAAAATGAGAGGCCTAGTGTAGAGAGAGAGAAAGAGAGAGAGAGAGTGATAGAAAGAGGGAGAGAGAAAGTGAGCGGTTTACAGGCGGGATATGACTGAGATCCAACCTAGGTCTGTTTTATTTTTTACGAAAATTGATTTCTGAACATGTGGCATGTGCTATCTAACGCTAGCTTTCTGAAATCGAGTTTCACAAGGCATTACAAATATATATATATACATGTATATATATATATATATATATATATATATATATATATATATATATACTTATTAAGGATGATCATTGTAGAAGTTCATGGTTTCAAACGAATTTGCGGTATTATATGCTCAGTCGGATTTGCCTACCGAGCGACCGCCAACGCCTGAACTCCCATCCTGGGGCCGCATATGCTTTATGCACAGGACGGCAGGGGTACACAATCATGTGAGTGCACATACCGTACTCCGCGTGCGGAGTGCTCAAGATTATTTAGGCGATCGAAGATAACCCACGACTTCTTCTAACTTATCTTTGGATCCAGAGTATGGGAAGATTATTATACGGATCAGAAATGGCGTACACATGCGTGTCCATGGGTTTTAAAAATACCCCCTAAACAGGTTTTATACTTCGATGAAAAAACACCCCTTAACGAGGATTTTGCGTGGTTTCTCATGAAAGTAAACCCCCTAAACAGGTTTGATTGACATTATTAACCCCTAAACAGGTTTGTTTAAAATATGACTCCCTAAACAAGATAAAACTAACCTGTAGACCAAAATTCAGGATAACCTTTTGCAAACTGACACATTCTTCACCTTTTGCTAACTGAAAATCCCTGAAAATGTCCCAAAATGTTCCGTTCACATAACTGTTGCCGATATGGAAAATTTACCCCCTTAACGCGTTCGGCCACATTAATTAAAAGCACCCCTTTTTGTTGAAAGTCAGCGTTTTTAGGACCCCTTAACACGGAACGCGCGTTACGCGTTCTGCATAAAAAAAAAAGACCCCTTCTTACGCATTTTCTTGGACGCGCATGTGCACACCAATATATCTGAGTGGCCTCCAGTGGCTGAGTGGCTGATCCAGGCGGGGGCGTAAGAGGCGCCCCCCTGTTTTTTTTTAGAATCACACATTGAACATACATGTTGATAAGCTATAGGCCTAAATTGTCTGCGCCCCCTCAATTTCCAAATCCTGGATCCGCGGCTGCGAAAGAGCTAAATCATAGATTCCAAAATGTTTAAAGACAATTTTAATACCTATGTATATAGCCCAGGGTCTCTTCTTTCAAGTGACACCAGAGAATCTGAAAATATCTGAAGTTTGAATGAGCATGAGCAACTTTGTGAAATGATGCAAAAATCAGACTTGAAGAACTGCCATTTCTTCTGGTCAATAACGGCAAAGTTGGGAGTGGTGTAGGCTTATTCATGATAGCATACCGTTTGTTGTAGAATATGTTCTGGTATATATATATCATTAATATGCCATGCTTGACTCAGCAATTGAATGTTTTGTTTGGAAAAGTTACTTTTATGTGTTTTGACAGTAAATTTTCGGCTGACATGCTTTTAATGCCAGAAGAGAATATCTCCACGTATGGTCATGCAGAAAGATCAATCAATCAATCAATCAATCAGTCAATAGGTTAATCAATCAGCAAACACATAAATAAAAACCAGAAATTCGACCAACCAATCATACATTCATTCAGTCTTAAGGACAAGTGGGTTGACACTGACAATGATTATAATTTTAGTATCGATAACGTAATAACGATAACAACAATGATAATATAATTAATAATAATAGTAGTAGTAGTAATGGCAGTGATAAAAGTAATAATAGTTAATAATCATATCATGGATTAGATAATATTGTGTATATTTCTTATAATGCTGTAAGATATAAAGAAAACAGAATTTGCTTTTAAATAAGTGTTACACAATGAATTTATTATGCTCTAGAATGTTCATGAAAAGTATTATTCATAATGCATGTATTTAATGTTTGAAAAAGTAAAACATTTTTGTATTATTTATGAGTTGTTTTTCTGAGGTCACAAATTCATCACGATTTTCCTTTGAGACAGATAACATTTAATTCTCTAGGTTTGTTTTTTTTTCTTCAAAATTTGTTGATGATTTTCTTTTGATCTGGACTGAGTTGACGATTGGTATTTTATGCTTTGTTAATTGCTGTTTGCGATCAATCTTGTGGTTCCTTCATTTTTTGCTCGTTATGTTTGTTTCTTTTTTTACGATGTATTGTTAAAAAAATGTGCATGCTCTTCATGAAAAGCAGTGTTTTAACCCCCGACGATGCCACCCTGTGTAATAAAGATTTAATAAACATATAAATAAAATAAAACTCAGCTGAATATCTGCAATTCGCAATTCATTATGCAAACTTCATGATCATGACGAAAAGGATGGAAGAAAGACCTGACAAAAACATGTACATATATGATTTTTCTATCTCTGAAGTAGCAGGAATTATCATGAAACTTAAGAAATCATTGCAGATTGAAGATATTCAACTGTGGCAACTCACTCGAATTTTGGTCTGAATTAATGTGTATGATTATTTTTTTTCATTTATTACTGATTTACTGATTACTGAATGCCTGATCTTTCTGCATGATCGACCATGCCAGCTGAAATGTCAAAACTTTCAAAAAATAATTTCTCACAATAAAACATTCAAATGCTCACTCAAACGTGGCATGTTATATATCTCAGATCATATACCCACAAGAAAGAATGAACATAGATGAAATGTCATAAAGCCGTCAGAATATGACAATTTAGTTTGCTGTTTACACCACTCTCAACTTTGGATAATGATTAAAACGATAATTTCATTCAGCAAAGTATCGCCGTGTGAGGCAAACTCAAATGAATGTGATGAAATTGACCATCAGGAAATTTGGGTGAAATTTGGACTAAAATTCACCCAAAATAAGCAAAGACAAACTTTAAATTGAAAATGAATTAAGAAGAGGAAGAGGAAAAAGGAGGAGAAGAAGAAGAGAAAGGCTAAACGAACCGCTATATCGACATCTATATGGGCCTCCACCATAGGGTTTTTATAGCCACAATTCCGATCTTAAGGACTTATAAACTGTAAATAAGATGTTAGTTTGTTACACCTGCACCTCACAAGGTGTCACTGCATTTTCAGTAACATATATATTTCTGTTTCTGATGGACCTTCGGATTATTCTCATGTGAAGTTAATGACTATTCTTGAACCAAAAGAAAACCAGGACAAAGGAGATGGATACTGTTTGGAAAACATATCTCCACCTTGTGAGTTTGCCTAATGGCAGAGGCATACGTACGTGTGTACTCTTTCAATGAAATTTTTAAAGCAATTTTCATCATATTCTACATGTATATGAAACATTACAATAGGCCCGAAGTCATCACAGTATAACTGTTGGCCCTCCTAAACGGAAATTACTAATTGTAAGTGACTTAAGTGATGAACTTAAGAAAATGGCGCCACAATTTCAAAAGGTAGGATTTGTATTTGAATCTAAGTTGGCCGTAAGTGTTGCCAAAAAATTGTGCTAGCAAAGAAAAAGCTTCTCAACTTTCAAACTTCCTTCTTAACTCAAGATATACCATGGAAAATGTATTTGACACAACATACATTGTGTAATGTTGAGTTCACAAATATACAAGCAGCATCTTTAGAGACAATGGCGAAAATATGAAATTATATGAGTTGTCCTAAACCTGCCATTTTAAAGTAACATTGCCAATCGCCGTAGAAAGTAAACTGAGACTTTTCGAACTTTCATAACTTTCTCATTTCGTAACTGTTTCTGATGGAACTTTCTTTAGAACTGCTTCTCTCTATCCTCTCTTTTCATTAGAACTGATTTTCCGCAGGGTTTCATTCTTCTTTAACACATGTGTATGTTTGTGTTTTGTAGATTCATGAAGTCGCATCGGCAGAGTGTCTGATCAACTGTTTTGTGAAGAGCCTGAAACGATTGAACCGTTCCATCCATCCGGCATGTTCAAATCCGGTTTCCAGCCAGTGTGCGTTCTATACCAGGGTAACGACTCGTCCTTTGACGGGAGCTGTCAACTGGTATGTCGACATCAGATACAGGAGGAAAACTTCAGCCAAGGGGATAATGTGACGGTAACTATTTTTTTTTTCTTCTGCTTTCCACTTCTTTTCCCATTTCCGAACTAGGCTTCTTTTTTTCTTTGAAACACATTCACTCGTTCCTCCTCCTCCTCCTCCTCCTCCTAAACAACTCAACATAATTTCTATATTTTATTTTGAAAATTTCCTTATTTTTCTTCTTCCGATGACCGTGATACTGAATACTACAAAAACAATCAATTCATTCTTACTGCTCAAGCCCATGCATGACTATGTCAAATCACTTTGACTTTACTACACAAACTTCTTTTTATATTTATTTATAACAGAGCTCCCTTCTTACACTTCTGAAACCCCTTTTAATTTTTTTCACAGGTGATCGATCTTGCTGAAACTGGAGGAGGTAGCAACAATGGCAGAGATGGCCCCATATGCAGACAGGCTATTGTCATGGGACAGGAAATGGTGTCTACTATGCTTGGAACACTATTTCAAACCAAACAGTCTGAAGAAGTGGTATGTTACTTGCTAGTATACTCACTACACAGTATTCTGAACATGTCATTTTTTTTTTTAAAGTCATTACTTATCATGGTGGCATTATCGCAACATAGAACAATGCAAATGTGGAAACCTCAACTGTTGTGAAAAAGTCTTACTGATCATAGAACTAACTGATTTAGAGACATAATGGAGCTTTTGGTCAATGAGAACTAAAAGCAACAATGTACATGTCTCAAATGCCCAAATTCACAAAAGAGCTTTATACAGGTGTATTTTAAAACATGGATTAAATTCAGACAGTGTAAACCGCGAATGTCTTAATGTCCAGCGGGTGGGTAGTAATGCGTTTTTATACTCTTACTTTGATTGATTGATTGATTGATTGATTGGCCTATGTGGCCTTTTATTTGCATCCACAATAAAAAACATAAAGTGTATAACAGGGTATTCATATATAAGATATAAAATCACATTACACAAAGGAAATGTAACAATAAAGATTACAAAGAACAAGATACAACAAAGACAACTACATGTAAAAAGTATATGGATGCGGGGATCAGCAAAGGCTAAAGGTCTATCAAGGCTAATCCCTTAATTGTAAAAAATTAAAAAACAAATTAACATGACAATAGGACAAACAGGCATGCATATGACAATCAGAATTATACATGACAAATGATAAAAGACTTATACTTCCTCTTAAAAAGAGACACCGATGGGCAAGACTCATTTTCTTTTTCAAACATGTTTATTCAAACTCATTTTATGTGTAAACCATGGCTATAGACCACAGTTTAAAATAAATCTCCTTCCTAAATGCCCTGGCAGGTGATACAACAATTCTAATCTTCTCTTCCATTGTGTTCTCAAGACTCAAACGAAAGACTACAGAGCAATAATGAATAAAAATTAAAAGGCAACTACATGTACTGTCATGTTGTGTTGCAGCACTCAGCCAAGAAGAGAAAGATTCCTGATGAACAAGAAGTCCAGAGGGATGACAAATTTAGACAGGCAAGTATTTGGCAGTAGTAAACTCAATTTAAGAAAAAAAAGTTGGGGGGGGGGGGGGGGGGGCTAACATGGCATTAAGTTAAACATCAGGATACTTGTGGTACAGCGAACATGAAAATACACAGGATTGCATCATTTTCATAAGTCATGACAGAAAGACTCGCATATATGTTTTTCCTGAAATTATTCCTGTAATATTTCATTTCATGCTAGCTTGTGTCTGAAGCTTCTTGATTACAGTGAGTACAGCCCTGTGATACAATAAAAAAATTTCAAATAATTTGACACTATTATAATCTTTATTAAGCATCACAGAACAGTTGCACTAAGTGAATTTTTTTTTTTACCACTTGCTCTCAAGAGGTCATCTATATAAATTTGTCATTTGTTAAAGGAGAATGGAACCCAGGCATCAGTGTCTTTCCAGTGAATGAAGAAGAAAACAAGAATAAACAGTGAAAGTTTGAGCAAAATTGGACAATCCATTCCAGAGTTATGAATTTTGAAAGTTCAAGTAAATCCCTGTTATTGGGATCCTTGAGTTGGCAACTTTGCCAGCATCTGTGATGTCATCGTGGACAACCCTCCATTCATTTTGTACACAGAATTTAACATTTTCTTCATTTTCAAGAAAAGTGGAAATTCTTTTGATTTAGTGTTTGAGTATGACATGGCTACATCAATTCTTCAAGCATTTTGTGAAGAATTATGTTGATTCCTGACTCCAAATTTCATATACATCAATTTTTTGAAAAATTGTGTACAAAATGAATGGAGAGTTGTCCACGATGACATCACAGATGGTGGCAAAGTTGCCAACTCAAGGATCCCAATAATAAGGATTTACTTATATTTTCAAAAATCATAACTCTTGAACGGATTGTCCGATTTTGCTCAAACTTTCACTGTTTAATCCTTCCTGTTCATCTCCATTCAATAAATGCACGCTGATGCCTGGGTTCCATTCTCCTTTAAAAGAGAGATTTTCTTACACTACTTTCCTTTAATACATGTATGGGTTTTCCACTGCTACCATAACTCATAGATTTCAAGAGCTCTCTGGCAGCTTTGCAATACCCAATCTCTGCTGTTTGATAGATAGGCCTTTATCCGGGTGTCCCAGAAAAAGCAAAACGGTGGATTTTCAGTACTTTATATTTAAAAAGTAAGATAATCCTTTTACATCAGTGGGTAAAGCATCGTCTACAGAAGAAAATGATACCAAGATCATTGACTTTGGTGAAGTAATTTGTATTTTATGCCTGTTTCTTAAAATACAGTCATTTTCAAATTTTTGGCAACTGATGAGAGTAGCTTTGTGGCGGGATGGCCTTTCACAATACGATGTTTGAGGGAAGTCCATTGATGCATGTCAGCAACAAAACGTGCCATATGAAAGGCCATTCCCGACACAATTCTGCTCTCCACTGTTGCAAAAAACATGCGGAATTCGAAAATTGCTGTATTTTAAGAAATGGGCACAGAATCAAAATTACTTCACCAAATTTAATGATCTTGGTATCATTCTCTTTGGTAGAAGATGCTTTAACTACTAAAGTAAAAAGACGATCTACTTTCAGATGGTAAAGTACTGAAAATCTACCGTTCCACTTTTACTGGGACACCAGGTATATACATATATATTTTGTAGTGATACAGTGATAAGTCTTCATTTCTACATTTGCCACACTTGACCCAGGTGAGAAGCATGGGCAACCGGTAGAATCATGTGCTGTGGGGTGGTGACAGCTGATGAAGTGAAAGTTTCTAATAATAATTTCTAAAGCTCAAGGGACTTATATCATAATGTGATTTGCATTATTCTTATCGTCTGTTTTCAGGAAGAGATTGGCTTGTTGCGAGGTGTCTTCTCAGCTGTCAAGGAACTCCGAGAAGAGGTGTCAAGGCAGGGGAAGGAACTTTCTCACATGAAGCAGCGGCAAATCCAAATGATGAATCTACTTGATGGTGTGCTTCGTAGACAGGTTAACATGGTACAGGGTGCCCCACAGCTTTCCACCTCAGGGGACGTAGCAAGTCCACCTGTGATGGCTACAAAGGTACGAGAGGTAGAGGAGATAGAAGACGTGGAGGAAGTGTCTGGGCCAATCATATCATCTGTCCGGTCCACCTCTACAGGAACTACTGGAAGAGTTCTGGGGGAAGCATACGGCGATGTAGTGCAAGTCTCTGAGGGCACCTCTTCGCCAGTGTCTGAACAAGGCATTGGGAATTTTCAGGAGGACTTGATGTACTCTGCAGTAGAGATGTCCCCTGGTCGTGATCAAGGCTGGGAACAGGAAGAGGGCTTGCCTCCATCAGTCTTGGATAACAGAAGAGGTTATCTTGAAGATTACACAGGCAAATGGAGGCGTGGTGAGAACGTTGAAATCGGAAACTACAACTTCAAGGTTTTGATGCCTATCACCGAACTGGAAGACATCCTGTATAAGACAAATAATGCCACAAGCTTCGCTTACCGCTTGGCAGGTAAATGTTTCACTTCCAGAGAAATGGTGGAAGGCAACACCCGTGGTGGAGGTCCCCGCATGGATGGCCAGATGTTCAAGCAACTGAATCCAGACGTTGTGGAGATGATAGCGGGTGAAGTGAAGAAACGCTTTCCAAGCAGTGCGACGGAAGCATTGCTCAATCGCAGCGTGAGAAATGCCATCAATGAGAGGGCTCGTAATGAAAGAAAGAGGATTGCTAGGACCCAAGTGCCCACTAGAAGCTAGGAAAACACTTCTCCTTGACAGAGAGACAGTCTGAACAACAGCAGAACTTTATCAGAAAAAGGATACATACCAGTAATTGGCATAACTGAAAATTTTTTCTGAACTTGTTTTTAATGTCTGAAAGTTCTTCTCAATCATTCACACTGGTGAACAAATTACATTTATATTGTTACATGCCAGTAGCTGGCATATATGAACCAATTTCTGAACTTTGTTTTTAATGTCTGAAAGGTCCTCTCTATTATTAAGATTAGAGAACAAATATTGTGTATTTTAATGTGCCCATGTTTTACTTTTTTATCTTTTACAGATGCCAACTACTTGGGAAAAAAAACACATTTTACTTGTATGTTTCATCTCCCAAATTTCAACCTTTTACTCAAAGTTGGCAACTCATTTTTAACTTGCAAGAACATGCTCTGTACATCCATTTGAAAGCACTACATTTAATTGTTATATAATGTGTAGTATATGAAAGTTACAAGAAAATGAATGATACATCTAAATATACATGTTGGCCTACAAGGTCACACTAAACTGAATGGGATATGAGGCGGCAAAAAAAAAAAAAAAAAAAAAAAAAAAAAAAAAAAAAAAAAAAAAAAACAGCTGAGGGAAGAGGCATATTTTGTTTCCTCCCGGTGGCAAAAAGCTATAAACTAATCAAATTCTTTCAAAGTTGGCAAAATATGATATTATCAGTTTGCACATCTTTTGACAAAAATCTCTTTTATTTGACTGTTGACGTGTTAATGCACGTTCATTAACATAAGTGGCGTAAGCAGGAGGGGGGTGTCACGGGAGTTTGTCGCGTCATATCTGAACAAGCCTTTATCAAACAAAGCGTTCAAAAGATACTAAAAATATTTCTGTAATCTTTACTCGTTATGAGGAGCAAAATGATCACAATGAATGTACTTTTCTCCCAATTCATAATAAAATACAAGTTTTAAAGAAAATCTAAATAAACACTCCTCGGGAATTTAGCAAATGAATAATTTGTGTACATAAGTAGGCAAACACACGTAGAGCACACTCAGAAATTAAATACATGCTGTGAGGGTCAAGGGTTGAAAAAAGGAAAATGAATAGTGCATCTATATCAAAGTTCTAATGCAGGAGGGATATTCAATGTCAACTTGTGAGGGCTAAAAAGACTTTAGATTGCTTCAAATAGAAGAGCTTGTTTGAACATTTTGCCAACAATATTGACACATTCTGGTTTCAGAACACTGTTATTTAAATCAGCCATAACTGGGGGGCTTCGAAAAAAGAAGAAAAGATAATTCAATGCGTTATGCATTGAGTCATGTGTGTCAAGATGTTAGTGCTTTTGTTAGGCATGCTTGAAGCCCCCCCATTTAAACATTAGCATAAAAAACAGCACCCAAAGTGAATAGGTCAATACAACGGTACATGTATTTGTTACAAAAATGATTACTTACCTGCTTCATGTTTATTGGTGCATATTGCTTCATACTGTTTTCATAAAAATAACTTCTTTTTTTTCAATTACTAAATTACAAATTCAATTAGTGTTGTGGTTGACACATTGGTTCTAAAACCAGCCCCAGGAGGAAAACTTTTAATTAATTTCATTTTATAGCATCTCAGGGTTGAGACTATAAACATGAAAGACTGGTCTCCAGAAATCAATATAATTGATTTTTTTTTTCACAAATTTGTGATGTCATGATATACCTGAAGTTGTATCACTTCACTTTATGCTTTACAAGTTTACCTTCAACTATAGATACTGTTCTCTAAGTTTTGTTCTAGCTGTTGTTGTTATTTTGTTCTTATTTAGATAATATCTGGATGTTTTCTACTAAATAAGAAATAATTGTGACAGTGGTGTGGAAGGAGCAGAAGGTAAGGTGACTGTTCTCCTCTCTTATCCTTGTTTCGAGTTGATCTTGATGAAAGATTAATTGAGCCATGGGACAGTGTACACACAAGTGTGTAACCTTCACAGCAGATATTTTCTTGTTTTGACTATGTAAATACAAGAAGATCAAACAATAAAAGCTGCTCATTCACAAAGCAGTTCCTGATAATTCATTCGTAGCCTTGATCTGATTTGATATTAATTCATGCCTACTTCGGATCAACACCACCAAAGTTTTCCCCCTAGAATTAGAGCACTATTCATGTACTGGAAAGGGTGAATATGGTTTAAAGAATTGCTAATGAGTTCTTGGTAAACTTGGGTACTTTCATCAAAATTCTTACAAACCCTGCACTTTTGTGCAATGATTTTCATACAAACTGGACTCTTTAAAGATATGAATAGGCAACTAATTCTTTGACCTGCAGAAAATGAAGAAAAGCTAAGTCTAGCTGGGGCCTGAGCCTGAGGAAAAGGCATGTTATATCATTCATTCACAGTAATCCATATGTTAAAGATGAGTAACAAAAAACAACAAAAAAAGAACCACCAAAGTGACCAAACTGGTTCAAAGTCATACTGGTTCAAAGCTATACCTGGTAATCCTTCTCATACAAGGATTTGTCCAGAGTGTGATGAATAGGGTACAGAACAGGACTCTATTCAACTCAAAGTACTAATCCTTTCAAATGGGTTCCCACTGATGTCTGAATGTTCCTTTTTACTTTGCTGCATCAATTAAACAAGATCCAGGATGTCTTTGGTTCTATTCCTCAAAGTCCCATCTTCTCTCATCAGAACCAGTGCTGCGCACCCTTTTGTTCTGAAGTTCAAATCCTCTTTTCTCTGAATACACTTTACTTGCACACGAGCATGATAGTGACTCACACTTGGAGCATGCCACACCATGATGCACCACTAAAGACCGCATAGTTCCAGCACCTGTACATGGTGGCATAGTATCAGGCTCTGACAGAACCCACATAAAATTTGACTTCACTACAGCAGGTTTTATGCTATATTCTACTTTTTTCATAATCCACAACTATAGAATGTCTAAAAAATTTTTGAGAATGATAGAATGTAGCTCTAAAAATAGAAAAGAAAAAATCAAATTGATTGATACATTTTTACATACGAGAAAATAATGAAGATATATAAAATTTCCAATGCTTCTTGGAGATTCATATCTTTTTCATAAAACTTTTCAATTAATTTTTAATTGTAAAAAACAAACAATACAAACAAATAGCACACACACACACACTCACACACACACAATACAAACACAACAGCAATGCATTGAATATGTTGAGACATCATGCAAAATGATACTTGCCTTGATCGAGCTGCAATGACACACTGCTTATGATCATCAGGTATCACACCTTTCCCCATCGGTGTCGGGAGAAATGGAAGACCAGTGAGCTCCAGGAATGCTTGTACCTCTCTCTCCGCATTGGCATACGCTGCTCCTGCATTAACAAAGGTATATGGAAGAGTTTGCATTATTGAGCACTTAACCAACCTCACTGAAGAAGGACTTCCAGGCAAACACCATTCACATCCTCTATGGCTGAACTATTTTTTCAAGTTTGTTCATTCAAAGTTATCACAATGAAAATGCGAGAAAATGCAAAAGAAAGTTCTGCCACATTGGGAATGATAGAACTACCATACAAATACAATGTCAAGTGCTAAAATAAAATTTTTGTCTGAACTTTTACTGTGGGCTTTCAATAGCAAATTTTCCAAAATTTGCTAACACATCACAAAATGCATCAACCTAGTGACATAACACAGTTCCTACTAATTCTATGATCATGTGTTCAACATCTATGTTAAGACAGTTTCCTTCCAAATTCATTCCCATAGGACTCCACCAGGGCCCGGTTTCATAAAACCTGTTATCAGCAACAACTCACATTTCTATGACAATTTGCTCTCAGCCAATCAGATGCAAGGATTTCAATAGCTTATAACAGTTACTGCAACTTGTTACTGGTAACAAGTTTTATGACATGGGGCCCAGATTACATTCAATAATAATAAAAATAATAAAAATAATAAAAATAATAACAATAATAATAATAATAATAATAATAATGATAATGATAATAATAATAATAATACTGATAATAATAAATGTGACTTGCATAGCGCCAGATCCAATCTGTGGAGTGCTCAAGGTGCTTTTTTAAGAAATTAGGAATAGAACAGAAATGTTTTAAGATGCTTCTTAAAACTTTCAGAGGTTAAACACCTTTTGATGTCTTCAGGAAGGCCATTCCATAACCTAGGACATGAGTGGGCAAATGATCTTTCCCCCCAGGTTTTTGCAACTTTAGGGATCACAAGAGAACTGGAAGTTGATGAGTGTAAGGATCTTGCAGGAGTGTAATTCTGAATTAGTGAGATAAAGTATTGGGGAGCACCATTTCTCCCACAATTCTTTCAGTATGTCATAAAAACCATCACACCAGCATTCATGATATCCTCCAAAGTGCAATACCTTTTCCTACAATCACCAGGGGATTCTTTGCTTGAGATAGGACTCCAAGGGCCTTTGTGACTGTTGATGCATCTGCAAAGGACTTGGGTGGCAGTCCAACTTTAGGGAAGAACCTGAAAAATCACATGGCAGCAAAACAAAACAAAATATAACAACACAGTTACGCTATTGTCAAATGGGCAGCTGTTAAGGATACTCAGTCGGTGAATTGCCACTTGGTCTAATCCCACTTTGTCTAATGCCCGTTTGGTCTCATCCAACATGGTCTAATCTCATTTCATCTACAACCAGTTCGTCTAATAACCATTTGGTCTAATTACCACTTGGGCAAATTATCATTTTGTCTACTTTCCAGTCAGGCTATGCTCATTACATCCAATACCCATACCCACTTGGTCGTACCCACTTAGTCTTTTTGATTAGATGAACTGGTAATAGACAAAATGGTCAGACGAAATGAGGATGACTAAGTAAACGAAGTGGCAATTAGACCACTTGATAATTAGATAAAATGACAGTTAGCCCAAGTCGGCATTAGACCAAGTGATGCTTGGACCAAATGGCAATTAGACCAAATTGATAGTAGACCAAACAGGTTTAGCCATAATGGTGTTAGACGATCTGGGAATTAGACCAACTGGTATTAGACCAAGTGGCTATAAACCACTCAGTCATATTCAAGCATGTGAACTGAAAAAGAAAAAGTGAAGGAAGTGCATCCACAGGTAAAATTCTGTCAAGATCTGCAATGGAGGAGAATAACAGCAAAAAATAACACACTTTACGTACAAAATGAAAAAGTTTCTAAAAAGTTGTTTTCTTTGATTTCTAGTAAAATTCTGTGACGTCACTTGTTACTGAACTTGTATGACAAACCCTACATGTGTGAAGTCACACCATTGTAAAAGACAATATTTGGACCTGTACAAGCGAAGGGAGGATATTATCCTCAAACAAGAAAACTACCAATAAAATGGCACTCTCCAACATTCAGAATCAAATGACTGAAGACTTGCTCCACCTGGTACAAGTGAGGGCTAAAAAAAAACTTCGATTCTAGGACACATATGAACCTTCGGACAACTCAAGTATCTCAGGCACAAACCATGATCGATGCTCACAATCACGAACTGACCTGACACTGGTTTCCTCTACTGTTCTATTCACCATGTCTCCAGCTATGTCTAGATAACATGCACCGGGCCTGCCGTGGGTGCTGATGCGGACAGCCTGCAAGACGAGACAAAAATGTCATGTGCGTTGGAATCTGATTACAGGTTCCTGACAAAAAAAATCGGTCAAAATTGTCATGTCTAAAGTGTTGTAAGGAAAGGATAAAAGAAAATAGAGAAGTAAAAACCCATCATTACAAATCAAGCTGATATGTATGAACTGAATATGTATGAATTTTATCTGCATCTTGTAGTGTGCCTTCCAGCCAGATACCTGATGCAGGGCTCCATAATAACTCTTAGAAGTCACTGATTCCTGTTTAAAATTTCCAAATTTTTGGTGGTCTGTACCTAGATTTCGGGTGCCCAGGATACATGGGCACCTGCTAGTGTCAAGCCGCGCTCAATGTCTTCTAAATGGATCAGTTTGGAGATCACTACAGTTACCCTATTTATGCCTATACATATAGTAAATCAGCTTTTCCTTGCAACTAGACACCATTTATTCCTCATTAACGTAATTGTCAACAATGAGAAAAGCAGACTGGCAAAGCTCTTTTGAGCATGTCACCTAGGCTTGCCCAGTCACAACTCCTTATTTCTTACTTGCTCCTATCAAATCCTATAGCTCATGAAATGACTCCAGAGTTAATATGATACGACAAGGCAACCATTTATTCAGTTTTTTATTTCCCATAAACTCACCTTTTCCACAAAAAATGGAATGTGCTCTATAGCAGGAGGTCTAGCAGAAAACTTTGTGTACAGCCGAGCACTTTCAACCTGCACAGAACACAAAAGGAGGAGTAATCATGAATTACTATTTTCTTGCAAGGAACTACATGGATTTTTGTTTAATCAGAGCAGTGATAAAATTGCATTGTGTAAAGGCAATGCAATTTTGTACTGGGGTAGGTAGACTGACTGACTATAGACAGATTAGGGCCCCATTTCGTAAAACTTGTTATCCATAACAAGTTGCAATAACTGTTATAAGCTACTGAAATCCCTGCATCTGATTGGCTGAGAGAAAATTTGTCACAGAAATGTGGCAGTTGTTACTGATAACAAGTTTTATGAAATGGGGCCTAGATTTAGTGTCACATACTTCTAGTGAAAGCAGTACAAACCAATTCCTCAAAGTAGGCAGACTATATCTTCTGAGTTTGTGGTGTAACATGTTTGAAATAAACTGCAAACTAAGGGCAAGTATAGCTTGCATTAAAATATTTTGATGAGTGATCCCTTACCTGAGGCCACTCCTGAAAAGCACCAGACCCTTCCTGGTCTTCATCGCTTGATCCTCCAATCACTATGACAGGCCTGGAATATCAAAAGAGAAAAGAAAGAAGAAAACATCAATCAATCAACATGTTTTACCATCAATCACTTCAGGGGCTGCATCAGGGTATTTAGGGAGGAGGGAGGGGGGGGGGGGGGGAGATGACCCACAGGTGAGTTTATTTACATTTTAATTGAACAAAGAGGGATTTTATACAGTTGCATGAACCAGCCCTCTCTTTTCCCCATACTCTTCTTTCTTCTTTTCATTTTTTCTTCTTTTTTTCCTCTTCTTTTTTTTGGATTACTTTAAAAATCATTTGGGGGGGGGGGGGGGGGGGGCAACCCCTCCGTCCCCTGTAGCACTGCCCCTGAATCACTTTCAATACTGGTAATAACAAACAAGGCATGATGTACAATCAAACACCCATCTCATTATGTCTGAATAAATGATTACTGCAAACAGATGATGCAAAGAAACAAGGAGATAACAAGGATTAGTGAATTTATGAATGACAATTGAAAACCTACCATAGTCTGCAACCAGTTGCCAAACCATAATTACATAATGTATACATCCTGAATGTCGGCAAATTCTGACATTTCTCTTGAGAGTTATACAACTTCTCATTTTCAACGAGATCATCATTTCATTTTACATTAACCTCACCATGCATTGAGAGTAGCATTAGCCAGTCCCCCTATAGTGTGTAGCATACCAGGTCCAGATACCACCAACACCACACCAGGCCTGCCGCGGAAACAAAATAAAGGCAATGTTATTAACAAGTACCGGGTAAAGGACTGGGATTCGAAAAAAGACAATGAGATTTCAGCAGATTTTATAAGCAACAGAAACATTTTTTTTTCACTATTACCTGGTACTCTTTTCATGTTAAGAGTCATATTTTCAAAACATTTAAACACACTTTACAATGAAAAATCTTTACAATGATCAATTTAAGTGGATATTAATTGACCACAAGCTGTTCATTACCTTTTTCATTATCTAAATTTTATATGCCAGTAGATTGTGAAAAACCTACAAAGTATCGCTCCATAATTTTGTTGCAAAGGAACATGTAACAAAGAACTGCATTCAAACTGACCTTCCAGTGAGATATCCAATGGCTTGAGCAGCATAACAGGCCTTTAGAAAATGAAGAAGGAAAAAATTAAAGAGAGATTCAGTAAGAGATTTTGTCTGCATCAGATAACTAGTAGAATGATTCCAAACAAGTTGAGTGATCAGTACATATCTTTCTATTCATCTAATCTCTTTTTCTAAGATTTTTTAAACCTTAATTTCCTCAAACACTGCACTCAGTATATAATGCGTGGTGGGTATGTGCCGCAGAGAAGACCCCCATTTTTACAATCAATTTTCCGTTCCAAAGCATAGCATTTTCTTCTTATTGGGAAAACGAACAAAAAAAGCCGATCCAAAGCATAGCATTTTCTTCTTATCGAGAAAAAAAGAAGAAAGAAATTTGTTCCATTTGAAGCTCCGCATATTTTTCGTTTCGCCGTTCCGGCCGCATTGATCCGTCACAATGAGCTTCATTTTTGGTGAAAAGCGGCCCGCACCATACCGCTCGTAGGCCAGCCAGCGCTTTCCGACCACCGCCTATGCGCGAGCGCACCCGGCGCCCGTGCCGCCGGGCTAGCTGCATGCACGTATGCCCTTTCCATAGGGATACATACGCACTCACATGCAGGCGAACCGTTCCAAAGACCCCCGTTTTCACAAACATTTGTAGTTCCGAAGCCCGTTCCGAAGACCCTCCTTTTTACAATAAGCCCGTTCCAAAACCCCCGTTTTTTGTCTCGCCCGTGGCACATACCTACCACTTTTGGGGTCAAGTGCCCCCCCCGCCCCCCCCCCCCCCCCCCCCCCCCCCCCCCCGGGGACAGGTATTTTTTCCAAACAACCAAATAATGTATCAGGATACTATCTCTCTACATGATCAATTGATTCTTGTTATTTCCATTTACTGCATTCCAGAGTTATCTTCGACCAACCCATAAATTCTGTCATTACAGTATGTTCATTCCTCAGGATTATAAACTTTGGCCCTGCAATATTCATTGCCATACCAACCAATCTCCACGACCAGAAAAGGTAGCTTAGTAAAATGTAGTGCGAGAACAAGATGCATTTTAAATGCAAATAATATAATGCAAATGACAATATATATGCATTTTGGGCAGAATTCACAAAAGAGTTTTATATTCAAACCATGGTTTATGTAAATAAAATGAGCGTTAAAAATAAGAATAAATATCCCTAAGTGAGTGTATAAAAGCACATTGCTACAGGCCCAATTGACAAGAGGACACAAGAGTTTTACGCTTGTGGAGATTTAGACCACGGTTTAAATTTAGACAATGGTTTGAATATATACCTCTTTTGTAAATTCAGGCCTTTGTGTTCCAGACTCATATTTTCATGTCACTTTGCTGGGCTCCCAAATGCACAGTCACTCACAACACAATTTATTCCCCTCTGATATCTGTACTTACAGCTTGTTCATTCCTCATGGCGATGAACTTGAGCCCTGCGACTTGCATTGCCACACCAACCTCAATGACAGGGTAACCCACAATTCCAAAGACATACTCTACTCCCTGGAATGACAATGAAGGAATAAAACAATGAGAACATAAGAGGTATCGTATCACTCACAAATTGGGGAAAATGCCTAAACTGTCACTTATTAATAATCAAAGCAATTAAATAAATTTAATCATTAAAGCGATTTTGACACTCCTGATGACGAACTGTCTGAAACATTGGGTCTTCTCTCCTCATCGCCTTCTCATCTGGTTTACAGTCCTTTTTAGGACCTCACCCAATCTCAAAAAGATACTCTGCTCTCTCTCACTCCATCTCGCCTCTCCATTTCTCCTCCCCCTCAACTTTCTCTACTCTCTCCAACTCAGTCCTTTTCTGGATTTACCGAATGGTGAACTGGTAAACCTCATCTACGTTAGAGAGGCCTGCATGGGTGATTTTGAATGAAAGATGAAAATGTACTCAGAGCTTCTTTTTGTCACTTTCGATGCAAGGACTTCCACTGTAAATGCTAAAATGTGTGATTCATAGTGAACCACCTCTGAGACATTCCTTTTAAAAAAATGCCTTGTTTTTAATTTCAGTCAAACATAACAAACTTATGAAAAAGCAGAGGATTTAAATTTTTTTTTTATCTATTCTTGTAGAGAAAAAGAGCTGTCACTGCAGCAGTCTGCAGTGAAACTATTGTAGTTTCAAGTTGTATACATTTCTTGATTCACGTGTTGTTCCTTCAGTTTCCACTTAAGCTTCTTACTAATCCCTTTCCACATGAAATCCCATGGGGCTGGTTATGTGTTAAAGTATATGTTGAGAAAAACCTGAGTTTGTAAGTAGGCCCACCCTTTATTGTCTTAATTTGTATACGTTGGTCAAGTTCATTGTCTGTTAGGTGTTAAGCCCTGGCTAGTACCAGATTCTTTTAGGTCCAGATACAATAGTCGTTTAGTCTGTTTAGTGAGTCGTCCAGCTTGGTCAGCATCTAAGCTCTTCATATACATAGGAAAAAGCCAAAAGCTATCAGTTCTAGTTATGGTTATCAGAGAGAGAACTCCAGTTGATCGTCACAGGGTGTTTCTTGTAATTCGCATAAGAGTGCAAAGGTGTTACCGGTATCTGTTCAAAGCCTCCAATTAGTGAGTTTTTCTATAAATTATATTCTCAATCTTTCTATTAATAGTTAAGAACAAAATATTAATCAAGTTGAATTTAGGATTTATAATAATGCTTTTTATACTTTGTTTCCCTTGAATGATGAACTCTTAATATATACATATCTCATTGAATCTTACGTTTTAACAAAATCCCTAACCGTTAACGGTTACCCTTTTCTGCCAAAATGACCCCTAAAATGGGTACAGGTATGGAGACTTCAGCGGCACACCCCTGTCTGAACCAAATCTGAACCCCCCCCCCCCCCCCCCGGGCTCAACGAGTCATTATTCAAAGAAATAAAGACAAGTTTAGGTTTCTTTTTGTTCATTTTTAGCTAGGGCCCAGGGGGCTGTGGAATACTCATGTTATTGTTAATCATCTACAATACAGAGACAGATATATAATACAGAATTCTCCTTTGCTGCCTAGTAGTAGGCAGGAAGTTTGCTTGGTAAAACATTCAGGATTCATATCAGAGTGATGAACAGAGAAAAGGTCAGATATCGCACGTGTTTTGTGTGCCATTTTCTCGGTGCCGACAACATACAGCTTCGCCCTTTCGTTAACTCAGCACACACCTATAAAGATACTTTGTGCACTCTGCCATTCAACAGATTCTTGAGTCGCAACAAGTTGAATAAATTTTATTTCATCACGTTAGACTTAAAGTTATCACCAATGCCAGAATGTTTCAGCTTACCTGATCAACTAAGGCCCTGGAGAGGACCGTAGCACCATCCACTAAATCACCCGCCATTTTCCAAAACTCAGAAGACGAACCTTAAGTAAAATGATTAAAATGCCGATTAGCCTAGGATAAATACTTGAGACTGCAGAGTGGGCGTCTCGCGTTTCTGTTTGTTTGTTTACCTGGTTTACCTTTAATTGTGAACAAAGAGCGTTCCATAGCTAGCTCAGTGTGGGTTTGTTTTTGCATCATATTATTCGTTTACATTCATTTATTATTTTTTTTTTTAAATCAAGAGCAACGACTAAAACCAAGAAGAAGAAGAAGTAGAAGAAGAAGAAGAAGGAGAAGAAGAAGAAGAAGAAGAAGAAGAAGAAGAAGAAGAAGAAGAAGAAGAAGAAGAAGAAGAAGAAGAAGAAGAAGAAGAAGAGGAAGAAGAGAGGAGGAAGGAAAATAAAAAGATGCGGAGAAAGAAGAAAAGAACTAAGAAAAGAAAAAATATTAAAAGACGAAGGTAATCAAGAAAAAGGCTTGCAGGTTAATTTCCACGCCTTTACTCTGGCCGTGCGCACCTTATTATTATATTATTATTATTTTACTGATGTATCAGTGCCGTCAAAAGAATCAACAGATAAAGCCTTAATACAGTTATTGCGTCAATCCGTTTTATAAGGGGGGGGGGGGGGGGGGGCATGCGCCCCAAAATTTGTTGACAAGAAAATAAATCATCATCATCATCTTAAAAGGGGGGAGGGATACACAACAATTAGCTGACAATCTTTTTATTCAGCTGTCTCCGTTTCTGAAAAATTTTGGAGGGACATATCTATTGTTTTTTTTTATGTGTCTTCCATTTAGTACATTTTAAGGAGGGGGGGGGGGGGGTAGCATGATTTGGAAGACACAATAATGTATGTACAACTATATCATATTCTAACTTGTGAAGTGTTTGACGGCATCGGGCAGAGAGAGAGAGAGAGGGAAAGAGAGAGAGAGAGAGAGCGATTACTGTGGTACGTCATATTGCATTGAAGGGGATGGAAACACTATATACGGTTATTCAGCAGTTGATTCTACTGTGTATTTCATTAGCGCTATCTTATTTTTTTTTCAATTGACCCAATGAATACCAAATGAAATACAAATTGACCCATTGAAACAATTGAACCCCCTATCTTTTATTGATTCCATAACATCAAAACAAACATCAGCATGAAATATGAACAAAATCAAGGTTTGCTATACCTTTAATTGCTATCAGCTTCCACCAGAAATAGCGGGGGAGGGGGGGGGGGGCATGACATAAAATGCAAACTCAAACAAATGGAATCAACTGCAAAAGCTATACACGATGCCGTTCTTTTGAAAATCCCTCAGAAAGAATACAGAATAGGGCACACCCATACAAGGCCCGGCACCAAGGACATCCATTCATTCCCATTTATCCGTGGCGTGTCTGAACCTTGGTCAGAGTGGGGAGAGAGAGAGAGAGAGAGAGAAAGGAGAGAGATCAATACCAACTCCAAAACGAAAAACATATACATAGCCAATGCACGTCAACAAGAACATTTGCTTCGGAGGGGTGGTAGCAACTTAAGGCGATGAACATTCCGTTTACTATGATTATCTTCGAGATTCTTGGTAAATTTTATGATTTCCATTTTGATTTCGATGCGTATTTAGCAGTGGCATTCCATGAATTTATTTTTAATTGGACCAGCAAAACTTTGGGCCAGTTTAGAATTATAGTTTGTGGTCATGCAGATATTCAGTGAACAACATGGCTTCTTCAATTACAAGTTGATGAAGAACTGATGACCCGTGATAGGTCACCCATATTTTTTTCTTGTTAATATAATTTATAAAGTTCAGTGTTTCACCTTGTGCTGTACTGTATGCAGGATCAAGGGTATGAATTTCATTTTTCGGTTGAATTTCCGTATTTTTTTATAAGGAAAGGGAAGAGTTTGTTCAAAATTATTACGTTACTATTAATGTGATTAAGCCTAATGTATTGAAAATGTTCAAGTTATAGCAAAAATACCATAGAATCGAAGAATTTGTCAAGATCCGATATCGAGGTTTCTGTTATAATGTTAAGTGCGTGTTGTTAAATTCAGATATAGTGATGAAAGCTTAGTGTAATTTAATTGAGGTTTATACATGCTGATTTTTCTTTTCTGATTATATCACTGTTTGAACTTCTTCCATGCCCCGGGAGGGGTCGTTCAAGAAATAAAATTCATTGTCATTGTCATTAGCCGAGTCTGGTTGAGTAGATAGGAACGTGTTGTACCGACCTACACAACGGGTACAACGCCATGAGGCTATGCCTATTAACCCATTTGTGACAGAGGGTCCACTTTATGTGGTTTGGTCTAATAACTTTTGATGCAGAACCCTTAAAATCATACCAAATACATGAGCAGAAAGAGTAAAAAATTCTACACATACTGTGCCCTTTTTCGTTGCATCAATGTTTGTTGTTTGATGCTGAAATTTCTTTAAATTTTTATTTTTATCTATTTATTCATTCATATTTCACCAGGGTGGCCCATTCAACAAGAGTTGATCTTCCATGCGGCCCTGAATGAAAAACAATACAAATATGTACAATTAAAATTCAAACAACATGCATAGTATAAAACAGCCATAGAAAATACCAGAATAAATTATTACAAACATAGAAAATATACTTAAATCTCACAGAAGTAATAGTAAAAAAAAATATAAATGAACAATTGTATGAGAAGCAGAAGAAGGAAGGGAAAAGAGTAGGCCTACAGAGATAAAAGAGTAGAGAATATGAGAGAAGGGAAACGGCACTGCAGGCATTATATATATACAGGAAAATACGCATTAAAATCCTTAAATTGGCAATGCGATGAAAATGTTAAAATTACTGTTTTTCCCTGCAAATTGGCAACTTTATGACTTCTCATCATACATTCTGTCAATTTATATTTATTTCAGGTACATGATGTTTTATAAGAAAAATGTAGCAATAAAGGAAAAATGTTGGTGTTGCCAATTTGAAGAATAAAAGCTGATCAAATTAGGCTTTAAATAATTCCTGTCACTGGAAATCGATGTACGTGTATAGTTGAGGGAATTTTAGACATGCACTCTGACTATAGTAAGCAATTTCGGGTTGAGGGCCGGTCGCCCTCCCCCCCCCCCCCCCGACACAGATCAAAGCGATATTCCCCATAAGAATTTCAGTCCCAATTTGCCTTTTCCCTAATGAGGGTGAGCAGCTGGGGCGGCGCCAAGGTATGGGGGGGGGGGGGGGGGGCGTGATGCATTACATACGTCGCATGTCGTGTTTTTAACCTTGGCCCACAGGTGAGTTAATTTAAGTTTCAAATGAGCAAAATTAATAGCTGCATTAAGGCCTCCACACACCGAACACGGTCCGGGCCGCATGTCAAGCAGACATTTAATTTGTTTTTGCTGTTAATTAGAGGAAAAAATGTTGTATGTTTGTTTATTTACGATATTTCTGCTTAAAAGAAGAAAAAAAAAATTATTATGTCTTGTGTTATATTGGAAATAAAAAACCTGAACTTGAAACTTGAAAAAAATACAATATAGTTCGATTTTCCCTTTGGGACATTTCAACACAATATTAGTTAGCCGTGCACTTAACTGCCCTACTTTGGCAAAATGGAGCAGCCTGAGCATTTGACAAATCACTCTACCATGTCTAATCTGAGTTAATCATAGATTGTGCTTACCACAATCTACTTACAGGCCTTTTTTGTGCAGAAACCCTCATCTTACTGAGAGTTGTATACATTGGCGTAAATCCCGGGGAGGGGGGGGGGGGGGGGAGGGGGGATATATCCCCCACTTTTTCGAGAGGGGGATGGCGTGTACAAAATAATATCCCCCCACTTTTAAGGAAAAAACTATATTTTAATTAATTGGTTAGTGAAATTTTTGATAATCTGTCATAAACGACCATCATATTTTAGAATTTCTATCTAAAAATACGACTAAAACCAGAAAAGTGGTTATTTTTTGCTCGCTCGCTCGCAAAATAAAATCTAAAATGTGTGTAAGGTGGGCTGTGCGGGTGGGTGGAGGGTGTGTGTTTATATTTATAAGTATAAGTTGCATTGATGGCAATGAAAATGAAAGACATAATTTGCTCGTTTACATGAAATATCCGCGGGGTGGGGGTATGTCTCATAATAGGCCTGTAAATCATCCACATTGAAAACGTAGAAAATGGGTTGTTTTCAGCAAATCCGGGGATCCTGTTAAAGGTATCAAAAACAAGACAAATCTGGAAAAAGGGGTATAATATTCAGAGGTATGATGATGCAATCCTTGACTGAATAAAATCCCTGTTAAGGGTATAAAAATCGCAGAAGCTTATAGACATCCCTGTTTAGGGTAAACCGATCCTACTTTAATCCCATAATGTAGAGGCCGGCCTCAATGAGACATACCCCCCCCCCCCCCGCCCCCGGGAAATACCACTTTTGTCACTATGTCTTGCTTCCTTCTGCCAAAGAAGTAGGGCAGACTACACATGCATGCGAAGCTGCGGCAGACATGAGATTTGCCTAGATGGATCACTTCAAATGACGTAATATTCCCGCTGAATGCATGATGGAACCATTGCTTTTCTGATGTGTTTTTTACATAATCACTCGTCAAGTTCCGTCTTTCTATCATGAGGATTGTCCCGACTTGCGGATGCTATATGGAGTAAAGTAGAAGTATTGGCATGGTGCAAAATATTCAAAGCAGAGGCGGCGCCAGGGTATTTTAATAGGGGTGGGGGCCGGGGAGAGACGACCCATAGTTGAGTTTATTTACGTTTTAAATTAAAAAAAAATAGAGGTATATAGTCGCATGACCCAACCCTATCTTTTCCCATATACTATTCTTTCATATACATCCTCTTTTTTCTTCTTTTCCTCCTCTTTTTTTCTTTTTGGATCACTTGAAAAATCATAGGGGTGGGGCGGTCGCTCCCCTGCCCCCTGCAGCGCCGCCGCTGATTCATAGTACAGTCAAACCTGTCGGCACGGTTCTATAAAGGCCACTTGTCTATAGAGGTCACCTGCACTGTCTCCCTTGAAGAAGAATTACGTGTTATATAGGATCTGCTTATAGCAGCCACTGTCTGCAGTGGCCGATATATCTGTTTCCCTTTGGTGGCCTTTATCTAGACAGGTTTGACATAATTATGATGTTTGTCATCTTAACAAGAATGTTCATTATTATAGGCAAAGAGGGCGGATCTTGAAAAGCCGATGGAATTACATTATGATAATGTACATTGTTATCATTATCATTATCATTATCAGTATCAGTATCATTATCATTATCATTATCATTATCATTATTATTTTTATATTTATATTATTAGCAGCATCAGCATCATTCTCTTGATATTAGCCTTAATTATGGTAGGCTCAACCTTCGGACCACATGACATTCTCTATTGAAATTTTTATTTTTTCTTTGTAGTGATCCAGTTGTCGCGAGGAAAAGTCGGAATCGTCTTCGTATAGGCCCACAGACTAACTAGGATGGAGGTACAAAACGGGCTTTGTAACCGTGGTAACCTCGCATTGAACCTTATTCTCCTGATGATGGTCCTCCTTTCATGCGACGCATCCAACATCCTGGTAAGCCCTCTCATTGGCAAAGGAAGTCATTTTTACCTATCCGCTGCCATCGGGGAACAACTCATCGCCAGGGGCCACAACCTCACCTATCTTGTCAGTAACGCTTTTGAAGACCACGTCAAGAAGAGCCACTATGGTAAGATGTTCAATTACGAAATCTTCAAGCACCCAATCCCGGTGGAGGATATCCATGGGCAGTTCCACAACCTGAGTCGATCCCTCTCCTCACCGGGTAGAGCGAATGAACAAACCATGGCTTTAACCATCCTTGAGACACGACAGGACGACTGCGCCGCTATCTTGGATGATAAAATCCTGATGAGTCGTCTCCGATCGGAAAACTTCTCGGCAGTCCTGTATGACATTACTTGGATTTGCGGGGCCATGATCGGAGAGGTCCTTGACATTCCATACTTCGTAGTCGTCCCCTATCCCAGTCCTTGCTTCCATACAGCCAGCGAGGGTTCAGGGTTCAATCCCGCTTTTGTGCCATCTATGATGACGTCATACCCAAACATCATGTCTTTCAAAGAACGGTTAGTCAATTCAGTGGCTTTTGTGCTGCATCCAACCTTGGGTATACAGTTTTCAGTAAAGCCTTATAATCGTCTCAGTGAGCAATTTGGTTTACCAGACCCATATGATATCATGAAAAGGACAAAACTATGGTTTGTGAACAGCGACTTTGTGGGAGAATATCCATGTGCGCTACCCCCTAATGTTATCCCAGTCGGCGGCCTTACTTCGAGGGATCCTGAGCCACTCCCGTTGGACATAGAAGAGTTCATCCAGGGTTCTGGGGATGATGGTATCATCATCTGCTCATTTGGAACCTTCCTGATCCTCGACGAATCCAATGTGGCCCTGTCTCAGATGTTCGTAGACGCGTTTAGTAGGTTACCTCAGAGGGTCATCTGGCTCTTGAAGACATCACCGCCGATCCCCGTTCCATCAAGTATCAAGATCGTATCTTGGCTACCCCAGAACGACATCCTCGGTCATCCCAAAACCAGAGCTATTTTCTTCCATGGAGGACACAACACCTACTACGAAACCATTTACCATGGTATTCCATCAATCGTGATGCCCGTATTCGCAGACCAGTTTGGTGTCGCGAACAGAGTTGTCCAGTTCGGTTTAGGACGGAAGCTGAACAAAGATAACGTGACATCGGATTCAATTTACCAAGCTCTGTATGAAGTAACAACTAACACCACCTATATGCGAACAGCCAAAAGAATGTCGGCAAATTTTCGCCATCGACCAATGAAGCCGGCTGAACGAGCAGCATTTTGGCTCGACCATGCAATTAAACATGATACCAAGTACCTTGAGATTCCTGTAGACTCCTTAAATATTTTCCAGTATTACCTTCTTGACGTAATAGGTTTCTTTTTCCTGGTTATTGCATTTTCTGTCTGCTTTACGGTTAAGTGCATGATATTGGTATTTAACCGAATATGTCATTTTCGAAATCCAGGGATAAAGGCGAAAGCTGATTAAAGTAACAACGGCTAAGATTTCATTTGCCTAATTGTAACGGTATATTGCGTTGTAATGTTGTAATGGTGTTGTTTAAATTACATATTTTAAGTACATGATCTTTTCCAAATCTAGGGCAAGTTCAAGATATTCTGCCCCATGCGTCACAGACAACATCAAGTCATGTAACAGTAAATACTGATATAACGCATACTATTGTCTCAAATTATTCGTAACGATATACCATGGCACACAAAAACTGTACTCTCTATGATAGGCTGACCATTACCCTGCATGCTAGTGAGATACTGTACAACACTTTAGTATATCATGCATATGCATTCATGTGCGTCAATACGTTTTTTTTTTTTTTTTTTTTTTTTTTTTTGGGGGGGGGGGGGAGACACTGGGGCAGAAATTTGCTGATTGAAGCCCTCCCCCAAGTTTCTCAGTCTTTTCATGTACATCTCTCTTTTCCTAAACGGGATGGGACATACCCTATTGGCTTTAACCCAAATTGGCTGAAAAGAAAAGAAGAAGAGGAAGAAGAAGAAGAAGAAGAAGAAGAAGAAGAAGGTGAAGAAGAAGAAGAAGAAAAAGAAGAAGAAGAAGAAGAAGAAGAAGAAGAAGAAGAAGAAGAAGAAGAAGAAGAAGAAGAAGAAGAAGAAGAAGAAAGTCCTCAGCTTTTTTTCCTGGGGGGGGGGCACATACCGTATTGTGTCCCCACCCTTGATTTTTTAGGGGGTGTGTCCCTCTGTACCCTGATCATGGAGTTAAATGCCATGCCCTGATTGACTACCATGTGTGCATTACGCATAAGTCAATAAGTTTCTTTTAGAATATTTCTATTCATTTAATTTTTCATTTCTTAGATTATGTAATACTATATTGTTCAGATAAACATGACAATCACGTGAAATTTTCTTGGATGATATGTGAATTACAAATAAACAATTTTCTTGACTTTAAATGAATCATCGAAGTACTATAAAATATTGTCTTTTACAGAATGAAGTAACAAAGATTGAGAGAAAGGAAAGATGAGCGGTAACAAAAAAGGAAAATACACAAGGAAAGACTGAAATAACGACGATGAAGAAAGGAAGGAAATTGTATAAGCTTTGAGAAAAGATAGAAAATAAAGATGAAAGAAGGAGCCCTATGAACAAGATAAGAGAAGAAAGAAAGAGAGCTCAGAGAAAGCTAGAGAATCGTAAAACAAAAGAAAGAAAATTTAAAAGAGAAGAAGAAGAAAAAAGGAGACAATAAACTTGAAAACGAGAATGAGAGAAAAGGAAGAAGAAATTTGAATAAAGAAACACATATAAGGGAAGATGAAACGAGAAGGTGAAAGAAGGGTCAAAGAATAACAGGGAAACCTGAAAGAGATGGTAGAATGATACTTTCAAACAAAGAAGAGATGCACAAGGAGAGAATGATTGGAAGAAAGAATTAAACGAAAAGATGAATGATAGAGGAAGATGAAAGAGAAGTTGAGACATTAGATTCTCCAGAAAGACCATTATGAGATAACTAGGAAACCAGAAGAAATCACCCGCGTAGCCAAGGGGGCGATGGGGGCGGTCGCACCCCAAACACCCCCAAACCCACAAAAAATTAAAAAAGAAAAGGAAGGAAAGGGAAGAAAAAAGCGGGAGCGAGAAAAGAAAAAGGTAAGAAAACGTAGGAAGAGCGGGAGCAGACAAGGAACAATGACAAAGAAACGTCGGAGCCCCCTCCCTGCACCCTCTCCACTAGGGAGAGTGCCTCGGGCGCTCAGTATGTGATTCGCACGCTTTGCGTGCTCACTACCGCCCGGCCCCCTAAAATGAAATCCCAGCTACGCCACTGGAAGAAATGACGAATGATAGAAAAAAAATTGGAAAAGTCAAATTGATGTGAATTATGAAATAAGTAAAGATGATTATAACGAATAACATAAGGAATAATAGAAAATAAATGAGTAAAATATGATAATGACAGGAGCCCCTTGCGATCCCCTCCCAGAAAAATTAAATGCAAGATAATTGTCTTGGGATGGAGAAGTCCAAAGGAGAGGAAGAAAATTTTGAGCCTCATATAACACTCGGTTTCGTGTCACTGTCCCTCCAAATTGAAGAGATTTAAAAACGAAGACAACTAGTGTGCTTGAACTGAAAGTTTTTACCACGGGTCTTACTCATCGATACGAGAACAAAAGTTTTTTTTTTTTTTTAAATGAATAAACACGTTCACACGTTGGTATCAATAATGCCCATAGCATTCTCATTTATTTGATGTAGGATAAAAGAGCAATGTAGATAAAATGCCTTACTCAAGGGCATAAGTGCCGCGTGCCGCGGGAATCGAACCCCCGACTTTCGCGTCTCCAGCAGCGGCGTAGCTAGACCTTTTTCAGTGGGGGGGGGGGGGGGGGGGGGTGTAGAGGCCACTGATTACCGACAAATATTGTCACCGATTACCGACGACCAACGTCTATTACTTAAACCAGGCGAGCAATGAAACGATGCTCTTTTTCATTTTAGTAGTGATGATTCTTCATCAAAATATGAGATGGGCCTATACGATATTTAAATCATAAATTTGGTCACTTCGCCTGCAGAATTCATTCACTTTCCCTAAACATCTGTGTCTAAATATTATACGAGCGAGCGCTGCGAGCGAGAAAAAAATATACACTCTTTGTCATGCTATTCACGAGACGACTTGGATAAATCTGACGTATTTGCTCATTAGCATACGGACTTACGGACTGTATTTTGTCATCAAAATACATCTTGAACAATAAGATATCTAAATCATAGCCTATTCGGTCACCTTATATACTCTTTATCATGGTAAAAGTGATTATTCTTCATCAAAATATCCGATAGGCCTATTAGATATCTAAATTATTTTTGTCCCATCGCTTGCCGAATTCGTTCGCTTTAAAAAACTATCCTGTATCTAAATATTATACGAGCGAGCGAAGCAAGCGAGAAAAAATATACTCCTTTTTATGGTTGAGGTGATTATTCTTCATCAATATACATGATGGGCCGAAAGGTATCTAAATTATATATCTGGTCACCTCGTTTGCCCGATCTCGTATTTGAATATTATACGAGCGAGCGCAGCGAGCGAGGAAAAATATACACCTTTTTCATGTTATTTCATCGAAATACACTTTGGCCAGTATTAGATATCTAAATCATAATTATTCGGTTACTTTGCTTGCCGAATTCATTTGCTTGCAAAAACGATCCTGTATCTAAATATTATAAGAGCGAGCGAAGCGATACACTCTTTTTCGTGCTATTTCGTCAAAATACACTTAGGCCAGTAAGATATCTAAAGCATATATATATTCGGTAACCTCGCTTGCCGAATTCTTTTGCTTTCCTAAGCCATCCCGTATGTGAATAATATACGAGCGACGAGCGAAAAAGAATTATACACCCTTTTCCATAGAATGAGTGTTATTTTGTCATCAAAATACATTTAAACATATAAGATATCCCAAATTATGTATTCGATTGTCTATTTGCCAAAAAAGCGAAACCATCCATCATCTATACGAGCGAGTGCAGCGAGCGAGGCAAATTGTACACTCTTCTTAATGGTAGAATTCTTATTTCGTCATCAAAATACACTCGTATAAGATATCTAAATAATATTCGATCACCTATTTGCCCAATATTTGGGCACCTCGCTTGCTGTTTCTACCAAGTCGAAGCGAGCGACCGACAAAATAATGCTATATTTTCTATAAACACTGTAGATTCCAGTCCGGACTCGATGGAGGGCTGGGTAACCCGATTACTGGACGACCCCGTCATCACGGTGCGCGCCAATAATTGTGTAATATCAAAACTTGCCAAGGATGATGAAGGATCAAGCCGGGACAGCCCTTCCTGACCCGACATGGTCCACATTCCCCCCTACTCAACGTTTGCACCGTACCCGCGCAAGCACAACCTCGGAACCTCTCTTTCTCTCTCCGAGACTTTTTCTTCTCTTTACCTTGTCATCGTCGTTTTTTTCTTATCCATTTTCTTCCTTTTTTCCTCTTTTCCTTTTCCCCTCTCTTTTTTCTCTTTGCTTTTTCTTTTTCTTCATTCTCTTTTTCTTTTCTTTTTCCCTTTTTCTTCTCTCCTTTTCCTTTTCTCTTTTTCTTCTTCTCCTTTTTTTCTTTCATTTTTCCCGACGGCAGCGCAGATTTAACGACGATATCCTGAGCAGTGGGGGGGGTCACACCCCCCCCCCCCCCTAGCTACGGCCCTGCTCTCCAGTCAAGCGCCTTAGACCACTCGACCACTGCACCTCCTCTTTTTTTTCAAAAAACACGTGCACACGTTGGTATCAATAATGTCTATAGCATTTTCATTTATTGGATGTACGATAAAAGAGCAATGTAGATAAAATGCCTTGCTCAAGGGCATAAGTGCCGTACCGCGGGGATCGAACCCCCGACCTTCGCGTCTCCAGTCAAGCGCCTTAGACCACTCGGTCACGGCACCTCCTTTGACCAAAATAGAAATCCTACAAGCGCCCCCTATGTTTATCTATGGACAGTTGCAGACGAAATTCATCAGTCTCACTAGCACTTAACAGTGGGTCAGAAATGTAAGTGGAATTGTGCCTTTATTATTGTTATGAAACATATTTTAGACTTGAGTATGGGACCTAGTAAGAATTAATAAGTGCAATTTTAATTTATTCAATTTAGACATGTCTGAACTTCAGTGAAAAGAGCTAAATTTAAGTCAAGTGTGAAGACGTCTGAAATGATTGATCGCTGTGGCGCAGAGCCAGAGGCTACTCAACGTCGGATCCGGCCAGGCCCCGCGCGCTGCCGGGCCTCGGGGCGGCTGATGCTGTGCATAGGTTTGCTCCGAGCCTCCGAGGTGATCTGTTACTTCAGGCATAATTAAAAAGGACTTGCTGGCCTATAAATAGGTGCCTTCACAGTTCTCTATTTTGTTGTGGCTCAGTGGATAAGTCTCCGGACTTTGTCTTTGAACCCCGAGGTCCGTGGTTCGAATCTCTGCCGTGACACACATGACAGTCATGACACTAATTTGGCAAGACATGAATCTACATTTGCCACGTCTTTTTCGGATGGTGACGTTAAAGGTCGGTCCCAGACGTAAAAAATCAGAATTGATTGATACACGTCTGTAAAAACCCAATTCACCACCACCATCTTTAAACCCAATGCATGATGGGATGGAATTCTAGTCTGCTAGTACGGAGGCGAATCAGGCAATGGCTAAAAGCGTGTAATCAAACGCTCTGCTATTGCTCATTTTTTTCCTCCTTGGCTTTGAACTCAGCCACCCGTAGGTCAAAATGGCATTTTGAATAGTGAAACTAATTGCCGATGCGAACGCGAAATACATTAACTTAGGTCTTCTATAAAAGAGAAGAAAAGTTTTGATTTTACCTACCAGCAATGTTCCTGAGGCTCTCAATTTTCCCCTTTCTGCTTCATAACTGATGAATGAACTGAAAATGGTGAAGTTTAAGACGAAAACTGATGCTTATCAGCATGTCGTCGAGTAACCAATAGAAAAGCATGCTATGTAGTTTCGGTACAGACTTGTCACATTTGCGGGACGAGGTCAATTCATTGACCGAGTACACAGGATGAGTGAACGCGGCCAAAGTCATTGTTAACATAGAACACAAAATTTATAATACCGAAGAAATGACGTCTCAATCAATGAAAAGGGTGACATTTACGAAAAAACAATCGTGAAATTCGAAGCAATAGCAGAGCGTTTGATTACATGCTTAGCGATCACCTGATTCGCCTCCATACTAGAATCCCGTCCTGTCATGCATTGCATTGAGAGAACCATGAAGGCACGTATAGTGATCTGCCGTACACAGTACACGCTGTATTGTGCATGTAAAACTCACCAGACACGTTTGGAAACCAAAGCTTGATTGAAAATACATTTTATTTTATTGCTATCATTTCTTTAAAAATTTGCAAGTGTAGTAGTAGGCCTAGTAATAAAGAGTCTTTTTTGTTTGTTTGTTTTTTGTTTAAAATAAAGTGCGTGTAGTAGTAGGTCTAAAAGTAGTCCGACCCGGTGCCAAGGACCACACAAAATCTTTGCGAACCTGTTTTGTATCCCTCAAGGTAATCGCACACTGCATACATAGACTTTAATGTGCGAGAGGTCAAACTTCCAGTTGACCTTAGCGGAGAGAATGGAATTTCTGAGTGAACATGAAGGAATAGATTATCGTTTTTTGGTAAGTTGTCAAAATGAATATAAGAAGGGAAAATCATCAATCAATTATTCAATTTCAAGATAATGATTAATGTCATTTTTGTAGCTGAGAGAATTCAACTTCATCACATATATACGCAATGTAGTCGCACTTTTTGTCATGAGTTTGCAAGAATTTCCTATACCCGCTTGCTAAGCACTGTCGTGAAGTCTAAACACTTACACTTACTATGATGTCGTGAAGTCTAATAAGACTTACTATGATTTACTGGCGTAAATATTCAATAATAAATGACAAGCGCTGTTAAACCAAAACAACAACAACAGTGTACTAACATATAGTGATACTGCACCGATGCTGATTCTTAGAGGAGGGGAGTGGGTGATTGAGGGGGAAGCTTATTTCATGATGTTATCACATATTTCTCTTTCATCACAATCTTTTCCCAGGTCTGTGATCAATTATTTCATGATTTTATCATATATTTCTCTTTCATCACAATCTTTTCCCAGGTCTGTTAATATTATGAAGTGAAAAAAAAAAATGAATTGAATTGAATTGAATTGAATTGAATTATGATTAACCAACTAGATTTCTTTTAATTGCCCTGTGCCATCGACCTGCGTCTTTTTGTGCACTCTTTGTTTATTTGTAATGAAGGTGATGTAGTAGTAAAACCCTTGTTTAGAATAACTTATCATTTATAAATTCATGTTCTCAGACATCAGACTTTAGAATCACTCCAGTTGTTTTCCCATCTACTCATCAATTTTCAGTCTATAGATTCTACATTATCCAAATTCAGAAGTGTTGAGTATTGTAATTTTTACTATCAATTTGAAATCAGAAAGAATAATGTGTTATTCTGGGTTACAGCTTGGCACACAATTTTCAAAGTAAAAATGTTATAAGTTATCTTTTTTTTGGTTGTTATTTTCTATCAGGGTGGTAATTGAGATGCCCTAAGCTACATACCCTTTGCAGTCAGTACCATCATGGCACTTGGAGGTCAGAGTGGTCTCCCAGTAATACGAAGATGGGATTCTACATTCTACAGGGAGGATGACAAGAAATGGCTCAAAGGAAGCTTAGTGCTCTCTAATTGGAGTCTGTCCTTCCAAGAGTTACCCTCTGAGAAGACGTGTTTGACCATAGATCTTGAATCGATCACAGATGTCAAGCTCGAGAGGGCATGGATGGGTTACAAGTCCTTGGTAGTGTTGGTAGGATCAAGGAAGTTCTGGTTTTCATCATTCACCAACTCACAGTGTGTCCGAAAAGTCATTCAGCACTTCATCAAAGAAACCCTCTTTGCCCGTCGGAATGTCCGCGAGACAGTTCCGTCAGGCAGCGGAGGAGGGAGTAGTGAGCTGGGACGGGAACTGTTATCAATTGCTGTCGACTCTGAGAGAACATTGTCTGGGGCAGCGTCGCAGCTTGTTGCCCAGGGAGAGCAATTGGATGATGCATTCAGGAACATGGATCTCATCCAGAGAGATCTAGGCATAGGAAGACAGAACATCACTTACTTAGAATCATGGCTTGGCCACTGGCATGTGTGCCTAGATGACCTCCAGTCACAAACGTCACAGAAGTCGATTCAAAATCAACCATTAAACGAGACCCAGGAATTTGCCGTTCTGTTCAAGTTAAAGAAATCTGAGGAGGAATCGGGCTCCCTTGTGATTTCCTCAGACGGAATATCTGTGTGCAATGCCAATGAGGAAAGGACAGTGTTCCAGTTGACATACAGAGAGATCAGCGTTATCAGTGTGTCAACACCATGGACAATGGTCATCACCAGGAGAATGATGGGAAAGCAGGACATCACCTGCGAGATGACAAGTGCAAAGGTCATCTCGATATTGAAGATATTAGGGTCAAAGGTCAAGGAGAAGATAGAATATGATGAACCAGACGATGTAGATTTCATCTGTCAAGAAGCTTCAGGAGAGAGGGTAACCAACAAGAGGGGTCCTTTGTTAAGTCAAGGTAAGTTATTCTTTCATCTCTTGCTCCTCTTATACAGCCCACCGTTTTAACCAAAATGAATCTTCAAATTTTTCTCTATGAGCTATGAGAACCTCAGTGTGCTGAAAAATCTTCATGAAGGAGTTCATTGTCAATGAAATTCTTGCTATATTATATAAAACTCTTCCTCAAAAAGTGAAAAAATATTTCAGGCAACACCTATTATGTTTATCAAAGCACCAGGTGATATTTCTTTTTATGAGGCAGAACGGTTGCAGTGAATAATCAGTAAATCAGTTTGATATCCATTTTATGTGTCTGATTAGGCATGTTTTTGATAAATGGACATTTAACCTTTTCCCTTTTTTCATAAATTTTCTTATAAGTCTTCTCATAACCCCCTTATTTTCTGTTTATAAGACCTGGGGGGGGGGGGAGGTGTTTCACAAAGACTAAGATTGACTCAAATTGCACTTGACTATGGCTGGCCATTCATGCCACTGTTTTCTTTCACCGTGGATCTCTCAAAGGATTTGTATATCATGGTCACAAACCTGCAGAATTGACAATTTTTTATAGTTCATTGATGAAGAAAACAAAAAATGTAAATTTTTCAAATTTGTGCCGTTGATTTGTGCATCCCTTGAGAGACCGATGGTGAAAGCAAACAGTGGCATGAATGGCCTACCATAGTTAAGACAGATTTGAGTCACTCTTAGTCTTTGTGAAACACCCCACTGGTTTTGTTGTATGTAGCTAAGTTAACATACTTTTGTTTAGATGCCATATATTGCATTGAAAAATATTTGATTATGTCTTTTTGTTGTTCTTATTCATTTGATTGATGTTTTTATGTGCCTGTTCGTATGTTGTCTAAAACCAATGAAACAGACTACTACTAAGTAAAGAAACAAAAGCATGTCATTCATGCAAATTAAATGTCAGTGAATAAATCCAAGTATGTTCACATGACTTGTACTGACCTAAGTTCTGAATGTTTTTTTTTATCACATTCTTTTCACTGCATCTAGGTTCTGCAGGAGACAGGGATGCCTTTCCAGACAGAGTTCCTCTGAACGATGAACAGCAGCAAATCCAGATTTGCGATGCCTCCGAGATGGTGACTGAAAGTGAAGCTGCCGAACTGAGCAACGTGCTGAGAGATGTCAAGTCACTGGCGCTGGGGATCGGCAATGAGTTGGATGTCCAGGCGGAGAAGATTTCACAGCTGACCGATGATGTTACCGGTGTGACCGAGGATGTCGGTGCAAATAACAAGAGAATGCAGAAACTTCTCTAGCTCGTATGAGAGGGCTTGCAGAGAGGATGATTGACCGAAATGCTTGCCAAGTAAAATGGCTGACGACACTATTCCCTTTGAAACAGATATATACGGTAGTTATCTGTTGAAAGTATGAAGGGATTCAGGGGCTGTATTCAATTCAATGTGCGGAATAAGTAAACGATGTAACTTGTATTGAGATCACACAAGCATTTTACTTTAGCAAGCCGACTTTAAGGCAGAATACTTATGTATAACTATTGTAATGTCTTAAAGTCCATCCCGGATAATAAGCAATAAAGGTGTTTCGAGGTATTTATGTTTATGGAATTTACTTGTGCACAGCGAATCATGACTGTGTATGTATGAAAACTACACGCCAGCCAGTCAGTCTTACAAAGTAATATGCTTAAGTCTGCTAAGTAGCTGACTTAGATTTCGGGTGAAATGCTAAGCCTATAGATTCAATTGGAGTTGGCCAAGTATTCTGCTTAAGTGGAAATCTGAATGAAATGCTTAAAATTATGATTTAAGTAGGGAATTAAATACTGGCCCAGCTCTGTGTTAACCCATAGCAGTACAGAGCTTTCTTTAGGTCTAAATTAATCATCTTCAATCCTCAAATTTTGGCAATACAAATTATTTTTTTCCACGTTTACATAGCTTGAAAAAAATAAATATGGATATAACATAAACCAAAATGAAATATAATTGTAAAATTGAATCAGAAATTGCCAATTTGAACACAGAAATAATGATTATATATTATTCACTGCGTTGCCAATGTAAAGAGTTTAATGATTGGTTACACTTAAACTACTCTAATTCGAGAACGCTACACCATACAGCCATGGGAATGGGCTCAAATTTGTCAGTGCATTTTTCTCTTTCTGCTCATGTATGATATGTACTGCCCAACATTCTGGACCAACAGATACTGCAAAAGTGTCTCCTAAAGGTGACACTGTACCTCTATGGGTTAATGTAAATAAGTGAATTCCCTTTTTGTTCTTAACAATCCCTGGCTCCTATTAGACTTGGTAATTATTTTTTTCTAAAAATTAAATGCACATAGTATTCTTGTTTAATTTCATGTTTGGAAGTTGTAAATTGAGTATTATATACCAGTAGATATTACAGTTGAACCTTGTTATAAAGAACACTGTTATAACAAACTCTCATTATAACAAGGTAATTTTGCTGGTCCCACTTCTTTGTATTTTATTGTTTTTTTTTAGCCCTGATATAACAAGGGTTCAGTATAAAGAGGAAATTTCCTTGGTCCGGAGGCATTTTGTTATAACGAGGTTCACCTGTATAAAGTATTTGAGTTGAAGAGCATAGTGGCCGTGGGAGGGAGAATCTAGGTAAAGGAGGGGGGGGGGGGGGGGGAGGGGGTCCGAAGCTGTTATTTTGGTCTCATTTTGTTTTGATCGACTTTCCCCACAATAAGGAGTTTGACCTAAATTATCGCAACATGTGAAATATTGCTCCACTGCTGTTTGTCTTTTTATATAATTTTGATTGTATCCATGATATACTGTCTTGGGTACATTCCAGATAAATAACAGGAATTAGATAAACCTTGCATTATTTATGATAATTTTTCCCCTATATTCATGGAACTTCATTTATATTATTTAATGTTTTCATATTTATTACGTGCTATGATTAATGTTATGTCTTATTTATTGAACAGTTTATCATTATAATCTTACTCAGTTACACAACTCATTCCGAATGCAATATTTCTGAATAATGGTTGATTATTATTTACTACATTAACATTTTGTATTATATATTGGAATTTCATATTGTTTTAAGCAAATATATATACATTGTACTGATGTATACCTGTAAAGATTGATATTATTGTATTACAGTGAAGTAACACTCCAAAGTACATGTACATGGTGTAGAATGTTTTAAATTTTAGGCAAGTCTTTATGCTTTATGATAATAAAGCTTAAAAAAAAGAAGAGGTCTTGAATATGTGAAAGTTAATAGAGATTTCAACTGTCTACAGGGTCTAGTAGATAGATACTGTGCATTGACAGATCAATACTAACCTACACACTTCCAATTTTTGTAGGCAGTAGCATTTTATAAAATTGTGTGCCTTAGAAGCATGGTTGTGATTCATGTTAGATTTGTTGGTAGGAAAATACTAAAAAGAAAGAGGATAGAGAAGGGAGGAGATAGAGGGATAGAGAAAAAAAAGATAGAGAAAAGAGAGTGAAAGCAGAGACTCCATCCCCAAGCACCTCTTAAAGACATTCAGTCGTGGGCTAAGGCTTTCATGGGGAGGGGATCATAATTTGCTCACACCAGACTTTGTGAAAAGCACTGGAAATACATGTAATAGAGCGACATTTCTGGAGCACAGCAAAACAAGCTGTCCCACCATAAACATTCTTCAGCCTGCTTCGGGCATTCTCGGGCCAGGGAAAGTGAGATAATGACTTTGCCATATGGGGCAAAGGGTGGGATATACAGAGCATTACATAAGGTCTGTTGGTCATAAAACTCATAGTGATGGACAACACCTGTTACTGGGTAAGCACCCATGGTGTCAAATTCCCCATGAAAGCCCACGAATGAGCATCTTTAAGCGGGAGATTCTCCTGCCGAGACCCCCTTGCAACCGGGAGACTCTTGACTCAATGTGCGCGTAGCCCACATCACCAGCACAGCACAAAGCACGAAATTCCTTGCGGCTGGAGGCCACTTTTAGGGTTGTAGAAGCTCTCTGGTGCTTATCTTGGGCTTATTTTTGAACATATGACAACAGCAAATGAGATAAAATCCAAAGATTCAGATTCATTTTTTTCAAAAAGGTGGTTGGGCGGGAGAAAAAAAGGAGAAACACAGCTAGGGCGGGAGAAATTCGAGCTCAAGCGGGAGAGCAGAGATTTTGTGAAAATGGACTCAAAGCGGGAGATCTCCCGCCGAAAACGGGAGAGTTGGAGTCTCTGTGAAAGAGAGAGAGAGAGAGAGAGAGAGGCAATGCATAAACTAACTTATGATGTGGAGGGAAAGAGAAGTAGAGAGAGGCAACGCATAAACTAACTTATGATCTGGACGGAAAGAGAAGTAAAGGGAGGCAATGCATAAACTAACTTATGATGAATTGTATTTCTTTTTTTTTTCTTTATTGGAAAAACTAATCTTGTTCTGCAGTTATGGATAATTTCATAATTTCATATTTGTGTTTATATTGATATAAATGTATTTCATTAAGTTTCCTTGTATATAAACAACTATATGTGACTTATTGTGATTGTTCCATGAAATGTAATATTGATTTCAAGAGGAAGGAATAAAATGTTATTCAAAACAAAAAAAATCTGGAGGGAAAGAGAATTAGAGGGAGGCAATGCCTAAACTAACTTATGATCTGGAGGGAAAGAGAAGTAGAAGGAGGCAACGCATAAACTAACTTATGATCTGGAGGGAAAGAGAAGTAGAGAGAGGCAACGCATAAACTAACTTATGATCTGGAGGGAAAGAGAAGTAGAGAGAGGCAATGCATAAACTAACTTATGATCTGGAGGGAAAGAGAGAGAGAGAGAGGCAACGCATAAACTAACTTATGATCTGGAGGGAAAGAGAAGTAGAGAGAGGCAACGCATAAACTAACTTATGATCTGGAGGGAAAGAGAAGTAGAGAGAAGCAATGCATAAACTAACTTATGATCTGAAGGGAAAGAGAAGTAGCGGGAGGCAACGCATAAACTAACTTATGATCTGGAGGGAAAGAGACGTAGAGAGAGGCAATGCATAAACTAACTTATGATCTGGAGGGAAAGTGAAGTAGAGAGAGGCAACGCATAAACTAACTTATGATCTGGAGGGAAAGAGAAGTAGAGAGAGGCAATGCATAAACTAACTTATGATCTGAAGGGAAAGAGAAGTAGAGAGAGGCAATGCATAAACTAACTTATGATCTGGAGGGAAAGAAGTAGAGAGAGGCAATGCATAAACTAACTTATGATCTGGAGGGAAAGAGAAGTAGCGGGAGGCAACGCATAAACTAACTTATGATCTGGAGGGAAAGAAGTAGAGAGAGGCAACACATAAACTAACTTATGATCTGGAGGGAAAGAGAAGTAGAGAGAGGCAACGCATAAACTAACTTATGATCTGGAGGGAAAGAAGTAGAGAGAGGCAACGCATAAACTAACTTATGATCTGGAGGGAAAGAGAAGTAGAGAGAGGCAATGCATAAACTAACTTATGATCTGAAGGGAAAGAGAGAGAGAGAGAGGCAACGCATAAACTAACTTATGATCTGGAGGGAAAGAGAAGTAGAGAGAGGCAATGCATAAACTAACTTATGATCTGGAGGGAAAGAGAAGTAGCGGGAGGCAATGCATAAACTAACTTATGATCTGGAGGGAAAGAGAGGGAGAGAGGCATCGCATAAACTAACTTATGATCTGGAGGGAAAGAAGTAGAGAGAGGCAACGCATAAACTAACTTATGATCTGGAGGGAAAGAGAAGTAGAGAGAGGCAATGCATAAACTAACTTATGATCTGAAGGGAAAGAGAGAGAGAGAGAGGCAACGCATAAACTAACTTATAATCTGGAGGGAAAGAGAAGTAGAGAGAGGCAATGCATAAACTAACTTATGATCTGGAGGGAAAGAGAAGTAGCGGGAGGCAATGCATAAACTAACTTATGATCTGGAGGGAAAGAGAGAGAGAGAGGCAATGCATAAACTAACTTATGATCTGGAGGGAAAGAGAGAGAGAGAGAGGCAATGCATAAACTAACTTATGATCTGGAGGGAAAGAGAAGTAGAGAGAGGCAACGCACAAACTAACTTATGATCTGGACGGAAAGAGAGAGAGAGAGAGAGAGGCATCGCATAAACTAACTTATGATCTGGAGGGAAAGAGAGAGAGAGTCATCGCATAAACTAACTTATGATCTGGAGGGAAAGAGAAGTAGAGAGAGGCAATGCATAAACTAACTTATGATCTGGAGGGAAAGAGAAGTAAAGGGAGGCAACGCATAAACTAACTTATGATCTGGAGGGAAAGAGAGAGAGAGAGAGGCAACGCACAAACTAACTTATGATCTGGAGGGAAAGAGAAGTACCCGGTAGAGAGAGGCAACGCATAAACTAACTTATGATCTGGAGGGAAAGAGAGAGAGAGAGAGGCAACGCACAAACTAACTTATGATCTGGAGGGAAAGAGAAGTAGTGGGAGGCATCGCATAAACTAACTTATGATCTGGAGGAAAAGAGAAGTAGAGGGAGGCATCACATACCGGTAAAGTACACGGACCAGTTCATTAGGCTGACTGGCAACAGTAATAACAGCACATTGCAAATAACCAGAGATAGAAGTAGATGGAAAGCCTTGATCGCCAATGTCTGGAACAGACAAGGCACCTAGTGAGCAAGCAAGCAATGATCTATCAATTAATTTTTTTCTTTAAAGATCTTTACAAATCAATTCTCTTTCTAAATCTCTATCTGCCCTCCCTCTCATTTTCTTTCTCTCTTTCATTCTCTCTTCCTCTTTCTCTCATTTCCACACGACTCATTTTCAAGTTACCTGAAATACATAATACCAGTACTCTCAATAATGACAAAGAATGCAGGTTTATATCTTTCACATTCTGCTTTTAAAATCCATGACATAGTAACAAAAACTGGTCTCGACATTTCATAGGGTTTACTGCAATTTAAGTGGGACTTGTGTTGCAATGGCACCTGAAACATCATAGATGTTTTGCATCAATTGCATACCATTAAGAGGCCTACAAAATAAAAGGAAATCATCAGGGTAAAGCTTGAACATGTACTGTTCTTGTAAAAGAATCACAAATGATCTAAAATATATTATTCATAAAAGAGCAAAATGAAATTCATGCATACAAAATGCAATCATTTCATGACATCCAACTTTCGCTAAGAACAGTTGCTATTGTTTAGTTTGTTTTAAATCATTATAGTGATATAATAGTGCAAACACATATGGGTCAAGGTAAATTTGAAACAAACAAAAAAAAGAATCAACACATCACATTAGAAAATGATGTTCATGTAAAGGGCATAGAAAAGGCAAATTTAAGTACCGGACAATTTTCTTTTGTTTAACCCTAGCCATGCTCACTTGATGTCATATTCAGTATAATCAAACTATATTGGACACTTGGATACAAAGTTTTAGCATCTTATGCTCAGCTCACAAAAAGATATTGATGATATGTGGAATTTGCTGAATTTTCTTCAAAGATGTTTCAATGCCAGCATATTATAAACATCTCTAAATCACATACCAACACAGCTGCTGGTCTTCTTAATAGGTACTATAAATCATTTCATTTCTTCCAACAATATTTGACAAACTTCTCTACCCTCAAATATACCCTTCTTTTCATGCTCTCACAAATATATATATATTTTCTTTTCATTTGATATTACAACCTCTTTTTTCTGAGCTTTGTACATAAATCATGTTATTTACATTTATACAAGTCTGTACAGGTATTTACCTGTTATAGGAAGCAAATTCAGAAAACTATCAAATCTAATAGAAATTCAGAAAAATTGAAAGAAGTTTTTGCCAAGGTTGGATTTTATACAAGGCTAATTATTAGAAATCACACTTGTCAGTATCTGACTGAACAAATCATTTTATATGAATCAATTTTCCAATTCGGAAAAATTGCAAGGCCTTTCCCATCAAGGTTTGGGTTTTCAGTTATTGTACATCATACAAATTTCTAAAAATATTGAAAGCAATTAAAAGATTTTGAAGAACACTTGATATCAAACTAATCTGTTGTTTTCAAGCACGAGATAAAACACGTGAAAAACAAAAGGATAAACTATAAAGGCAGTCTCAAATGTAAACTGAGTTTCCATTCTTTCACACAATAGTCATGTGATTCTAAGCACTGCATAAGTAATATTCTCCAGTCATAAATCACAATTAAATCATGAATTCTACAAAATGTACCCTTGAGCAGATGAGGCAGAATGTTGGACTCAGACAATTAGATGGAGGGACACCTACATGTATTGTTTGGCTTACAGAAGGTGCCTCTCTGCTTCCTTTGTCCGAGTCCGATGTTCCGCCACCTCTGCCCTCTGATAATCCATGATACACTGTATGCTTAAAAAGCAACAAACAGACGAAATAGACACAGATGAGAAAGTGTGTATAACATACAAATCTTACATCATATTTTGAAATGTAAGACAAGTTAGACAAGTTAGATAAGCTAGACAAGCCAATCTACCTCATTTTATAGAGGCAAGTCAAGCAAAAACTGGAGAGGCATACATATTTACAACATGTGCATCATTCATCATCAGGCATTTTATATTTACAAAGCATAATAAGCTTATTGTGGACGGAATGAAAGAACAGCAGTATTAACTCTAATTAATTTCAACATTTCATGTCTAGCCTAGATCCAACCTTATCAGTCGCCTTTCCTGCTTGATATATATTTAATTTCTTCAAATTCAAATTTCACTCTCATGCAAATTACAAGTGAAAATGTTCCAGATCAGTAAACCCAATCAAAGCAGCTATTGCCATGAGTAATTTTCTTTGATCATACACGCAGTAGCCTTAATCCCAAATGTACCTATTTATAATTTTTGCAGCATTAAACACAAAGGTGAGGAAAAATGTGAATCAAGTTTGGAAGCTAGGCTAGACGAATGAATCTTGTCGTAAATATTCAAAATTGCAAGATAAGTACTATTTGACCTAAACAACAACTTCTAGTCATCGATCAAGGCTCCACAGATTACTGACAGAGTCAAGGGTCCCATAACTTAGCTACAAACCTCTAGCACACACGAGTGAGATACATATGTACATGTTACTACAAATGATTCCAGTTTCACAAGGCTACAGGTAGAGGGACTTATGAAATTAACCCATTCATGACAGGAATTATTTAAAGCCTAATTTGATCAGCTTTTATTTTTCCAATTGGCAACACCAACAATTTTATTTTATTGCTACTTTTTTCTTATAAAACGTCATGTATCTGAAATGAATATAAATTGACAGAAATGATGAGAAGTCAAAAAATGTCCAATTTGCAGGGGAAAACGGTGATTTTAAACTTTCTATCACATTGCCAATTTAGGGATTTTAATGCTTATTTTCCTTTAAAAAAATTTTCAGCATCAAACATCGTATATTGACGCAACCAAAATGGGCACAGTTTGTGTAGAATTTTTTGCTCTTTCTGCTCATGTATTTGGTATGATTTTAGGGCTTTGCATCAAAAGATATTAGGCCAACCCACAAAATGTGGACCTCTGTCATGAATGGGTTTACAATAGCCATATTACAATTCATGTAAAATGATTTGAGGAGAGTACATTATCAGGAATAATAAGTGAATTTGGGAACATTTTATGGCCCTTGTTCAGAAAATTCGAAAACAAGCTATAGATTCTTTACGTCAGTTTTGATCAGATTGTTTTTTCTTTTCTGAAATCCCAATTATATCTATAACTTGTTGAAAATTTTATTTTTCTGCCTGTGTTTTTTTTTTCAGAGTCTGGCTGCCATATGGTTGGTAGGTAGGTAGGTAATCCTCATTTTTTAATCTAAATTCTAGTGAGGAAGGTTTGTGAAAGTTCTACAGCACCTGAATTTGGTACAGTCAATTGAGAAATTCTTGCAATATAATGGGGATCGTATAGTTTATCATTACCCGTTTATTTTACTAAAGGGATATGAATGTATCTCATTTATCAACTGGCTGAAATAAATCCCTTACTGTTTTCAAAAGTGTATACTTCCATGCTTTCAAGTTCAGCTGATAAAATTGTTTACTCTCTCGTCTAAATATTAGCTCGATACAATGTATGGCTTCAAAAGTAAGTTGAAAGTGTGTCATGTCAATAGACTAAGCATGAATGAATTTGATAATAATAAACACAATCATCCAAATTTGAACGAAAATAAGGGGGAAAGGTTTCACATGAAACTCATATAAGTTCCTCACCCTTCTCCTATAACCAACCCTAATCATAAACCCTATGTTCTCTTAAAACTTTACCTGTACTCATTTTGTTTTGTTTTGTTTTGTTCTGTTTTTTCGTCTGGAACAACGCACTTCAAAATACTCGTATATATGTAATAACCAACCCAAAAGGGCGAGAAAATAAACTGGTTTTATTACCTGTCTTAAAAAAAAAAAATAATAACAATAATAGGCACAATCAAAACTGCAATATCAAGGGCATACAATAAGCTTAGTATGGAAAAGGTTGAACAATTCAAATATTAACAACATATGTAAATATCATTTAGATGACATGTACAATACGTATGCACATCACTACACAATCATTCATCACCATTAAATTCACATGTATAATTTCTCACACAAGCACCAACAGAAACATTTTTTTTTTTTCATGCTCGATGAATTACAACACTCGGTGTCAGACTCGGTAACAAGTATTTACAAAGTTGAGTCACTGAAAATTTCAATGGACGGAATTGAATATCAAAAATTATAATGCCAAACACACACACACTATATGGTATACAACTAAGTGGCAATCTTACAAAATATAATACAGAAGAAGGACATTGATATATTTGTGAAAAGAAAGTCTACAAACCTTAAGAAAATAAATGATTCACTGCTAAAGACTACATGTAGTCTGTTTAACAATGCTACAGGAAAAACACACAAAACCAATATACAAAATGTATTCACACAAGAGAATATCAGTAAATAGAGTTCAGGATATAGAATAAAAGTTTCCTCCTGCGAATTTCATCTCAACCCGTTGAGCATGATGTGATTGGGGTATAACATGCCTTTTCCATACACCCTAGCCTGAGTTATCTTGGGCTTATTGTTCAACAGAACGGAGATAGAATGATGTCTCACAATACATCCACACAATTTCATACTCCAGAGAGCTACAAAAATTTGTTATGAATACCACTGTATGGGTGATGTTACATGAATTCATTTGAGAGGAAAAGAAACCCCATATCTTGATGTTTCGATCAACAGGGTCTGCTAATGATCATGGTTCCAGTTCCGGTTCATTGTCGGGCTATACACTGCCAAAATACCATGCATGAAAATATTTTCTCAATCACGTCAGCTTCATATATCTCACAACAGACACCCTGAAACCTTTACAAAAATATCATTTGACACTTTCTGAATCGGTAGCTTGCATGTTGATACATTTTGTACGACTCCTGATTTTTACTTTGCCCAGAAAGTAACCTTCAAAATACAGCAGTTGTATCACATGACCAAGTGTACTTTGAATCTGCTTGGCTGAGAAATAACTGAAGTTGTCAATAATAAATCTGTTTGTAGACATATATATGTGAGTATAACCATTCTGTGTCCCTTGCATAATATCTAGAAGTTTGTTGACAAGACTAGCTGTGAAAGTAGAATCTATCTAAGAAAATATGTTTAAATACCTCTCTTTATACTCTCTACAAAAATAACAGATCATTATCTACTTTTCCCTGTATACTTCTCTTTTTAGCACTCTACTGTATATTTTTTAATATAGCTCTTTCATACTGTCATATACACATAAAGATATATGAGTCCATAATTTTTATATACAACAGACCCGAAGTTTGGAATTCATTTTGTTCAGTTTCAGTGAAGACTAAAGTTTGTTTTAGAAGTTAATTTGTGTATGGTGCCTTTCTAAAATAGAGATATCCATTTTTTGGCAATATGATCTGCAGCAAAAATAAATCACTTTTAGATTAAACATTACTTTGTGCACTCTAATACTTCAACTCATATTTAACTATCAAAATATAGATGTGATGCCTGTCATATATCTCTTTTTGATTCTTTGTCGTTTTCTTGTGTGCAGTGCAGTAAACTGCTAGCATTCCCCCCAAATGAGTTAGGTTTAACTTAACCCATTCGTGACAGGAATTATTTAAAGCCTAATTTGATCAGCTTTTATTCTTCAAATTGGCAACACCAACATTTTTCTTTTATTGCTGCATTTTTCGTATAAAACATCATGTATCTGAAATAAATATGAATTGACTGAATGTATGATGAGAAGTCATAAAGTTGCCAATTTGCAGGGAAAAATGGAAAATTTAACATTTTCATCGCATTGCCAATTTAAGGATTTTAATGCTTATTTTCCTTTAAAAAAATTTCAGCATCAAACAACAAATATTGATGCAACAAAAATGGGCACAATAAATGTAGAATTTTTTGCTCTTTCTGCTCATGTATTTGGTATGATTTTTAGGGCTCTGCATCAAAAGTTATTAAACCAAACCACATAATGTGGACCCTCTGGCACGAATGGGTTAAGATGAGAAGAGAAAGTAATCAAGCCACTGGGCATATCTGACCAACTTCTCCCTTGTTCATACGCCAAGTACTTTCTCTCCAGTTCAAACTGATCAAGATGCAATGTTACCAGATCAAAATCATACATTCACATGCATGGCCATACATGCATGACCATGAATTTCAGTCTAGGCTTTATGATGTCAAACCACAAGGACATAGTAGATACAATGTAAATATAGTGTATGAATTAGGCATGAGAATGAATTCATTATACAGACAAACCTGTCTTAGTAACCACAGTGCCCACCTTCTTAGAGTGGCCACAAAAAGTGATTCCTAGGAGATGAATTTTGTTTAAGAACTTGCCTATAATGGCCACATTATCTGTTTTCCTTGGGTGGCCACTATAAACAGCTTTCTGTGTATAATCTATCTGAACTTGCCTTGAGGCTGTTAGGCTGAGTACGACAGATGTATATACTGCCCCAATGAGAGCTTATAGATCATATAATGAACAAACGATGACAGGTATCATGTTTTATACAACAAAACTCCTAGATCCTTGTTATATGATTTAAACAAAGAAGCCTTTTCAAGATTGGTCCATATCGATGAAAAGGAAATCTTAAGTGTAGTAGGCCAATCATTTGATTGGGATCCAGTGGAGAGTTGCATAATAAACGTTGATAATACAAAGTCAGGCATCATACACAGTAAAACATAAAGACAGGCATCTTGATACACAATCAAAACGATTGCTTCACAAGTATGTTGGCTGGTTCAGAGTACCTGAATTTTTACAAGAAGGCATCGCATTTGTCTCACCATTCTCAAATCAATAAATATGCAACAGCACACATTGTCACATTAGAATATTGGCCTTTATATCAAGGTGATCACTTCTATAGTGCACTTTATATTCAGTTTGACAATAATAATTTAATTTGTCAAATTAGACACACATCATTGCAGTAAGACAGATGCCATATTGGTAGATTTTGATCTATTCATTGTAATGAAATAAATTGTATGGCAGTTTTGTCTCAATATGAACAGTCAGCAGACTTTGAAAAGCAGTGAAATAAAAAGGCAGTGGCTCATTATGGGCTTTGGTAAAGGCCTTATCAAACAAATTCTGCTTATGATTTCTTTGAATCAAAGCTGAAAAGCCACAAAAGCAATGAAGCATTTTGAAATGAAATGCCAAACCAGCAAAGACCTATGAAAGTATCATTCTAACCCCAAATCTTTTGTTTTACATGTATACGCCAGTTTCATGCACAGGTCATAAACTCTTCCCAAGTTTGTAAATGAATTTCTGAGGCATAAAATTTATTCAGTATATTCCATAAAAGGAGGCACTTGAAGCATATTTTGGCATTGCACATGACCAAGATCAAGGTTTTGTATGAAGGTAATGAGAGCAGTATAACACTAGCCATTATCTCCTACTTATAATTTATTTGTATAGGATGCCACTATGCACTGCATCAACACCGAATTTCAAATTTTAACAACTGTACCATCGTTCAATTTTTTCAAGCAATTATACATTCGCATTGAAACAGTGACCTCAAATACCTGAACACATTTGGAACTCTAAGGGACTCCTTGGTTTACCTTTCAAATAAACTATAGCCTGATTTAGACAGGGAATCCCTCTATCTCCACTAAAGGTTTCTCCTGCATGAAACTATGAAAGTCTCTCCATTCGGGTAGGGAATGGCTGCTTAAAGCACCACTCAATCATGGTGAGGTGGCCAACATCAGAAGAAGTTGTTCTAATGCACAAAAGAGCAGGCATCATCCTTAGGAATTCCTCTGTGCAGAGTGGTTCTTGAAAGATAGTGCATCCTCTTTGGATTTTTCTGATTTTTTCCCCTTTATAACTGATTCAAAACACTGCAAGGGTGAGCCGTACAACCACTTTTAGTGGAAGAAGAAGAAGACTGATCTTGATGGAACACAGAATTGAAGGTCTTGAGTGTTCATCCATCTTTCAAAGGTTTGTCTTCTGGAGGATTCCTCAGCAGTGGTTGATACATAGGGTATTCCTCTAAGCTCCAAGAACAATGCTCTATTCACTGTCCATTCACATACATGTGTCTGCCATCTATAAGACTTTGAAGGAGCTGGGCAAGGTCACAACTGAAGCAACAGCTAAAAGAATGTCTGCCAGAGTCCTCATATGTCAAAGGATGTCATCCTTTGCACCATCAGGGGTGCTCCACCTATAGGTCCCAGTGGTAACTGTCTCCTACAAATTAGGTAGGATAAATCAAAACAATTTGGTGAGTATATATGAAAGTAACAACATCAAAATTTGTTAATGAAAAGTACAATCTATTGATCTATTTTGACATCATAAGGACATAGGTACCATGTCCATTCTGTTTGAAATATGCACCACTGAACAACTAAAAAAAAAAAAGCTTAATTGCATAAACAATTTGGTGAATATATTTGAAAGTAACAACACTAAAATTTGTTAATGAAAAGTACAATCTATTGATACATTTTCCATCACAAAGACATAGGTACCATGTCCATTCTGTTTAAAATAGGCACTGTTGAACAACTTTAAAAAAACTTTATCAGATAAGAAAGATAACAAATGCTTTCACAGTAATGTGGCAAGTCCAAAGTTCCTGGTAATTAATACCACCGGATATTATTAACAAAAACAAACAAATATCTTAATCTTGAGTTTCCATTTCAGAATAGTAACTTCAAATTGATCCACATACATGTAACTCTAAAGATGATTATGCACAATGTCTATAGCCAACAGGATGTGTGAGACAAGACTGGTCACACTTACCTTGCATGAGGTGACATACTGTAGTACCCACATTCTGCTAATACACTCTCAATGAAGTTCTGCATCTGTTCATATGTAATCCCTATGTCTGAGTCATGTGGATCCACAGGCAAGTTCACTTGTGCTGCAAAGAAAGGTTACACAGTAAATTACTCTCGTTTTATTCCATTTCAAATAATTCCAATTTCATTTTCACTTAATTTCATTTTATTCCATTCTCCTAGAATTCATTCATATATTTTTCTTTCCACCCTGTTTCAACCCTTTCTATTTCATTTAATTCCATTCAATTTCATTTGATTTCATTCCAGATTAATTTCATTTATTTCTATTCAATAAAATCTCATTTCATTTCAATTTCAATTTGTCAAATATTAATTCCATTTCCTTATAAATGCACTTGCTTCAGAATGGTTGCCCTTTGGCCAGATTCATATAGAGACATTTTAATAATGCCTCAGAACAGAGTTTTCCAGCCTGACTTTTTGTTCTCACAAACTTTGATTTACACAATTGTTTATAGTCATATTCATTTGTTTTCTATGTATGTTTCCTATGTCTTTATTTCAATATTAATAATATAATAAAACTAAACCAAACCAAACCAATATATTTTTTTTCATTCATGTGTGTTTCTGATGTCTTCATGAATGAAGAATGAAAGAAAAAAAAAAAACCTTTGCAAAGCTTAGTCTTGTGCCAAAGCAAGCCCAAGTTCTAGTTGAAATAGAAGGGGAATGTGCCATCATATGACCTGTTATTACGACTAGTTTGTCTATGGGGGTCTTGCAAGAAAGTTGAGATGCGATCAATTTTGCAACTGATTGTAAAGTTGCGCTTGATTGCTATTAATTGCAAAACTAGCCCGTGATATTGATATCAGGCGCAACAGGATTGATTGTAAGTTGCAATCGATCGCAAATTTTCACTTAATCGCAAGACTTTTGACTGATCTGGGGGGATTTGCAATTGATTTCAACTCCTTGCAACACCCCCTATGAATGATAATCAATCCTACCTGGTATTTCTCCTGTGACTTGGTAGCATGCCTCTTCCTGGTTAGCTTGTCTGAGTAGCAGCGCCGCTTCACCTACACCAAGGTTTAAGTCTATTAACTCCTTGGAGCCCAAGATTACCTGAAATAAAAGCATTCATATTGCACTCATTTGCACGATATCACTCACACACAAACATTCTAAATGTTCCTTCAAATCTATGAAGCTTTGTACATGGTATGCCAATATCTCAATTCACTTATGTTGATCCAGAGCTTTCACACAGATGTATGTGATTTTCATCTTTCTTCCAGTATTTAACTCATTCGAGACAGGAATTATTTAAAGCCTAATTTGATCAGCTTTTATTCTTCAAATTGGCAACACCAACATTTTTATTTTATTGCTACATTTTTCTTATAAAACGTCATGTATCTGAAATGAATATAAATTGACAGAAATTATGATGATAAGTCAAAAAGTTGCCAATTTGCAGGGGAAAACAGTGATTTCAAACTTTCTATCACATTGCCAATTTCAGGATTTTAATACTTATTTTCCTTTAAAAATTTTTCAGCATCAAACAATGAATATTGATGCAACCAAAATGGGCACAGTTTGTGTAGAATTTTTTTGCTCTTTCTGCTCATGTATTTGGTATGATTTTTAGGGCTTTGCATCAAAAGATATAAGGCCAAACCACAAAATGTGGACCTCTGTCATGAATGGGTTAAATAAAGTTTAATTCTTTGCATAAAAATTTGTTTTTCAGCTACATGCATGTGTTTTTAAGATTCATTTATTTGATTAGCAAGCTCATGAACCCCTTTGTCAGTAATACTGTACATCATATGACAATCCTCTGAATTGATATGTTAGAATTGTTTGGTTTTATGCATCATTCTATCAAAAGTATATGCTCACTACAGATACTGAATAGAAACTCAATTACATGAAAGTAGAAAGACAATGAACAGAATATGCAATATATAATAAGTTGAGCTTAATACAGCGCATATATACAGAAAAATCCATCTCTAGGACTTTACAAAACAAAAACAGCATCAACAGCTAAAATATACCAAATACAAAAGAACTTGGACATGAAATATATTACTATGAAATAGGAAAAAAGGGAACATTAGTATCATTAAAAACAGAAGAGCTTTGAGATAATTACTATTATATATGTCAAGATAAAGAATCTCTAAAATTGATTAGTCCAATGTGCATCATGTGATAAAAATACAAATTCCAACCAGCTTCATGCAAATGAGCAAATTTGCCATGGAGGGTAACATCTGACGTCACGAGCTGTTGATAGTACTACTATTCACGGATACTATATACGGCGTATGACATCACACTCAAAAAGCGCACTAGATTGGGACGACATTAATTTGCACGTGCCTGTTGCTTTAGGCGCCAAAGCATGATGATGATGTCATCATTTTGTTAAATTCAGGTCCGGGCGCAATGCAAACACTGCAATAGCGCTAGTGTTATAGATGTAGAATCTAGATGTAGAATCTCTGATTTTAAGAGTGCAGATTCTGCTCTTTTACTGAAGATGAAGGATATAAACCAAATATATACAGCTGTACGTGAGAGGGTCTGGTTAAAGTATGGTGCCCTCAGTAACGCGAACGGGACTATTTTCCTTCGGGTGGAGCCCCTCAGGAAAATAGTCGCATTCGCGTTACTTCGGGTACCATAGTTTCCAAGCAGACGCTCTCACAGCCACATATATTTGTATATTACAATAAATGAGGAGTTCAGATGAACAGTTTATTCGGATATGAAAAGATGATGTTTAAGTGCTTTTTGCTTATTGCAACTGACCTTTTTGAGTTCACTTTTGAGATTCACTGAATTTGACTGTGGAGCAAACAGCGCCCTCTTGAAGCGTTCTATGACCTTGCGACGAGGGTTGGGGGCAAGCGTTGGCGGGAGCTGGCAGATGAAGATGAGCTTGTGGATGAGGTGGAGGATCTTTAAGACGGGATCGCTGATCTGACGGACCTTGCGGGGTGAGATGGTCAACGTAGCGGCAGCTGATGCTAGAGAAAGCAAAACAATTGGATTGTTAAAAGCTTGTAACTCTTTGCCTTTTTTTTCCCAAGCAGATAAACTTTATTTTTCATACTGAATCAAAGCATATTTACAATATAAACCTAGGCTACTATCTGCATTAAAAAGACAAGTACAAATTATACCAAAAGACAACAACAAAAGAAGTAAAAAGATTTTGCTAACGTAAACAAGAAACATATAAAAAAGAGAAAAACGAATGTGAGAGGTAAGCTGACGAATTAGGGGCAACCAAACAGTATATCCGGATATAGTCAGAGTGGGTCTATAAAAACATAGTGCAAGAAATAATATTAATGAATCTTAATTATGTACTTATAGTCCATTAAATTATTTAACCTGAAAATGATAGGTAACTGCTAGTATTAATGGTGGTTGAATTTGCAGGATGGATTCTGATGTAGATCTCCAAAAATTAAACAAAGAAAGTCTGAAAACAATTCGAGATGAAATTGGATGAACAAAAGATTTAAGGTATATGCAATGATATTTAAGATATGTTGTCGTTGATGGAGCAGTGAAACATTGTGTTTTTAAAAATTGCCCAATACAATAATCTTATAATAATAGTGGAATCCAGCAACAATAGTAATAATAATTACTGACATGAATACAGAAATAGATTTAGAAAATGCTTTGCAAGCGCAATTTAGTGGCAGTAGTTTTGTGGTAACGCTGCCACATAAACAGAATACAAAAAAACAAAATAACACAAAACATTACAAACTGACTGACAAAAGTCAAAATTCAAAAACAACAACAACAAAAAATCTAATATCATGGTTTAACTTGGACATTCAATTTTTTGGGGAAAATAAAGATAATTGTTCTTTGGATATTTTCTCTAAATTGGGATATCCTTTGTGCAGTTACTGAAGCTAATAATTAGCCTACAAATATCATTCAAGTATCTTGGTCATTTTCAGTTTCCTGGTACACTTGTTAAAGAGAAACTAATAATTACTATTGCTTAATTTAATTCTATGATTGTGACAACAGTCACAGTAGTTGGCAAAGGGTTATTAACATCTCGGCACCAGCTAGCATTTCACAAGGTGTGACTGACTCACACTGATATTTCCTCAATTTGAGATTGATATCAACGTCAACTCTATACTTAGGAGTCAGTACACTGTACTTGTGCGACTGATTGCAAGACTACTTACGAGGACGTATCCTCTGGTTGGCCGATGACGAATTCTGTCGTTTGAGCGTCTCTAATGATGACCCACTGTAAGCTCTATGAAGGGTGGCACCTGACGGACGAGAGGTCAATGACCCCGAAGGTATCTCACTTGGTGATAGGAGTCCTTTGGTTGCTGTGGTCAACAGAAAGTATAACAAAAACAATGCAGATAAAACTTGGATATAAAGGTTCCTTTAAGATCGAATGGTTGCTAAAACGTAACTTGGAAGTACAATTTTCTTAGAGTGCAAATGGCATTTTAAATAGAAATTTCATTACATTTGATAAGGTTATAGCACAGAAAAATATCCAATAAATACATGTAGCAAAAAATGACACCGAAAAGCATGAAATGTAACTTCCGGGACATCCGGCACCCCTTTCATTCATTGAAATTATAAAATGTTTTATGACTTAAAAGAACTTTAAATGATGTAGATATAAATTTTAGAGATGACCAGATGTGGAGGTAGTTTGCAGGTAATAAACAGAGTCATTTGGGACTAAAAGCATTGGTCTATCAGACATGGTTTAACTGTGATGATGAAAACAACACAACCACATTGAGGTGATTTTTTAAAAGCAAAAATTATGACACATTTGAGGATCATAAACTGTGTAAGTGCAAAACTGCATAGGTATGATATGGGTCTAAGCACTACAGATAAAAATCTTGTGAGACTAAGAAGCAAATCACTCAAGGACTGTGGATAATGTATTATGATGAAATGCATTTTACTATCTAACTAGCTTTCACAGCATTTAGAAATTCATCACTCCACCTTCTACTTTATGAAGTAACAGAGGCAAGTCTGACTTCACATTCAAGTTGCAGTTCCTCATAACTTATTTTCATTTTTTTTTTTCATCACTCCTACGGTCTATTTAGACACAAGACATGAGAAATATGCCTCTTGCCATTCACTTCTATGCACAGTGTTTTTGCACATTTCTACTGCAGTTTACAGTCCATATAGGGCTTTGTGGAAACGTCTCTCATGTTACGGTTCAATTATATTATACCATAGGTACTAGAGAGAGAGAGAGGGAGAGAGATAACAAACCTGGTGTTTCTGCAGTGAAGGGTCTCTTGATGATGATGGGGATGGAGGGGCGTGGGGAGTTTGGGGGGCGGGGCACTGCATGACCGTGACTGGTGGTGGAATTGAGGCTAGAACCTATACGTTCGTACAGCAAACCGTGTGTGGATAAATAGGGTGTACAGGTGGGAGAGTGAATGATGTACATGCAGAGTATATGAATGAAAAGAAGGGAGAGAGAGAGAGAGAGAGAGAGAGAGAGAGAAAGAACGAAAAAGGGGAGGAAAGTAGAGAGAGAATTACAGAGGAGAGAGAAAGAGAGAGAGAGAGAGAGAGAGAGAGAAAGAACGAAAAAGGGGAGAAAAGTAGAGAGGGGAGAGAGAATTAGAGGAGAGAGAGAGAGAGAGAGAGAGGGAAAAAAGGAAAAACACACAAAGTGAATAAAATAGAGATACAAATAGGGAGAAAATGAAAAAGACAGAAACAGAGAACAGAGTGAAGGATAGAGAGAGAGAAAGAGACAAGAAGGAAAAAGATAGAGGAAGCAGAGATAGAGGTAAAAGAGTAGAGAGGGGAGAGAGAAGAAAAGAAAGTAAAAAAAAAAAAGAAAGAAAAATAGATAAGGAAAAGGAGACAAAGATGGAGAAAGAAACATTTCAAGTTAAAAAACCACTTCAAATCTGAACTTCAATAAAAATTCTAAAGAAATGTAGTCTGTCACACTGTAAATAAACTACAATTGAATCAACAATTTAGTATCATGCAAGTAAGTGAATGAGTGATGCACAGCAAACTTTATGCACACTATATTTAAAACCTCTTCTAATGTCCAAAGAAGAAAATCTGTACAAAATTGATGAACTATCTTTTAATTAGATCAAATCGAATAGAAAAACACAGCACAACCATTTCAGTGTTGGATTACTGTTTTATGTATACTACATGTAGTTATCATGCATGGAAGGAAGAAGACTGGGGTGGTATTCTGAACACCGTTTTAACTGTGTTTTAAGTTCTGTTACAACTTCTGTTTTAAGTCATTGATTTACAACACCGCTAAAACAGTCTTTAAACGGTATTCTGAGAACTGTTTTAACAGCGTTGTAAGTCATCAAAGCCAAACCCACCGCAAAGATATTATCCAATGGGGAAAGTCGTTAGAGATGAGTCTAAGCTGACTCAGCCAATAAGATCGCCCCCTGGGGAAGGGGTGCGTGAAACATGTGAACTTATATATTTGCGTTGTAATGAGCACATTAGTTTGCGCTTAGTTTCTTGCTTTAATTCAGATGTGATGATGTGACAGAATTATTTGTGCAAATCATCTTTGATATTATCACAGACAATTGACAAATTTCTCCACCCGAGGCAAAAATTCTTTCAAAATGTTGTTTCGGGAATAAAAGCAAGGTTTATTCGATCCCGCTATCCCCCTCATTCCAACCAAAAACATTTATAAGCGAGAAAAATTGCTGCCATGACATACCGCATGCAAAGTTAAAACACCTCCCACCCTGTTTTATCTCATGAGCATGAAATGTCTAGTGGAAAGAGTTAAAACAGTCTTCAGAATACCGTGTTATTACATATGGTATTTTTACGTGCTTGCGCACGACTTGCGCCAGGCATGCAAGGTAAGATGCGCGGTTAGAAAGATAAAACAAAAGTTAAAACAAAAGTTAAAACAGAGATAAAACGGTGTTCAGAATACCGATTTGCTAAAACAGACTTAAAACAGAGTTAAAACAGTCTCAGAATACCACCCCTGGTGTACAAACACTCACCTAACACTGAGCTACCTGAGCTGCTGTCTAGACTATCACATGTTGTGGGATCATCTTCCTCTATACCACTCTCTACACAAATATAGATAAGCAGACACATTTATACCACTCAATTTTCTAATCATGACTGATTGACTTCTATTATTTTTTTCTTTGCTAAATATTTTTGCTGCCACAATGCTGAATATTCACAACAAAATATCACAACTACGATTTCATATGACAAGTTTATATATCAGGGTTTGTTTTTAACCAACTGCCCCCATGATTGTCTCAGAAGAAGCAAACTTCACTATTTGCAAGTCCATATTCAAACTATCATTATTATTTATTATTACTTTATTATTTCAATAATAATAATGATAATAATAAATCTCAGTAAAAATATTAGAGAATATGCATCTTTTTAGCGAAAAAGAACCAGAAGCAGTTTATTGAAATGGATAGTCATAAATGGTTACAACATTGATAGTAATAAATGGTTACACCATTGATAGTATGAAGTAAATCTCACCTGCACTTTTGTCATTATCTATCGATAGATGTTTGGGTCTGATCGGACCAAGGTCTACTTGGCTGCCTGCCGTACTTGATAACTCATCACAGGACTCAAATACATCACTACTAGAAAGAGAGAGAGAGAGAAAGAAAGGTAGAGAGTGTGTATGTGTGTGTGTGTGTGTGTGTGTGTGAGAGAGAGAGAGAGAGAGAGAGAGAGAGAGAGAGAGAGCATGTGTGTGTGTGTGCGTGTGTGAGAGAGAGAGAGAGCATGTGTGTGAGAGAGAGAGAGAAAGAAAGATAGAGTGTGTGTGTGAGAGAGAGAGAGAGCATGTGTGTTGAGAGAGAGAGAGAGCATGTGTGTGAGAGACAGAGAAAGAAAGATAGTGTGTGTGTGTGTGTGAGAGAGAGAGCATGTGTGTGAGAGAGAGACAGAGAAAGAAAGATAGAGTGTGTGTGTGTGAGACAGAGAGAGAGAGAGAGAGAGAGCATGTGTGTGAGAGAGAGACAGAGAAAGAAAGAGATAGAACATTTCAGACAGTAGGGTATAACTAGATGCATATTGCAAGAAAAAACTATTCCACGGCTTTGAGCATTGTTTCACTACATCTGAGCAACAAAAACAGTCTATATAAAGAGTTCACAGCTTATCACTTATCCATTAAAGGCCTAGATTTACATAAATGATAAAAACTGAGCAAACATATCTGTGCGATTGTCCTTTCTCTGATGTGGAGGGGATCCTGCCCCCCCCCCCCCATTTTTTTTTTAAATGTGCAAATGCATGGGATATGAGGTGGCCCAAAAAATATGTGAAGGTAAAAATTATTTTCTTTGCCTCCTGGTGGCAAAAAAGTGTTGACTAGTCAAATTAGCACAAACTTGACATTTGCTGGCAGAAAACTATGTGGGAGACCCCGTATTAACTTGGTGGGAAACGATAAAAAAAAAAAGGCAAAACAGCATCTGACATCTCCCACATAGACCCACTTGACAGGAGAGCATGGAGAACAGCTATCAAGGAAATGAACTGTCCAACCCCACAGAGTGGGAAAAGTTGACTATAAACGTTGGTGATGAAACGTGACGTCATGAGTGTGTCTGCAACTTTTGGCAAAACTGTATCTCATTGGAGTGTGAACTAAAATTTGACGCATTAATGCACGTTTTATTATCATAAGTGGCAAGGTTTACTACTGGAAGTTGCCGCTGGATATCTGAATGGGCCCTAAAGCAACAGTGAACTGACCCTTAATATGATGTATTTACAACAGCGCCAACTTACGGCTACTCAAAACCAGAGACTATTAGAAACATTATATCCTTTGTGGCTTCTCGTGAATTTCCTTAGTATGAATACAAATACATTTTAACAGATGTTACTCAAAAAATAAAGCTCTCATTGATCAGAATAGAGCATGCTGGGAGCAAAAAGGGGGCAAAATCAGTAGTTTAGGACTGAGAGGGTGCTATTTCAAAATCCCATACAAGGGTGCCAGTTCGCTCTAGCTTTAAATATTTGAGAGATCAAAACTCCCCAAATATCTTACTTGATCTCTGAGTCACTCTTGATGCTGGTTGCTCCTCCGCTACCAGACAGGTTGGCTAGACGATCTATCTTCTCCTGAGAGGCCAAGAACAACCGATGATAATTCTGCATGTTCCTTGTCGCCTCATGGTAGTGCCTATCAAACAAGAACATATCATGTCATATTAAAGGATCCGGTAACTTTGTGGAGGCTTGATTTAATAAATGGTTGAATTTTGATGTCCGTGTTGTATAAAGATGTTCAGAAGGACAAATAAACAGCCAGGAATACAATAATATTTTCCCCAAAATAGGGACTGTCCCTATTAAATAAGGACAGTTGGTAGGTACGAAAAGATACTTCTGATACTACTATTTCAATAAATGTGAGAACATGAAAGATGCTATATTTCATTTCAGCTTGTGATAGCCTGCAAGCAAAGCAAATCATTTAGATTGGTTAAATGCCTGAATCAACCCTTCCACAAAACTGAAGCATTTTTTCGATTGATTCATCCTGCGTATACCTTTGTGTTCTCTTTCGTTCTCTTTCCAGCTTTTTCTCCAAACTAATTTGGGTCGTTCTCAGCCCATCCATGTGACGCATCATCACATCCGCTACATGACCTGCCACGCCCACTATGTCAGGTCGCTGCTCTGGGTCGGCAGTCAAGCATCTGTGTATACAAAACATTAAACATATGGTATTGTCCAAATGCTTAAGGCTTGTTCATATATGAGGTGGCAAATCTCCGCGGATTCTTCGTGTAGTAAGTGAATAGGATACGAGGGGGCAAAAACCCCCCCCCCCCAAAACAAAAAACAAACCCTGCAGGAGGCATATCTTTTTGCCTCCCGGTGGCAAAAATTTGTGGATCATTCAAAATCTTAAGTGCAAAATAGGATGTCATGAGTCTGCACAACTTTTGACAAAAATATCTTTTATTTGAGTGTTGATGCGTGTGCCACCCCATATCTGAACACTAAAAAACTGCGGGGGGGGGGGGGGGGTTGTTGTGTCATATTGGAAAAAGGCCTTTAGAATTAAAGGCCAACCCCATTTGGATTGGAAAAATAAGAGCAAAAGATACTTAACAAACATATGAAAAATGTGAAGACTGAGGAAGACACATGTATGTCAGAATCTTTGAATAACCATTATCCCTCCCCCCCCCACGACTCCTTGGTATCTGAAATGATGTACTACTGGCCCAAGAATTTGATTCAACCTGTTACTAAAGCGTACATTCCACTGACCAACACATAACTTCTTTCTTTAACAATATAATATATAATAATACTAATTAAATGAATTTATATAGCACAACTACTACATCAATATACTTTACTGCGCTGTGATGTAACAGAGCTCCCAACAATACTACTGCTTAAACATACACAATAAAAACTACCAGTAATCAAGAACTTTTGAATCTCAGGGCTAAATATAATACTTCCATAACTTTCATCTCTCTAGTTATTTCTGGCAGAAGCATGATATTATTACCATCACAAGCTTTTTTTCTTACCTTCTGATAGTAGTGATGACAAGTTCGGAGTATTGATCAGCAGGCACAGGTTCATAGTCAGCCTCAACAATCTGTTTGAATGAGATAGGGTGTGGAGAAATATCATAACTTCACTTTACTGAACAATACTAACAAACATTAGGTTTATTGCCACTTGGTCTAATTCCCAGATCGTCTGACACCACTATGGCTAACCCATGTGGTCTACTATCAATTTGGTCCAGTTGCTGTTTGGTCCAATCACCACTTGGTCTAATATCCACTTGGGCTAATGGTTATTTTGTATAACAATCAAATTGTCTATTACCACTTTGTCTAATCAGATGGACTAAGTGGTGTTAGACCAAGTGGGTTTAGATGAAATGAGCATATCCTAACTGGAAATTAGACAAATGGTAAATGAGCTAAGTAGTAATTACATGAAATGGTTATTAGACAAATTGGTTGTAGACAAAATGGGATTAAACCATGTGGGATGAGACCAAACAGGCATTAGACAAAGTGGGATTAGACCAAGTGGCAATTCACCAAACATTATTGACCAACATAATGGTCCCTCTTCTCAAAGGCATACATAATTTCAAGGTACGATTTTACACAATATTTCACGAATTGCCAATAACTCAATTCCATACAAGTTTCAGTAACTCTGTTACACAGTTATACCTTAGAAATTCAATTGAAAAAAAAAGTTGATAAAACTTAGAAAAATAGGCCAGAATTTACAAAAGGTTTTTTTTTAAAACGCACATTTGCACAGAATCCGATCCAATCATCTGTTTTCTCTAAGTGTGCGCATGGCCAATATGCACCTATTAATGCTTATTTTAGTATGCTTACGGAGGTTTAAACCACCCCACGGTTTAAAGCTCTTTTGTGAATTATTGTATATTATCAGTGACCTCTAATTCAAACTGGTTGAACAGGACAAGAAAAGGGTTTTCTTACCTTGCTTGCCAGTGCCAACATGTTGGAGCTGTAGAACGGTGGTTTCAGTGTACACATTTGATACAAAATGCATCCAGCTGCCCAAACATCAGCTTTCTCACCGTAAGGTGTCGACTGCACAATCTCGGGGCTAAAATACAAACAAGACAAAAGGCACGTTAAAACATGCTTTTAATGTGGGGATTTTTGACTGGGGAATATAATCAATCCCAACTGAAAGCTGTACATTGCAAACCATTAATTTCTGGTACTGAAATATAATTCTGAGAGATTCTGCATGAAAGTAATTCTGAATTCTGTTAAGCCCCCAGTCCTAATGACACAAAGGCTAGATTAGATTATATTGTCATACTTCAGATATAATGAGGTGGTAACTGGGTTGGTTGGTTGGTTAGTTGGTTAGTTGGATGGTTTGTTTGTTTCACTTGACTGCTAGGAAAGCATGCCTGCTTGTAAGTAAGCAACCAGAGAATAGATGGCTTTAAGTCCTCTCTGAGGAACCTGGTAGTGAGAATTAATGCCTTACAGAAGGGCACTAGCACATCAACTTGGTTTCAAACCAAGGTCATCTTATTACAAGACCAGTGCTTTACCAACTAAGCTATCGCGCCTCTATAAGTTGCATGATACTCACCAGCTGTACAGTATGGTCCCTACTACAGACGTCATCTTGCTTGCATCAGGCTGTCTGGCTCTTGCAAGGCCAAAATCAGCTGCAAAAATGAACAAAACATAAAGTTGTCAGCACACAAGAAAAATAAAAATAGGTGGCACTGCCATCTTTGCTGAATGATGATTCTATCTATAATTCCAGCTACATCACTAGAAAATGGTATCTTTCACAGGAGAAAAAAATTATGTTCATACTAATTTACCTAACAAATGCCTAAACATTTCTAAATATATTTCTTTCTTTGGATGTGAAGTCACTACAAAAACATCCGGATTAATGCGCAGGAAATTCAGTAGGGTCAAACCCATCTTTATGGCAAATGCATATTTTTTATTGCCCTCCCAATTAAAGGCGGCTACAATGATGACTTTGTTTGTATACTCACTGATTGTAACTCTATCTCTCTCACCCAGCATGATGTTATTAGGTGTCAGGTCTCTATGTACAATCTTCTTCTCCTTGTGCAGATATCTCAATGCCAGCACAATCTAGTCAGAGAAACAGTGAAAAGAGAAATACATACTTTCGATGAAATTAACATTTTAAAATTTTATTTATGATCTCTCTTTCATATCTACAATAAACCTTGTAATTTCCTTCTTTAAATTCGAGTAATCAAATTTCAATACACCCAAACGACAACAATGTCCAATTACATGATGTAAATAAATGTAAATTTAAATGCATGCCAGACAAAGCTGTCTAAAACACAATGAACTTCCTTACACAATAATTTGCACAATACATAATACAAATATTATCACTCTATCGGTGGCGTATCGGGGGGGGGGGGGGGGGGGAAGGGAGGTAAGGGAGGCACGAGCCCCGGGTGTCACCTTAAGGGGGTGAAAAAAAGCAAAAACAAAAGAAAAAAAAGTATTGGAGGTTTAATCTATTGGCCAACCAAAGAAAGATTCCAAATTTAAAGTTGTTAATTTTTTTTCATTGGTTTTAGAAGTTGGAAAGGGGCGCAACTTCAGCCCTTCCCTTCGGTGCCGTTTTCCCTAGCTACGTCACAGCACTCTATTTCATAGGATTTGTTACTTACCTGTATAAATATATGCCATATTCTTTCCTCGGAGAAAAGCTCATTCTTCTCCTTAAGTGAGTTGAAATGTTCGTAGAGTGGGGCGCCCTCGATGAGTTCCATTACAATGTACATCTTCTCTGCTTGAGCTGCAGGAGTAGAGAAATGAAGTGCAGAGAGTAATTAACTGCCATATTTGAATTGCAAGGTACAGGGTTCGAATCCATGCCGCAGCACTAATATCCTTTGGTAAGACATTAATCTATTTTTGCCACCCTTGTCCCAGGTGTAGTAAGTAGGTACCTGGTAGGATTTATTCCTTAAATGAACTGAGTGCTACGGTAGCCATGATAAAGCCAGGGTAATATTGCAGGGCCCTCTGAGAGAACAGTACATAGTACTGAAGAGGCTACCCTGGGAAAACAAAAAATATTATTATCATTATTATTATAAATGGTGTGTTGGAATCTAGAAAATTGCTTTGTAAAGTTTTCTTCTGGTGATAAAGGTAGCAGACCTTATTAACATCTTTTTTTTTTTTTTTTTTTTTTTTTTTTTTACCAGTGTGGCATTGTAACATTCACTGAATGACCACTAATGTGGTGAATACTCAACTTGATATAAATCAAGAATGGAAACTTTGGGAAAATGTGTATTACACCAATATCATACAGTACATTCATATGACAGATTAAACCAGAGTACTTGAAGTTGAGATCATTAACATGTCAGAACCAAAAGCAAGAACAGGTCATAGAATTCCATTCTTCTCAAAGAGTACTAATGAATTTTTACTTCCTTCACATTGTCAGTTATCATCATCAATTACCATCATTTGCCAAAGTTTAAGATCACCCTTCCATAATGAAAATAACTCAAAGAAAAACAAACTTAAACATGTTTATTTTTCAGACAAACATTTATTTTCAACACATTCATACGGGCTTATACCGTTGCTCCTGTGCTACTGACCATTGTAGTAAACATGTTATGTAATGATTCAATGAGATAAAAGAATGTATTCCAAATTATTGAAATACCAACAATTTCCCAGGTGGTCTTAAACTTTTTCAAATGATAGTATAACATACTAGAAGAGCAATGCAAACATCTTTATAGGATAAGATTTACTCACGTTCTGTGAATGTCCTATGGTAGCGCACAACGTTAGGATGTCTCATGTGTTCCTTGACTATACTAAGTTCACTGATGATACTCTCAATGCTCTTCTCTTTCTCCTTGGCAGTCCTACCCACGGCAGGGTTGTTGTAAGAGATCTCCTTCAGAGCCAAGAAGTTGCCACCAGCATTTTTCTTCACCTACAAATAATGAGGACATCAAATGATAAATCATCAATACGATCTCTACTTTAATAAACATGATGACGTCAAAAGCACCAAGTTCCAAGGAAGTTTTATGGGGATGGGCAACTCCACATGGAAACTATCTGCACATATCAGTTAAAAATTTTTATCTGGCCTTTATGAATCTTATTCTTTCGGTAATAAATATTTCCTTCCAAAACAGCACAACACAGTCTTTCAATAACTTCAATGGCTGAAATATTAGAAACTTAGGAGAATGGTCATTTGAAAATTCATTGCACAACATACACCAAAGTTTCAAGAACAAGTAATTTCTGAACGAAAATTAGAACAGAGTAAATGCATACTAAACAGTAATGGATTCATAAACTACATGATGGGTATGAATGCATCAACAGCTTGGGGGCAACATTACAGATGCTCACCTAGTTTCAAGAACAAGTAATTTCGTAATTTTCTGAATGAAAATTAGAACAGAGTAAATGCATACTAAACAGTAATGATTCATAAACTACATGATGGGTATGACTGCATCAACAGCTTGGGGGCAACATTACAAATGCTCACCTTGTAGACACTACCAAAGGCACCCGTTCCTAGATGCTCATAGACGAGGTATCCAGAGATGGACTGTGTAGGCTCCTTGTTCTGATTCGTCTCCTCAAAGTTCACCTTGATGGTGTCTAACTGATCAGCCTGTAAACAAAAGGAGTAAATATGAAGATCGTACATACAGGCTTATAGAACACAAAAAGAACAAAAGACAGTACCCAAGTACTGGAAAAACGAACTAATTGTTCCAATTTTCTTGCAATTTTACTAATATTGTTGAAGTTTTGTTATCATTATTCTTTTCTTTACTTATTGATAAACACAACAAAAGTCAAGGTGCATGCATGTAACACTAAAATTCTTGCCAGAGACTTTGAAAGCCATTAAATTCAAGTGACAGACCACACACCCTCTGCACCTTTTCAACAGTTTTGCTCTCCCCCTCCCCCATTAATTACAGGGAACATTAAATACCAATAGAACTAACACAAACTTCAAAAGTCTTTGCTCCTGAGCATTTCCATCTGTTAGGGTAGCACTGTAGGAGTTAAGTTGATCCCCTATGGTAGACTAAAAACAGAGTCTCTGGGTAGAATTCAAAAAGGTTGTTTAGATTTAGACCATGGGTTATACAGATTTTATGGTATAAGTGCACTTGATTTAGCGCGTACACTTAGAAAGGTCCAATAATGAATGCCCATATTTTGCTTTGTGCATTAAATTCACGTTTGTTGCTATGGTTTAGACCACAGCTTATTCAAATTTACTCAAGGTTTACTTAAACTAATTCAAATAAACCATGATCTAAATCATAGCAACAAGTGTGAATTTAGCACCCTTTGCCAAACACACATGTTCATTATTGGACCTTTCTAAGTGTACACGCTATATCATACGTATTTATACCATGAAATCTGCGTTAACCATGGTATAAATCTAAACCACCTTTGTGAATTCTGGCTTATAAGTTTCCCATGGGCAATGGGAAAACCTGGTGGCAACTGAATGCTTTCAATCCTCTAAACCTCATCGTGTATGTAAAGCATTAACCCCTTAACTACTGAATTCCTACATGTCCATAGATGTAATACAGGTGCTATCTGGTTCCTGTTGGAAATTTATCAATACTTAAGACTTACAGGTAGGGCAGACAGCATTTCAACAAGGTCCTTGTAGGCACCAATGTCTCTTTGGTAGTGACCAACATCAATGAACTTCTCAAAGAGGTCCGGAGGAAAGAGGCGCTTGAAGAGCCGACGATTCCTCTCCATGCTGAACAGAAACCTCAGCGTTCTGAAAGAATTTTTCTGCAGAAAAAAAGCACACAAATAAAAAAAAAATGAGCACAAATGTCACTTCCCGAAGCTGAAAGGCAATAGGACGTTATGTTCCACTTTTGTAAAATCAGAAAAAAAAGAAATCAAGACTGTCTAACTTGGAAGCTAGAGATTAATTTTTCGATTTTACAGAATACAAAATCTGGCGTATGGACATAAATTCTGAAAAACATGCAAAAATATGTGCCAATTCAAAAAAGATCCACAAAAGCAGTTTGTATCATTTATTAAGTCTGTCTCATGTCAAAGGCTGACTTTATGGTGATAAACTCTAACTCTTAAAGCATACATGCATTCATTTTAGTATGTAGTATTTGGACAATGGCTATTCATAATGCCATTAAAGAGAACCAGTTGGTAAACGGGAAATATCTCCTTATGTCAGACTCTTTAAAACTCACCGGAATGTGACATAGTATATGGTCTCAAATGGTTGTGAATGATTCAGAACAATTGCAAATCCTTATATGGCAGGATCGAGAATATCTTGACCTACCTGTAGGGTGTGTACGGCCTCAGCTTCAGCTTTGCTAGCTGTCTTCTGAGGAAAGATCAGCATGCCTACACTGTAGATACCATTGTTAAGAACTATCTGCTGTGCGTTGGTGTCATTGTGGACCAGTTCAGTCAGAGCTGCACAGCAGGCTATTTGAACAAGCAGGAATCAAAAAGAGTTATTCTTAATATCAACAGAAACATTGTGAAAAAGGAAAAAATCAAGGTAGCTAATATAAAAACCCAATGTTAATCACAAAAGCGAATTTCATTTTAAAAATAAAAAGTACACTAGTTACAGTTCCGTTATTTTAGTACACCCTGTGAGACTTGTTAGAACATATTTTCATATGTCTGAGGGAGAAAGTGTTTTGTAATTTTTTGTTAATGTTGCAGAAATGCAGTTATTATAACTTGGGCATATTTTTGGCATCTTATTTCATATGTTAAGACGATTGCCGGTGAACTCACCTGACTTTAATGATAATATATGTTCCAGTTGCACATCACCCTGTGAAGATAAACATGTTGACAATCTGTCAGATTCACAATAATAAAAAATAAATTATATCTCTTGTATCTATTATATGTGAACATATATTTCTTAAAACATGACCCTCAACTATCATTCACGTTTGATTTTACATTTCTTGCTGTATTTCAAGAGGAAATTTTCAATTTCTCTTGCATGTATAAATACAGTTATGGCTGGGTATTTTTCACTTTAAATGCACTGTAGCGTGATTTCACGTCAAGCTGGTTTATTAAGTGAGACCACTCTGAAGCTGAGTCAGCACTTTTAATGTCACACTTTCAACGGCAAGTTTTAGTCAGAACATGTTTGAGATGAACATATAACATTCCGTCTTCTACACAGATTGTGTACAAAGGTCACTTTAACCCATTCATGACAGAGGGTCCACATTTTGTGGTTTGGCCTAATATCTTTTGATGCAAAGCCCTAAAAATCATACCAAATACATGAGCAAAAGAGCAAAAAATTCTACACATACTGTGCCCATTTTGGCTGCTTTAATATTCGTTGTTTGATGCTGAAAATTTTTAAAAGGAAAATAAGCATTAAAATCCTTAAATTGGCAATATGATAGAAGGTTCAAAATAACCGTTTTCCCCTGCAAATTGGCAACTTTTTGACTTCTCATCATAATTTCTGTTAATTTATATTCATTTCAGATACATGTTTTATAAGAAAAATGTAGCAATAAAATAGTAATGTTGGTGTTGCCAATTTGAAGAATAAAAGCTGATCAAATTAGGCTTTAAATAATTCCCGTCACGAATGGGTTAAAAGGTTTGAATGCATCTTACATTTTCATGGACATGGAATGGAAGTGAGTGATGTCTACCGGATGAACTTGCACTGGCCAAGGCTTGCGAGGAACCCCTATCAGAGCTGAATTCGCGATCCCTGAAAACAGAGAAGATTGATTGCATACATATGGGTGAATGTCTCAAAGTAAACAAATGAAATGATGTGCACATTTCAACAAGACTATTAAATTGGACATCGGAATGGAAATTGCACCATGACAATACCTAATCAGTGCTATATACAATTGTATGGAGGTCTAAGGTAATTAAATTATCAAAGGTATTTTGTAGGAGGAATCATGATGACATGGTAGAGCAATTCTCTCATAGCCAGGAGATACCAGGGTAAAAAATAAAGGAAAAATGAAGAAGTATTTCTAGATTTAATTCAAATCTTCCATACACTCAAATGCACAAATTTTAAATCTGAAGGTGTAATACTACATGTATCTTTACAAAGTCTTCCACATAATGTCAAGATGTGGCTTTTGACAAGACATTAATCTATGTTTGCCACTCTCCATCCAGGTGACAAACAGGTACCGGTAGGAAGGAATTCCTGTTATGCTGCAAGCATCAATTTTGGTAGCTGAGGTGAGCCAGGGTAATAAAAGATCACCCTGCTTACCTTGCCTAGTGGATATGAGCAGTGTAAAAGTTGAAAAAGAATATTGTTATCATAACAATGATTGCTACGAGTGATCAAACAGTACTCACTGTAAGAGTGCAAGAAGAAGGGGAATTCCCCCCATACTCCTGACATCATTGCTTGCATCCGGGTCCTGAGCGAGCTGCACTATACACCATACCTATCAATAAGAAACACAACAAATATCAATAAGGCACTACATGTACATAGGGGTGTTCTAGTCTAGTGGTTTCATCACTTGACTTGGAATGCAGAATATTGTGGGTTCAAACCCCACACCACCCATCCCCTACCACACCACCCCCTCCTCTTCTAACATTACACCTAACATCTTGGTTTTGAGCTTGATGAATTATGGTCGATCCTTAGCGTAAGCAGGCATGGAATGGTAGGTACTTGATCGAAGAATATCTATCATACTTTAACTATTTCGTCAACGGAATAAACGCCATTGTCATCAATTTCATAACGACAAAAAAATTACCAGCGTCATGGGGATTTGAACCCTTGACTAGCATGACTAGTAATATATCGAGCTCTGACAATGGCTTTAACCACTGCGCCACGAGCAGTTGAAGAAGTTGACGGTGTACTTTATTCATTTATACCCGGATTCAGTCTTAACTTCTCAGACGTGATTATTTTGTAAATTTCGTGCGCACTTACACTAAGGATAGACCTGAATTATGCACTGTACTTATCAAACAAGACATAAATAAATTCACATTATATTGCAGCTATAGTTTTCTTTCCCACTATACCTTCTTCATCTAACCCCTTTCAGACAAGCACTATTCATAGTAAGGTACATGAAAACGGTACACATTTCCTCAGGTGTAAATGCCCTGTAGTACAGATGCACATACTTCAAGTGCTAAATCAATAGACAGAATAAAAAAGTGCCTGAAGTACAAGGATTAACAAGACATTCCCTATGAAGCAACTGAATAAAATTCTTCAGTGATATTTTGCTTGAAGAGCAGGATGTACAAAGGTCTTGAATCCACTTAATCAGATTAAAGTTTTATTCAAGGCTCCTCAAGGCAATGTTTATTCAGCAAAGAGATAAGTGGATCAGGATCCCCTGTAATACCTTTCAGCTCAAGTGTAATCAATGTATTTTTTATGTAAAAATGACACATTTGACCCGTTTGATTAGCAAATACAAATTAAAGCAAAATTCCTGATCTTTGAACCAAGCACATGCTCAACCCCAAATAAATTTTTTGAAAAGTACGAACAGTCGACCGCATCATTAATTTATAGATGAATATCTTGAACAGTTGTCCTACGCAAGTTACCATAAAATACAATGAACTCCAAACAGGGAAAGGGCCACTTTAACCCTTTGAATACCAAACATGAGATAATTCAGGCTGAGGTCTACAGAAAATATGTGTGTCATACCAACGTGAAATCATACTCAATGAGTTAAGGGTCATTCTAATTGGGCATCTAATATCATTATCATCATCATCTCATCATCATCATCATAAAGCAGAGGGTAGTTCTGAAATACAAGTTTTACATACCCCATTCCAGAGTAAACTGATGTTGTCAGTGTAGAATGCTGAGGAGAATATAGGCATCCCAGTTAAGATTTTTATCTGCTCTCTATCATAACCATCACCATCATCATCACCACCACCACCACCACCACCACCACCACCATCATCATCCTCATCCTCATCCTCCTCCTCCTCATCATCATCATCTTTGTCATCATTGGATAAACTTTAAATACAAGCTTTACATACCACATTCCAGAGTAGACTGATGTTGTCGGAGTGTAGAATGCTGAGGAGAATGGGCATCCCATCAAAGATTTTCACCTGCTCTCTCACTTGCTCCTCAAGGCATAATACCTTCAACAGACTAGCTGCGAGTCTAGCCAGGAGGAGAAAACAGAATGATTGCATACTTTTACATTTTTAAGCAACACCTCAATCGTGACAGGAATTATTAAAAGCTCAATTTGATCAGCTTTTATTCTTCAAATTGGCAACACCAACTTTATCATTTTATTGCTACATTTTTCTTATAAAACGTCATGTATCCGAAATGAATATAAATTGACAGAAATTATGATGAGAAGTAAAAAAGTTGCCAATTTGCAGGGGAAAATGGTGATTTTAAACTTTCTATCACATTGCCAATTTAAGGATTTTACTGCTTATTTCCTTTAAAAAATTTTCAGCATCAAACAACGAATATTGACGCAACCAAAACGGGAACAGTATGTGTAGAATTTTTTGCTCTTTCTACTCATGTCTTTGGTATGATTTTTAGGCTTTGCATCAAAAGATATTATGCCAAACCACAAAATGTGGACCCTCTGTCACGAATGGGTTAAGAGAGGATTGAGAAAGGACATGTAATATATTTGTATCAGTTCATTAACAACTTCACTTCAGGAGGGTGGGGATAAAGTTAAGTCTATCATAACCAGATGTACCAGATACCATGTAAGATAGGTCCTTGACTTGATGACAGGTGGGAAGAGGGGGAAGCAGGTTAGGGGACCAGAGGAATATGGAAACAATTCATACATTAATCATATTTTCACAAAAACAGCAAAGTCTAAGTTTAACCCGTAGAAGTACAGAGCTTTTTAGAGGTCTAAATTAATCATCTTCAATCCTCAAATTGGCAACAAATAATTTTTTTCCGCTCTTACACAATTTGAAAAAAATAAATATAGATATAACACGAACCGACATGAATTATGATTGCAAAATTTAAGCTGAAACTGCCAATTTGAATACGGAAATAGTGATTATATAATATTCTCTGCGTTGCCAATGTAAAGAATTTAATGATTAGTTAAAATCTAAACTGCTCTAATTCGAAAATGGAACAACATACTGCACTGGGAATGGACTCAAAACTTTCAGTGAATTTTTCTCTTTCTGCTCATGTATAGTATGTAATGCCCAGCATTCTGGATCAGCAGATACTGCAAAAGCATCTCCTAAAGGAGACACTGTACCTCTATGGGTTAAGTATCATAACAACATAACAGCAGATTTTTTTTTCCAGGAAAGACTGTAGTAAAGCTTTGATTGGCTGAAAAGATACAAAATAAACTGCATGTACTGTAAATCAATTAACAGATTCAACAACAGAAAAAAAAAGTAAAATCTAAACAATTTTATTGTTAAGGATTTCAGTAACAGGCAACTTACTTTTTGGAGAGAATGTCATAATCATGTAATATCCTCAGAAGTATCTCCACACAATATAGCTCTCCTATCACTCCTCTTGGCTCAGGGCTAAATATGATAATATAAAATGACAATTATGATAGTTAACACTTAGCTATTGCACTTTTTTTGCTCTAGAATAGAGGGTTCTCAGAACTACCGTATAAGCTGAAATCTTTGCTGTGGTTTAATTTTTGCTTATTTCACAATTATATCCTCACTAAAATTTCCACTCAGTAAAATGCCTATTTAGGTATAGAAACATAATTCAAACGTAAAAATAACAACTCATTCATATGTCAAACTTGTTTCAAATCGCTAAAATATCTGTACGCTAAAATATTGGCTTATACAGTACTAAAGATATATACTTGGGTTCTGATCATGAGAATACCATGAGAAGTAAATTGGAAGGACTGATTAGCCGAAGTCATAAATAACAATTGGTGTTCACCCCCACAGTGAAAAGAAATCTACTCATTCTAGTTGAAAAGCCCACACATTGCACACAGAAATAGGTATATGGGACTACATACAAATGTTCAGTCCTAATACTTGAACTGTGTATTGTCATATTTCCAATAATATATGAGGGCATTTGAAGACTAATCCTTTCAGGGTCATTTCTACTATAACATTCTTTGAAACTGACATCAAAAGACAGAAAGCTTACAAGTTATTTTTCATCTCCCCCAGAGCAGGTCCTTTCCAAGTACATGTAGCCCTTGTTGGTAAACACATTTTGCTGGATGTTAAGTGCTATGTAAGCACAGAAATTTTAAGCCCTGTGCAGATGTAACACAGTAATTCATATTAAGAATGCCACAGCAAACCTTGGGAATAAATGAATGGGAAAGGACATTGCGATACAACATACACAAAGAATTGCAGGAGCTTACCTCTGAGCCATACCAATAAGAGCATACAAGGAACAGTGAAGAACCATCACATCACTGGCTGACAACAACATAACCAACGGCTGTCCAAAATCAATAAACACAAAAAAATCAAAGTTTTAGGTGACACAGTAAATGATAATGATGACAATGATGATGATGGTGATAATGATGATGGTGGTGACAATGATAATGAAGACCATGAGATAATGATGATGAAGATGGTGATGATAATTATCAGGATGATGATGATGGTGACAATGATAATGATGAAGATGATGAGATGATGATGATAATAGTATCACCTATAAAAGGCATATGGTTTCAAAGACAAAGGGCACTTCCCTACAGTTTCCCAAAATTTATGTCACTGTAGTGTATCAACATAATGGAATATTTCAGCAGGTAAATGTATATGCAGATTGGAAACAAACTGAAACATCATACCAGTCATATCTTTTAGCTAAATATCAAATATGATTTTTTTTTTTTACTGGGGGTAGGGGGGGGATGGGGTGTGCAGAGCTTTATCTTTATCTCTGAAAGCTAAATGCTATTCCAACGAAACATTATTGAACCTACCCTGTGAGCTCCACATGCTATTAACCAGTCTCTCTGTCTCACATCACCTGATAACTTCTGAAAAATATCTGAAATAAAAATAAAACAGAAATCAGGAACAAGGAATTAGTCTCAAGCAGTCGAACTGGTCGAGTAGATGATCCTGCCTGCTGAATAAAAGTTAATGATTACCACTTTTTAATGAGATACTTCAACAGTGAACGACAGGCCCTTGAATCTTTTGCCCAATTGCTTGAAAATGTTACAAGCTGAACTCTTTGTTCAAGATAGATCCCTGTACTGGAAGATTATTTGGTGAATGATATTCCAAAGACAGTGTGTGATGATCGATTGGGTGATCCTGCCTGCTGAATAAAAGTTAATGATTACCACTTTTTAATGAGATACTTCAAAAGTGAACGACAGGCCCTTGAATCTTTTGCCCAATTGCTTGAAAATGTTCCAAGCTGAACTCTCTGTTCAAGATAAATCCCTGTACTGGAAGATTATTTGGTGAATGATATTCCAAAGATAGTGTGTGCTGATCGATTGGGTGGTCAGTGCGATGATTTAGAAAGTTGACCAAAATGGGTTAAGAATTTAAAGAAAAAATGCTGTTTGGGGATATGATGCCATGCTATAAAGAAAGCACTGTCTACCAACTTTCACAAAGGGAGAGAAAAGAAAGATATATAGAGAATTATGCCTCCATAATTGTGCTCCGTCCTATCTGAATAATCTGATTTCTCCTTATCTGACCGAAAGGCGAGGACTGCGCTCTGGCAATGATGCCACTCTGCTGTCAACTCCAAGGACTGCTACATGCTCAGGAGACAGATCTTTCTCTGCTGCTGCACCACGCCTGTGGAATCAACTCCCCCGGTGTATCCGGGAATCACCATCTTTGGGAGTTTTTCAGCAGTCCCTGAAGACATTTCTTTTTAACAGTTAATTGCTAAATATGTATTTATGTAGTTTCCATTTGTAATTTCATTTTTTTGTTTTGTCTGTTAATCGTATTGTAAAGCGCTGTGATACATGTTCAGTCATTGTAAGAGCTCTATATAAATGCCAATATTGTATTGTATTGTATTGTAGAGAGAGATGGGGGGGGGGGGGGAGGAGGAAAAGCACTGAAATATGACTTACTTGACATTTCTTTGAGGATATCTACCATGAATGGTTCAGAATCACCTCTGTTCAGGTAATTCTCTGTTGCTGTAAGCAGCTTCTGCAAATGGACGAAAACAATACAAAAACCCAATTCTAAATTGACTTTGTTGTCAATAACTATGAATACAAGATATGATTACGGTCAACACACACTGAATTGTAGCACTTGTGTTATTAATCTATGAAACTTCATCAGTGACTAAAACATGATTGTCACTTTTTTCTCTGAATGGAACTTGCTGGGCAACACAGCAGCTTTTTAAATAGTCCTCACTGCACCTGAGAGTTGGATAAACACAAAGAGATATACAACACATAAAAAGTGATGTGTATGGTAACATTCCAGTCTGCCAGTATGCAAAAAATTTGTTTACCCTGCAACATTGCCTTTGTGTAATCATACAGTGTAGCCAATATTTTTTTTTTTTGGACACGATGGTCAATTAGTCACAGCAAGGTCTGAAAATAATACTGTGATTAATGGAACGTAACTCTTCATGGCTCAACAATCATTTACTATACCCATGATAATGAAAATATATATTTTCTTTTGGTTGTTGAACAATTTATTTGTATTTAGTTCATTTGAAAGTATTTCATAAGTCTCAACTTACATGTGAAAGGGCATTAATTTGCTTGTTTAATGTATGAATTTCTCCACATGTCCAAACTACTGGCTTCACTGTATTTTACAAGTGAAGCAATTATATTTTTGCTGTAGTTATGGGTAGTTGTGGCACGGTCAATCCTGTCTTGTGAAAATGATTCCTTTAATACATGATTAAAGAAATAGAAAAAGAGCTCTGCTAGTTTGGGGGACATACCTGAGAAAGTACTTTAACCCCACCCAGTTCAAACAGGGTCTTCTGGTAAGATTGATCTCGTAAGAACAGCCTCAAGACAATCAGAACTCGGACAATGTGCTCTGTCGGAACTCTGTCTACCCATTCTCTGCAAAGAAAAATTATGAAAAAAGATTTTGTTACCATTATAAGTGCAAAAAATCATAATAATGGTTTCTTTTTCTTGCAAGAGATATACATGGTCAACAATTGCTCAATGGTGAATTTCTCAAACTAATTAAATGCCTAACTTTAAAATCATAAATGAAACCCATCGCTACACTTTATCCCAACCTTAATCAATTTGTGGCGGAGAGTCCATATTGGTTTGGCCCAATAACTTTTGATGCATAGCCCTAAAAAACTAAATGCACAGGCAGAAAGAAAAAAATCTACACAAATGCTGAGCCCATTTTGTTTGCATCCATATTTCTCATTCGATGCCGATATTTTTTTTGAGGAAAATAAGCATTAAAATTCCTTAAATTGACAACCTAATGGATCACTGTTTTTCCACGCAAATTGGAAACTTATGAAATTCTCAACATACTTTTTGTCAATTGGTATTCATTTTAGATGCATGATTTCTTTATACAAACAAAAGAAAATACTGCTGTTGCCAATTTAAAGAAGAAAAGCTGATCAAAATAAGGCTTCAAATAATTCCCAACGTGAACAGGTTAACCCTAAACTTAACTTAAAACCTAAATGCAACACAAGCCATAGCCCCACATCCCCTGACAATGACTTTAAAGGGGGTATTGACATAAGACCTTTCAGACGCAACGCCCCATTATCCGATAATTGCACAGGAGCATTCAGACGTACCTCGCGCTCAGTCAAACTTTCGTGGGAAACTCATGAATATGTAAGAGTCCCTTGCCCAGTACGAACTTCATGTGGGCTTTGCGCTTCGTGTTTACGTTGCGTTGTGCTAGAGGTCGGCCCCTAAGCGCGCATTGCGAATAAGTCCCGCCTACTTATACGACGTACAGATATGAGAGCATTCAGTCATGAATTTACATCGTATGGATATAGGATAATCGTACAAAACGATGCCTAAACCATTGTTTTGATATACACCGTATATTGAAATGACGTATCAATATAAGAGCATTCAGACGCTAAAAAACGTCCTATATCCATACGTCGTTTATCGATACGAGAACTCTCTCATCTGAAAGCGGGGTAAATGCAACACAAGCCATAGCCCCACATCCCCTTGATCTTGATCTTGAAGAGTAATCCCTTTCAGCAGCTCCTAAGCTATCCCGGGATGAAGACATGCTGTGTATCAGTGTGAGATGCCACGGTGAAGTAAATTGAAAATTCACAATGAGTTTAATAGTTCAGAGCTCATCCAAGCAGAATGGACAACCAGCTACTAATATTCTCCAGCCTTATTTGCAGAGAGAGGTATCAGTGTTACTGAACAACAGAAAGACCAACTACAGTAGATTTAATCTGGTCAATACTTACGAGCAGCATAATCTGTGCTTCACTATTGCGGTAAAAATCTGCAGAAATAGAAAATAAACAAAATGCATCTCACTTCGCAGGCAGCATAAGGTCATCTAATGAAGTATTTAAAAAAAAACATGTTCATTTCATATCTAGGACAGAATAACAATATAATATGATACAAGAAATGAACAATCAGAAAAGAAAAGAGAAGAGAGAAAAAAGCAACAATAACAAAAACAACCAACCGTTAAACAGAAAATGTTGATAATATTTACTGGTATATACCAGTAAGGTGTGTCAGTGTTCCTAGTCATTCAAACAACGTCATTTATTCATTGTAATGAGATCTTGATATCTAATCTTTATCGTATTTTTGATATGATACTTTGTTAACCCATTCGTGACAGAGGTCCACATTTTGTGGTTTGACCTAATAACTTTTGATGCAGAGCCCTAAAAATTATACCAAATACATGAGCAGAAAGAGTAAAAATTTTACAAAACTGTGCCCATTTTGGTTGCGTCAATATTCGATGTTTGATGCTGAAAATTTTTTAAAGGAAAATAAGCATTAAAATCCTTAAATTGGCAATGTTATAGAAAGTTTAAACTCACCATTTTCCCCTGCAAATTGGCAACATTTTTTACTTCTCATCATAATTTCTGTCAATTTATATTCATTTCAGATACATGACGTTTTATAAGAAAAATGTAGCAATAAAATAAAAATGTTGGTGTTGCCAATTTGAAGAATAAAAGCTGATCAAATTAGGTTTTAAATAATTCCTGTCACGAATGGGTTAATTGCATACAAATGATTTCCAATCCAACACTCTTGTCAGGCTCACCTGATCAAACTGCTTGTTGAAGACATGACTGCTGAAGTTCCGCTCTGTCTGGTATTTGGACCCAAAGCTCTCCAGGGCTGCTGCTTCGGATGCCTGGTGTTGGGAGCTGTTGCCGTTGGGAGGGGAATGGGGGCCGACCATGGTGGACCCCTGAAGGGCTTTTCCATCAGGGCCATTGTTGTTATTGTTGTTGTTGCCAGGATCAAAGTCAATGGGAGGTAGCTATAAGAAGCAACAAAATTGAGTTTTGACAGATTTTTAAAACATTCTCTTCCACCTCAACAACTGGTTTGTACCTCATGAGATCCTTTTCTACAATTAACCCTTTTCTCTTTTTTTTTCTTTATGTTTTATATTTTTAAATCATCCTTATTTACTAATTTTGATTGATGCCTTCCTCCTTCACTTCTAAACCATTGTGAACATTCTATCAAGAGATATATCTGTGAAATAATTAAAGAGATATAACCTTCATTTTTCTTTAATCTCTTATACTCTCCAAACTGATTCCCCCTCTCCCACATATCTATCTCTCTCTTTCTTTTTTCCTCTCTCTCTCTCTCTCTCTCTCTCTCTGTCTGTCTCTCTGTCTGTCTCTCTGTCTGTCTGTCTCTCTCTCTCTCATATATTTCTCTGTTCTAACCACCTCCCTTTTGCAATTACTGGTATCTTTCCTCCATACCTTTCACTCTCCCCTTTCTTCCACTGGCTTTCTCCACATTCTCTCATTATTCATTCCTTGAAGCTTGATCCAAAAAAATTAATCCAGGGCCCTGTTTCATAAAACTTGTTATCAATAACAAGTTGCAGTAACTGTTATAAGCTATTGAAATCCCTGCATCTGATTGGCTGAGAGCAAATTTGTCAAAGGAATGTGGTAGTTGTTACTGCTAACAAGTTTAATGAAAGCAGGGCCCTGATTTCAATCTCTTACCTGCTGTTTGTTGGATGGTGTACTTAGAAGCCGTAGAAGTCTATCCAACTCCTTGTCCCTGGAAAACAACAACATAAAAAAAAACAGCAGATACGCCATATTAGAAGAGTAAAAAACAAGTCAGATAGTTCTATGGTTTCCTCAGTTATATGTTGATGTACATGTAGCAGTGTTTATTGCTAAATTTGCTAGAATTGCGATATGTAATGAATGAGAGCACTACAAATGCAAAACTATGGTCACAACAATTGGTACGAAACATGTTTGGTTTCTGATCTGATATTCATGTTGGAGACTGTTAACGCTGATTTATTTATGCGTGATTAATTTTTTGTGCTGAGCGACCCAAGAACATATTCGCGGGTTCTTGAATTCCCGCTGCACAATTAATCACTCTCAAAAGTGAATGATATTATTTGATATTTCAATGCGTACAAAATCATTCTAAAATTTTTGCGAGTTCTAGAATTTGCGCTTGCCAAAAAATAATGCGAAATCTGCACAAATTCATGTACCACAAATATTTCTGCATTTCCAGTATTTGGATCTGTATTCTGTACATCCAAGTTTCCATGCAGTATATCAGTATCTTTTCTCCAAGTACATGTAGTTATACATGTACAGGGGGGCATTTCATAAAGCTGTTCGTAAGTTACAAACGACTTTACGCACGACTGGTGATACCTTCTTATGCTACATGTAAATGAATGAGAATCTGATTAGCACCCAAGAACATGTTCCAGTCGTTCGTAACTTACGAACAGCTTTATGAAACACCCCCCAGGTACATATGCAAATTACAGTAACAGAATCATGTGGAGAGGTGCAGGAACTTTCACAAAGCACCAAGAAGTAATTTTGTAGTATAATAAACTTGTTCTTTTAATTTCAAATCCATTTGAATATTATAATGTTTGTACATGCACATCTATCACTATTTCCAAATGATCATATTTCTTTTGACAAGCACACTGTAAATGATTCCGTGATTTTCCTCCATCCATGAAAAAGCCTCTCCAATGATGTGGAGGAAATCGCCATGGAAACCGAAGTGAAGGCTTCCACAAGGGAACAACCAAACAACAAAACATACATGTACATGTGTAATTCTTTTTTTCTGCTCTGTGAGATGAAAAGCTTTTCCTTTTTTATACTGATATATCAATTGTCCATTTGCTATACTTTATAATACTTATATACAAATGCAATGCTTCAGTGCTTCATCTATATTTGCATGATTACATTCATCTGTAAAATGGAAAAGATGTACATGTAGCAGAGTTTGACAGAAAGCATTCCCTTTCAATTGCAAAACCCCTTTAATACTAAACATTTTAGGCCCAAATTTACATGGGAGGTTAAAAAAAAATAAGCATCAATAAAGGCACACTGCCCATGGGCACATTTAAAGAAAGCACATTCATGGACCAGATTTTGCGTGCACATACGCTTTAACCCAAGAGAGGGTTTAACCCCCCCCCCCCATTTAAATTTCTTTTGTGAATTATAAGCTTTAATGCTTTCCCCACTTTCCTTGTCATACCATATGCACTTATTAAATTGTGGGGAAGAAAACTACATGTAATGTCATTAAAAGGTCAACTAATGTCATCTAACTATAACTAATGTCATCTAATGTCATCTAACTAATGTCATCTAACTATGACATTCAAGGACAGAAATGTCAATATACTTGTAGTGGTAGATCATGGAAAGTAATCACATTGATGTTAAAATGGATACTTTCAGCTCCATGCATTTTCCAGGTCCTGTTCTGCTTCACATACATTACTAATTCAATATAGATAATGGAAGTAATCAAATCGATGTTAAATGGAAATTTTCAGCTCTGTGCATTTCCAGGTCCTTTTCTGCTTCACAAACGCCATGTTATACATTATACCGATTACATTCGACGGGTGTGATGAGGTGGAATGGAAACAGAATTTCATGTACACTCTAGGTTATCCTTTTAGAGGTACATGCACCTCTATAACGCGAGAGATAAAAGATCTCATAAGGAGAAATAAAGGAAAAAGTAGTGTACTGTATATAAAGTAATACATGTGGGTGATATCCAGTATTACAACTGAAAAGAAAATAGAAAATGGAAGAAAATTGTAATGAGTTGTAAATAAAAGACTATTCAAAACTGAATAAAGATACAGAAAGGAAGAGGGTGGGAAAGATGGGGAAGCAAAAAGATGAGACGAGTGAGAGAGGGAGAGAGAGAAAAAAACAGAGAAAGAGAAATGGAAAGAAAAAAAGAAGGATAGATGGAAAGTGAGAAGAGAAAGAGACAGATAGACAGACAGACAGACAGACAGAGACAAAGAAACAGAGAGGAGCAAGAAAGCAACATTCTTGTTCTTATAATACCAAATATATTACAGACTAGACAGAAGCCTACTAAGATTACAAGGAAGAGTTTCACTATATCTCATTAACTCATTAGCAAGAAACAGAGAGGAGCAATAAAGCAAAAATCTTGTTCTTATAATACCAAATATATTACAGACTAGACAGAAGCCTACTAAGATTACAAGGAAGAGTTTCACTATATCTCATTAACTCATTAGCAAGAAACAGAGAGGAGCAATAAAGCAACAATCTTGTTCTTATAATACCAAATATATTAGAGACTAGAAAGAAGCCTACTGAGATTACAAGCAAGAGTTTCACTAGATATCATTAACTCATTAGTAAGAAACAGAGAGGAGCAATAAAGCAACAATCTTGCTCTTATAATACCAAATATATTACAGACTAGACAGAAGCCTACTAAGATTACAAGCAAGAGTTTCACTTGATCTCATTAACTCATTAGTAAGATTCACATGAAATACACCCATGACCAAAGTCTAAGAATTAAATCATGTTACCAGTAACTTAAGTACGACAGGAAATACATGTACATGTACACGCAGATAATCTTAGCTTGTCTCGACAAGTTTTTTTTAAAGATTCGGAGTACATAATGGACCGGAGAGAGCGATAAAACATATTAAAGGTAAGAAATCAGATTACAAATATGACAATTTTCTAAAAATTTGATTGCGAGCACTTCTATGATGGTTCACAAGAGAGTGCAACTGCAAAGTTTATGCATGCATCGAAAGCTCTTCCCAGAGATTAGATCTGTATAATTTACATGCACAGGTCCAAATATCAGATTAGACTTTCTAGTCACAAGATTTCCAAGAAGTGATGATTCACTGCCACCCCTGAAGTGCATAGTAATAATTTTGGATGAGCAATTGGTTTAGTGAGCATCAAAACTGATCTGGAGTTCTAATAATGGAAATGGCATTAAAGAAAATGGCTGCCAGTAATTTTCATTTGCTAATGGAGCAATACACTGTAGATTGCTCTTCTATGAAAATTTAGAATATTAACCCAAAAATATCACTTACAAAATATTGCCTACAGATGTCTCTCTTCATAGAACTCAGATCTCAAAAATTTTCTTACAAAATCTTCTGACAGATTGTAAGCATTCATTGTAACTTTGTTTGAAAATGAATTGGGATACACCAATAGATCAACAACCCAGCAGACTAGTAACAAAGCTGATCTCAAGAGCCGTTGGGCTTTTTGGCTGTAGCCCTCAAGTTTACCATTCTAGCAATGTTTGAAAATTTAAAGTACATTTAAGAACAAAAAGATCCTTACCGTTTGACTTCCGTGTGGCGTTGCTTCTTGTCTCCGCTGGGCATCTTGACCACTTAGTCGCATGCCAGGGAAGCAGCCAATGAGGGCGGTCTTCACATTAGGGTAATTCACTTGCAATGGGTGCAGTCGGAAGTGAATATAGGTGGATCATTTCATTTCAATATCCAGAAGTTCTCTTCAACCGTTTTATGTAGAGTTCTAAGAGGGAAATAAACCGACAGATAAATGTTTTGAATTGCATTTCCAGTTTTATGGCACACAATCTTGTACAGTGGAAATTTGGTTCAGGAAATGGAGAAAAAAAATCTGGATACAAAAAATACAGGAGGATAAGATATACATGTACTTAACCATACAAATAAGACAAAAAGTACAGAGAGAGAAAGAGAGAGAGATAAGGAAGAAGGGAGAAATATACAACCAAATATTTAAAAAAAAAAAAAAAGGGAGAGAATGCCAAGGGTGATACAGTCCAGTTTTCATTTTGTCCACTTGGACATTGAGTCACTGGGCGGGGCATTATCAACTCTATGTACATGTATCAATAAGTTCACACAGTTGAATAACACCTGCTCCCAAAGCAAAACTGTAACACCAATAAAAAATGATTTTTCCAGAATGGGCATGTACATGTATTCAGACCTAAAATGTACATGTATCAAGGAGCTCCTTTGTATAATACAAGAGTGAAGGTTTATCAGCAACCTATTCCATATAATTAAAATGATATTAATAACAAACATTTCTCTTCACTTTAGTATGGCAGTGCAATATCATATGGCACACAAAACTGATGTTTAGATATCTAAAGGTAGAGCTAAATTGATATCATTAAACTTGAATTAAAAAAGAAGCTGGATAAAAGTTGATGCCACATAAATTCAAGGGAACTCAGAACTCGTAAATTTTGCAAACGGTGGATGTGCACACTTAATACAGCTGATTAAAATCTACAGCCATTCAATATTTATTGAAGCTGCCAGTGCACTTAAATAGCAAACGACTCAAGTTAATTAAATTCTTTGACCACCAATGGAAAGGGAATACACTTCCACCACTTTTGCTCCATGATTAAACCATAATGACTCAGTCAATGCAAATAAACTGCAATGCAAGCTTGGCTCATGAAAGGTAGTTGCGTGAATAATTAACCTCAATATGAATTTCTAATGCAACCCATCAACTTTCATTGATAATCATACCTACAATGTATGAATGTCTCAAATATTTCCTATGAAGGCCTACGCTATACACATATGTCAGAGTTTAAGAATTCTCATCTAACATTTTCTTAGGATGCAATAAATTTCAAATGCTAGAATAAAAATATTTTCAAAGATAACTCCTATCAAGCTCGGAGATTCTGTTTAGGTCCTACTAACGTTTTTTAATTCAGTAATAATTTGATATGATCGACTCAAAAGTACCTGCCCGTACCATACAGTTTTCCTAATGAGCTTCAAGATAACTGTCCATATTCATTTAACCCCAAGGATACTGGAACTGGGAGGTTCCTGAATAAGTCTATGTAAATTTGAGAATTCAGTAGTCAATCAACGGTTCAAACATTTGATCACATAGGATTATATCCACTGATTTGATATCCACTTCCAAAGGCTACAAAAGAGTCTGGTGTAGACAGACTACTCCTTAGCCATCATCAGCTACTGAAGATGTGGAGCCACTCAGCATAGAGCTACACATGTACATGTACACTGTTGAGATTGATGGTTTCAATTACTAGTCAGAAGTGACAGCCACACAATGAGTTCAAGGACTAGTGGCAAGGTCCATGATTTGGAAATTGGATGGGGGTTTCTGGAGTCACTTGCCATTACTTGTCAAGTCATTATTAGTTTTACACTTGCGGGTTGTGATGGATATTGATGGAATTATTCTGAAATATTGCACCTGTACATTTAAGTCAATAGAATTATATACCCTGGTACATGCAGCTATTCGAGCAAATATAAGTAGGAGCTTTGATCTCAAAAACAAACGTGCCCTGATTTGAAAAGAGAAGAAATAATTCCATGAAATTCAACAAAGAAAAGAAAATCAATGAACAAAATCAATTAAATATTTTATAACACAGTATCCAACACAATCGACATGACTGAACAAAAGAGTGGTTTCTATGATATGCAGCAATGATAAACTGCTAAATTAAAGATAGCGATCTTAGACTATATGTGAAACAGCAATGCCATGGAAATGAACCAAGAAAGGTCTCCATATAATGTACATGTACATGTAACTGACAGTGCATGATGGAAATTCTTAATTATAGTCAGATTCTTTCCATGCAGCTACATGTAGCTTTAATGCCAGGTGATGCTTTAACGCTCTTATTTCAGCAATCAATACGTCATTTGCTAAAAATAGGCTGCGTGCCTTGTCCGATGCACATTTTCTTGCCATACATGTAGATCTCATCGCGATTCATTTCATTGTCATGGAAACCATAGTTTACTGATCTGAGTTGAGAGTACTCCATGCAGAAAGTATTGATTGGGATGGGAAGAAGACACATGGCCACTTTGTGGCTGCTTACTATTTTGCTTTTATATACGGTACCATGTCCTGCAGGCATTCCTGTACAGTACAAAATTTGAAGAACTCATTCAGGTAATGATTAATGAAAAAATGATGGAACTATAATATGAGAAAATTAAAACATGTTTCTATATGAATACCTTTATACATCTTGGCTACAGTAATGGCTACAACTTACAGTACTATTCTCTCAATATTTACACTTAAAGAAATACCGGTACAGTGCCAAGAGAAAGGTTAACATAAAAAAAATTCTTAAAACATTCATTATTCAAACATGAAGTATATGTACAGGTGTACATGTGTAGGCCTACATGTATCAAAAGAACCTGCAATAAGTTTACCTGTCTATAATTCTCGTCTCCCTTGAGTGGTCATTAACTGAAGAATGGAGGTACAACGTGTATGTATCAATCAACTTAGATGGTACAAATGTATATCCCAGCGTTAACAAAACAACAACAAAACTATAATTTCACAAATATATAGCATTGTGGTTGCTTTCAAATGTCTATTCCCACACAAAGCAAGATGCATACTGTACGTAATTCCTTATGTTCCATATGTCTAGAGGAGAAGAGAGTCCAAGCATGAATGAGCTGGAATTGAGGGTGAGTAGGCCTACTCACCCTACAACGTATTCCTGGACAATAACACCAACAGGATGTCCTGTTCTGGTCTAAGAAACCGCTTTACATGTACATCATTTTAAGTACATTACCCATCTTACTCATCTTACGTGTATGGTGCTGAGGATATCAACCTACATGTACTAGTCAATGCTTTTGAAACCTAAATGAAAAGCAGGAAAGGATAACTGATCCTCTACACAGTGTCAAGTTCAAGAGGCTTTATCCCTTTTTTCTTCTTCCATGCATGAATGAAGAAGGGGCACACTCTTATACCCCTGTGGTAGATCGCCTGTTGTAGCTTATTACCATTCTTATAGGATGAGGCTAATAGCATCCTGGAAGAGATGATCCTCTACTTACAGTCAAGTTCAATAGGCTTATGCCTAATCTCCTTCCATGGATGAATGAAGAGGGGGTGTATTCTTACCCCCCTTTGGGATTGAATCCACTTGTTCAGTTATCTTGTGGTTAAAACTATTCATACGGGATAGGCAGTATCCTGGAAGAGCTGATCCTCCATCAAAAGTCAAGTTCTAGAGGCTTATTCCCTTTCTTTTCACAGGTGACTGAAAAAGGGGTCCACTTCTGCACCTCTCCCCCATTGGATCACCTGTAATCACCCCTTAAGAATGTGAAACTGTTCATACATAATAGATTAAAGGTTTCTGTATTCATGAGATTAGGTGAATACTTCTGATGAGTAATGAACAATTTGTACAGGCCACAAGGTGACCATCTTTCTGGTTTTCAAGTAGAGGCACAACAAAAGCAGTAGTTATTTTACAAGTGCTAACATAGGTACAACGACTAAATAAGCTCCTGTAGGTGGACCATTTCAACAATTCTTTCTGAAGTTTGCCAGTATACCTACCTACAGGTGTACTTATCCTCCAAATCTTAAAATCCTTCCATAAAGAGATCATATCTGTAAAAGGTCAGACAGGTATCAAATTTATCTTTATAAAAATGACATGTAAATGAAAAGTTAACCCATTCGTGACAGAAGGTCCACATTATGTGGTTTGGTCTATAACTTTTGATGCAGAGCCCTAAAAATCATACTAAATACATGGGCAGAAAGAGCAAAAAATTCTATACAAACTGTGCCCATTTTGGTTGCGTCAATATTTGTTGTTTGATGCTGAAATTTTTTTAAAGGAAAATAAGCATTAAAATCCTTAAATTGGCAATGTGATAGAAAGTTTAAAATCACCGTTTTCCCCTGCAAATTGGCAACTTTTTGACTTTTCATCATAATTTTGCCAATTTCTATTCATTTTAGATACATGACGTTTTATAAGAAAAATGTAGCAATAAGATAAAAATGTTGGTGTTGCCAATTTGAAGAATAAAAGCTGATCAAATCAGGCTTTAAAATAATTCCTGTCACGAATTGGTTAACAGATTCAAATCTATACTGACCCACCTAACATAAACTACAGAAATCAATCGAGAATGACCTTTGAATTTGTATAATGTTGCGTGAAACCTACTACAGATTCAAGGATTTATTAAGCATCAGCATTATAATAACTCTTTGCTCAACCTTACTAAATTCCACACTTCCTTATCTTTCTGAAATCTTTGCACGATTTTAATCTGATAATCTGAACAAATTTTTATAAGGACTTTTAACATAATATCTGAGATAATGCAACTTAAGGCATTTTGGCATTACAAATGATTTCATCACTTTATAATAAATCATCCTTGGCTGACTACTAATAACATGCCAATTATCCTCATTAAAGGTCATTTTGGTAACTGTCAAAAGCAATTTTCACTGGATGATAGAACACTTGGGATGAATGCAGAAGTCCCTAAAGGGCTGATAAAGGTACACGTACATTGTGTAGCCTCAGACCTTTGCATCGGGCATCCAGTTGAAAATGACTTCTGTATGAATGACAAACCATCACTAAGAAAACATTAAAAATAATCATTACAATAAAATATGCCAAAGAGTATTAGATTCCAAGCTGTATTACACCATGTAGTAGGTCCATGATTACATGTACACAGTACATGCATTGTTTTATGTATTTTGTCCATTTATACAGTAACCATGTGGACTATTCCTGCATTGAATTAATCTTTTACTTACTGTTATCATCAAGAAAGTGTGATAATAATTTTTCTACTTAAATGAACTAAACCAATGTTACAATTACATAAAGACCTATATGTATCAAGCAGTGGAATTTCTGCAAGAAGTTAAGATATTTCACAAAATGGTTTACGGTACTTTAAGTGAACAATTTGTTGCTATGTATGCAAGTTCATACACTGACCAAACAAATGTGCAATTGAGCTTGAAATCATGTATATTAAAGTATAAATACCACTATAAAAGCCAGTGTCAACAATTATCTGTTCATGGCATCTATTTGTAAAATAATTATAAAAACTCTGGACAGATTACAGTAAAATGAAATATAATCTGTTGACTGACCAAGCAAATAGACAAAACAGGGTCATGCAGCACAGTGACACAATTACAGATAACAAATTGTTACAATGGAGTTTGGCCTCTACTGTGTACCCAAAATAGGCCTAATGCTACGTTCACACCTTTGCCTATTTGGCTTGCGTATTGCTGTGTACTGACCGAATGCAGACATAAGCAATCATACCCAATAAAGCGCAATGAAACGTGCTCTACTCGTACTCAATATGCAGACTGGCGCATAGGCCTGCGCTAATCACTCGCTAGTTTTAAAATTTTTAAAATTATCGCAAGCAAACGCAAGGTCAAATCGTCTCTTTTTTGGAGCGCTTGCCATCGCCTATAGCTGCGTTTCTTGCACGATTTACCTCGCTTTAGCTCATTGTTGTTCGCATGATTGCGTGTAATGTTGCACTGTTGCTCGCACACCACTCGCAGCAGCAAGAACCGCTGTGTTAGTGCTCGATATACTGCGAGTTTAGCTCGTGCGCCATTTGCTTTGTATGAGCAGCATAATACGAGCTAGATACGCAACAGTGTGATTGCTCGCGTCAGATTTGCTGCGTATTGCTGGGTACGGTTGCGAATCGACAGCGCAGCAATACGAAAGCCAAATACGCAAAGGTGTGAACGTAGCATAAAGCTTGCTCCCCAAATACAGTTTGCTCAGTGCTGAAACTTTCTTGAAAATGATTACATTATGAAAAAAAGTGTACCATGTACAGTGTATTTTCTTTCTGTAATCTCAGGAAAACTTGTACCAGTACATGTACATTGTAAATTAGTGATGGCAAATATCACACGTAGCCCGATGACTGATGACAAACAAATATGAAAAAGACTAAAGAGTTACAATCAAATCTTGTTATCATTATTCACATTTGTAAAACTCATAACTGAAACCCGGATACTCATTCAGGATTCAGAGAAATTTGCTTGATTCGATGAAAAATGAAAAGAATAGATGATGTACATGTACATAATACTTTATACAGGCTGCAAACAAGGATTTAAAGTGAAGTTATCATGTAGAAATACTCCCTTTTCTCCCCTTTTTCATTGCAAAAAATAAGGCTCAGTTCTCAGTTCTGACTCATAATGAAAGTTGCCCCACATCCTCCTCAATCCCCACACAGGGAGATATTGACAAGGGACGAATGAATGAAAAGAGACAATCGATCTCCACAATGGCTTGAGAGGGGTTATGATGAATAGGAGACCCCTCTGTGTCTCTATTCATGCATACCTACAATGAGAAGACCCATTGAAGGTCTACAAAACATCCCTTCTTTTTACCCTTGCTTCAGTACACCCACTACACCCTATGATACAAATGACTATTCAGTAGTGTAAACTGAGTACATGCACCTGTAATGATAAGAACATGTACCTGGAATAATGACTGGACATCAGGTGAAAAGGTGGTGTACTCCACCTACTGCAAAAACTCGGTTGGCATTTGTTGTCTCATATTTTTACTGTCATATCTTAATTCAAATTTATTCTGATTAGTATTTTATAGCAAAGTTGAGAGAGGTAATGGCTGATGCATGAATATCTTGTTTTCTACATGTATTTTTTGACATGCTTGAGTGAGCAATGAATAGTTTACTGGTGAGCTTGTTTCCACAAATAATATAGTAATTCACAGTTATGTGTCAACTTCTGAAACTCAAAACTGTCTGATCAGCTCTGTACACATAGGCCTACAAGCACAGACAGACTCCTCTCAGCAAATAAAAATGAATCATAAGTTCATAACACAATAATGATTTCAACCCAACAATACCAATCACCCCGTCCCCTATCAGAAATTCAATTAAATTACAGCTCCCCTTAAACAGACAGCACTCACCCTTAGCGCTCGAGCCTAATCGCGTTCATTGCCATGGCAACTCCCATTCATCGTCATGGAAGCAAGGGAAGCCAAATTGCTGCCGCTGCTACGTTGTATTTACACCATGAACAGGATAGAACTATGTGTGCACTGCAAGTGCATTGATAGACGACCAAAAACCTTGGGCAATTGCACAGTGTGTGTATTTAGTGTGTGTTCGCTGAAGTGTTCCCTACCAAAAGTCGTTCAAAGGGCATTTCTTATCTCTGGCTGTTGCCATCAATAAGAGATTGTTTTAGGCTGAGATGAATATTTCTGGTTTTCATTCCAAACACTCTTGATTCCAAACACTGATCAGATTGCCACTAAATCTGGCAATGTGTTACAAGTAAATCTGTGTACTAATAATCACTTGGTAAATATCTGCATTTTGAGTGCATGCACACAATAAAATTAATGACGAAAAATCTGAATATACATGTACACGTATTGTGACATTTCTCAAAACTTCCATTCTCCTGTTTTGATCAATGAATAGCTACACAAATACTATTGTAACTGTAAAGGATGGTAAAATAATCCTTCAGATCTTGCTGTTTAATCATATTAATGAGAGCACTTAAAGTAACACCTTTCTCCCATTTTATTACAAGCACCAATTTCCTTTTCTGATATTAATTGCCCTCTTTGTTTTCTTCAGAAAAGAGTAAACTAGACCACATTACTCACCTACATGTACATGTACGTACATTACTTGCTAATACATAATTAACCAATAGGTCTACTTATTTCTTGAACATTAGTAATCATTTACAAGGAAGAGTGAAAGGATGACAGCAAAACAAATGCCTTGCTTGGCATGTGACAGCTCTGTCTGAACCCATGGCCTTGAACTCAAAAAATCATTTTGATGATAGTCAATTACTTTTCATTACTATTTCATTCTTTTTTGATGTAAAGCACTTAGAAACATTTGTATTAAGTGCTCCAGAAATGTATTAGATGTATTATTACGATAGATCTATTGTAGAACATAAAAATGAATCATTTTGAAATGACATCAGTAATAAGATGGAGTATATACAGACAACATGAAGCACTGGCCTAGTCAGCAAGGCACAGCCAAGAGCTCTGTCTACAGCCATGGGCTGTGATGAACTTGAAGAAAGAGCCGTTTTGATGACAGGGTCACGCTGCATCTCGTATTACACAGGACTGCACAGTATGGGGGCATGAGCAAGCTTAGCATTCCGCAGATCATCATCCGAGATGTGTGAGGTATTCATGTAGGGCACAGTGAGTTAAATTTAGTATGCAGCACATGAGCTCAAGTGTCTTGTGTCTCATATCATGGAACTTTATGTATGTATGCAATATTTTGACTATGCTTATCGTTAGACCTGTCTTACAGTTACCCCATTTCCAATAATTTTGACAAAAATGTAATAAAGGAGGGTGAAGGGGGTGCAAATCATTCAATCAGAACAATTTTGAAATTCAGCAAACATATTTGTACAGTGTAATCTATGTCCATGTAGATCTACGGCTTGGAAATCATTCATCAGAGATTTCAGTGCAATGCTTCAAGTCTAAACAGGGTGCTGTACAATTAAAATGCATACTAGACAAAGTATTCAAGAGAGAAACAAGTATCGCTACAAATGCAGTAGATGAACTACAAACTATATGGTCAACTTTTTCATCCTTGACATCTATTTCATTTACCCTCTTCTCTGGCCTTGGATATTGGTGGTTCTATTGACTGCAAGTGCAAAGCTGAACAATGACACTCTATGAACAAAGACATCCTCCCCTCAAAAGATCAATTTACCGGTACTGAATTTAATATACAAAACTTTATTACTCGATGGTTGTTGAGGGAGGTAATGAACTTCATAGTATATTCAGAGATGAACACCATGCTAACAAAGTTATATGAATAAAGTCATTTCTTTTTTAAATAAAGAGATCGAGTTTAAACAACCTCCCAGACAATTCAAACACCCAGAGTGGTGAGTCCCCCACTGAGTTTGACTGACCTCGCCACAGAAGTCAAAGAGAAAGGGATGACTGCACCCTTTTTCATTGGAGGAGCGTGACAGGCACATGCAGTGTGGTGATGAATAAATGCAAGGGGTCATGACAGGTCACATTCATATCTGGGTCAGAATTTACCTCTCATGCAGTCTCACTGGGGAGGAAAATGAAAACCATCCAACTAAACACACTTGTAGACAACGCAAACAGGTTGCATTCATAAGAACCAAAACAAAAAAGATAAAATATGTAATTACTTAAAACCCACAGAATGGGTGATTTCAAGTTTGGTGTTGGTGCTGATGGTGGTGTTAGAAACACAATTTAGATTACTTTCCATAGCTCCAACACCTAATCTGAGTTTACAAAAGTGGTCCAAATGACATTATTGACAGCTCAACTCCAAGTGACAGTTGTCCCAAGACCAGTTTTATCTTTAATTTGGAGCTGCGTTGATGTAAAAATCAACCCAACCCTAACACCAAAAGGTACATGTAAACACCAAACTTGAAATCACCCAATAGGGCATGTGAAGCTATTTGCATTTGATTTATGAAATCAATGACATGGTTCCATCACACATCACTGACATCAGTACATACACTGTACTTGATATTTTCCCTTCTTCTTGTTACTTCCTACTCTTCCCCCTCCTCCTCTCTGACATGTCACTGCTTAAGGTACCTCTTAAAAATTCATCTCCTTCGACAGCAGCGACTGGAAAGGAACCCCTAACTCCCACCAACCTGATTTTATTGCGGTTTACCGCCAATCTCCACATACCGGAGGAAGGGAAACTGCAAGTACAAGTACAAGTACTTACAACAAATCTACATAAGTAACTTTCCCAATCGCTCTAAAACTGCTTTTTGCCATAAAAATGTAATCAGATGACCAGAACTCAAATTCATCTTTCAAAAAATATAATTTTTTTGGAAATACAACTACTACAGTGGTCTAAAAGGGCAAGGAGTTGAATGCATGAAAGCTTTTTTTTTCTCTTTTTCTTTCAGCAATGCTTGATCATTTACCCAATTTTCCATGTCGCCTATACTATAGGCTATGCACTATTTGAGAACAAGACTCCCACTACATACTGTACTGTAAACTGAGAAACTAAATTTCTGACAAATGAAAGAGAGGCCAACATTTCATCTAGCAATATAATTTTCTTTGGACTTGCATTCTATGAAGAATTATTGTGGAAATATCATAATTTTGCAGGCATCTAAAGAACTGGACTAACAAAGTCAGTTAGAAATAAACACAGGTGACCATTTGTAGTTTGGATTATATGAAGTTGTATGGCAGAGTGACCTAACTTCGCGCAGGTCCAAACTTCGCGCACAGGACCATATCTCAAAAAGTAGAAAAGATTGTGAAAAACTGGTAGCACCAACGGAAAGAGCACCCTAAAATTACCCTGAAAATTACTTTCCTTTTGAAATTAGAGATGGAATTTTGAAATTATGAATGAAAAATCGGCAAATTTGGCAGCGTTTTGCGTTCGTTCTGACAAAAACTGGACTTGTCGACGAGGGTCTAGAATTCCTCTTTTCGAGAGACGATGTCATCAAAATTGTATGTAAAATGTGATATCAATTTATTCAGTGGCATTTTGCCTTCCTGGTAATCCAATTATCTTACCTTCTATGGATCTCTATTTTGTATTAATCACTTGAAAACTAGCGTGCGCGAAGTTAGGTCTCGTTATTTTTGTAACACTTTTCCAGGTCCAGAGCGGTGCGATACGACATCGAACTTTGCGATCGCGATATCTTGGGAATTCTTTGTAACTAACATGTTCTTCTTGCGCCCATTTGAAATCTAAATCTTTGCTTTGCCTTTGGTGTCATTTAAATCAGAATAATTTTTGGTAAAAATTGAGAAATTATGGATCGAAAATTGCCTTCATTAAAAAATTAAAATGTGCGCGAACTATGGTCCCCCCATCATACCTCTAGCAAATAAAGTACCAGAATAATCAGCAAAATTAAAGGAAAATATATGATTGTACAACTGCAGGATATCTCATTTTCATACCATTCCTTCTTTTAAATTGAATTTCAATCACAAAGATCAAATGAAATTATCAGATTTTTTTGATCAGCAGTCTTGCTCTTCTGAAACCCAGGGCTGGTATTCTGAAAATTGCGTTATCTTTAATCGTATTTTAATTGCCATAGCAATCAGAAATAGCGTATACCATTGGCTCATATCGCGCACTTTTGTCTTGTGTGCTGGTCATTTGCGCAGTTCAAACCAATCATAAGTACGCCTTTAAAATTTGTTATGACAATTAACACAGTGAAGAACAAATAAAAGCTAACACAATTTTCAGAATACCGGCCCAGGAGCTTGGGAACACTACCGGTATACATGTATAGATCTACCCAGACATTGTGTGTCCGGACAGGCTGTGTATCTGGACAAAATAGCGATTTAAAGAAGTTTACAAATGCATATTTCACAAATCGCTTGAGAATTCAATTAGGTTTGAAAATATTGTAACTTGTAAGGCACAAGTATTCAAGATAATCAGCGCTATTCAATGCATATAGGTCTACTTTGTTCGATCCAAAGGCAAAAGAGGCAAGTGTCTGGACACACCACCCTTTATCCTACTTACCAACTGTCGGCCATTGCTGCTGTATATGTATATGGTCTATAGATCTATTTCGGTGCAAGGTTAGCTTATATAAACTTGCATTCCTGTGAGTGGTTAGAAATCATAATTTCTGCATTATAAGGTGCCATCATGATCAATGGCATCGGTTTTTTAAAGGTAAAGTTGAGTTTCTGTTTTCAGTTTAAACTTAAGTTAAAGTTATCATCACTCTAAGTTGAAATGAATGTCATGCAATTGTTTTTTTCTTCTGATGGCTTCTTAATTTGCAACAGATAATCTGAAACTCTCATGCACAAATTTCGCAGTCTCCAAGGCCTTATCGTGAAATCTGTCACCTCTCTTCTTGCATGTGCGCTCCCATAGTGTACAAAGTCTAGACGCTATGGGAGTGGATAGCTGTCACCAGCACTGACCAGGGAGATGGGAGTTTTTAGTGTGTTCCCCGTTACATGCATTTCTCATTGTTCCCATCTCATTACTTACATCTCTATTAAAACTTTGGTAAACATTCTTACGATTCATCCCTGTCCGTTAAATAAACAAATGGCCTGCCGGAACAGGAGTTGGAAAACCATAAAAACACAAGCGCCACAGATCACGCATTGTTCACAAACACGCACACACACTACCGGGTTCTGAACGAAAGTCTAAAGTCACAACTTGGCCATTTTGTCAATAGGCGACCAAGGAAACGTTTACCGTAACCATACATACCGTAAACAATTTGCAACGATTCCGTTCGCCACTAAAAAGAGCAATGTCCACAAGCTCGCACTAAACTGTACAAGTTCAGCAAGGCTGTTAATATTTTCTTCAACTCGTACCGTAGTCGTACAGGAAACAACTTTAAAAGTTCTGATGTTGGTCACTTGTCCTAAATGATCCTGGCTAGGCGCTAGCTAGGTTAGGCTAGCTAGCTAGCTGTGTACTAAACCAAGCTGGACGAACGGCTATAGCGTAATTAGCAGTGTGGTCGTTCATGGGTTAGATAGTATACTCCGAGCTAGCTAGCTCCGCGCCGCCTCTCTAGCTCTAGTCTCAGCTCAGGACGCGACGTCCGCGTATGATAGTCCGATTCACCCGACCTCGAAGCTAAGACTAGCAGCTAGCTGAAGAGTGTCGAAATCAAACCGCATGAGGGCTCTAGACTAATTTGAGCCAAACAGTATCTTGCATGCTACTCATAGGAGCTTACAGTAACTCAAATTAATTTGCAGTGTAGAATACAAATAATTTAAAAATAAGTAATAGATGTGTGCTATCTGGACACTCAGTCCCATGCATCTTACCACTACATACGCCAAGGGGCGGCGCCAGGGTATTTTGATGGAGGTGGGGGGGGGGGGGGGGGGGGGCAAGATGACGTATATTTGAGTTTATTTTTGTTTTAAATGAAACAAAAAACAACAAAAACAACAAAGAATACCGGTAGGTCTATTACATATTTGTATGATCCAGCCTTCCGAGTTTCCCATACTTCTCTTTCTTCTTCTTCCTCCTTTTTTCCTTTTTCCTTTTTTTTTTTTTAACACTAGAAAAAACTCATAACGGAGGCGATCGCCCCTCCCCCATACTGTAGCGCCACCCCTGCATACGCCCATCTTAAAGACGCTAGGTGGTGGGCTTTCGTGGGGAATGGATCATAATTTGCTGACACCAGACTTTATGAAAAATACCTGTAATAGAGCTACATTTCTGGAGCACAGCAAAACAAAGCTGTCCCATCACAAACATTCTTCGGCCTGCTTCGGGCATTCTCGGGCCAGGGAAAGTGAGATAATGAGTTTGCCATATGGGGAAAGGGTGAAGTATACAGAGCATTACATAAGGTCTGTTGG